>JARGCV010000521.1:10000-680000 GCA_034064705.1 Bothrops alternatus | reverse complement strand
GCACAATATTTGAACAGCGCAACTGGGTTCTATTAAGCCAGTTTCGTGTTTGGGACGGTTCATGAATTCAGGAGTCCTGTTAAAAATTCCCCTCCCTCAAAAAAAAAAACAACCCAGATGAACCGGAAATTTTAATGATGATTTGCAGAACATATTACAATCTGCTAAAAACGGACCAGTCTGGATTAAGTCAGCATCCAGTGACTATTTTCTTTCCTCCATGGTCCCTTTTTAAAATCCATTTCCCCTGCCTCATGACATCTAGAGTTTTTGTTGCCTGGCAAAGAAAGCAAACCAACAAAAAAAAAAAAGCCATCTCACTGGGGAACAAATACCAACCCAAATAAAAAAAAAAATGAAGAAAAGTTAAGATTTATTTAAAATTATTTAGCTTCCTTTAACACGAAGTGCAACCCGGTTTCCATTTTAATAGAGGGATAGAATCAAGATCACGTGAAGGGTTAATACCACTTTACAATGCCTTGGTAAGGCCACACTTGGAACGCTGCATCCAGTTTTGGTCACCACGATGTAAAAAAGATGCTGAGACTCTAGAAAGAGTGCAGAGAAGAGCAACAAAGATGATTAGGGGACTGGAGGCTAAAACATACAAGGAATGGTTGCTGGAATTGGGAATGTCTAGTCCAATGAAGAGAAGGACGAGGGGGGACATGATAGCAGTGTTCCAATATCTCAGGGGCTGCCCCAAAGAAGAGGGAGTCAAGCTATTCTGCAAAGCACCTGAAGGCAGGACAAGAAGCAACGGATGGAAACTGATCAAGGAGAGAAGCAGCGGTGAATGCTCCAACACTGGAAGTTTTTAAGAAGAGACTGGACAGCCATTTGTCTGAAATGGTGTAGGGTTCCTGCCTGAGCAGGGGGCTGGACTCGATGACTCAGGAGCGTTACCCATCCTGTATGACTGATGGCAATTAGCCACTGGATGGCCTCCATTCCTCCACCTGCTTGGATGAAAGAAAGAAAAAAGTAAAAAAAAATAGTCCTGGATTTTAAATGCAGCCAATAAAGAGGAAATGGTCTCTTGTTTTTGCAGCTGATTGGCTGGATCCGGTGTTGTTTTAGGTTCAATTGTCTGACTGGGTCCCTGCCCGTTTCCCTCTGCTTGGTTAGCATCACAGTAAATCAATCGGATTTTTTAAAAAAATCTGTTGCCTTGACTTTCTTTCATCACAAGGAAATGAATGGTCCAGCTATTAATGTGTTTTTCTTTTCATCTCAGTCATAATCTCTGCAATGGAATGATGACGCTGAAAGTGAGAGGGGAAAAGACCTTCAGCTCGTTCTCCGTGTGATACCTGCCTAAAAAAACTGTGAATAGGTGTGGGAACCTCAGAGTTAGTTTTGCTTTGACATAACCAAGCAGTGTATTCAATAAACAGTAAGATTTTTGGAAATGGAATTAACCTGGAGTTTTATTTGGATTCTCGAACTGGATGTTGACAGCTTTTATTTTAAGAGCCCTTGTGGTTTCCTTATCATCCCTTCCCACCATTCGGGACATCTGTCTTATTATTCCATTTTATTAATTCACTTTATTTCACCCATTTCAACATGAAAAGATAGGCATTCAGACAAGCTTGAGTTACCCAAGGAGGCTGGGATAAAAACAAAGAGGTGAGACACCCCATGATCAGCCCCAAGGAATGCAAGCTCAGCAGCTAAGGGCAGCCAGCCTGTTCAAAATTTGGATGGGATGAAAAAGTAAATACTGTTTTTTTTTTAATGGCTAGAATTCCAGATCAAAGCTGGAAAGACCTGGTTTTATTTATTTGGAAAAGTCAGATTATATTGGCAGATGTGTATTTTCTTTTCTTTCTTTTTTTAAAAGTCTTTCACAAACATTGGCCCTGATTTGAGGTTTCCTGACAGGCATGCTGTGTTTAAGGGCTTCTTATGGGACAGGAAAGGGGAATAATATTTGAAGAGGCTGACAGTAGAGAGGGTGCACCTGAGATTTCCTGAAACAGAAACTCAGAACGAGGCTCTGAAGTTGTATGAACCAACCAAGGCCTGACAAATTTCTAAGCCGAGGTTTTGCTTGGGTGAAAGGTCAGTCCAAAATGTCAAAAGCCTTTTAGAAAGGTGGAGATCAAGAAAGGATTACGGGCTGGATTTTGCACCAAGCTGGAAGCAAGATAACAAACACTGAGAATGGCATGGGAAGAGGGAGAGGAGGTGAATTAATGAGGAAGGGAGAGGGAGACAGAGGGAGGGAGAGAGGGAGAGAGGGAAAAGGAGAGAGAGAGAGAGAAAGAGAAAGAGAGAATTCTGGATGACTTGCTCCACTTTTGCTCGCTGGTGAGATGATCCAATCATTATGCCAAAGGGACAAGTTGCAAAGAAGAGTAAACAAGGTGAATTCAAGAGACCAGACTCCACCCAACCTCAAAAACTACCGGTAGAACTCCGATGTTCTTCCAGGCCAGGAAATGGTGAGCCCAAGGCCCACCCTCTAAGAAAGCAAAGTCCAGGCCAGGATAGCATTCTCTCCAGCAAAATGAAAGGCAGGAAGTGGGCTCCAGCAGCCAGGAATGCGAACTATTTCTCAGCCCTAGGCAGGTGTGCTGTGGAGTCAACTTACTGAAGTCATCATCAAGCAGCACTCAAGTTGAGGTGTGGAGAGAGCAGATGCAGGAAAAGATCTCCCAGCAACTTTCTAGGACAAGGAAAGGACTGCATTGACTTCTTTTTAATATGCGTCATTAAATATTTTCGTTTGAAATAGATACAGGTTGTATTCATTATCTTGGATCATAATGGTCATATCCATTATCCATCTCGACTTATGACCACAACTGACCCCAAAATGTCCATTGCTAAGCAAGACACTTCTTAAGTGAGCTTTGCCCCATTTTACGACCTCTCTTGGCCACCATTGTTAAGTGAATCACTGCAGTTGTTAAGTTAGTAACATGGTTGTGAAGTGAATCCGGCTTCCTCATTGACTTTGCTTGTCAGAAATCCCCAAAAGGAGATCACGTGATCCCCGGGACACTGCGACCGTCATAGATATGAATCAGTTGCCAAGTGCCTGAATTTTGACCACGTAACCACGGGGATGCTGCAATGGCTGTGTAAAAAAAAAAGGCATAAGTCCCTTATTTCAGTGTCGTCGTAACTTTGAACAGTCATAAAGTAATGACTGTAAGTCAAGGACTACCTGTATTGTTGTTGTTGTTTTAAACACCATTTTCTTTGGCACACTGAGCGAAAAAAAGTTTAAATGTTTGGTTTGAAGGTGGAGTCAGATACCAGATTGGTTTCTTCTCATGAAATTGGTTTCCACCAAGGGCAGTGTTGGGATTCAAATAGGTGAACCACCGGTTCTCTGTGTGGATGCTGCTTCCGGAAGTCCTTTCTGGGCCTGGGCAACAAAAAATTAGCTACCGGTTCTGCTGAACTGGTGTGAACTGGCTGAATCCCACCACTGACCAAGGGGCACCAAGGTTGGGTAGCGATTAGGGCATCAGTTGGCCTTAATTCAACCCTGCTTCAAATGCGACATTTGAAACTAGCCAAAAGACAAAGAAGCCATTTCTTTTGGGCAATGCCTCTATTTATATCAGGGGTAGGCAACCTTGACTCTTTTATGACTCGTGGACTTCAGCTCCCACAATTCCTGAGCCAGCATGGCTCAGCTTGGAAACCTCTCTTTCCCCTCAGCATGGCTGGCTCAGGAATTCTGGGAGTTGAAGTCCATGAGTCCTAAAAGAGCCAAGGTTCCCCACCCCTGATCTATACCCTTAGCGATCCATCAAGAGGTGGAGAAGGCCAGGTTTCATTTGTGGACGTTGAGTTCCTCAGGTCCAGCTGCACATTTCCCACTTGACAAGTGTCCCAATAGACAAGTGAACGAAAGCTCTTGGATTGAAAATGAAAAACATAAATTGTACAAAGTACATCTGCAAAGCATTTTCTCCCCTTTCCTGTTTAATGGATAATGACAAGAGGTATTGCTTTCTCCTGAAGAATATATATATATATATATATATATATATATATATATATATATATATATATATATATATATATATATATATATATATATATATATATATATATATATATATATATATATATATATATATATATATATATATATATATATATATAGAGAGAGAGAGAGAGAGAGAGAGAGAGAGAGAGAGAGAGAAGAGAGAGAGAGAGAGAGGCGTCTTTCACCTTTCTGCTTGAAAATTCAGCTGCATGGCTATTGTGAGTTCTCAGCCCCAACAATGATTTCATGGGTTAAGCGTGTGTGCAGCCCATTTTATGTATATGCTGAGCACTGTTCCAAGAATTGTGTTGGCAAATGTACACTCATTGGATTTGGCCTTGCTACAGACTTGTCTCTCTACACAGCTAACCTAGAACAGCAGCTGAGTTAGTCTGGATTATGAGAAAGCAATCACCTCTTCCTAGGAACGCATGCCAACGCATGTGATGTGTTGAAAATTGATCGGTGCAACTTGCTCCCCCCCGCCCCCCACAATATTTCAGATTGGCACAAAGGTTGGAATGTTGGCTAATGTTTCTCTCTGTCTCTATCCAGAAATCTTTTTTATTTTTATTTTTAAAGGAATCTGAGGGGAGGGGGGAAAAGCACACATCTAGAGTTGCATATCAATCAAGGAAATGATATATCAAAGAGAGAGTGCTTACTTTTATATTGTAAGACTTTTGTCTTGGTGGAATTAACATAACAATGAATGACACCAGAGAAATTTCCATCAAAATGGCACTTGGCCAATTTCATTAGCAGCTGCATAAATTAAGGGGGAAGAGAAGTTAAGGGAAGTCAGGAGGGGAGAGGGAACCAGTGTTGTACAGGAGTTTAAGAGAGAAAAGACGTGTTACCACAGAGGCCTTCAACCTTTTGGACACCAGGGACCGGTTACATAGAGAGAGGTTTTTCCGTGGACCGGAAGAGTGCGTGGTTTTGTGTGGTGCTTGTATCCCACGGATGGGGCTTTCCTTGTTTGTGTGGACTGGTTGCTGGCATGCCATGGCCCAGTACTGGTCCACGGACCGGGGGCTGGGGACCCCTGAGCTACCAGATCAAAAACCTGCCCTACAAAGCAAACTTAGAGGAGATTTCCCCCCCCCCCAATCTAAGCATCCTGGATCCCAGGGACATCTGCGGGGGGGGGGGAATGACAGGTCAATAAAACAAGGGTGGCTATCGTATTGACTTTTTTGATGCTCCCCTGCATATTCTGCACCCTGACCCTTAATATTTTAACCACTAGACTGTTTTGTAAAGGGGACAGACACTTTTAAAGTTTCTCTTCTCCCTTCTCCTCTCCTCTCCCTTCCCTTCCCTTCCCAGTTAGGATTGACTCCTGGCGACTGCCTGAACAAGTGCAGTTTTCTTAGTTTAGTTTAGTTTAGTTTAGTTTAGTTTAGTTTAGTTTAGTTTAGTTTAGTTTAGTTTAGTTTAGTTTAGTTTAGTTTAGTTTAGTTTAGTTTAGTTTAGTTTAGTTTAGTTTAGTTTAGTTTAGTTTAGTTTAGTTTATTCACACTTATATGCCGCCCTTCTCCGAAGACCCAGGGCGGCTCACAACAAGAATACAATAACAATTTTAAAATTAACCACATTCATACCACATACAAACACAATCAATTCGTAGTCGCTGATGGCGGGACACTCTTAGGGCCGAGGGGCAGAGCACAGCTCATATGCCCCAAGCCTGTCGGCATAGATGTGTCTTCAGCACTTTCCGGAAAGCTAGGAGGGAGGAATCAGTACGAACCTCTGAGGGAAGCTGGTTCCAGAGGACTGGGGCAGCAATGGAGAAGGCCCTTCCCCTAGGCCCTGCCAGATGACATTGTCTAACAGACGGGACTCGTAGGAGGCCAACCCTATGTGCCCTAACTGGTCGCTGGGATTCATGAGGCTTTCTTGGCTTCTCAGCGAGATTTTTTCAAAGTGGTGTATCATTGTCTCCTTCCTAATCATCCAGCTGACTTTATGTCTCAGGCAGGACTAGAACTCATAGTCTCCCTAGCCTTAACCCTCTGTACCAAACTGGTTCTCAGTAATGCTAACTAAGTTCCTGCAGTTTTCTGAGCAAGGTTTCAGAAGTGGTTTGCCTTTACCTTCTTCTTCCTAGGGCTAAGAGGGAGGGACTACCCAAGGTCACCCAGCTGGTTTTGTGCCTAAGAAAGAGCTAGAACTAGAACTCCTGGTCACCTGGTCTCTAGCTTGGAGCCTTAACCTCTACACCAAACTGGCTCTCCATCTTTCTCGGGTCTTTCTAAAATATCTCTTGGGCCCCAATCTAAGATGCTTGTTGGATACCCTTTCCCCCCCCCCAGGTCTCTCTCCTTCCTTCCTTCCTTCCTTCCTTCCATCCATCCTTCTTTCCTTCCTTCCTTCCTTCCTTTCTTTCCTTCCTTCCTTCTTTCTTTCTTTCTTCCTTCCTTCCTTTCTTTCTTCTTTCTTTTTCTCTTTATTTCTTTCCCCCCTTCCCTTTCCCTCCTCGCCCTCCACAACCAGCCCCTCCTGCTGCTCTGTCGGAATAAGCAGGTGCGCCACGATTGAAAGGTCCTGTGGCCATCCCTTCCCCAATGCTGACAATTTTTTTATTAGATGATTAAAAAAAAAGAAAGAAAGAATGCATCCTTTTGAGATCAGGTACAAATTCTTCGCATCTTTGGCATGGCTGAGCTGTAACCTTATGCCAGTTAAAAGACTTTCAGACCCGCTCAGCCCCAGGACAAGAACCACCGAAGGGGCTCCTCCCTCTGTGCACCCGTGTGCCTAGATTGTTGTAACACACAAACACACAGTTGCACACCTGCAGATTTTGCTTTCCTGCCAGCGCTGATCATAGTGTGGAACTCTATGAGTTTTTCAATTAGGACAGGTGATGACTAGCAACGGGGGGGGGTCTGTGAAGGGTTGGGCTGAGCCACGTGGAAGGGGATGAAAGGGGGAGCCAGCTGTGTGAAGTCCCCCCCTCCGCTGAACACATTGGGCCATTCCTTTCTTGGCCCAATGTGTTTTCAATCCCATCACCAGAAGCAACCTAAGCAGAGAACTATGGGAATTTACAGGCAATTCTCAATTCGTTTAGTGACTGTTCAAAGTTACAACAGCACTGAAAACCGTGACTTACGACCTTTTTTCACACTTATGGCCATTGCAGCATCCCTGTGGTCACCTGATCACAATTTTACAAATGGAATCAAGGCTCAGATACACGTTCTCAGTTCCAGGCTGTTGAAGACAATGCAGGCAATTTTTTTTTTAAAAAAAATAATAATAACCTCATGGCTTAAGAAAGCTAAACCTTTGTCTGCGGTTGAAAATGGTGAATATATAAAGAACAGGAGAGAAAAACCAGCCTATCTAGCTTTTACTTTGGGTAAGTTTTATTTTCCCTTTCCTTTTTCCGTCTCGGAAATAGCCATAAAATATTGGACAGATCAGGAGAATTGGGTTCTGGACAGCAGGATCTGAGACTGTTTGCTTGTAAGGAACCACAACGTGGTCCAAGCTACCACATGTGAAAACAGATGTGAAGTCAAAGCATAAATGAATCTAAGATGAGGGGGGAATCATTATGTCTCTTCCCCCACACACACACACTTTCTTTTATCTTGTAAAATCTTGCACTATTATCAGTGACTGTACATGAGTTTACATTACTGCATTTTCTGCGTCGCATGAGAAAAGCACATCTTCCTTCCCCTGTCCTGAACACTTTCTACAGGGGGACGATTGAGAGCATCCTGTCATACAGCATCACAGTCTGATTTGGAAGCATCCCTGCTTCAGACAGGAAGGCGGTGCCGAGAGTGGTGAGGACGGCAAAAAAGATCACGGGCAGTTCCCTCCCTTCCATCCAGGACACGGCACAGAAGCAATGTTTGAGCAGGATCCGCAAGATTATCTGGGACATGACACATCCTCTTCACAACCTGTGTTCCTTGTTACCTTCTGGGAGGAGGGGGCTTCGTGGTATCTGAAGCAGAACATCCAGATTCGGCCAGAGTTTCATTCCATACAGCATTTACCTTGTGAACTCTCAAGCTTCCTCCTTCCGTTATATATTTAAGATGGACAGTGTTTAATATTTATTGTTATGTATATGTAGGGGTATGGGTCTATACATACTTTGTATATAGTATGTTTAGGTGGGTGTCATGTATGTGTTTCACTTTGAGAGCAGACAACTAAATTTCATTTCATTTTTCAATGTGTGCCGTCGTGCCCACAGTAAAAAAATGACAATAAAGACATGTGTATGCTTCTGTGTATATATACCTATGTGGGTCCTAAAAGCAGTGACTTTGTCTGTGTGTATGTGTGTGTGCAGAATGGGACAACTCGCCAAGCCCAACCTGCCACGGGATAACGTGCGGCGGGGCAATTCAACAATTTCAATGTGATTATTTAAAATTATTTTTGAAATTATTTTGATTGTCGTCACTCACCTGTCATTTTGTCCTTCCTTTGGCATCCTTTCTTTAATGATTCTGTTCCACTATTTCTTTGATATCAGTGTAACTCTTGTCCCCTGGCGAGTTGTGGTAGACCTGTTGTATCTAGCACATGTGTGTGTGTGTGTGTGTGCGTGCGTGTACCTGTGTGCGTTAAAAGCAGTGAGTTTCCGTATGTATGTGTGATGGAAAGGAAGGAAGTTCAGTGAACAGCCTACAGCCATCCAAGATTGCAAAGCATTTTTAAAAAAATTCATGAAAAACCATTTTCCTCTTAAGCTACCCCATTTCTAGGGCAGTGAAAAATCCTAATTCTGTCCTTTTAACTGTGGAGTCCAGCCCTGTTTCTCTTGTGGCCGAGCAACTCCGTAAAGGCCCTAAATGAGGTCATGATTTTGGAATCGCAGCCTTTGAAATTGTGTTTTAATTTTATTTTTTCCTCCTCCTCCTCCTCCTCTTTCTCCTCCATCTCCTTCTGCTTTTCCTTCTCTTTCTCTCCTTCTCCTCCTTCTCTCCTTCTCCATCTCCTTCTCCTTCTTTTTTTTTTGCCTTTGCTTGAATATCCTGGCACCGATCGGTTGTCATAAGTCAATTATTGATATTCCCTTTTTAAAAGTTGGTCTGGAGTCAAGAAAATGTCAGAAAGACTTTTGCTTCTGCGTAATCCTGGGCATTGCTGGCCTATCCAAGTATATATGTGGAAACCAGGGAAATAAAAACAGGCTAATTACTGGAGGCACAAATGGTCCTTGAGCTATACCAGGTCAGGAAATGTCCAGAATGATTTAATAATGAGATCATGGTAAATGTCAACTTTTAGCAGCACTGATGGAAATCAAGATGCCATTTGTAGTCATTTATTCAGTGGAGATTTACTTGATTTATGATATATATTTCTAACATTTTCCCCAGTGTCCCGACTGGTTAACATCAACGTTGACCAAATTTTGCGATACATTTCACCTTTCATGCTCATCACAGGGAACCCAAAGTAGAAAACATAACATCCTACCAGCATCACAGTCGAGACATTCGTCACACAATTTCTCCGCTGACCTTCTTCCCATCTCCTGACGACTGCAAAAATCATCAACCGTCATCGACTTGACGAGCTCTCTGATGAACGGAAAGGAACAGAGGTGGGGAGACCGACTTCCAAGTAAACATTACCGGGGGATAGTCATCTGAATTCTTATTCATGAGTTTGATTGACTGGAATATTCCAGAAAACAAGTTTACTTGGCAGGTCAGTGCATGGAAAGAGGAACTAAGCATGGCACATGCCGCTGTTATGCCAAGCGGATGCTGGATTCCGGCAGGGTAAATATGATTCTCGGATTTTGACTTTAGCTTGCAAGAACTCCGTCTGTTTGGTATTTACCAAGTCAGTTTTTTTTCCCTTCTACTTGTTCCTGTAAAAACACTGTCATTGTTTGTCTTTGGTGGAAGTACTATAATAATTCTTGTAGACATTCCCATATAGGTGCACCTCCCTTCTCCATTAACCTTTCTGAGAAGTTAAACAACCCAAAGCAAGGCTGATTCATTGCCAAAGGACACACTGGTAAAACACCCTAGTTTTTCTCTTTTTCTCTTTTCTTTTCTTTCCTTCCTTCCTTCCTTCTTATCCTGATGGACTCAAGGTTGACTCCGCCTTCTATCCTTCCAAGGTCAGTAAAATGAGGACCCAGATTGTCGGGGGCAAAGATGCTGACTCTGTAAACCGCTTAGAGAGAGCTGTAAAGCCCAGTGAAGTGGTATATAAATTTAAGTGCTAAGTGCCAAGTGTTAAGTTAGTAACACAGTTGTCAAGTGAATCTGGCTTTCCCATTGACTTAAAATTACTAATTTACAGTATAAAAAACTAAGTAATTTATTTCACTCACACAACACACAATCACAGTCAAAGGCCCAGGGCCAGTGTGCAGCTCACACGCTCAGAGTGCAGCTCACACGCCCCAAACCTTCTGACTTTGCTTGTCAGAAGATCGCAAAAAAAGGATCACAATGAGCCCGGGACATTGTGCTTGTCATAAATATGAGTCAGTTGCCATATTTTTGTAAGTTGACTACCTGTGGATACTTTGACAACTGGGAGTCTAATCCCTGACCCATCAACTAATTGTCTTTTTCCTTTGCGTTCCAGATAAGCATCCTTCTTTTCTTGAAATCTTTTTAATGGCAAAAGGTATTATGGATCAGTAGATTTAAAAAAAAAAAAATCTTCATTCACCTCCTATTTCAAAGTAGGAACGTGTTCTTTTTTTTTTTCCTTTCCTAAAGTGCCTTTTTATATATATCTTCGAACTCTCCCTTTTTTCCAACATAAGGAAGCCATCTAGATAAGAGTAGCCTGTTCTTCACTTGCACAACAGATAAGCTAATTGTCGGATGTGCCCTTTGGAGATAAGGGAATCCCAGATCTGTGAGCTAACATGTGTTCTTGGGATGCTGAGATGTTGAATTGCAAGACGTTTTGACAAGGCAAAGAGATCCTCCACTGGGAAAAGCAAGTATCAAGTTCAGGATTTTCTTCCCCGTTAGCCAGGTTTATCAGAAGAGGACCTGAAAGATAAAAGCACAGCTTTGTTTCCTAAAAGATAGCAGAACAGAATAATAGAAGGGATCTTGGAGGTCATCGAGTCCAACCCCCTGCTCTGGCAGGAAACCCTATACCATTTCAGACAAATGGCTGTCCAGTCTCTTCTTCAAAACCTCCAGTGTTGGAGCACTCACCACTTCTGGAGGCAGGTTGTTCCACTGATGGATTGTTCTAGCTGTCGGGAAGTTTCTCCTTATTTCTAGATTGCTTCTCTCCTTGTTTAGCTGTAACTTAGAACACTCATGAAACAAATATCTGCAAGTCGAGAAGTATCTGTATGGTTGACTCCAACCTTCTCCAGGGTAGAGGAACGCATTTAGAAAATAAAATGGGCGGAGGGGGCATTATTTATTTATTGTTTGATTAACACACACACCCCTTTTCTATCCGGCAGAGTATAAGGCCATTATCAGCATCCACAGAATCCTAAAATGAAGGTCATCCATCAAGAAAACTAATCAAAGAGAGAAGCAACCTGGAATTAGGAGAAACTTCCGGAGAATGAGAACAATTTAACCAGTGGAACGGCTTGCCTCCAGAAGTTCTGGGTGCTCCATCACTGGAGGCTTTTAAGAAGAGACTGGACAGCCAAAACTTGTCTGGAATGGTATAGGCCAGGGTTTCCTGCCTGAGCAGGGGGTTGGACTAGAAGACCTCCAAGGTCCCTTCCAGCTCTATTCTGACACAAATTGAAAACAAAAAAAAAAAGTTTCTGCCTATTAGGGTGGCAGGACTAGGGCGGTGTCTTGTCAACAGTCTATAAATATTCATTGTCACTAAAGGGAAGGGAGGATTGGTTCCCTCCCTCCTCTTCAGCCACCAGTGGGGAATTGCTGGTCGGATCCTGCACCTTCAGCCTCTTGCCACCCACCATGCACACCTGTGGGCTCTGGAAAGGATCGGAAAGCCCCAGACAAAGAGACACCAGATCTCTTCTGCCTCTCTGCTCTCCCCCCCCCCATTGACCAGCTCTGCCCCTTTGCATTTGACAAGGCCACGAGCAGGTCCTTGTCCCCCAGCCCCAAAGGACGAGAAGGTCCTCCTTATGTTCACACATCCCTTGCTCTCTCTCTCCCTCCCTGTTCCTCCCCCCCCCCCAGCCCAAAGACCATCACTCACCAGGCTTTGATTATAGCCACAAAGGGACCTTGGATGAGCCGGGGCCAAGCTGGAGTGAAGGAGACAGATGATGAAAGAGCTGTCAAACTGGATTAAACAGTAGCTGTTTTCCTTCCCCCCCCCCCCACTGGAAGCCAAGCAACAGTGGGGGAGGTTGTAAGACCATTGTAAGGGGCTCCCTCCAGCTGGAAGCAGACAGGACTTTGGCTGGAAGTCACGTGGAGAGAAATATGGCAAGGGGGAAGAACATCTTGTGAGTAGTCAGCAGGAGATGGCAAGGGAAGATAGAAAGAAAGCTTCAAGAGGCAGAAGGGATTGATAGAACGATAGATGGTAGATGTCGTACGAGGGCAATTCGGAAATAAACCTCCATTTATTTCCTCATTGCCCTTGTAGATTGGCCAGGGTTTTCCCAGTTGCAATGTATGGCTGTGAAACTTGGACCATAAGAAAGGTTGAGCGCCAAAGAATGGAGGCCTTTGAACTCTGGTGCTGGAGAAGACTCCTGCGAGTCCCCTGGACTGCAAGGCGATCAAACCAATCAGTCCTAGAGGAGATCCATCCTAACTGCTCCTTAGAAGGCCAGATCTTGAAGTTGAAACTCAAGTACTTTGGCCACCTCATGAGAAGGAAGGACTCACTGGAGAAGAGCCTCATGCTGGGAAAGATGGAGGGCAAGAGAAGAAAGGGATGACAGCAAATGAGGTGGCTGGATGGAGTCACTGAAGCAGTAGGCATGAGCTTAAATTGACTCCAGAAGATGGCAGGGGACAGGAAGGCCTGGTGGAACGTTGTCCATGGGGTTGCGATGGGTCAGACACGACTGCGCAACTAACAACAACAACAATTGGCTAACTAGTGGGTTACTCAGAAGAGGAGGAAGAAAACCATTAAGAATTGAGGGGAGGAGCTGGTTTCAGCTCACCTTTCAGGTGCAATGAGTTGGGCAGTCTTATAGAATCATATGATCAATGAATCACTCTCACACAAAATGATCCGTTTTGTTTTATTTTGTTCTTTTGTTTTGTTTTTCCAAAACAAGAATGACGGAACTCACCCAATTCTGAGCTTTGCAACCCAGCAAAACAGGAAGTCTAAAAATACTAAAATACTAAATTAGACAGCAGATTCATAATTCTGCATCAGATTAGAAATGTACAAATATGCCATTTTGGGGCAGATGTTTGTTGTTTTTTTTAAAAAGGCTGATCTGATCTTAGGGTTAGAAAAAGGGAATCCTCTTCTTTCAAGATGACAACAGTGATGATATTTGCAGTAACAGAATCACAGAGTTGGAAGGGATACTGGAGGTCTTCTAGTCCAACCCCCTGCTGAAGCAGGAAACCCTGTACCATTTCAGACAAGTGATTGTTCAATCTCTTCTTAAAGACCTTAAAAACCGCCCACAAATTCTGGAGGGAAGTCATTCCACTGGTTGATTGTTCTCCCTGTCAGGAAGTTTCTCCTTAGTTCTAGGTTGCTTCTCTCCTTGATTAATTTTCATCCATGGTGAGCAAAACTCACTCAAACAACTTCTCATTTAGCAATAGAAATCTTGAGCTCAGTTGGGATCGAAAGTCGAGGACTACCTGTATTGCGGGCAGACATGGGGACAACATGTGGTAGCAATTTACTGGGGGCTCATATCAGGCAATCTAGAGAGTAGATGACCAGGCTGAGTCCAATGGAGGGGTCAAATGCGTCATCAGTCATGAGTCGTGTAAGCTGCACTCTGCCGCTGGGCCTTTGACTGTGATTGTGTGCTGTATGAGTGGAATAAATGTATTTAGTTTTTATATAGCATTGTAATTACTAATTTTACTTGATTCTATGTTCATGTTTTTACTTGTATTGTTGTTGTGAGCCGCCCTGGGTCCCAGGAGAAGGGCGGCATATAAGTTCAAATAAATGAAATGAAATGAGTCCCTGTGCGCCCACAAGAGATCAAAGTCCAGCTCCCTTTGAATGCTTCTGTTCTTATCTCCCGCTAATTTCCTTTGGCCATTAGTAGTTCAGATTCTTGTAGAATAAATGAATCTCTATACGCATTTGAACCGCCTGGATCTCCTGATTTCCCTGATGCCTGACAGCTGGTCCCTGGATGCTGAGAATACCCGACAAATCTCAGTCTCCTGTCCCTGCATCTTCTGTGTTCTCCCTGAAGTGTGGTAGCTCAGTGGGATTCTCCCCGCAGGAAGGGAAGTCGCCGATCCGAGTCAGAAATAATGTCGAACATCCTCCAGCTCTCGACATTTCCTGGGGAGAAAGAGAACTTGCACCCTGGGAGGGAACTGAAGCAACATTTTCTAACTTGGCCTGGCCTCATTCTCCCTCACAAGTCGGTACCCCCTACTTTGGAAAAAGCGGAAAAGAAAAATGTTAATATTAAAACGTCCCCCATTGTTGGGCTGCTGGTTTTCTTCCCAAACACGCCCCAATTACCACCAACATCCAAATGAGAACGGGGGGGGGAGAGAAAGAAAGAGGAGAAAAGCGAATAAAAGGCATTCTGTAGTCTCACTCCAGCCCCTCTTCCCCCACCCTTTCGCTCCAGCTTTTTCAGTCGCCAGACAAAAAAAATTGAAGGCACACACAAAAAAAAGAAAAAGGAAAAAAAATAGAACGAGAGAGAGAGAGAAAAAAAAACACCTCAGAAAATGGAGGAGGAGGAGGCCATTCACCGCCATCTTCTCAATGGCCGGCGCCAGATTCTCACAGCACCCTCCTTTTATGAACATTTGTCACGGGCCGCCTCACAAAAGGGCGAGAGAGAAAGAGACAAGGAGGGAAGGAAAGGGGGAGGAAGCGCAGAGGGGAAAGGGTGAAAGGAACAGGTTGGCCCTTTGGGAGGGAGAGAAAGGCGAAAAGAGAGGAAATAAATAAATAAACTGCCCAGCCATTGGGCAATCCTTTGGGAGATGTCTGCTTGGGAAAGACGCATCCCAACTGTAGCTGAATTTTAAAGGGGTGCCATACAATTGGCTTCGTTTGCTCCCAACACACACACACACACACACACACACACACACACACACACACACACAGAGTTGTTATTTTGTGTATGGAGAGAGGAAGCTGGGTCCTCCAAACAGACTGATGTTTATTCATTAGGTGGGCCCAGCATTTTCCATTCCGGATTCAGTTATTGATCACGAGCAATCAGGGTGGGAAGCATCTATTGAGCGTGGTGAAATGGCTGGCGTGGGTGGGCGTGAAATGAAGATGTGGGAGGAGGCAGGAAAAGGGGGGACAAAGATGGAGAGGAGCAGGTAACATCTCCCTGCGGTTCAAATTTCCTTCCTTCCTCCCTCCCTCCTTCCCTTCCTCCTTTCCTTCCTTCCTTCCTTCCTTCCTTCTTTCCTTCCTTCCTTCCTTCTCTTTTCTTCCTTCCTTTCTTCTCTCCTTCCTTTTTTTCCTCTTCTCTTCCCTCCCTTTCTTCCTTTCTACCTTCCTCTCTCTTCCCTGTCTTTTCTTCCTTTCTGTCTTAAATGATTATAAATCTTAAATTCACTTCTTGCTGGTCATTTGAACTCTTGATAATAGAGAGCAAACCCCCATTCCATTCTAGCATTGATAATATTGCCTAGTTGGATAATGGAACATCTACAAGATGAATCCGGAATGGAAAACGCTGCACCCACCTAATGAATAAACATCAAGGACCCCACAGTGCAATCCTGAGCTGTAAGTATTCTGTTCTATTGGGACTCTTAATAAACCAGCCCGGAATTCTTAAGGGACAATGTTCACCAATTCAAGGATTTGTGAAGAAAGAAGAATTAAAATTTTGCTACAGATTGGCTCACTTACTGTTCTAAGACAGCCAGCTGCCCTGAGGATTATTTCAAGATGATAAACTTTAAAGCTCACGTGCCAGTGATTCATTTAACATGCACAGAATTTGCTACCTGGGAAAGAGAGGAGAGAAACATAAATATGTGCTCCCAACCACGGTGATGCCAAAATGACAAATATGTGTCATGAGGGGGCCAGAACACAAGCTAAGCCTTTTTCAACTTGTGTTGCAACATTGCACACAAGTACAAAAGGGGGTAGTTTGCATCTTGCAATATTCATTTCCATTGTCTCCTCTAGTCCTTTGAAGGCACCAATGGAGAGTTTCGGTAATAAAAAAAATTAATGGATTGTCTCATCCAGGCCCCATTGGCTTCATCCCCACCCCAATGGGTCATCCTGGAAGAAATGACCTTCAGCAACCATTACATCTGGCGGCCAATTCTTGATCTGCGGTTGGAATGTTATTGTCTTGAATGTACTTTAAGGCTGCATTAACAGAGGGACAGACTCAAGATCGCGTGAAGGGTTAATACCACTTTACGATGCCAAGGAATACTTCATCCAGTTTTGGTCACCATAATGTAAAAAAGATGTTGAGACTCTAGAAAGAGTACAGAGAAGAGCAACAAAGATGATTAGGGGACTGGAGAACGGCTATAAGGAATGGCTGCTGGAATTGGGTATGAACAGTTTAATGAAGAGAAGGACCAGGGGGGGGCATGATAGCAGTCTTCCAATATCTCAGGGGCTGCCCCAAAGAAGAGGGAGTCAAGCTATTCTCCAAAGCCCCTGAAGGCAGGAGAAGAAGCAACGGATGGAAACTAATTAAGGAGAGAAGCAACCTAGAACTAAGAAGAAACTTCCTGACAGTGAGGACAATTAACCAGTGGAACAAACTGCCTCCAGAAGCGGTGAATGCTCTAACACTGGAGGTTTTTAAGAAGAAACTGGACAGCCATTTGTCTGAAATGGTGTAGGGTTTCCTGCCTGAGCAGGGGGTTGGACTCTATGACCTCCAAGGTCCCTTCCAACTTTATTATTATTGTTATTATCTTTGGGCCAGCTACACTTTACACTTGTAGCCTATTTCTAAATGCCTGCTTTGCCTGTTTTCCTTCCTTATCACATGAGATGCACACATGGCTACTGCATTTAAACATTTTCTGGGTTGTCTCGAAACTCAGAAATAATGAAACATGCTGGATTCTTATGCTAAACCCCCGAATATGTCATCAAAGTTAAAACTAGCCACCTTCCACACATTGTCCAAAGCCAGCCGCAAAATCTGGTTCAATTTCTGTGTGAATGTAGCCATTGTGCAACTTTGGTTGAATCTTTTTATTTTTCATAATTATTCTTCAGCACCCGCCTTCAGAGAGGCTTAAAATATAAAAGAACATGGTGCCATAAGCATTAAACTTGGGGTTTGAATGTTCTAATTGCAGATTACTGTAATTTAGATTTCTTTAATGTTTCATGTTGTTGTTTTTTTTTAAAAAAAATGACTAACCTTCCTTGAATGTTGAAAGTTAATTGCTCCAATAGCATCCATCCCACCAATTCTTCTTTTTCAGAGTTTTTTTTCCTCCGCTCTGAACGTTAACTCTGAAAACCCATAGTTGAAATTATCTCTAATAAATTTCCCAAAGGGGGTAATTTTGCCCTTCCTTTTATTAAACTTAGTTGTAGGATAAATGCATTACTCTTGGCAACGAGGAACAGTGGAAAAATGAGCTGATTAAGTCTATTAATTTTCTAGGTCCCTCACAGCTGTTCTGTTGTTCTTTTTTCTTAGGAATCTTTCTTTTAAAAGACTGGGGAGGGGAGAGCTATGGTGGTGCAGGGGTCAGAATGCAGTATTGCAGGCTAATTCTGCCCACTGCCAGCAGTTTGATCCAGATCGACTCAGCCTTCCATCCTTCCGAGGTCGGTAAAATGAGGACCCAGATTGTTGGTGGCAAGATGCTGACCACTTAGAGAGGGGCTGTAAGGCACTGTGAAGCGGTATATATAAGTCTAAGTGCTATTGCTATTGCCCCTCCTTCCTTCCTTCCTTCCTTCCTTCCTTCCTTCCTTCCTTCCTTCCTTCCTTCCTTCCTTCCTTCCTTCCTTCCTTCTGATCCTGACCGGCTCAAGGTTGACTCAGCCTTCCATCCTTCTGAGGTTGGTAAAATGAGGACCCAGGGGCCATATGCTGACTCTATAAACTGCTTAGGGAGGGCTGTAAAGCACTGTGAAGCAGCATATAAGTCTAACTGCTATTGCTATTGCCACTGACTCAGCCTTCCATCCTTCCAAGGTTGATAAAATGAGGATCCAGATTGTTGGGAGCAAATATGCTGACTCTGTAAACCGCGTAAAGAGGGCTGTAAAGCACTGTGAAGAGGTGTATGAGTCTAAATGCTGTTGCTATTGCTAACAGACAATGCCCCAGTGTTCCTCGTCCCTTGACACATTGATTTCCTTGTAGTGCAAGCCTACATTTCCTAGGCAATATCAGGAAGCCTTTCTGGATTTGCTGGCTTCCCGTTTTGGAATTCTGTTCTAGACAAAACAAGGATCTCAGCTTTCAACCACATTTGTAATCTCAGTAGCAGGTTGACATCAAGGGCAGAAACGTATCAAAAAATAAGCATATGCTGGCATTTCCAGATATACTGATAAATGATACAAAGAAGTAGACCTTTCACGAGACAGAGAGAGAGAGACAGAGACAGAGAGAGACAGAGAGAGAGAGAGAGAGAGAGAGAGAGAGAGAGAGAGAGAGAGAGAGAGAGAGAGAGAGAGAGAGAGAGAGAGAGAGAGAGAGAGACAGAGAGAGAGAGAGAGAGAGAGAGAGAGAGAGAGAGAGAGAGAGAGAGAAAAGAGAGACAGAGAGAGACAGAAAGAGAAACAGAGAGAGAGAGAGAGACGGAGACAGAGACAGAGAGACAGAGAGAAAGAGAAAGAGAGAGAAAGAGAGAGAGAGAGAGAGTGAGAAAGAGAGAGAGGGGGGGGGAGGGAGAGGGAGAGGGAGAGAGAGCGAGCATATATATCCTTTTTTCTTTAGAAGCTTCACTGCCATCTCTCAGCAAACTGTAGAAACACATCCAGAGAATTTTTTAAAAAACCAATTATGGGTGGCAAAACGAAGCATAAACAGTTAATTCTCTTCCCCCCCCTTTTTCCTTATACCATTATAAATCTTGATGCACTGCATTCTTTCAATACATGGTATTTATATGATATGATTTGGGACTATTACTATTTTATCCATTAAATATTTTTATTATTATTATTATTATTTATTAAATTTCTATGCCGCCCTATTCCGGAAACTCAGGGCGGCTTACAGCATAAATAGAAATCCAATACAAACTAAATAGTACATTTATAAAAATAAATATATAAAAAGAAGAACCCCTAAATTAAGAACCATTCATTCAGCAAACATACACACAGACATACACTGGCTAGGGGCAAGATTTCAACCGCCCCAGGCCTGCCGGCAGAGATGGGTCTTTAGTAGTTTACGAAAGGCGGAGAGGGTGGGGGCGATACGGATCTCCGGGGGGAGTTGATTCCAGAGGGCCGGGGCCGCAACAGAAAAGGCCCTTCCCCTAGGCCCCGCCAGGCGACACTGTCTGGCCGACGGGACCTGGAGAAGGCCGACTCTGTGGGCCCTAACCGGTCGCTGGGTTTCGTGAGGCAGCAGGCGGTCTCGTAAGTAACCTGGTCCGATGCCATGTAGGGCTTTATAGGTCATAACCAACACTTTGAATTGCGTTCGGAGACCAATAGGCAGCCAATGCAGCTCACGGAGTGATGCTGAGATGTGGGCACTTCTGGGCAGGCCCAACACTGCTCGCGCGGCTGCATTCTGCATTACCTGAAGTCTCCGAACGTTTTTCAAAGGTAGCCCCATGTAGAGAGCATTGCAGTAGTCGAGCCTCGAGGTGATAAGGGCATGAGTGACTGTGAGCAGAGACTCCCGGTCCAAATAGGGCCGCAACTGGTGCACCAGGCGAACCTGGGCAAATGTCCTCCTCGCCACAGCCGAAAAATGATGTTCCAAGTTTAGCTGTGGATCGAGGAGGACGCCCAAGTTGCGGACCTTCTCCGAGGGGGTCAAAAGCTCCCCCCCAGGCTGATGGACGGATAGATTGAATTATCTTTGGGAGGCAGAACCCATAGCCACTCCGTCTTGTCGGGGTTGAGTTTGAGCCTGTTGGCACCCATCCAAACCCTAACAGCCTCCAGACATCGGCACATCACTTCCGCTGCTTCACTGAAATGACACGGGGTGGAGATGTAAAGCTGGGTATCATCAGCATACTGATGATATCTCACCCCGTGTTGTCGGATGATCTCACCCAGTGGTTTCATGTAGATATTGAACAGCAGAGGGGAGAGGACCGATCCCTGAGGGACCCCACAAGGGAGGAACCTAGGGGTCGACCTCTGACCCCCCGCCAACACCGACTGTGACCGACCAGTGAGGTAGGAGGTGAACCACTGCAAAACAGTGCCCCCAACCCCCAACCCCCCCAGTCGGTGCAGAAGGATACCATGGTCAATGGTATCGAAAGCCGCTGAGAGGTCAAGTAGCACCAGGATAGTGGAAAATCCCCTATCCCGGGCCCGCCAGAGATCATCCGTCAGCGCGACCAAAGCAGTTTCCGTGGAGTAGCCGAGCCTGAATCCTGACTGTTGAGGGCCCAGATAATCGGCCTCATCCAAGGACCGCTGGAGCTGGAGTGACACCACCTTCTCAACAACCTTCCCTATAAAGGGAAGATTGGAGACAGGACGGTAGTTGTTTAAAACAGCTGGGTCCAGGGAAGGCTTCTTGAGGAGGGGGCGCACAATTGCCTCCTTGCAGGGAGCCGGAAAGGACCCCTCCCTCAAAGAAGCGTTGACAATCTCCTGAACCCAGCCCCGCGTCACCTCCCTACTGGCCGAAACCAGCCAGGAGGGGCACGGGTCCAATAAACAGGTGGCGGAGCTCACAGCTCCAATGGCCTTGTCGACTTCATCAGGTGCCACCGGGTCAAACTCCTCCCACACAACAGGATCAAGACGAGTCCCTGTCATCTCGACTGAATCATTATCAGCCGATACTGCATTCCAATTGGAGTCAAGGTCCATCCGAATCTGGGCGATTTTATCCGCAAAAAACTTATTAAAGTCCTCAGCACTACCCTGCAAGGGTGCATCAACCCCCCCCTGATTAAGGAGGGAGCGAGTTACCCTGAACAGGGCGGCTGGGCGGGATAGCTTGTAGACAGTATTAAACAGGAAGAAAATCAAGTAAAAATCATACTGTGTGGCATTCTTTTTCAGAGAAGGTGGATTTGGAATTATTAGGGATGAACAAAAGTTTAATCTAAAAATTCTTGAGCTGGTGAGAATACCCATATGGACTAATAACAATCTAGTTGGTTGAACAATTTTAAATCTCTTGATTTCTGTGACAGATTAAGCCTAATTAAAATTATTCCAGTTGGGATAAGGAGTCTGGAGGCTAAAGCATATGATGAACAATTGAGGAAACTGGGTATGTCTAGTTTAATGAAGAGAAGGATGAGGGGGGACATGATAGCAGTCTTCCAGTATCTCAGGGGCTGCCCCAAAGAAGAGGGAGTCAAGCTATTCTCCAAAGCACCTGAAGGCAGGACAGGAAGCAACGGATGGAAACTAGTCAAGGAGAGAAGCAACCTAGAACTAAGGAAAAATTTCCTGACAGTTAGAACAATTAACCAGTGGAACAACCTGCCTCCAGAAGCGGTGAATGTTCCAACGCTGGAAGTTGTGATGCTTCATTGCTGGGGATTTTTAAGAAGAGACTGAACAGAAGTAAGTTCTATTGCTTCCAAAAGCAGCTTAGCGTCCATTAAAATCAAATTAATTTAAGTTAGTTACAATTTATACTAACTTTTCACATAACCTACTTTAATTAATTTAATCAAGATAATATTGCAGGCTAACTCTGCCGACTGCCAGCAGGTTGATCCTGACCGGTTGAAGGTTGACTCAGCCTTCCATCCTTCTGAGGTTGGTAAAATGAGGACCCAGATTGTTGAGGGGGGGCATAGGATGACTCTGTAAACCGCTTAGAGGGGGTTGTAAAGCACTGTGAAGCGGTATATAAGTCTAAGTGCTACTGCTATTGCTATAAGAGTTTGATTTCTTTTTTTTAAAAAAAATATAAAATTCTTTTATTAAAACAATCAACATTGAACATAAAAACATATTGTGCAGCAATCATCATGGCACCTGATATACAATACTAAGTATTAGTCATTGAAAACGTCTGAATTAGTGAGCCTTTTTCCACCCCTCGCGTCTAGCCTCAACTATACTCCTGTTACACTTTGTTTGATTGGTGTTTCTCTTATCTGGTTCCATATTAATGTGATCAACATTAAACCAAAGATCCTATTGCTAAACAATCATCCTAGAACATAGCATACAACATTAGGTATTAATCTTTGTAAACTTCTGTTTTAGTAAACGTTCTTCCCTCCTCCCTTCCCTCTTCAAGTATACTCCGAGTACCTTTTGTTTGTTTGGTGTTTCTCTTATATATGGTCTATCTGCTGTATCTAGTTTATTGCATATTGTTCGTTTGCGCTTCTGAATTGACTTCATCCCATTACTAGTGCAATCTTTTATAGTCCCTAACCAGAGATCCTGAGGTAAAAGTTTCATATCCTGAGGTAGAGATTCAGTCCGCTTTAACAGTATTAAATGGCTTCCCGATCTATGTCTGCCTATCAGAGAGACAGAATATATATTTATATTTCTTTCGGTTTCTTAATTGTACAATGTATCTCAATCTGTATCAATACTAATTATGGTTTAAATGTACAAGACGTTCATTGGCCTAATAAACCTTGATCATTTTGTGTGCTAAAAACTACAATATGCCACCCATGAGCATGCAGACTCCTCTAGCTTTATTTCTGGAGAAAGCTGATGATGATTGGTTCAGCCTCATAAAGGCTCAACCAAGCTTTGATTTGTCAAACTGAGATGAAACAAATCAGTCCTTCTTTTTCAAATCCTGTGGCTAAAAAATTCTATTGTTATCCTTTCCATTGTTTAGAGTAATTAGCTTTCAGCTCATTAGGAGTGTCGCTAACACATGGAGGATTTTAATTTGAGGCCTCAGGCATGGACACGTTGGTCCACATTCATATTCAACCCACATGGTTTGCCCAGAAACATTTCTTGCTTTTCCATGAGCAGAAAGATGCCAGTTTAATGGTCTGGATTTACTATTTATCCAAAGAGATTTTTCCCAACTGGTTGAGTGAATGAGTGAAAAAGAGGGGAAGGGATAAGTTGCCTGTGAAGATGCGAAGAAGGTCATAATTCAACACAGATTTGTACTGCCTTGATCTCACTGTGCTTGCGGGAGAGATCCATGTGCAGTTCAGGAGTTCTGCCTTTCTTCGCATCTGTCCCACAACACAACTCATCAGCCTGACACTATGAGCAGAAAGTGTAATTATTAGGTACAGGATGTCCACGACTTGCGAAATCCTGGGACCAGAATTTCCATTGCTAAGCAAAGTGGTTGTTAAGTGAGGCCACACATGATTTTAGGACTTTTTGCCATGATTGTTAAGTTAAAACAACTGCAGTTGTTTACCAGGCACCAGTTGCTTAAGCTGCCAGTGATGTTCTCCACCACCATTAGGGATGGAGAGTTTTGGCCATTCTGTTTGACCTTCTGACTTCAGAATTGAGAATAACAGAATTGGAAGAGACCTTGGAGGTCTTCTAGCTCAAGCAAAAGACCCACTACTACTTAGGACAGGCGGCTGTCCAGTCTTTTCTCGAAAACCTCCATTGTTGGAGCATCCACAACTTCTGGAGGCAAGCTGTTCCACTGATGGGTGTCACCACTAGGAAATTTCTCTTTAATTCTACGTTGGATCTTTGCAGAGATACCTTTCTGAAGAATGCTTAGAGATCTATACTTGACAGGCATAGTGACGTTATTTATTACACATACTCTGAAGTTCAGAATGATGGAATCAGGACCCTAAGAATCATCCCATCCCACCTGAGAAGTTGTAGGAGAATCATGTCATCCATCATTTATTACACATACTCTGAAGTTCAGAATGATGGAATCAGGACCCTAAGAATCATCCCATCCCACCTGAGAAGTTGTAGGAGAATCATGTCATCCATCATTTATTACATATACTCTGAAGTTCAGAATGATGGAATCAGGACCCTAAGAATCATCCCATCCCACCTGAGAAGTTGTAGGAGAATCATGTCATCCATCATTTATTACACATACTCTGAAGTTCAGAATGATGGAATCAGGACCCTAAGAATCATCCCATCCCACCTGAGAAGTTGTAGGAGAATCATGTCATCCATCATTTATTACACATACTCTGAAGTTCAGAATGATGGAATCAGGACCCTAAGAATCATCCCATCCCACCTGAGAAGTTGTAGGAGAATCATGTCATCCATCGTCAAGAGGTTCTACCTTTTTACAAAAACTTTAGAGGAACCACCCTCTTCTTACTAGGGGTAACACAAAATACTTCTCCAATGTTTTTTATTACCTCTTACATCAGAATAATTGAATTGGAAGGGACCTTGTAGTCTTCTAGTCCAATCCACTGCTTAAACAGGAGAACTTATACCATCCCAGTAAAAGAGGCAGGTGTTGAACTTCCCTTGCTAATCAGAGGAGATCAAACAGCAACACCTCTGCAGCATGCTAACCAGAAGCATCCCTGGAATTAAAAACATAGCCATTTTCGGAGAGATACTCCAGCAGAAGTAAAATCCTATTAATGAATGCCACACATCGCTGTATTTAACCTCTGGCCCTTCTCCATAACAGTTTATATAGGGAAGACTCAGGCTGGTATTTTCCAATTGGTTTCGGTTGCTAGGCAACCGTCAACTAACCGTCTCAGCTCTAATGCCTAGTTTCTGTGAGAGAAATCCATTTCTAATGTAATTTATGTAATTTATGTATTTATTTAAGAGCAATTGCTGTATATGGCCACCCTCCACGCTCTCAGTCATTCTGGTTGGCTTACAAGGATAAAAGTCCAATGCAAGAACAGTAAAAAAGCAATAACCCCTCTCTCTCTCTCTCTCTCACACACACACACACACACACCCTCCTGGAGCCCATCAAATGAGCCACTTAATGGGCTCCATCCCACTCTGGGGTCCTCAGGCCCATTGGCAAAACCAGGTCTACAGGGCCTTGCGAAAGAGTGTCAAAGTGGAAACCAATCTTATCTCCACAGGGATGATGTTCCACAGGGAGGGAGCCCACGTGGAGAAGGCCCTTCTTCTTAGTCCCTCTATGGACCTCTTTAAGGGAATGGACCCTTAATGAGTAGAAAACTCGGTGTATGGCTCTTTTAAGGCTCCAACACACCAAGAGGTAGAACTCCCTTTCCACAAACATTTCACCACTGACTCTTCTCCTAGTATCCTCTAGGTGGCGCAGTGATTAGAATGCAGTATTGCAGGCAAACTCTGCCCATTGCCAGGAGTTTGATCCTGACCAGCTCATGGCTGATTCTTCCAATCTTCTGAGGTCTGTAAAATGAGGATCGTTGGGGGCAATATGCAGATGTGGTATATAAGTCTTATTGCTATTGCTATTCTCAGTCTAATTCAGTCTCTTGTTTTTGTCCAGTAAGGTCAATGGTCAATGAGTTAGTATGGGGGGGGGGTCTAAACTCTTGGAATAACTCTTGGGATTAACTTTTTGATGAAACAGTCTGGAAATAGTTTGGATTTTACCACCTTGAATGCTGTATAGATTCATTAGAATCTAGTTCCCACAAATGTTCATTGTACGGTTTAGCCTACAGTCCCCAAATCATCTTGGGGATCATCTTCTCTGCTTGTTGGTTCTGCTTGTTGGTTGTGGAAGAGATATTATGAACAACAGGAATCCATGCTACCAAAAAAGGAGATTGCAAGAAAATGAGGAAAGACGTTACCCACTGTTTTATCACTTGCTATTTATCCAGGCAGCCCATTAAAACTCTGCAGAGTCAGATTCCTTTCAACTTCAACTTCATCTGGTTCCTCTATTTACATTTTGGATGCCAGTGTTTATCCTTCCTTTAAAAAAAATAAATTATTGGACACATCTCCAAAATGCAGTGGAAATATGCAAGGCAGGGGGACTGGTCCTGCACCACATTTTGAAGACCGACACCTAATTTAATCCATTGGAATCGTTTTCTAAATGTATACCACTCTTTAACCACTCTTTTTTCCAGTAGACAAAAGCCATTTGATTGTGAAGTTTAGCATTAGAGAACGGTACAATATAACTGGGGTTGAAGGGGGCAAAATTGGGGAAGATGCTGAGACCCTGGAAAGTGTGCAGAGAAGAGCAACAAAGATGATCAGGGGTCTGGAGGCTAAATCCTACAATGACAGGCTAAGGCAGTGGTGGCGAACCTATGGCACGGGTGCCAGAGGCAGCACTCAGAGCCCTCTCTGGGGGCACGCGTGCCGTCGCCCCAGTCCTAGGCCGTTTTATAAAACCTTTTTGCTTTAGGTCTTCACCGCTGTCTGCAAAAAAAAAAAAAAAAGGTTCAATCAATCAGTCAATTTCAACTTCTCGCAGGAAAAAAAATCTTGCAAAGTTGGAATTGATTGATTGAACTTTTTAGTCCCACCCAGTCTGCCGTTACCACCACAGTCACACCCACCCAATGGGCCACACCCACCCGGCACCCGACGATGCATAAGTGGGTTTTGGGTTGCAGTTTGGGCACTCGGTCTCTAAAAGGTTCGCCATCACTGGGCTAAAGGAACTAGGTATGTTTAGCCTAATGAAGATGAGGCTCAGGGGAGACACGATGGCCGTTTTCTAGTACTTGAAGGGCTGTCAAAGTGAAGAGGGGAGTGAATCTATTCTCCAAAGAACCCAACAGCAAGACAAGCAGTAATGGGTGGAAGCTCCTCAGAGGGAGATCCAACCTAATAATAAATAAGGAGGAATTTCCTGATGGCGCGAATGATTAATCAATTGAACTAGTTGCCTCCTGGAGTTGTGGATGGTATCTTGTCATCTCTGTCCTGTGTCTACTGCTGGTAAAGAGGTTGGAAAGAATTCCAGAAGCCAGACTCTGTAGCTTTCCTAAATTTTGGAGGAGGGGGGGGGAGAAGGACATGAAGTCCCAGTGAGGATGGAATATAAGGAAAACAATCCTAATGCCCACAACTGTGAGCAAATGTCTGGAAAAAGTAAAAGCAGACTTGCTGACAGGAGAGGGATTAAGCAAGAAGGGGTGTGGGGGGAGGCTGTGATAAGCTTCACGCAATTCGGAAACCTCTACAAGGGGCTAATCACTGCCTCACTCAACTTTTTGCTTCTTCCTCCCTAAACAGGATTAGCCTCACATCCTTCTCCCACCCACTCCTGTCTCAAACAGATTTGAGAAACGCAGCTTTATTTTTCTGAAGCCCAGTCAACGTGGGGAGAAAAAAAAAGTCCCATTTGAAATGTCATCCTGCTCCCATGGGCTCAGTCACAAGCTTGGCCAAGGAGCCCTGTTGGCATGGTCTCCTTTTCTTGAATTGACTCCAAGCCAGCAGAGGATTGGGACTTGGAGATGACTTCTGACTCGGTTGACTTGGAGATCACTAACTGCAGAGAGGCAAAGCAGCTGCGCGATCTCTACTAATGCCGCCTCGCCATCTGCCTTACGACGTCTCAAAGGTTTTCTTCCCCGATCCATGCTTTTTTTTTTTTCTACATGATTTTTCCAGGGCATTTGAGATGTCCTGGTGAACTCTTCTTGAAGGTCACTGAGCTGATTCTATTGATGTTGGTGGCAAATGATTCTTTTCAGCGACCTATTTTTCCAACGCTCTTGACCACCGCCAATGGTGCCTTCCCAGTCAGAAAGAGCCCATAAGAGGATTATCATCCTGACATCTTCCCTTGAGGTTCACCAATGCATTGGAAACGAAGAAAGGTTCAGACATGGCAGAGAAGATATAGACAGACAGACAGATAAGAGATAGGTTAGATCAGGGGTAGGCAACCTTGGCTCTTTTATGACTCCATGGACTTTAACTCCCAGAATTCCTGAGCCAGCCCGAGTCATAAAAGAGCCAAGGTTGCCTACCCCTGGGTTAGATAGATAGAAATAGGTTAGATGAAAGATGATAGATGATGGTGAGAGAGAGAGAGAGAGAGAGAGAGAGAGAGAGAGAGAGAGAGAGAGAGAGAGAGAGAGAGAGAGAGAGAGAGAGAGAGAGAGAGAGAGAGAGAGAGAGAGAGAGAGAGATTTAATATACTTCTGCAGACCTATTTAAACTAGAATATTTTTTGCAATTATAAAAAAATTCTAAACAGGAGAAAATAAAATGACTCTTTGATGGTCACAGAATGTTTTAATTCTTAGTGAGAATTGAAAACCAAGAAGAATGGCCTATCCTGAGGAGTTGAGAAAGGCCATGCAAAGAACTGACTGGTTGTGGGAACAGGATCCCTCCTTACAGGAATATCCTACTTTAGATAGGCAGGTATATAGACAGAAACGACACTAACATTCCTTCACTGCTTTTCAGACATCTAAAGCATTATAAGAAAAAATAAACTAGAACTATGCCCAAAATATTTTAGGGGGAAAAAAGTAGGTGGATAGAAGGAAGAAAAGGGGGAAGAGGTAGAAAAGCAAGTCCTATCAGGAGAAGGTATTTTAAAATTTGAGTGTTGCAGCATAGAAAAACACACTTCATTTGCCAGAAGGAAGGTGAAGAGGGCATCGCCATAAATCTGAAGATTCAAGCTGGTTAATGTTGTGCTTCACATGCCCAGAATGGTAACAGAATTGGTGAGACCTTAGCAGTGAATACAAGAACTAAAAAAAAAGTGATAAACCAACACATACTTTATCACCAATGAGAGAAAAAGAGGAAAGGTCACACTGTGGTCTACTTTTTTCACAGTGATTAACAACGTATCAGCAGACAAGATCTTGGTTCCCAACAGAATGATCCATATCCTCAACTTTCTTGCCCTGCATGTTTTCTCCCCTGTGAAAATTACCCCACAGACAACAGCAATTTTTGCAAGTGTTAAGAATCCACTCTCCCTGGATCGAAAGGCAGTTGTGTGATTGCACTGACACACTATTTGCTGTGTGCTGAGTCTTTGAGTCTGTGTAGACTTCATTTTCGCTGCCCCAAAGAATTGTTAGGATATTCTTCAGGCCTTAGCTGAGTTGTTACCTCAGTTATTAGGTATTAACTCAGTTATTATCTGAGTTAATGCAATCCTAGATTGCATTAACAGAGGGACAGAATCAAGATCATGTGAAGTATTAGTACTGCTTTATAAGGCTTTGTAAGACCACACTTAGAATACCACATCCAGTTTTGATCACCATATTATAAAAAAGATGTTGAGACTCTGGAAAGAGTGCAGAAAAGAGCAACAAAGATGATTAGAGAGCTAGAAGATAAAATATATGAAGAACAGTTGCAGGAATTGGGTATAATTAGTTTAATGAAAAGAAGAACTAAGGGTGACATGACAGCAGTGCTCCCATATTTGAGAGTCAATTTTTGTCTTGCCTTTTGGTGCTATTTTCCAAAGCTCCAGAAGGCAAGACAAGAAACAATGGATGGAAGCTAGTCAAGGAGAGAAGCAACCTAGAATTAAGGAGAAACTTCCTAACAGAGAGCACAATTAACCAGTGGAACAGCCTGCCTCCAAAAGTTGTGGATGCCCCATCACTGGAAGCTTTTAAGAAGAGACTGGATAGCCACTTGTCTGGAATGGTATAGGGTTTCCTGCTTGAGCAGGGGGCTGGACTAGAAGATCTCCAAGTTCCTTCCCAACTGCGTAAATTCTGTTATTCTGAGTTCTACTTGAAAACACTCCTACGTGCCTGGAAGACCGTTGAGTTTGTAAACTCTTATTGAAGTAGAAAGAAGAGCAAGTGAAAAAAATTCTATGATAAAATGGACCAAAAATTTTTATTACAATATCTGACTTACAACAGTGGCAAGAATTGCTGTGGTTGAAATGGCCAATGGTTCACATCCAACAGTTGTGGAGCAAAGTCATTGAGAAGCATCCCCAAGAAAACCAGAAATAAGCCCAACCATCTAGGAGAGTGCCCCAATGGGAAAAGACAGACACCAGCAGAGGAAAACAGCAGAAATTCAGAAATGTGGCTGGTATCACAACTTCCTTCCAGTTGATTTCATTTTTTAAAAAGCTGCAGCGATGCGCTTTTAAGAGTTTAATGAGCCAAACATATTTTCATCAGTGTCATGCTGGTTCTCCTTCCATTAGATTTGTTGTTCAATGGAGTATAGCATCGAATCAGGAAGAATTCACCCAGGAAGGAAGAAGTTAGATTGAAAACTATTTCCTGAGCCTGCTATGAAACCAGCCTGGCTCTGATTTTATTCTTTAAAAAAAGAAGAAGAAGAAAAGAAATAGATCGCATCTGATTAGATCGGCTGCTTTTTAAAGTGTCACACATTTAAACAGACTGTGTCACATTTGAATTGCTTAAAGTATGGCTCCCTAAATTTTCTCCTTCGTTACGTCTTCTCAGAAACTCTTACCAGACTTTGAGGACCTTCCTTCAGGACCATCCCAACTTGGAACAGTTGTCTCATAACTCAAGGACCACCTGTATTTTGGGAACGATGACATTAATGAACTTTATGCCATTTCAACAACATACTGTTGGTAATTTCGTTGATTTTTCACCTTAATAGAAATGCTTTGGGATATTTTCAAATATATTTTAACACACATGGCAATCTTCAAGTCCATTTATACGTTGCTGTTGTGATGGGTAAATTGTGGCTAAATTAGCCAGGTTTGGTCCCTGAGAGATTCCCTACCAGTTTATGACTAGCCACACCACTTGTGGCAGTTATATTGTGAATATACCACCTCTCTTTCACAGCCATTTTGTGCAAACCTATAATTTGATGCTCCCCAAATGCTTATGCACAAAGGCTGTCTTCGAGTCATAATATAATTGGTTTATATTAAAGAGTTTATGTAGTTTATATTAAAGAGTCAGACATGACTGTATGGATATCACGATCATCATACTATGGTGCATGCACAATGGTATGTTCCATAAACCAGAGTTAATGCAAACCATGATTTAATGTTTGCTCATTCTTTCTCTGTCTCTCTAACTCAGAGGTCCCCAACTATTTGGGCACCAGGGACCAGTTCCATGGAGAGTGGTTTTTCCGTGGACCGGAGGGTTTGTAGTTTTGTGTGCTGCCTGCATCTCGTGGATGGGGCTTTGCTTGTTTGTGCGGACTGGTTGCTGGCATGCCATGGCCCAGTACTGGTCCACGGACCGGAGGTTGGGGACCCCTGCTCTAACTCACACACAGATACAAACGACAAATATTAATGTTATTGCATGCAAAAACAGCTCTGCCTTCTGCATAAACCCTTGGTATAGCACTAGCTCACCAAGTTCCAACACTTTCAGCATTGATTTTCCTCCCAAAGTACCACTTGAACCACCATTGACTTATCTCCCAAACAGCAAGACAACAAAAGCCAGGAAAGAGACATAAACTCCTTATAATTAATGGAGCAGCCAAACTGAAAAACACATTAGGCTGCATATTAATGACAAGTAGCTGATGGTAACCCCTTTGAATTGCATGGACTCAATGTGTATTTAATTAGGATTTAATAAAGCCACAGCCTGTTCTCAAAAGCCAATTAGAAACACAACTCGGTGGAGTTTTGAAGCTCTGAAACGGATGCCTTTGAGATCCAGATAGGCACCGAATATATTGCTATTAATCCTCAATCAAGGCGCCTGATAGTCAAAGCCACATAGCCGCTTTATTAAATCTTAATGAAAGGCATGCTGGGGTGCCAGGAGACCTCATTTTTCTTCAAAGCGGGGTGCAAGAAGAACAACGAGGTGAGTTTAAGCTAGGAAGACCCTGTTTCACATCTCCTGTCTTAACAACCAGGAGTGTCCCACAGGGAGTCCTCGACTTACAGTACAACAGCTCATTTAGTGACCGTTTGAAGTGACAATGGCACTTAAAAAAAGTGACTTATGACTGTTTTTCACACTTACAACCAGTGCAGCATCCCCACTGTCACGTGATCAAAGTTCAGACATCTTGGAATCCGACTCATATTTATGACGGTTGCCTGCCAGGGCCATGTGATCCCATTTGGCGATCTTATGACAGACAAAGTCAATGGAGAAGCCAGATTCACTTAACAACAGTGGCAAGAAAATAAAATCATAAAATGGAGCAAAATTCACTTAACAAACGTCTCACTTAGCAACAGAAATTTTGGGCTCCATTGTGGTCATACGTACACAGAGTATACAACACAAGTAGGCCTAATGGGCAAGCCAGATGCAAAGGCACCCCCTTTCACAGACAAATCTGAGGTAAATTCTGGCTACCACAAGGAAGGGAATACCACAAGGCATTGCCACAGATTTTGTGGTGACAGTTTATCTGGGCAACTTATCTGCAACGTTGGGGCCTCTGAGAAAGCATCTTGTTACATCCATTACAAATTGGATCCATAGTCCAGATCTCATGGTGTCCATGACAAAGGTGTGACTTAACCAACTTCCCTCAGACATTAAAATGACTTCCTATGGTTCTGCATAATTTCTTGCATCTCTGAAACACCGTCACCTCTTGAGGCCTCCATTTGTTGCTGTAGCTACCAAAAAAGCCAAGGCAATTCTATAGGCTGCGTTAACAGAAGGATAGAATCGAGATCACGTGAAGTGTTAGTACGACTTTATAATGCTTTAGTAAGGCCACACTTGGAATACCGCATCCAGTGTTGGTCAGCACGATATAAAAAAGATGTTGAGTCATTGGCAAGAGTGCAGAGAAGAGCAATGAAGATGATTACAGGCAGTGGTAGGATTCAAATATGTGAACAACCAGTTCTCTGTGTGGATTGCCACTTCCGGAAGTTCATTTTGAGCATGGGCAACAAAAAAAATAGCTACCGCTTCTGCCGAAGTGGTGCGAACCGGCTGAATCCCACCACTGATTAGGGGACTGGAGGCTACAACATATAAGGAACAGTTGCTGGAATTGGGTATGTCTAGTTTAATGAAGAGAAGGACGAGGGGGAGGCGACATGATAGCAGTGTTCCAATATCTCAGGGGCTGCCCCAAAGAAGAGGGAGTCAAGCTATTCTCCAAAGCGCCTGAAGGCAGGACAAGAAGCAATGGATGGAAACTAATCAAGGAGAGAAGCAACCTGGAACTAAGGAGAAACTTCCTGACAGAACAATTAACCAGTGGAACAACCTGCCTCCAGAAGCGGTGAATGCTCCAACCCTGGAAGTTTTTAATAAGAAACTGGGCAGCCATTTGTCCGAAATGGTATAGGGTTTCCTGCTTGAGCAGGGGGTTGGACTAGATGACTTCCAAGGACCCTTCCCACTCCGTTATTCTGTTATTTGTTCCATCTCTCCTAACGGGAGGGCTGTTCTCTCTTCCTAAGCGTCTCTTGTCAAACCCATACCTTTTTCATGACATAAATGAGCGTCTGTGCCAGTAGTGTGTGGGAAATTTACCCAAGACGGCCCAGTCATCCAATGTCATCCAAACCCTGCTATTTCTTCAAGCCAACAACCGTGTGTAGGAAACCAACCATCCATTCTTGTCTCTGCATGAACGAGAAGGAAACCAATTCAGGGTTTTAATAGCTGCGCTTTGAGAGGGTTGCAGCAAACCTGATCTATGGGCAGATGGATGTGTCTCCTTCCTGCCAAGCATTCTTGCTCGTCTGTGTCGTAAGGCGGCGGTGTGTGAACTGGCCAGAGGAATGTCTGATGCCTTCTCCACCTTTCCCCCACCCCACCCCTATCCTGGTTAAAGGGATCACAACCTAATGATTAGCCAGGGTGGTGCGCAATTAAACCCTTCTCCTGTGTCTTCTGTCTCGTAGACGTGTGGCTTCAGTAAGGTTGAAAACAGTCAAGTGGGCATGCTGGAATCTTTGACATAATTAGGTGAATAACAGAATGTAGCACTGGTGGTTGTTGGGTTTCTCCTTCCCCAGAGCCCAAAAAATGAGAATGATGAATGAGCAATCAAGGATGTTTTTTCTTTCTCTGCCTGGCTCAGCTTGCCAAGAACCCAGTCGAGTGAAGAGATGGAACAAGAGCTGTAGAGGCAACTATTGTCTCTGCCAGCTACCCACTCTGGGTATTAATCTAATCTGTGCATGCCCCTGGGAGGAGGGACATTTTTATTCTTTGATTACGTTCCTAGTAAACAAATTGCTTTTAAACAAATAATTCTAACTTTAGTCCTTCCTGGTGGTTGGTCAGGCATAGCCGCCTGCTCTCTTGTTTTTTTTTTGTTTTTTTTAATTCAGTTCCAAGAAACTTTATATCATGGGGTTTTCTGCCTTCCTCCTCGCCAGTCGCTAAATATTATTTTTGGTTCAGTTCCCTCCGTGCCACACTGGGCTTAATAAGTCAGTGGGAGAGTGGTTGGTTCCAACAAGACTTTAGATGGGAAGTGTGTGTGTGTGTGTGTGTGAAACCTCCATGAGCAATGTTTCTCAATCTTGTCAACGTTAAGATGTGGGGACTTCAACTCCCAGAATTCCCCAGCAAATATGGGGAAGGAGGAGGAGGGGGAATGAGGGAGGAGGGGAGAGGGAGAAAAGGGAGAGGAGTAGGAGTAGTAGAAAGAGGAGGAGGAGGAGGGGGAGGCAGAGGAGGAGGAGGAGGAGGAGGAAGTGGTATAGGCTCTCCTGCTTGTGCAAGGGGTTGGACTAGAGCAGTGATGGCGAACCTTTTAGAGACTGAGTGCCCAAACTGCAACCCAAAACCCACTTATTTATCACAAAGTGCTAGAGCTGCATCAGCATTGTGGTTCCTTCAGGGAGGGGGTATGTGGCCCACTGGGTGGGCGTGGCTTCAGTGGTCATGGCAGACTGGGTGAGTGTGGCCGGGGCCAGTCCCTTGCCATCTCCGGGGCATCCCCAGGGGGCCAACGCCACTTGCTCACTTCCTGCCCCGTCGCTTCCAAATGCCACGTGCTCGCTCATTCTGGCGAACTCTGCTGGGGCAATGGCACGCCTGCCCACAGAGAGGGCTCTGAGTGCCGCCTCTGGCACGCATGCCATAGGTTTGCCACCACTGGACTAAAAGATCTCCCTTCCAACTCTGTCATTCCATTATTCAGTTAAAAAGCATCCTCTAGCGAAGACAAATCCTCCTGTACTTCCTGTCCTTTGCTGCAGATAACATAAAGCAAAACCAAAAAAAAATAAAAAATAAGACAGACACCAACGCATGCTGAAGGGAGCCGGGCCTGAAGTCAAACTGGAGGAGAGCTTGTTTTAACAACCAGAGGTGTCATGTTAGGGGAGAGGCAGGAGGTGGCAAGGGATAACAGGACTGGAAAACTGAAATGGGGTGGAGGTAGTGAAGATCAGAGAGTGCCTCCGATCAGGAGGCAGGAGACCCCAGCTGGTTTCTTTTAGCAGCTGTCAAGCACACGTTTCTGCAGATGGCCCCAAAATCACATCACCGGTGGTATTCATTAACACATTTTTAGAGAAAAATGAAAAGAAACTTTCTCCAAAATGTACAAGATGGGTTAATCGGTTGCACAAATTGAGCCTAATCACAAAAATCCAATGCAAGAAAGGAAGGAAGGACATTCACCAGATTGTGGAACGACTGATCAAAACCATCACCGGAGAGAGAGAAAAGGTTGGAAAGAAAACGAAGCAAAACTTATAGCCGAATCTAAATATTCCTCAGTCAGCAAGGCCAATAGGTAGAAATTGTGTGAGCTGAATTCCAGCCTAGTTGAAGGACAACAGGTTAAGAAAGACTGCTCAGGACAAACTAAAGAACTAAATCTGCAAAAAAATATTATCCTGACGTTGAGTCCATAAGTCTAATTTCTGATAAATCTAACTGTGGAAGAAGACGTGGCAAAACCAGGAGGAGTTCAAAGAGGGATCAGCCTAGAATCCCTACGTAGCCACTAGCGAACTAACCGACTCTCCTTGAGTGCTGTTGACTGTTGATATGATGGCCTATGCCCTAGGATCATGTATGAGCTGGACGGAGCATAGGCGGGACAAAGAAAGACCATGAGGCTTGGAACAAAGGACCATGGCCATGAGGCCTGGAACAAAAGGCCATGAGGTTTTGGAACAACAGGAAATGAGGGAGGGGCTGATAAGTGGAGGAAAGTTGTACCAAGATTTGAATCTACCGGCTACAGGTGTAGCTTTGCCATTGGCCACAGGTCTAAGCTTTGTCATTGGCTACAGGTGTAACCTCGTCATTGGTTGTTTGTAATCATGTGATGCATTGTGTAACCGCCCACTGTAACAGGTAATAAAAAGGGAAGGCAGCCCTTTGTCTGGGTTGCTTCACCCCAAGAAATCTGCACACCCGCATGTTTCTTAATTAGGCTATCGTGAAGGATCCGCCATTGATTGGGGCACAATGAGGTGCTTCAAGTGGTGACCCCAACGTGATTCGGGCCGGTGTTGTATCTAACTCTGCCCAGAGTTGGTTAGAAGATGGGTGGCTGGATAATTTCTTTTAATGATTTTATGAGTAGGGGACTTCCTTTTCCCTCCTTTATGTGATCCAAGGCATCAAAAAAGTCAAGATGGCCACCTGATTGGTTCAACAGAATTTCTACCCACACAAGGTACATACCAAAAAAGTCTGAGCTTCCATCACACAACATGGCCACTTTTAGACTTTTTTTTTAGCATACCCAAAGTTACCCTTTTATGCAATCTGCCCTATCAAAATCCCGATCAACAGTTTATTTTCTTGAAGTCAACCTCTTAAATGGCATGTCAAGAAGTTTCACTTCTGGAAATACTCTCTTTCCTTCTTGAGTGTTTTTGCTAGCTAGGTGGATAATGTCATTGGAGGGTTTGGTCCCTAGAGGGTGCTAGATTTAGTTAGATTTGGAAATAGAATCAAGATTTTACCGGAGCTATTCTATCTCTGCACAAAGAGGAATAATAAATTATTTCTCCAGCTCTTTATTCACTCATCTGTCTTTTAAGCTTTCAGTGGCTATATTTGCTCCCTCTGTTTCAAGACCAGGCAAGATGACTTTCAAGGCCACATCCAACCATCAGTTGCCTGCTCCAGATTGAAACCATGCCAGATTTGTTGTTTTTGTTGACTGAAATCCCCCTTCCCTAAAGCAGTGCAGCAATTTATGAATGAATTAATAAGTCAATCACTGTGTGCTGTTTAAGACAACTGAGAATTTCACCCTCCAAAGTATTGTTTTAATCAGAGGTGGCCCACTAATGGCCTGCAGGCTGGATGTGGCCTCCAAAATAGTTTTATCCAGGCTCCGGAGACTTGATTTAATTTTATTAAGGCATGTTTTGAAAAAACAAAATGCCCACAGTTGTTCTTGCAAGGAGAGTTAAACTTGTCAAAAGAGACACTGGAGAGAGATTCGACTGGGTTAGTCAGAGAGGGAGGGGAAAGAGTTAGTTTCAGATAAAGCAATCAAGATAAAACAAATTGTAATAACCTCTAAGAAGAACCTCAGGGTGAAGGAGGAGAATAGACTTGAGACTGAGATCATCTAAATCTTTCTGACTTCCATTCATTTCAGCAGAGCAATTTAAAGTCTCTCTCACTCTGTCTGAGAATGAAACAAAGCAAGCCTTGGAAAGTGTTTCTTTTCTTCCTGAGAATGTTATGACAAGCCAGTTTAGGTAATGAAACCAAATTCCTGGGCTGAGCATCAATTTTCAAAGATGCTGTGTCCTTCCTGAAGTCTAACAAAACAAGCTACATTTTCAACCCATGTTATCTGTGGTCCAGTTCATTACTGTTTTCTTAGTTAACAACTGCTTGGATTCAAACAACATGCTCAGCCATAAACTAGCCACTGGGGCTGGGTTCACATGTCCAACAAAGCTGCCACCTAGCAAGCTACGTGTTCTTTGAGCCCCTGAGGGAGACGGATGGTTTAGTATAGGTCAAGGGTAGGCAACCTTGGGTCGTTTATGACTCGTGGACTTCAACTCCCAGAATTCCTGAGCCAGCATGGCTCAGCTTGGAAACCTCTCCTTTTCCCCTCAGCATGGCTGGCTCAGGAATTCTGGGAGTTGAAATCCACAAGCCATAAAAGAACCAAGATTGCCTACCCCTGGTATAGGTGGTGCCTTGCTCAATAGTAGCAACTGTGAGAGGGATCTCGGAGTCCAAGTGGACCATCACTTAAATATGAGCCAGCCATGTGCTGCAGCTGCCAAAAAAGCCAACACAATGCTAGGCTACATTAACAGAGGGATAGAATCAAGATCACGTGAAGTGTTAATACCACTTTACAATGCCTTGGCTGAGGAATTCTGGGAGCTGAAGTCCACAAGTCTTAAACTTGTCAAGGTTGCAGACTTCTGGTCTAGGAAATCAAAATCTTTTGCCAGATATTGAAGAGATTTGCAAAAAGTTTAAACCACATCATTATTATTATTATTATTATTATTATTATTATTATTATTATTATTATTATTATTATTATTATTTAAAAATAGGGTTTTTTCATGAAAAATATTTTTATGTTAATATCTACTGGGTTTCATGTTATTTTTCATGTGGTTCAATAAATAAACATTCTATGAATGCATCCATTAGAATTTGAAATACGGTAAATATTGATAAATACAATCTGCACAAACAAAAGCTCTTTTGAAATCCTCCATAATATTTAAACATGGCAAGTGCTCCCAAGAGAGCAAAATGTTGAAGGAACACACATTGGTGTGTTTCACAATGATACAATAACAATCTTTTTTTTTTTTAAAGGAGCCACTTGCATTAAACATGAGAAGTCAGACCTTTTCAATAATAAAAACAGCGGCATTGGAAACAAAATGGACTTTCCGTTCTTAAAAATTTAACCACCCTCCGCAGAGAAGCATTGCAAAATAATAACATTAATAAACACCAGAGATTATTTGGCAAACCAATTTGGCATATACCCAATAAAGTAGACGGTAATCTCAAACTTTGCAGCAAGAAATTGTTTAGGGAGGAATTCCACAGGACAATTATTTTTTTTTTCCCCTTGCAATTAGATGAATGTGGCAATTCCTTTGCAAATGGGAACCCTTCTCTGAAAGCCAAGCAAGGCCTGGATGACAGATAAATGTCATTAAAATGTAAATTGGATTCAAGTGAAATGAGTTAAACTAAATTACATTACAGACACGCCCCGCACATTTTGCAGAGCTTTTTCTTCTGTCAGGTTAAAAAAAAAATATGGTTTTGTAAGAACTTTTAGAGGGATCTTAGCCATCCATGCAAGACTTGGGAAAAGGTAGTAAGTGTAATTGGAAATCTCAGATTATTCACACACACACACACACACACACACACACACACACACACACACACACACACACACACACACACACAGGATAAGCCTGCAAGCTTTCCTAGGTTGCAGTTCTAAAAATGTAATTTTAGACTGAAATCACAATAAGCATCAATTCCATTTTGCCTAATGGAAAATGGACCTTAACTTACCTCCATAAATGGCCACATGGGTAGAAAGGTAATTAAGTGCGTTATGTAATGGGATGAATAAGCCATCTCTATGCATACAGTCATCAATTTGGGGGAAAAAAGCCTATTCATTTAGTGACCATTTGAAATTAATGGCCGTAACTGTACAGCTCCCTAATGCATTCCTAGATTATTTTAAAACCATAAATTCTTGATAGCAGCAATCGTCTTGGGATCCATAGAAACATCTTATGACCAACTCTCTTTTACCTCTAGTTTTATTTTAAGATTCTTATTTCCTTTTTATCTTTATACCTATTTTTTTAATGTTTTCATTAATGAATTGCTTTCATTTAATTTATTACGGCCACCCAGACTCTGAGCAGCTATATAAAATCCAGATGCATTCTCTCTCTCTCTCTCTCTCTCTCTCTCTCTCTCTCTCTCTCTCTCTCTCTCTCTCTCTCTCTCTCTCTCTCTCTCTCTCTCCTTGACCATATTTAAGAAACACACAGAAAGAAACTATAGAAAAATGCAACCATAGAAAATAAAAAGAAAATCTATTGCCTCCTTGTTCTATTCTGTCAGCAGATTTTTTTCAAAAAAGGTACCGTTAGCAAACTGATATATAGAAAGTAATGTGTCAAAGAAAGAGGACTTAATTTACTGGGATTCCTGATCTGACAACTTTAAGGAAGTTGTAAGAACACACCGTCTCTACTCTTCAACAATCAGAAGCAGGATATATGGGGTTGCTTATCCCTTTCCTCTTTTCCTAATTGGATCGTTCCCATGTTAACAGTGCCAAACTAATTCCCCAAATCATGCTTGTTCCCATTAAGGTTGAAGGGGTAGCCACAGATGGGTTTTTAATCAGTCAACAAGCAGTTGGGGTGTCATCCAATTAGATTTCTTTTTTTCACAAGCTCAGCCGTGGCTGCTAAATGCAGACATATGTTCAGCTCCATTCTGTACATAAACAGACTCATTTAGTATATGCAAATATACTGTACCTCTGGAGGAGGAAAGAAGGAAAATTCACTGAGACTGATGTGATGACCATAAAACGAGAACATCTGGACCGGGACAAGGGTGAGTAAACAGAGCAGACCAAAAGCAACATGGAGTGAAAACCGTTTGACAGATTGTTTTATGGTGAGTAATTATGACATTCAAAAGCTGAGAGATTTGCGTGTGCTAAAGCTATCCTGGAGGTTGAATCTGCATTCTGTTCCCTGAGTTTTCAGGGAATAGGTAAGATTCTTCCTTAATCGCTCCTGGGAAGTAGAGAAAAACTCTTTGATCAGCAAGAACATAAATTAGATGTGACAAAATACCAAAAGAAACAGACTCAAAGGATCAGTCCCGGATTGATCCTTGGCAAAGGGACCACATAGGTAAAACTCTCACTTCCCATGTTGACAGGTTCAACATCTTACTGGGATTATCAGTGGAACTGATGGGAAATTGTTATGACACAGTGAAATTCCAACTTGGTGTTCTCCTCAATAGCATGCCAGCTTGGTCAGCTTCTAGCACTTTTCAAGAACTTGGAATGCTTTGTGACACGATCTCTGTCAGATTCTTTCTTTCAAACCATGGTTACTCTGCCATTCAGCCAAGGGAAAATCCCCAAATAACCAGGATAAGAGGATCCTTAAATCAATACCATTTGCCTTGCGTTGATGCAAGACAAAATTAGCATGAATCTCCTCGGTGGCTTGTAGATGGGTAGTCAATTACAGCTCATGACCTTGGTTGAGGGGAAGACCTAGTTTTGCTCCTTCTCAGATGTCCCAAAGGTGCTTTTTCCAAAAGGCAACTGGACTTTCTTGGTTTTTTTCCCTTTGAAAAGGTTTCGCTTCTCATCCAAGAAGATTCTTCAGAACTGAAGCAAAACAATTTCAAAGGAAAAAAAACAAGAAAGTCCAGCTGCCTTTTGGAAAAAATCTGAAGAAGCTTCTTGGATGACAAGTGAAACATTTTCAAAGGGGGAAAAAAAACAAAAAACAAAGTCCAGTTGTCTTTTGGAAAAGATACCATTGGGACAGCCATGACCTGGATGATGGAGAATCTCCATAGACATCCTTCTCAGATATATCTAAACTAATGTTCCTTGAAGGAATGGATAGCCAAGCCATCATTCATACCAATGCATCTAAACTCAGAATGGGTTCCCTGGGTGCTCTCAAATGTTGTCAGGATTTGTCTTCTCAGAAAACAGCTGACGTCATCGGAGTGACCAATCACAATACCCATACAGAAGGTACGCTGGTGAAAATGCCCTCTGCCATGTCAAACCCCATTCTCTGGAATGGTCTCTACCCTCTCAGAGTACCCCTCATTTCTCATTGATGGTTGCATTTCCAAGTATCAAATAATCCTCTTTATTGACTAAAAATGTTTCTGGCTGCAAAAAGGACACACCTGGCACATGTCTGGATGGAAGATGTGAGAAAATAGACTAAGGAGTAAACAGTCTTTGATGTGAGGCCATCGGTGTGATATGGAAGCTGAGGACCTCCATACTAGGTCCAGGGAAAGCTAAGCTGAAGTCTGTGCTCACCTACAGAAGCTCACTAGATGTCTTTAGGCCAATTAGGTCCTCCCAACGTATCTTACAAGGTCTTTGCAAGGAAGAAAGACATCTATTGGAGTGTCCACAGAGTATGGACATGGCATGGTATGATGAAAGCTCTACCTATAGGAGATGACCAAGCGGAGTCCAAGGGCGGGGTCAAGCGCATCATCAGTTTGGAGTCACTAAATCTCCAAAAGAGACCTAGGTCCACCCCACCCCCACCCCTTGAAGTCTGTTGACTTTTACCTGTTCCAGATTTGCCTTAACAGTTAGTAGATCAGATTCTTGCATGTAGGTGTAGGGAATAAACTGGCAGTGCTTTCTGAAGAGTATCCTGACTCCTGTTTATTTTTTGCCCCTGACGTTACCTGAGATTTATCTGGATAAGAACCAAGTAGAGGTTTTATCACAAAACTATAATCACCATCATGATTTATTTATTTTTTTACCAAAGCCCCAAGACCTCTCAGTTCCACAGTACATGCCTCATTCCTCCTGGAGGAAAAATGGCATATATAAACCTAATGAAAGGATATCTCTAATGAAAGGATGAAACCTGGCTCTTTTCCTTCATTTAAAAAGAGGTTTTGGAGTGTCTTCTTCTCCTTCCAGGACATTAGCCAACGACTGTGAAAAGGCAGAGATAATGTTCAGGCTTTTAAAATGGCATCCAATTAAATGTTTATTTAACTAATGCTGAGTGCGATTAAATGGCTATAAACATCATCAAACTGCCTACACTGACGCTCTGCCTGTTTTGCAAGCAGTCCCCAGCCCCACCCTGGTTGGTCACAAGATGTTTTGGAGCAAAACCCTTGGCTGAATTAACCCAACAAGGACACAAAATTGTCAGAGCTGCAAGAAATAAAAAAAAAAACAGGACCAATATGCAAAGGTACAAATTTGAACACTGTAAATGGTTCTGTAGAGCAGAGATCCCCAACCTTTTCGGCACCAGGGACCGATTCTGTGGAGAAAGATTTTTCCCCGTACTGGAGAGTGTGTGGTTTTGTGTGCTGCCTGTATCCCATGGATGGGGCTTTGCTTGTTGCTGGCATGCTACGGGCTGGTACCTGTCCATGGACTGGGGGTTGGGGACTCCTGCCATAAAGAAACCTTTAAAAAAGGAATCAACAAGGCCGTTCTCTAATTTTGAGGATTTGCAGGCGGGGGGGGGGGGAAGAACAAGAAAACATAGGATATTTTAAGCCTTCTTGCCTATTGCTGCTAATGATGATTACATATTTATTGAAATTCTTCTCCACTTTCTCACCAAAGACTCGCATGCAGTTGGCTAACACAAGAAAGACTAAAACAAAAAGCAAATAAACGAAAAGCTTGATGAAAAGAAAATGGCACCCACCCAACTCTGCAGCCAAGTCAACTTACGTAACAAAGCCTTTCAACCAGTTTGGCCTAGTGTTTAAGGCACCAGGCTAGAAACTAGGAGACTGTGAATTCTAGTTCCACCTTCCATGAAAGCCAGCTGGGTGACTTTGGGCCAGTCACTCTTCTTCAGCCCAACCCACCTTAAAGGGATGTTGTCGTGGGGAAGATAGGAGTAGGAAAGAGTATTGGATATGTCAGCTGCCTTGAGTTACTTATAAAAATAATAAAGATGGGATATAAATAAAAAAATAAAGCTTGCATGTGTAAAAAGATCATTGCTTAGAGAAGAATATCATAACATGGGTTTGTGGTGCATTAAGGTTTGTTTAAGTTGGGGGGGTTGCTTAACCAAACCAAACCAACCATAATTGGCAGAGTTCCCTGAGCATCTTAAGCAACAAGTCATGATTTACCAAACATAAATTATGGGCTCATAAAACACAAAAAAGCCATACTGCGAGTTAGGGTGATGTGTGAAATGGATAACAAAGGATTTTGAACATTTGAGCCAGCCACGCAGAAACTCTTCTCTACTGTATTTCTGTCAAATGAACATGAAGTGTTGGTACCACTTTATAATGCCTTGGTGAGACCACACTTGGAATATTGCATCCAGTTTTGGTCACCACAATATAAAAAAGATGTTGAAAGTCTAGAAAGAGTGCAGAAAAAAGCAACAAAGATGATCAGGGGACTGGAAGCTAAAACATATAAGGAACGGTTGCTGGACTTGGGTATGTCTAGTTTAATGAAGAGAAGGACGAGGGGGGACATGATAGCAGTATTCCAATATCTCAGGGGTGCCACAAAGAAGAGGGAGTCAAGCTATTCTCCAAAGCCCCTGAAGACAGGATCGGAAACAAATAGATGGAAACTGATCAAGGAGAGAAGCAACCTAGAACTAAGAAGAAACTTCCTGACAGTGGGAACAATTAATCAATGGAGCAGCTTCCTTCCAGAAGTTGTGGGTGCTCCATTATCGGAGATTTTGAAGAAAAGACTGGACAACCATTTGTCTGAAATGGTATAGGGTTTCCTGCCTGAGCAGGGGGCTGGACTAGAAGACCTCCAAGGTCCCTTCTAGCTCCATTTTTAAAACTCGTTAAAACTTGGGCTGGTCCTTAAGGAAGAATTCCAGATCGTAAGGCATTTGAAGGGTTATCATGGGTTAGGCATTATTTCCCACTGATGAAAAACAGAGTGCTTGGTTTATAAAGAAAACAATAGCTTGAACATTTCATTACACCCTGAATCATAGCTAGAGCTAAATAGAGCTGTTCAAATTAAGCAACCCCATTCTGGGATCTGGGTCAACAGTCTGACAGCAACCCTTGAGACCAACTGTTCTTCAAATGGTTGGTGTCAATCACCCAAATGAACAAATACAGACCGGGCATAACTACAAAGCTCTGCTCCAGTGATACATGTGTTAATAGTCACCACCCTCACCATTTACATGTTTGGTGAAAGTCTACAGAGAGACAGTTCTGGCTCATGTAGAGGCTTCCAGGTTGACAGCTGTTCATGCAAATGTCTCCTTTTTGCTAGAGTCAACACAGACATCAGTGGGGCAAATCTATGTGGCTCATGCAGGGTTCCTAGAATTGCAGCACTGTGAAGCTGGAAAGGGCCAGAGGATCATCCAGTCCATCCTTCTCCAAAGTACAGGAGAAGCAGCTAAACCTTCCATGAGAGGTGGCCCGCCAGCCTCTGCTTAATACGTCTGTGAAACAATATGTCTTCTGTCTATGGAGAGACTCAATCATCCAGGTCATGGTTATCCCAAAGGCAACTGGATTTTCTTGGTTTTGTTTCCTTTCAGAACATTTTGCTTCTCATCCAAGAAGCTTATTGGATCTAACTTCAGTTCAGTTAGGAAGAAGCGCCTTGGAGAATCCTTGGGAAATACTGCAGCCAATTTTGGTCACCGTATCACAAAAAAGATGTTGAAAGTTTGGAAAAAATTCAGAGAAGAGCAACTAAGATGATCAAAAGCCTGGAGACTAAAACATACGAAGAACGGCTATGGGACTTAGGTTTGGCCAGTCTAAAGAAAAGAAGAAATAGGGGAGACATGATAGCAGTGTTCCAGTATCTGAAGGGCTGCCACAAGTCAGAGGGGGCCAGGTTGTTCACCAGAGCACCAGAGGGAAGGACGAGAAACAATGGTTGGAAACAAGGAGAGAAGCAACCTGGAATTAAGGAGAAACTTCCTGACAATGAGGACAACCAAACAGTGGAACAGCTTACCCCCAGAAATTGTGGGCGCTCCATCACTGGAGATTTTAAAGAAAAGACTAGACAATCATATGTCTGAGATGGTGTAGGTTCTCCTGCTTGAGCAGGGGGCTGGACTAGAAGACCCCTAGGGTCCCTTCCAGCTCTATTCTATTCTAATATGTCTTCTGATGCAGCTCAGAATTGCATTAGCTCCTCCGCTGGCTAGAGAAGATCAAGACCAGGTCCACACATGAAGGTTCAATTAAACTGATTTATTGCTCAACAGCCTATGGGCAGGAATCTTCCCAACTAATGGTCAGCAGCTGGTTAAAGTTAGATAAGGGTCAGCAATATGGTACTCAAAGGAAGCTGGACTTCGTTAGTTTTGACCAGTAGCGATTCTAGGCTGATCCCTCTTTTCACTTTGCTTCCCTACGTTTTGTCATTCCTTCTCCAACATCTACCAGCTGTCTCACACTGCTGGCTCACATTCATCTTGTTGTCAAGACCTTCTTCGGTGTGGTGCTTCCAAGATATGACTCCTCTATGTGTGCCCTATTTTTAACTCCCTAAATTTAATACTTTGCTTTTCTCCTTTGAGAAGACCTTGTTCTTCTCGATCCACTCCTCAAGTCCAACCCAATCTGAATTGTGATCAAAGATCAAGAAGTTGTACTTCCAACCTGTCCAGATTAGGTTGCAAATCTCCTTCTAGCTTCCTGTGTGATGGAATTTACGTGATCCATCAATTAGGCAATTCCCGGCCCATCCCCAATCCTGTGCTTGGCCCGTGGTGATGCTAAGGCCTTTAGAGAGCGGGACAAATGCATTTTTCTAGTTCCATGAATTGATGTATCTTCTTCCCAGGATAAAAAGGGGGCCTTTCAGTAACAGTGTTTGTTGTAGGACTCTCCCTCCCCACATGCCTTTTAAGAAGAACAGAAAGAAGTTGGAAAGGGGACAAGGCAAAATGACAAAGGGTTTGGAATGCGTGACCTATGAGAAAAGTCTGAAGAATTTGGGTACATTCTCCTCCAAGAGAGGAGAAGAAACGAGCACAGACAACAGAAAGATACCAGGCTAATTTACAAATATCTTGAAGGCTGCCAAACAGAGATCCAATTAACTGTTTCCTCATAAGAGGAGGGTCTTGGAAACCAAAGATGGAATCGGGGGCGAGGATATTGGGGTTTTCCACTGGTCTTTCCACAATAAAAATAAACCCTGGGTAAGAAAATCAGAAGTCCTGCTAAGGCTTAGAGTTCAGGAATCTACTGGAACTGGGAATTTGTTGTTCAGCTAATGTCATACATGAAGCAGAAAGCCTATCAGAATCCTTTGGGTCTAGAACAGGGGTCTCCAAAATTGGGAACTTTAAGACTTGTGGACTTCAGCTCCCAGAATTCCCCAGCCATGCCTCTGGGAGTTGAAGTCCACAAGTCTTAAAGTTCCCAAGTTTGGAGATTCCTGGTCTAGGAGAAGCCAGGACCAAGTGATGGGGGAAGTTTGAACTCACCACCGTTCAGAACGATGGTCACAACTGTTTCTGGATCACCACCAGCAGAGACACCTATTCCCAAAATGCTCCTTGTCATAGAGGAGAAGCCCAGGACCTCACTGATCTAGATGGTCTTCCTGGAAAAGTGAAGAGTTCCTTGAGTCAGAATTGACTCTTGGTGATTTCACGGCTACGTCCATGGGGTCTTTTTTGCATCCACAAAGTAGTTTTTCATTACTTTCTACCCCAATGAATTTTGGCTTTTCCATTTATCCAACAGCTTCTGGAATCTCCTGGTGACCTTCTTTCCAAGTACAAGCCAGATCAGATTCTGCATGGCTTCTCCACAATCCGCCACAGGCAACTAAGGGTGTCACCAACTTTTCTTGTACGTATTTGGAAAGGTGAGTTTGCACCCATATGTCAATGGAAGCACAAAGGTCACCCTTGGTCATTTATGAAGGGAATCTGGTTTCCACACTGATTTTGCTTGCCAGGAGGTCACATTGCCATCATCATCAATGCATGCCAACTGCCAAGCTTCCATATTTTGACGACATAACCATGGGGATACTGCCAAAGTCATGTGAAAATTGCTCACAAGTCATCTTTTTCAGTCCCATTGTAACTGGTTATAAGTCGACAACTACCTGTATAGCAAGTCCTGGGACCCCTCTAGCATCAACGGTAGAGAATTCCCAAGAGACAGTTTTTGGAGCGGCTGAACCGCCCAGAGCTTTCAACCTCCTGTGTTCCTTGATCTCGCCATCCAACATCCTGCTGAATTCCCCTCTCAGCTTGTCAATGTAATCTGCCTTACATTTGGAAGGGATTAAACTGTATCTCACTTCTGCTCTCTTGATCAATTCGAGCCAATGGGCATCCAGGGAGGAGGAGGGAGGGGTGAAGGAATTGCCAGATTCAATCAGACATGTTTGCAGAAGATCTTTTGGAAACTGTTGGATTCGAACCAACTTCTCATTTCTGACATGCGTTTCTCATAGCCTGATTCCTCTAGTTTACTTAAAATAAACAAGTCCTTATGTTTGGGTGTTCTGTTTCCCAAGGGCGGGTGGGGGGTGGGGGGAAACGACAGGACAGTTCGACTTGCTCTGCGTCTGGGTTGCCATCTTCTTCTCTCTCTCTTGTCAAACGCTTTGATTTCCACCAGTTCAGCTGCCCCCCCTCCCCACCTCACTCACCCCCCCCCACCAGTCTATGTTCCATAAACATTTCTTGACGGGATCCTACATTATCCAGATGCAGCCGAGCTTTGAAAGACTGCTCCGATTTCTGTAAAGGATGTTTGACATTTTTAGACCCTCTTCCAATAAAGATGCAAGACGGAGATTGTGGCCCAAGGAGGAGAAGGAATAAACTGATAACCTTACCCTTCCAGCCTGCTTGGGATAGGCCAGCATCCCAAATTCTTTGCATGTATCCAACCAATGTTGGCCAAGAACAATCCAATAAAGTTGGGGCAGAATTATAGACTGCTTGCTAAAGGGGGGGATAAAGAAGATGACTTCATCTGTTCAGGTCTCAAGTTCAGGATTTGGTTTGTTGATGGAGAGGTTGAAAAAGTACCTCTCTGGAATTCCAGGGAATAACCATGGAATTACATTCCATGGGTATTCATCAGAATAACGGAATAACAGAGTTGGAAGGGACCTTGGAGGTCATCTAGTCCAACCCCCTGCTCAGGCAGGAAACCCTATACCATTTCGGACAAATGGCTGTCCAATCTCTTCTTAAAAACTTCCAGTGTTGGAGCATTCACCGCTTCTGGAGGCAGGTTGTTCCACTGGTTAATAGTTCTGTCAGGAGATTTCTCCTTAGTTCTTGGTTGTTTCTCTCTTTGGTTAGTTTCCACCCGTTGCTTCTTGTCCTGCCTTCAGGCGCTTTGGGGAATAGCTTGACTCCCTCTTCTTTGTGGCAGCCCCTGAGATATTGGAACACTGCTATCATGTCCCCCCTCGTCCTTCTCTTCATTGTTTCTCGTCTTGCCTTCTGGTGCTTTGGATATGTAATAATAAGCAACAGATAATAAGATAATAAGCTACATTAAAATGTAGGTGGAAGAAGAGAAAGAAAGATTTTTTTTTCTCTTCAAAATCAATGCATTTTGTGAGCAACCAAGAAAGCAAGGAGCTGCAGCATATTATTATCTCAGGAGAAAAGGAAAAGCAACATGGTCCTTGTAGGAAAGGAATATGCTCTGTAAATTAGGAGTTACTTGCAGTCCTGGGATAACACAACCCAAGGCATATCTTAGGTCTAGTTGGGACGAGATGAGCAAGATCCTTGTTTGTGAAATCTGCTTTGATTCTTCGACAAGAACAAGTAAGGTGATGAATAGAGTGGAAGCAGTTCTTCTATCAGAAGAGGGTGTCTGGAACACCACGCGCCACATTCTGTTCCAGACATCCCGGAAATATGCCAGCCAGGCCCCAAAGACTCATATCATCTGTTCAGGGGTAAAAACGGAACATTCCAGGAGAAAAACAGCATTTCTGGAATCAGATTGCTCCAAAATGGAATATTTTGCACATAGCGAGTCATCGTGTCTCTAGAAGTTCTCCAGCAATCATCTGACTGCTCAGGAGAATGACTTGTGGTCCTCACCCAGAGGAAGCTACCAGCCCCTGGCTTAGAGCAAAGTGAAATAAGGAGAGGTCATGATAGAGGAAGAGAGATGCATGTGCAGTGGGCAAAATATGGAGAGAGAGGGTGCTCCCTTTTCTGAGATGTTAACAAATGGGATTGTTTAAGGGAAGGACTTTTCAGTTGTAAAATTATGGGATCTTCTGCCATCAGATCTGAAGGGGGCTGCCAACTTAGTTGATTTTAATAGGAGCAAGACAAATTCATGAATAATAATATCCATGAATTTGTCTTGCTCCTGTTAAAATCAGTTAGGTAAATAATACTATTCTTCTTTCTTCTATTTTATACTATGTTAAAAAAAAGTAACCAATATGATGTTAAAATCAACTAGTAACTAATACTATATTTTATTTTGGTGGAGTGTCTTCGGCTAGGGATGTATAATGCTTTCTGTTTCAGTCCATAAAGATGCTTCAGAGGATGCAAGAATACTAGCACAGCATCAAGCTGCAACTTCTTGAAAACAGCCGCATCTTTTCTCAAGGTGGAGGCACTGCTGTGCAATTCAAGAAAGAGACATGGCTGCTTTAAAGAGCTGCAGGCAGAAGCAATATTTGCACTCCTGCATTCTTCAAAGCCTCTCTTTCCCCAAATCAGGGCACTATCCTAATAACCCCTGCATACTAATCACAATGGATGGGATGGGATGGGATGGGATGGGAGAATAGAATAGAATAGAATAGAATAGAATAGAATAGAATAGAATAGAATAGAATAGAATAGAATAGAATAGAATAGAATAACAATAACAATAACAATAACAATAATAATAATAATAACAACAACAACAAAATACAATGACCTACAAATAGAAATAGAAAGACTATGGCAAAGGCAAGCAAGGGTAGTACCAATAGTAATAGGTGCCTTGGGTGCAATCCCAAAACAACTGGAGCACCACTTGAACACCATTGGCATTGACAAATTCACCATCAGTCAATTACAAAAGGCAGCCTTACTAGGAACAGCTTCCATCCTGCGACGAGATCTGTAATAATAGGGGAGCGCGTACCCACTGTTTACAAGTGGTCATGCGCTCCGACCCCCAAGGCTCTACCTGTTCTCGGGGTTATTCAGAACCACAGGGCCCTGGCTGTAGGCTGATGTTGTGCAATGCCAGGTCGGTGGTAAACAAGGCCCCCCTCATCCAAGATTTAATCTCAGAGGGGGGAGCAGACCTGGCAGGTTTTACGGAGACCTGGTTGGGACCAGAGGGCGGTGTCCCTCTGGTGGAAATGTGCCCACCGGGTTTCCTTGCATTCCATCGGCCGAGAGCACAGGGCAGGGGTGGGGGAGTGGCGGTCATGATTAGGGAAGATTACAGGCCGAGGGAGGTCACTGTTCCTCAGACGGCAGGCTGTGAATCTCTCCTGGTGAAGTGGGACCTTGGGGGTCCGAGGGCGGTGTTGATTACGTACCTGGCTCCCTGCCACGTGTCAACCGCCCTGCTCGAGCTCCTGGACGTTATCGCCGCAGTGGTGGTTGAGGTTCCCAGGCTAATAGTCATGGGTGACTTCAACCTGCCATCTGTGGGCGGGACGTCCGGGGGAGCTCTAGAGTTCATGGCTTCCATGGCAGCCATGGACCTGACCCAGGTAATTCAAGGCCCCACACATACAGGGGGGAACATGCTTGACCTGGTTTTTGTCTCTGGACAGTGGCTGAGTGGTCAGAATATAGGGGATATAGTTATTGACCCCCAGTCATGGTCTGACCACTGTCTCCTTCGCTTGGACTTTCTGACCACTGCACCCCACCGCAGGGAGGCGGAACCAGTGACATGGTACCGCCCCAGGCGGCTGATGGAACCCGAGCGGTTCCAGATGGAGCTTGGGCCAATTCCTGAGGTTCGGATACACGACTCGGTCGAAGAGTTGGCGGCAGCCTGGAATAGGGCTGCGGCCGGTGCTCTAGATCGGGTCGTGCCTTTGCGGCCTCTGATTCGACGTACGTCTCGATCGGCCCCTTGGTTCACTGAGGGGCTGAGAGAGATGAAACGCCGGAAAAGACGCCTAGAGAGCAGTTGGAGATCGAGCTGTGCCGAATCTGACTGAACACTAGTAAGAGACCATATTAGGTCCTACCTAGCGGCGATAAAAGCAGAGAAGTGTTCTTACCTCACTGCTCTTATTGCGTCATCAGACAACCGCCCAGCCTCCTTGTTTAGGGTGACCCGCTCCCTCCTTCATCAGGAGGTGAGAGGAGACCCCTTAGAGGGTAGAGCTGAGGATTTTGGAAAATATCTGCATGATAAAATCGCTCAGATACGGGAAGGCTTTGATTTCAACTGGGTATGTCCGGTGGGAGAGACGGAGTCTGGTCTTGAGACTGCTATCTGGGCTGAGTTTGACCCCGTGACTCCCGAGGACGTAGACAGGTTGCTCGGGGGACTTAGGGCGACCACTTGTTCATTGGACCCGTGCCCCTCCTCGCTGGTGTTGGCATCCCGGGAGGTGGTACGAGGCTGGTTCCAGGCAATTATTAATGCTTCTTTGAGTGAGGGTGTCTTCCCTGCCGCCTTGAAAGAGGCGGTAGTGAGGCCCCTCCTTAAGAAGCCTACCCTGGATCCAGCTGTTTTATCAAATTATTGTCCTGTCTCCAACCTTCGCTTTCTTGCAAAGGTTGTTGAGAATGTGGTTGCCCGATAGTTCCCGCAACACCTGGAGGAATAGTTATACCTGGATCCACACCAGTCGGGCTTCAGGCCTGGTTACAGCACGGAAACAGCATTGGTCGCGTTGGTGGATGACCTCTGGCGGGCCCGGGACAGAGGTTGTTCCTCTGCTCTGGTGCTATTGGACCTCTCAGCGGCTTTTGATACCATCGATCATGGTATCATGCTGCAACGGTTGGAGGGGTTAGGTATAGGGGGCACTGTTCTGTGGTGGTTCTCCTCCTTCCTCTCCAGCCGGATGCAGTCTGTGTTGACAGGGGGCCAGAGGTCAACCCCAAGACCCCTCGTATATGGGGTACCTCAGGGATCGGTCCTCTCGCCCCTACTGTTCAACATTTATGTAAAACCGCTGGGTGAGATCATCCGTGGTTTTGGTGTGGAGTACCATCTGTACGCTGATGATACTCAGCTGTACATTTCCACGCCGAACCACCCCAACGATGCTCTTGCCGTGCTGACCCAGTGCCTGGAGGCTGTGCGGGTTTGGATGGGGAAGAACGGACTCAAGCTCAACCCTTCCAAGACCGAGTGGCTGTGGCTACCGTCGTCCCGGTTTAGTCAATTGATTCCTTCGTTGTCCGTTGGGGGCGAAACAGTGGCCCCCGCGGAAACGGTTCGCAATTTGGGAGTCCTCCTGGATTCACGGCTGTCTTTAGAGGACCATTTGACAGCCGTGGCAGGGAGGATGTTCTATCAGGTTCGCCTGGTACGCCAGTTGCGTCCCTTCCTAGACCGGGACTCGCTATGCACAGTTACTCATGCCTTCGTCACTTCCAGGCTGGACTACTGTAATGCTCTCTACATGGGGCTCCCCTTGAGGTGCACCCGGAGGCTTCAGCTGGCCCAGAATGCGGCCATGCGGGTAGTGACCGGAGCGTCATGGTGCTCCCATGTAACATCGCTCCTGCGCGAGCTGCACTGGCTGCCGGTGGCCTTCCGGGTGCATTTCAAGGTATTAGTGACCATCTTTAAAACGCTCCATGGCATCGGACCCGGATATTTACAGGACCGCCTTCTGCCAGCAAATACCTCCCGCCGTCCGGTACGCTCCCACAGAGTGGGTCTCCTCAGGGTGCCGTCGGCCAGACAATGTCGGCTGGCGACCCCCAGGGGGAGAGCCTTCTCTGTGGGAGCTCCAACGCTTTGGAACGAGCTCCCCCCCCGAACTCCGTACGATGACGGAATTGCGTTCCTTCCGTCGAGAATTAAAAACATTTTTATTCCGACAAGCCGGCCTGGGATAGTAGCTCCGGTTCCAACAATGGCCATAATTGTTTTTAGGGGATTGAGTTTTTAGATTATGTATTGGGTTTTTAAATGATTGGGCCAAATTATTTAATTTATTTTTAATAATTTTAATTTTTGTATGTTGTCATTTTTAATTGGGCTGTACACCGCCCCGAGTCCTTCGGGAGGGGGGCGGTATAAAAATCGTAAAATAAAATAAATAAAAAATAAATAATACCATCAAACATCCACATCTGCCTATCCCAGGTCCTTGGGAAGGACTCAATAGGTAGACAAAAATGCCAAATCCAGTCTGAACACTATGTAATGATCAATAATAATAATAATAATAATAATAATAATAGAATTGGAAGGGACCTTGGAGGTCTTCTAGTCCAACCCCCTGCTCAGTAAGGAAACCCTATACCATTTCAGACAAATGGCTGTCCAGTCTCTCCTTAAAAACCGCTTCTGGAGGCAGGTTGTTCCATTTGGCCAAATATGATTAGACACACAAGGAATTTATCTCAGTACAGAAACTCTCAACATATATCTTAAATGCAAGAAGTGAGGAACCATGGAAGACTACCATCGCTCCCTTCCTCCTACTTGTTATTTCTGAAACATACTTGGAGGGTCAAAAGTGTCACACAACATGTTTGGTCTGATCCAGGAGCCCAGTGCCTCAGATCCAGCTGTCCTCCCAGCTCCAACATTTTGCTTTGAGTCCAGAATCCTTCCCCCCCCCCTTTACAATTTCCTGCTTTACCTTGAATCCTCATGAGTTGTTCTGGTTGGTCGCCTACTCAGAAAACCCCTTTGTGCCAAACACGTCCCATCCCTGACCTGGGCTAGGAAGAGAGCAAGCAGAGGCAGGTGGATCAGCAGGCGTGCCCTGGCAGTGGCATCAAACAGGACAATACAACAATTCATTTTTCTTGACGTTCCCATATAGAGCACTGATCTGCTTGAAACCTTATTGGAGTTGCGATGCCAAAAATTCATCAAATATAATGAAATTTTGCCATGACCTGCCCTGGGATTGGGACTGTCAGCCAGGAAGAAGGCGTGGGTAAAATGGAGAGTTTTACGTGCAAAACCAAGGTTAAAATCAGCCAGGGCAAAGATTTTTCACTATCTTAACAAAGGTGATTAGGGGACTGGAGGCTAAAACATATAAGGAACGGTTGCTGGAATTGGGTAGGTCTAGTTCTATGAAGAGAAGGACGAGGGGTGACATGATAGCAGTCTTCCAATATCTCAGGGGCTGCCCCAAAGAAGAGGGAGTCAAGCTATTCTCCAAAGCACCTGAAGGCAGGACAGGAAACAAATAGATGGAAACTAACCAAAGAGAGAAGCAACCTAGAACTAAGGAGAAACTTCCTGACAGTTAGAACAATTAATCAGTGGAACAACCTGCCTCCAGAACCTGTGAATGCTCCAACACTGGAAGTTTTTAAGAAGAGACTGGACAGCCATTTGTCTGAAATGGTACTATAGGGTTTCCTGCCTGAGCAGGGGGTTGGACTAGATGACCTCCAAGGTCCCTCCCAACTATTATTATTATTATTATTATTATTATTATTATTATTATTATTATTATTATTATTATTATCACTTGATTGTCCATAGTAACTTCATCAAATAATTGAAACGGATCAATTATGGAGCCGAGGACAACCTTCCCTTTCGCAATGGATTCCTGAATTGGTTATTGTTGTGGTCATTATTATGATTGGTCATACAGTTTAGACTGGATTTGGCATCTTTATCCACCTCTTGAAGCCCTGAGATAGACAGGTGTTGTTTGGTGACATTGAAAGTACCATTGCAGGATGTAAGCTGATCCAAGTAAAGCTGCCTTTTGCAATTGGCTGGCAGTGATTTTTGTTATCAATGCCAATGGCGTTCCACATGTTTTGGGATTGCAGCCAAGGTGCAGCCTATTACTACTGGTATCTTGGCTGAGGGATTCTGGGAGTTGAAGTCCACACATCTTCAAGTTGCTACAGTTGGGAAACCTTCACTTAGAGCAGTGTTTCTCAACCTTGACAATTTTAAGGCATGTGGACTTCAACTCCCAGAATTCCACAGCCAGCAATGCTGGCTGTGGAATTCTGGGAGTTGAAGTCCACATGCCTTAAAATTGTCAAGGTTGAGAAACACTGACTTAGAGAGACTAGACTCCACATTCCCTGGGCTTAACTCAAAGGGTTAGAGCCCTAAACAGAGATAGCCTTCTCAGCAGTCACCATAAAACCAAGGTGTCTGCCACAGCCAAACGCCTGCCTCGTCTCCCCCTTTGTGCAAAAGCCAAGAGAATCCACATTGCATGCTTTCCATGCACCAGTGGTTTTTTCCAACCAGATGTTTTTCTTTGGCACTCATCCACCCTCTCTCTCTCTTCAACAACTCTGATCGTCACCGAGAGAGACCAGGACCCCTAATTCTTATTCTTTTTTTAAATCCCTCTTTGTGTTCCATGCCAAATTGGGCCACACTGGTTAGGATCCATGCCTGCGATTATTCTGGCTGCAAGTGCTAGAGTGATGGGATCCAAAAAGAAACAGGCCCGCTTTAGCGGTTTAAAACGATGGTTGGTGAATTTAAAAATGGCTGGATTTAGAAGGAGACAAAGAATTAGAGTACATACAGTAGCAGATGGCAGCTGATCCTAAAAAGCAAAGCAGATTTCTCTTTGGATCGGAGACCAATCAGAAATCCAGCATTGTAGGCTAGGCTGAAGAGCTGAAAACACACTCGGAAGGGCAAATAACATCTCTCTCATTGCCAAGAAATCTGCAAAGCGATGTCCATGGATCACCAGGAGCTGATTTTGATCTGATTTTTAGCCACAACAGGTGGCTAATGATTCCCAAGGGGTCAGAGAGTGAGGCACGGTTAGCACTGGGATGAGAGACCACAAGGTTGGACTACACTGGAAAGTTTTTTTTAAAAAAAATCCAGAATGCAATGGTGCACCACTTCTGTAACAAGACCACTCCATGAATATGTTCATGAAGATGCCTTGAAGTGATTGTGATTTGATGGACCCTTTCCTTTTAACTAGCCCACATGTCAAATTATAATAAGTGATGCTTCTATCAGTAGATACACAATATGTGCAGCTTGTGCCCCAAAACACCTCTCTGGATCTCAGCAAAAAAAAAAAAAAAAGCAAGCAAAGACAATTGGTTGACATACCAAGAATTATTTTAAAAAACCATCTTAGTCCACTTTATCATACATTCTTTAACCTTTTTTTTCCTGTTTCGGATTTTAACAAATGTTTATATACGTTTTAGCAATTACATACTCAGTGCTGGTGCACAATTGTACTTTTTATGTCTTTTATATTTTTCTTCATATCTTGTTTTCTTTTCTATGCTCTTCTAATTCAACGGTCTCAACCTCAACAACTTTAAGATATGTGAACCAACTCCCAGATGTCTCTATATTTATCATGATTGTTTTTATAATGACTGTTTTGGTGTTGTAGTTTTATACGATTATTTTCTGCCACCCAGAATCACTTCTGGTGAGATGGCAGCTTTAGAAATGTGATGATAGATCACAGATAGACAGACAGATAGACAGGTAGGCAGGCTGGTTCTTGTAAATCTGGAGAGGAGCTCCATTAATTTATAGTGTCAAAAAATCAAGAGTCTGTAGCATCTTTTACAAGCAAATGGAATTAAAAGACATCAATTTTTTAGTCATAAAAGATAGCAATAGCACTTAGACTTATATACCACTTCACAGTGCTTTACAGCCCTCTCTGAGCGGTTTAGAGAGTCAGCATATTGGGGCCCCCCAGAAATCTGGGTCCTCATTTTACCAACCTCAGAAGAATGGAAGGCTGAGTCAACCTTGAGCCGGTCAGGATCGAACCCCAGGCTGTGGGCAGAGCTAGCCTGCCATACTGCCTTCTAACCACTGCGCCACCATGGATAGATAGATGATAGATAGGTAGATAGGTGGATAAGTAGATAGGTAAGTAGGTAGGTAGGTAGGTAGGTAGGTAGGTAGGTGGATGGATGGATGGATGGATGGATGGATGGATGGATGGATGGATGGATGGATAGATAGATAGATAGATAGATAGATAGATAGATAGATAGATAGATAGATAGATAGATAGATAGATAGATAGGTAGGTAGGTAGGTAGGTAGGTAGGTAGGTAGGTAGGTAGGTAGATAGATAGATAGATAGATAGATAGATAGATAGATAGATAGATAGATAGATAGATAGATAGATAGATAGATAGATAGATAGATAGATAGATAGATAGCAATAGCACTTAGACTTACATACCCCTTCACGGTGCTTTACAGCCCTCTCTGAGTGATTTACAGAGCCAGCATATTGCTCCCCTCCCCAGCAATCTGGGTCCTCATTTTACCAACCTCAAAAGGATGGAAGGCTGAGACTGCATTCAACCACTGTGCCACCATGGCTCAGATGCTACCAGACTCCTAGTTTTATTTATTTGTATTTATTTATTTACCTACTTACTTATTAAACATGGTGACTTTGGGTAGTTTTATACCGTGGTGAATCTCTTCTTTGATCCAGGATGGTAAACCAAGAAATTATCCATATTCCAACCAGCAGGATAAATATTCATTTTCTCCCCCTACTTACAACCCATCCAGGAAGAAATTAGCATATGCTCTAAAATTAGTAGTGAGATGGAAAGAGGTGAATTTTCACACCGCTCCTTGTGATTAAATTACTGTCATCTATTTTCTAGATTCAAATAGATATACCTAACCAGCCTGGATTTGCTTAACATGCTTTGCAAGGTAACTCAACCTAATGTGATGTATGAAGGTAGGTAAGCTAACTTCCCACTGCTTAGGTTAACTATGGCAAAACTATCTTATTCCCAGAAGTATTCTGATTTCTGAAGTTCAAAAAGTAGATCAAGATACTGGTCTGTTTTTATTCCTGGCTTTGGCAACTGTACTTCAAAGTATGTTTCCTATTTTAAAATAGGCATTTAAAAGGCATCCTTTTAAACTGTTGCTTTGGCCTTTATCAACCAAAACAATATTTGGATATTGGGCAAAAATCTCACTTGTGAGATTTAAGAAAGCGAAGATTGCCCTCTGCTGTTGACTGAGAAAAGGCAACTAGGAACAGAAAGAAAATCAGACATAAAAGTGACTTTGTAGAAGCCGATCCGTTCATCTAATTATCTCTTTGTTTAATGTTTCTTTTAAGTAAAACAGTTTATTATAGCAGGGCGGGAAGGGCCGCAATAATAAAATATGTATACACTTCACGGTTTATTGTTCACAATGCAATTACAAGTTTATTGTTTTTAATCTGCTCAGTGCCAACAGAGTAATAAACGTGCAATTAACCAAGGTGGCCTTATACAAATCCAGCATCCCATTTTTATTTTATTTGGGATGATATACAAAATACCAGATAGATAAATAGATAACAGATGATAGATACTTGGATGGATGGATGGATGGAGTCATATAGGTAGTTCTCGGTTTACGACCATAATTGAACCCTAAATTTATGTTGCGAAGTGAGACAGTTAAGTGAGTTTTGCCCCATTTTATGGCTTTTCTTACCCCAGTTGTTAAGTGAATCCCTGCAGCTGTTAAGTTAGTACCACAGTTGTTAAGTGAAGCTGGCTTCCCATTGACTTTGCTGGTCAGAAGGTCACAAAGAGGATCATGTGACCGTGAGGACATGGCAACCGTCATAAATGGGAGTCAGTTGCCAAGCGTCTGAATTTTGATCACATGACCCTGGGAATGCTGCAACGGTCGTTAAGTGTGAAAAACGGTCATCAGTCATTTTTTTTCCAGTGCCATTGTAACTTCAAATGGTCACTAAATGACCATTTAGCCAAGGACTCCCTGTAATTAAATTGCAGAAAAATCCATTGGAGGAAGGACCAGAGATATTGCAATTTGTAATGTGAGAGAGCTGGATGTGCCTGAAGAAGAAATCCCAAGTGTTCAACAGCTGGAGATCAAATGTATTTCCCCAGGGCTTTTATCACGCCTTCCCCTCTGGGCAGATTTTTCCGCCTCCTTTTTGTGGTTCCTCCATAAAGATTTCCCGAAGCAAAAGAGAGCACTTAAGTAGCTATAAGTGCCAGAGACGTTTCAGGTGCAAAGGTAAGGAACAGGGATTTCAAGAGGCAGGAATTTCCTTTGGAGGCGAGTGCAAAATTCCCACTAAAGAATAAATGCCAGGGAGATAAGCTGCAGCCCTCCAGGAAACATGAGAGGGGGGAGTTGGGAGGGATGAGAGAAAGGGGGATAGCAATTCCAGCTGGTACTTCTTCCCAACATCTTGCCTACAGCTGGGCCATTCAGATAACATTGCCAAAAAAAAAGTTAGGATATCATTTTGGTGAAACGTGAGTTGTTTTAGGAAGAGGGGTTGGGTTTCTTGGTAGGCCAAACTCCAGGCAGAGCTGGCCCAAAGTTTTTAATGACCAGAAAAACAGGCACAAAATTGCATTCCTGTTTTTTTTTTTTTTTTTGCCTTTCCACATAAAGATAGTCCTTGACTTCCAGCGATGCTGGCTCAAGAATTCCGGGAATGCACCCATCTTAAAGTTGCCAAGTTTGAGACAGACCAATCTACAATACACAAGAATAGCTTGTGCCCTCGGTTGTAACTAAACAGATTGCAACCTCACAAATCCCCCCCCCTTATCATCACTGCCCTCTCCTGATCAGGATCGCCATGCACTTCAACATCTGGAATGAAAATTATTTCGAATTTTCTGCAGAACTTTTTTTTTCCTCCAGAGGGCGGTCCACCCCTCCAGCTCCCTATATGACTGGGGATGGGATGGGTGGGGCATTCCTCATATTCAACTGTTGCCTTTGGCTAGCTTTCAGCAAGGCTATTTCCAGCAAGTGCCGTATGAATAATTGCCCAATTAACTGAAGAAACTTCCAGATGTGTATTTCCTTTCATACTAATCCAGGCCTCTCTTCCACATCCCAGAAAGCCTTGAGGATGGTAAGGGCGAGGGGCTACAGCCTGGCCCCAGTGCTCACCCCTGCGTATCGTTTTTCCTTTCCAGGAGTATTGCTTGCTTAACAACCCAGGAGAAGATATTCACCAGCTATCCCTGCCCAAAGTAAAGGGTGCAAAAACAAGACAAAAAAAATAAAAAAAAAGAGAAATGATCCTGTTTTAATTTTTATTAGGTGTCTGACCTTCAGCCCTGCCCTGAATCAAGAATTATTTTTCCCCGAGATTTGTTGTTAAGAATTCTCTTGTGATTTGGAGAGCACAGTGAACTTAACAGAATAACAGAGATGGAAGGGACCCTGGAGGTCTTCTAGTCCAACCCCCTGCTCAAGCAGGAGACGCTATACCAGGGATGTCAAACTCGCAACGTCACGTGACGTGTCACAACATATCGCCAACTTTTTTCCCATTGCCGGCAATGGGGTGGGTGTGGTTTCAGCATGACGCATCCAGCCCGGGAGCCAGCAGTTTGACAGACCTGCCCTCTACCATTTCAGACAAAGGGCTGTCCAGTCTCTTCTTAAAAGCCTCCAATATTGGAGCACCCACAACTTCTGGAGGCCAGCTGTTCCACTGGTTAATTGTTGTCAGGAAATTTCTCCTTAGTTTTAGATTGCTTCTCTCCTTGATTAGTTTCCATCCCTTGCTACTTGTTCTGCCTTCAGGTGCTTTGGAGAATAGGTTGACCCCATCTGCTTTATGGCCATTGCTGGAAGAAAACAGGCGCTATTTTCCAAAGAACGGGTGGAAACTAACCAAGGAGAGAAGCAACCTGGAACTAAGGAGAAACTTCCTGATAGTTAGAACAATTAACCGGTGGAACAACCTGCCTCCAGAAGCGGTGAATGCTCCAACACTGGAAGTTTTTAAGAAGAGACTGGACAGCCATTTGTCCGAAATGGTATAGGGTTTCCTGCCTGAGCAGGGGGTTGGACAAGATGATCTCCAAGGTCCCTTCCAACTTTACTATATTATTATTATTATTATTATTATTATTATTATTATTATTATTATTATTATTATTATTATTATTATATCCTGCCAGCCTGCTCAGTCAGTAGGTGATTTAAGAGTGAAGGAAGCATCTGCCTTGTGCAAAGAACGCTATGCAGCACTTATGCGGTTTAACGTATTTCAACAGGTCCTGTCAATGTTGGCATTCTAAGGACATTTTGGGTGTGACTGAACTAAGAAGGGCCTTTTTTAGGGTTCAAGAAGTCCAGGGCATTCAGGTGAAGATAAATGTCTTTCTTCTCATGCCACAGTGTGTTAATGCAACCCATTTCTCCTTTTTGCCCTTCACCTCAGTTCCCCAGGAAATGGGAAAATGGAGATTTGCAAATCAAAAATTCCTTCCTTTCCTTTCTTTTATTCCTTCCTTCCTTTTCTTTTCCTTCCTCCTTTCCTTTCTTTCCTCTTTTTTTTGATTCCTTCTTTCCTTTTTTCTTCCTTCTTTTCTTTCTTTCTTCCTTCCCTTTTTTCTTTTCCTCTCTCTCTCTTGCCTCATTTGCTTGCTTCTTTCTTTCCTTCCTTGCAAACGTTTCTGATCTCTTCACCTGGAAACAGAACATCCGCAGGAGAGACAGCTGAAGTTTCTGCTTTTCCCACGTTATGGTCCTCACTTTCTTCTCCGTAGAGACTTTGCTGATTCTTTTTTTTTTTTAAATTCTTTTATTAAAACAATCAACATTGAGCATAAAAACCTATTATGCAGCAATCATCATGACACCTGGTATACAATACTAAGTATTAGTCTTTGAAAACGTCTGAGTTAGTAAGCCTTTTTCCCCACTCCTCGCGTCTAGCCTCAACTATACTCCTGTTACGTTTTATTTTGATTGGTGTTTCCCCTATCCGTTTCAATATTAATGTGATCAACATTAAACATAAGATCCTATTGCTAAGCAATCATCCTAGAACATAGCATACAACATTAGGTATTAATCTTTGTAAACATCTGTTTTAGTAAACGTTCTTCCCTCTTCCCTTACATCTTCAAGTATACTCCGAATACATTTTGTTTGATTGGTGTTTCTCTTATATATGGTCTATCTACTGTATCTAGAGACTTTGCTGATTCTTGACAGTGACCCATTCACAGAACGATCGCAGTTAACTAGTCCTCCCAAATTAATTAATTCTGATTCATTCTGGCCCTCGCGCCCTAGAATCAAAAAAGTCATTTTGCACCTCCAGGCTGGGGCGGGCGCGCACACACACACACACACACACAGAGAGAGAGAGAGAGAGAGAGAGAGAGAGAGAGAGAGAGAGAGAGAGAGAGAGAGAGAGGAGAGAGAAAAACACACATATATACACACACACAAAGGAGCACCGGGCTTGGAGTCCTCACTACGCATGCGCGCCACAGACCCGGCGACTAAGTACAGGAAGCGCCTGCGCGGAAAAGGGAAGCAGGAGCGAGATCGGAGGCTCTCAACTGCGGCTGCGCCGGCTGTCTAAGGTGGCTTCGCGCCTGGTTACCTGGAACGCGGAGGCTACAGGTGAGGCGGAAGTGCATTCCTGGGGAAAAGGGCGGGCAAGGCGCGTGCACGTGGGCTTCTTGCGGAGAGGGGAGGCGAGGCGAAGGTAAGGGGCTGCGTTTTCACGCAGGAAAGGCAGTGGGGCAGGGGTTTGCTGAAAGAAGGGGGGTTTGGTTTGAGGACGGAGGGGGCAAGGTGCTTCGAGTGGGGGGGGACCTGGGTTCATTTGAGGCCCCCTCCTCGTTATCCCCCTCCTCGTCCCACCTTCCCGTTCGTGGCATGGTTGCCTGCAAGACGAGAGTGCCCTTGAGCATAATCAGAGTGCTTGCCTGCCTGCCTTCAGCTTCAGCAATCAGCTCCCTGCCCGTGTTTGGGGTCCTACTTCGATTATCTGACAGCTTGCACAACAGCAGATGGGATGGTTATGTCCCATCAATTCAGTGTCAGCTTTAAACCTGTACAGAAATAGGGGTGCTTTTGTTTTTTTTTTGCATGATCACTAATCTAGTCTTTGGGGCCTTCCAACAGCGCACCCATCGCTGTTGTCCATCCACCAAATATATTAGGACGACAGAATAAATGTGTGTAATTAAGAACTGATTGCACAAAGCATTGCCTTTGGGGGTTTTCCTGCATTGCACCCTGAATAGTTTTGCATCGTCCAGAGAGAGCATTGTAATCTCTTTCCCTCGTAAATTGAATAATAAATATAATAGTCGTATTAGAAGTAGAATGGATTTATGCTTTTTAGTATGAGCATTGTAAGTAGTAAAGGGAAGATGTGTCTCAAAACATGAGCAGTCTAAAATGATTGTTGCTACCTCTTGTCAGCTGGACTGGATGTTGATACTTCAAACAATCTAAATTATCGAAGTTATAGAGCTGTTGTTGCATAAACACAAAAGACTATTTTTAAACACCTGTTTATATATATATTTTCTCTCTTCACGTTCTGCTAAGTTCAAATGCACCAAATGGGTAAACTTGAAATGGCCGATATCCTACAGATTAAATAAACAAGAGAAAATTGCCCTTGTTTATCATTTTTATAGTGTTTTAATTGGTGCTTCATAAAAGTAATTATGCCTTCAGGAAGTAAACATTAGGTATGTACTGCAAAGCTACAGCATAGATGTTTGCTTTCAGATTTTTTTTTCAAGAAGTTCAAGAGATTATAATTGAACTGATTTTAACCACGAGTTACCAATTAAGCTATCATTTTTCTCATGACTTTTGATTGAAAAGCCATTTAGATTTAGAGAGAGGGAAAGGCTACATTGATATCAAAAAGCATTTAAAATAATCGAATGCAGCAGTTTAAACACAACTAGAAGTAGTTTCACATTCTTAAAGGTAAGTTTTTAAATTTTCAGACAACCCCTTAGATTTTTAATCTGAGAATTAGATATTCAGTCATCCTGGCTATATTCTCATTTGTACTTTTTCTGAGGAAAGATCTAGGTTAGCCAAGCTGAAGTTTTATAGTAGTTGCAAATTCTTGCATTTCGTATAACCATCCAGCAAGCTAGATGCTTAAAAGCTTTTTTTTTCTCTTCTAGAAAGAAAGAAAATAAACATCAGTAATGATTTTTTTTTTACCAAATCTGCTTAGATCTATTGGTCTTTCTCAGTTGAAGGCTATAGATTCAATTTAACAACTGAGAAAAGTGTAATTTCAAGGGGAATTTGTGAGTTTGTAGGTTCTTTTGATCATTTTTAGTATCTGTAAGAAAGGGAATAATGTTGGGGTTTCATAATTATACGATTAAAAAAAGGCTTCGTTAGACTAAGCTGCAGTTATTTGTTTCCATTTTCAAGTTATAGGTTATTTTAACCTAGTTATAGGTTCATATTTCTAGTTCTCGACTTAGGACAGTTGGGATCTGAATTTTGACGTTGCAACGGTCATAAATGTGAGGACTGGTTGTAATTGGTCTCAAGCATGTACCAGTTCCATAAGCCTTGTTCTCCTATCCCTAACCTGTCAAATATATACCGGTGTAAAAATATGATGAAAAAAATAAATAGCATGGATAAATAATAGTGATAATGTACTAACATCCAGCTTCGTGTTAACTTCCTTCCAGCAAAGCTGTTTTAATAATTGTACCTTTAAACACGATATAATCTTTCTCTACGGAAGAAATACTTATTTCTTCACAGTGTGTTTTTTCTTTTTTTACTAAAATACTATAATACGGTATTGCTCTTGAGAGCTATAAAACCAAATTCAATGCTGTGAACACAATGAACAAAAAACTAATTTAGGTGAAGTCTATTTGTATAAGTGTCAGATGACTCCTATCAAGTTTGTGGTTAGAAAGCTGTGGGAACACAACCTTGTCACTGTAGCCCATAATGACCTGGTTTTTCTGGATAATGACAACTATTCAGTTATAGGGTAGGGAATACAGCATTGTATTTGGAGAAATCTTACCCCCTTATCTGTAAACTCATCTACCGAATTTCAAATTGCTAAGAAGTCTTCTGGCAGTTAGTAGTACATCCTTCACCGTTTTAATGAATCTGTGCAATTAAAAACTTTTGGGTAGCAGCTCATATTAGCAGCCGTGATGTAAGACTGTGACAAATACCTACCAATGATATCTTTAAAGTGATGAATTAATCAGGTAATTAATAGAAATTCTATAAGCTTATTACCACTGTTGTTATGGCTATTAACGCCATGCTTATTGGGGTATGAAATGAAAGTTTAAATGCACAAAGCTTAAATGCATAAACATAAATTGGTGCTAGACAAGGATCAATGGAATTCACAGGGGACTGAACGTGGATCTCTTGTGGCAACGCAATGACTTTAAACTGATGACACGTTTAACCCCGCCTTCCAGTTCAGCCTGCTCTTCTAGAGAAATACTGTTTGTTGCCTGTATTAGTCATACATTGTATAACGTGAAATAAGTATCCAGCTTTCTGTAAATGCTTGCTTGGCGTTTCTTCTTGAGTACCACTGCTGAACTGCAAGAAAAACCAACCCTTGAACCCAATTTGCACGTACCGCTGGTCACATGTTTGGGTTGCAAAGCCAGGCAGTTGAGTAAGGACAACAGCTTTATCTCTTTCCTTCAGCCCGCTTCCACTTCCTTCCTCAGAAGTAAACCTCAATTCCAAGAACTGAGTTTAGACTAGAGAACAAGGAACTCCGTTGCACAAGCCTGTACAGTGTATAAACCTATTATTTGGGCAGGGGATCAAATATTCCTCTGGTCACATATTCACTATTGATCAGTTCTTTTCAGAACGTTTGAGATTTTTTTTTTAAAAAAAAAACTTGGCTCATAGATAAAAGAACAAATGGTGGTTTGCAGTAAGAAATGCAGAGAAACCATTAGTGGAATTGTAACCTTACTCCACTGTACTAATTAGTACACAAGACAAACAAAAAGAAGTCTTATTCATTCTCTAAACCAGCAAGAGTTTATCGTGGTTGAGGATTCTGGGAATTGTTTTTCACTAGGAAATACAAGATGGTTGGGCTGGCTAGTTTAATCAAACCAATGCTAAAAGCGAGTTTCTAAACCAGCCCGCAGAAGGATAAGGGGACATCAACTCTGAGAATTCCCCAATCAACATAGTGAAATTTTGGGAACTCAGATCTGCATATCTGGAAGTTGCCCAGGTTGAGAAATATGGAAGGAGATCTTAAAATTGTATATTGAATGGTGTTTTTATATGCTTTTGTACAAAGAAAATCCTGTAGCCTTTTGTGTATTAAAGTGCTATAAGTTACTGTTCGTTATTGTTAGATTATAATTGGTAAGATCTTTTGTTAGGTCGGCGAGTTTGCAGTTACAAAGCCTTGCAGGAAGATTTAATTTAATTTAATTTAATAATTTAATTTAATATTCACATTTATATGCCGCCCTTCTCCGAAGACGCAGGGCGGCTTACAACAAGATACAACAACAATTTTAAAATTAACCACATTCATACCACATACAAACACAATCAATTCGCAGCCGTTGATGGCGGGACACTGTTAGGGCCGAGGGGCAGAGCACAGCTCATATGCCCCAAGCCTGTCGGCATAAATGTGTCTTCAGCACTTTCCGGAAAGCTAGGAGGGAGGAAGCAGTACGAACCTCTGAGGGAAGCTGGTTCCAGAGGGCTGGGGCAGCAACGGAGAAGGCCCTTGCCCTAGGTCCCGCCAGATGACATTGTTTAGCAGACGGGACTCATAGGAGGCCGACCCTATGCGCCCTGACCGGTCGCTGAGACGGTCCCGCAAGTATCCTGGTCCATTGCCATAAAGGGCTTTATAGGTCATAACCAACACTTTGAATTGTGTTTGGAGACCAATTGGTAGCCAGTGCAGCTCACGAAGAGCTGGAGTGATATGAGCATGTCTTGGGAGACCCAAGATCTAGGAGTGTGTGGTCTAGAAAATTCTATCTATCTCAACTATCTCACAAACTATCTCAAACTTTTGTTATGTATGAGATGGCAATTGACTGCCATTTATAATAATCTATCGTGATCTTCCATTTTTATTCTGTAGGTACTTAATGCAATCAGAGATTGTCTCTTAGCTTCTCAATTCTTCCCCTGAGAAGCATCGGTTTGTGAGTTAATTGGTTGTACACGGTATTAAATATAAGCTGTTGCCTACATAATTCCATTTTTTTAAAAAAAAGCTATCTTGAACTGGTAACATACCCTTACTCCTATACAATTAGCAACAAACGGGGGCAATCTGACACTTCCATATTTAAATAACCTTTTGTTCTCTTGCAGGAAACAGAATAAACCTTCCAAGGGACTACTAAAACGAAATCTCTGATGTCGTGTCTTTAAGAACGTCTTGGCAACTATGGGTGAATACAGTAGGTTTATAGATTGGGATAAGATGGATGCTACCATCCAGGCTCAGGATGGGAAGGAACTGACCAGCCCCGAATTTCACACCGAAATTCTGAAACCACTGGCTCGCCAAGGTTACTGGGCCAAGAGCCACTCTTTAAGAGCCAAAGTATACGATAAATTGATCAGCTGTATCCCTTGCCGCACGGTGACACCGGATGCCCACGTCTACCGAGACATTGTGGTGAAAATTGTCAGCAAGCGAAACAGCAGCACTCTTCCCCTTCCGGAATTTGTAGATAATAGCTTGGTTCCCACGTATTGCCTAAACGCTGAGGGCATCGGGGCCGTCAGCAAAATCATCTCCTGCATCGGAAGCCAGTTCCCAGACATCTCCTTCTGCCCAGCTCTGCCTTCGGTGGTGGCCCTCCTCCTTCACTACAGTAGAGACGAAGCTGAATGCTTTGAGAAAGTTTGCCGCATCTTGGCCTGCAACGATCCATCCAAGCACTTCATCGATCAGACCTTCTTGGCTTTTGAGTCATCCTGCATGACCTTTGGGGACCTGGTTAACAAGTACTGCCAGGCAGCTCACAAGCTTATAGTAGCCATCTCTGAAGATGTGTTAGAGGTCTACTCGGATTGGCACCGGTGGCTCTTTGGGGAGCTGCCCCTCGTCTACATCGCCCGCGTCTTTGACGTGTTCCTGGTAGAAGGTTACAAGGTGCTCTACCGCGTCGCCCTGGCTCTCCTCAAATTCTTTCACAAATTCAGAGTTGGGCAGAGCCTGGAGTCGGAAAACGTGCAGCAGGACATCCGAGCGTTTGTGAGGGACATCGCCAAGTGGGTGTCTCCCGAGAAACTGCTGGAGAAGGCTTTTGCAATCCGTCTCTTCTCACGGAAAGAGATTCAGCTTTTGCAAATGGCCAACGAGAAGGCTCTTCAGCAGAAAGGCATCACGGTGAAACAGAAAAGGTAGTGGGATTTCCCTAAAAAGCCTCCCTATATAGAGGCTTTTTCAATCTGGCAACAAAATTCTTGCTTTCTGGGGAATAAATGTTGCTGTAAAATCGGGTGTATCTGTGCATCCATCTTCAATTTGCATCCATCCTCAAATACAATCAATACAGGTAGTCCTCAGCTTACCGCCAGAACTGAGCCCAACATTTCTGTTGCTAAGTGAGACAGTTTTTCAGTGAGTTTTGCCCCCATTTTATGACCTTGCCACAATAATTAAGCGAATCACCGCAGCTGTTAAGTTAATAACACGATTGTTAAGGGAATCTGGCTTCTACATTGACTTCGCTTGTCAGACGATCGCAAAAGGTGATCACGTAACCCTGGGACATCATCATAAATACATGCCAAGCATCCAGATTTTGGTCACATGACTGTGGGGATGCTATTAACAGTCGTAAATGTGAAAAGGGGTCCTAAGTGATTTTTCAGGGCCATTGTAACTTCAAATGGTCACTAAATGAACTGTTAAACCATTCCTGACAGATTATTATCTAGTGAAGGAGACCCTAACGCCTCTTTGGTTAGAAATTCCTCTTCAAACCTTTCCTCACTGCTGCAAGACATTTCCTAGTAGGGATCTGAAATCTGATTTCTGCTTTCTTGAATTACGATTTTGGGGTGTTGCATTCTGGAACTTTGAAGAACAGAGTTACCCTTTTATCTGTTTACCTTTTAGGGATCTGAAATAGAAACTTCAGTGAAGGAAGGTTTCCCAGCTGCTGACTGACTCAAAATAGAAAGCTTAAAATAATTTAGCAGCAAAATCAATAACTGATACTTCGTGCACGTAACGGGCATCATTTCTAAAGCCATATAAATCTATTCCCTGTAGCTTTTGAACTCAGTTTCCCACAAGCCTTACCGTTCAGCATCCTCCAGGTAATAGATTCCATACTCCTGGATTAAAAAAAAGAAAAAGATAAGAGCTTGTGAAAGTTGATGCCAGAATGAATGTGAGCTTTTAGCGTTTGGTTTAGATAACACCTTCGCTGCATTCACACGTTTGGATTCACGTAGCAGGGATAGGAATCTAAAAATGGCTATTAAGACTCCTTTCTAATGGATCCTGCAGTCTCTTGCTACTGAAATCGTAAGACATAATCTTGTTATAGCAAATGTATTGCTCAGGCTTTGTCTTTAAAGTCTTGGGGAAAGCAAAGATAAAAGTGAACTTGAGACAAGTTAGTCAGGAAAATGTTCTGTCCCAGCCTACGCGAGTCCTTGTTAAGCTCACAAGGAGAAACACCTCTTCCAACAAGCAGGCTGGAACCACAGGAGAAAACCAACCCCCTTTTATTATTCACAGACCTGAGTCCATGTCCAAGGCAAACAAACACAGTCCACAGAAACTTGATCCTCAACACGAACGGCTGCCTTTGGCAACCAGCACCTCCCACACCTTCCCTTTTATTATGCAGCCAAGGCATGGCTTCCTAATGCCCTCTCCTTTGCCTTTGGAGCCACCCCATTGCATCCCTCTGTCCTACTCTCTTTTCTTGCCAGTGTTGTCGTGCATCTGGGATTTGTCCCAGCTGTTCTTCATCACTGTCCAACTCAGGCTCCCAGCACAGCTGTGTCTCAGCCTGAGCACTAGTAGAGGGGCCAGGCTCCTCTTCTGGCTGTAAGTCTTGGAGCTCCTCAGAGCCTCCCTCTGACTCTGATGTCACTCCAGGCCCCACCTCCTCCTCCTCTGATTCCCCAGACTCAGCTGCCGGGTCCACTGGCTGGTGAGGAATCACAACAGATAAGTAAAATTAAAAGTAAATGAATTCGACCCAAAAGTCCTTTTTTCAAATAGCAATTGGGACTTCGTTTTTCCTTGAAGATGTTTCGCTTCTCACCCAAGAAGCTTCTTCAGAACTGACGAAAAACAAAATCCAGTTGCCTTTTGAAAAAGAACCTTTGGGACAACCATGATCTGGATGACTGAGAATCTCCATAGATCAGGGGTAGGCAACCTTGGCTCTTTTATGACTCGTGGACTTCAACTCCCAGAATTCCTGAGCCAGCAGTCCACGAGTCATAAAAGAGCCAAGGTTGCCTGCCCCTGCCATAGATAAATGAACTAGAAGTCATAAATGTTGCGACGGAGATTACTAGAAAAGAAATGATCTAGTCCTAGAAAATTTAAAAAACCATTGAAGGAATTGAGAACTGACTTTAAAATAAAAAAAAAGTTTTCAACTGTCCTTTATTTCACCGTTGGTCTGTTCAAATCTTATTCTGCGTTTCTCTGTAGGCTTTTTCCATGCACTTGGTGGGGATATATGAAACTGCTGATCTTTTCTTGATTTCTCCTTTTTTTTGTGTCTCCCTTCTCATGCCTCCTTTTCTATCAATTCCATATCTGCTGCATTGCTTTGCAGCAGCACATCCCCCAAAAGGTAGGTATGAATGTTTGAATCTCCATGCTCTGCTACTCTTAATTTGATTTGGCTTCCAAATGGCTGTGACTGCACTAAGGTGATGGCAGCAGTAAAGCTTTTGTGCATCGGTAGCAGTGCGGTAAAATTCAAGTCTTTCTGAAGATTGCATATTTGCTGCGGTCAAATTGAGCATGCTGTGTTTGTATTCTAGGCCAGCTTTGTTTCTCTTCGCTATTATAAAGCTCATAGATTTCATTGGCGTAGCCAGAATCCACAGGAATCTTGTTCCATTGACTATCAGGGGCACCACATGATCACTTCCATCTTTTTGGGAACTAATCAGATATAGGTAGCGATAGGCCTTAGACATATAGTGCCTTACAGTCCTCTCTAAGCGGTTTGCAGAGTCGATATGTTGCCCACAACAATCTGGGTCCTCATTTTACCCACCTCGGAAGGATGGAAGGCTGAGTCAACCTTGAGCCCGTCAGATGGTCTAGACCTTGGGGTCTAGATCCTCTACCAGGAATTGAACTTTGCACGTCAGAGGAGTATGGTGGATTTGTTTTATCCAGTTTTTGGTGCTCAGCAGTTGCAGGAAGCTATCAGAATAGTTTATACAAAACTAACTCTTAAGAACCACATACTGTAGGGAGAGGGTGAGATTAAACATGAAACTCCTCTAAGTATATAAAAATTGTTTTGAAAATGGTAGCTAACCAGTAGGGAGAAGGTGAGGATAAACATGAAAATCCTCTAAGTATATAAAAATCGTTTTGAAAATGGTAGCTAACCAGTAGAGAGAAGGTGAGATTAAACATGAAACTCCTCTAAGTATATAAAAATCGTTTTGAAAATGGTAGCTAACCAGTAGGGAGAAGGTGAGGTTAAACATGAAACTCCTCTAAGTATATAAAAATCGTTTTGAAAATGGTAGCTAACCAGTAGGGAGAAGGTGAGGTTAAACATGAAAATCCTCCAAGTATATAAAAATTGTTCTGAAAATGATAGCTAACCATACACTTCACTACAGTTTTCCACTCTTGGGACTTGGTGTCTTCTGACGTATAAGGGAAGATGTATTGACTGTACGTTCTCCATGCTGTTCCAAAAATAGCTCTTAATCCAATTTCATGCTTTTTGTAGTGCCACCTACTTATCTAGGGAGGCATTGTAGGCACTAAATCAGCCAGTAAACCTTACCAGCTGATCGTTGTCTTCCCCAGGAGAGAACTGAGGTTACAGCCTTGGGCAGAGCAAAAGTAATGCAGATAGTCCTCGACTTAACAAATACCATTGAGCCCAAAATTTCTGGTTTGTTAAGTGAGTTTTGTGTCCCATTTTTACGACCTTTCTTGCCACAGTTCAATGAATAGCTGTGGTTGTTAGTAACACAGTTGTGAAGTGAATCTGGCTTCCCCATCTGGCTTTGCTTGTCAGATGATCGCCAGAGGTGATCAAAACGACCCGGGGACACTGCAACCGTCGCTAATACGAGTCCGTTGCCAAGCGCCTGCATCTTGATCATACAATTTTGGAATTTTGACAATACAGTTTTTCAACCCCGACTAAATATTTTGTCCATTCAAAAGTTGCATCAGGAAACCCTGAGTTGTGAGGAGTCTTTGGTGTTCTCTGAGCTTGGTTGTTTTCTTGCAGATGTTTCATGACCCAAACTAGATAATATCATCTCTAATCTGCTAGCACTGATGATGTTACCTAGTTGGGTAATGAAACATCTGCAAGAAAACAAGCTCAGAGACCACCAAGGACCCCTCATTTCCACCCCGAATTACAAATATTCTCCTTTATTGGTACGGTGAGATTTGCTGATGTAATTACAGATGTTTTCTCAAGGGCTGTAGTACATAAGCATATCTGTGTTAAAATGGAAGAAAGAATAAGGTGTCTTTAACCATTCTCTTGAACTTCAAATCTTCCTGGCATGTAGAATAACATACTCAAAACTTACTTGGCATAAAACTCCCATTACGCAACCCCTGCATTTTATCTGACTTAAACTGCACTTAACCTAGCCTGGTTGCAAGAAAGAAACAGCTGTGTTGATTTGTTGCTGGCTTGTGTACTGTATGTCTCGGTGCCTTGGTCTTCCCCTTTATGTGTGGGTCTCACATTTCTCATTGTCACCAAAGACATTTGTGATTTCTTTTAACTCATCCTTCCCACAACATCTCTGCCAAAGATACTGTTGGTTGCCAGTTGACTTATTTAATTTATAGTGTCACCCATCTCACTATCACAGTGACCCCGAGTGGCTTCCAATATAATAAAAAGGTAAACAATGCTTGTTGTGCAAGAGCCCTGGTGACACAGTGATTAGAATGCAGTATTGCTGGTTAACTCACTGCTCACTGCCAGGAGTTCGATCCTGACGGGCTCAAGGTTGACTCAGCCTTCCATCCTTCCGAGGTTGGTAAAATGAGGACCCAGATTGTGGGGGGGGGCAATAGGCTTACTCTGTAAACCCCTGTAGAGTACTGTGGGACGGAATATACATCTAAGTGCTAGTGCTACTGCTGTTATCTTTTAGTAATAATTCTCTTCCCGTTTAAGACTTGAAAGAGGTATAATTGGCTTAAGCCAGTTGCCTTTTCTCAACCTGTTTTGGTTTTTTTTTTTTTGTTGATTCCCCAGGCAGAATGTCCACCTGGCTGTTCATGCTGAGAACTTCAAGTCTGAAATTGTTGACGTGAAGAAGATGAGGGACATCTGGTCGTGGATTCCTGAGCGCTTTGCCCTTTGTCAGCCTCTGCTGCTGTTTACCACCTCAGAGCATGGCTTCAGCCTAAACAGGTAGTACTTAACTCCATCATTCCAAAAAATAAAAAAAGGATTTGTAATAGGAAAAAGTTATTGATGTTGCCCCTGCATTGGCTCTTTTATAACTCGTGGACTTCAACTCCCAGAATTCCTGAGCCAGCATGGCTCAGCTTGGAAACCTCTCCCTTTCCCCTCAGCGTGGCTGGCTCAGGAATTCTGGGAGTTGAAGTCCACGAGTCATAAAAGAGCCAAGGTTGCCTACCCCTGGTGTAGACCTTTAGCAACCGCACAGGTATATTTTCTCTGGGACAATCAGTCCCCACCTTGCTTCTACCGACTGTCCAACAGGATGATTTTTAAAAAGTTGGATTAGGACCGTGGAGAGCCTGATTCAAATCTCTTCCCAACTCTAAAGGTCGCCAGGTCTCTTGGGGCAGTTTCTGTCTCTCGTTGAATCTACTAGCGTATGAAGTTTGATTAAGGATCTGATGAGGGTTGTCAAACTATTCTCATGCCTTTAAAGACCACCGAGCTCAGCAATGAATGACTTTAAACCTGCATTCTTTTTATGATCACCTATATAGAATAGAACAGAGCTGGAAGGGGCGCTGGAGGTCTTCTAGTCCAGCTCCCTGCTCAAGCAGGAGAACCTACACCATCTCGGACAGGTGATTGTCTAGTCTTTTCTTAAAAGCCTCCAGTGATGGAGCGCCCACAATTTCTGAAGGCAAGCTGTTCCACTGGTTGATTGTCCTCACTGTCAGGAAGTTTCTCTTTAATTCCAGGTTGCTTCTCTCTTTGGTCAGTTTCCAATCATTGTTTCTCGTCCTTCCCTCTGATGCTTTGGTGAACAACTTGGGCCCCTTCTGCCTTGTGGCAGCCCCTCAGATACTGGAACACTGCTTTCATGTCTCCCCTATTTCTTCTTTTCTTTAGACTATCCAACCCCAAGTCCCGCAGCCGTTCTTCGTATGTTTTAGCCTCCAGGCCTTCGATCATCTTAGTTGCTCTTCTCTGAATTTTTTCCAAACTCTCAACATCTTTTTTGTGATATGGTGACCAAAATTGGCTGCAGTATTCCAGGTGTGGGCTTTATAGAGCAGTACTAGTACTTCGCGTGATCTTGATTCTATGCCTCTGTTTGATAGGTGTACCGTTACTGTAACTTGATTCAATTGTTTATGAGCCATCACGTCAAGTACAGTGCGTTTTTTGATTGATGGAGCTTTTTAGTTCCTATTGGATTAAATTTATCTGAATGTTCAAAAAATGTTGACGATATTTTTATCCCATCTTGAGATATATATGTCAAGTTATATCATATATAACTCCCTTTTTACAACCCCAAAATCCTTTAATTCAGGGTAGAGTCGTATAGAGCTGAGCATTTACTGGCTGGATGCCCTTCCTGATGCCTATATGGAGTTTGCAGCAGATATTTTTTCTTCGCACTTTGGAGAGAAACATCTGCCACTATCTAGGATTGAATTCTCAACCTTCCAAGTGGGAGGCAAGCGTCTTCACCATACATAATATCCCTGCTTCATATTTATGCTATACGTTGGTATTTGTGACTCTGCCAAGTCTTAGGGGAATGTATTCAATTAGTAGAAGGTAAATTAATGTTTCAGTAGAAGTTGAATTAATACAGACATCTTTTTATATCTGTGTTTGTGCATTAGGTTTTATTCCCATTGTGAGGGACAGGAACCAACTCTCCTTTTGATTAAAACAACTATGCAAGAGGTAAGTGAAAGGGTAAAGAACAGCCCGGTTAGAGGATCCCCTGATGAATTTCATAAGCTTGATGGAAGCAATGTCTAAGGTTTTCTTCCCCTAAGTAAAAGCACAGATTTCCATTGTCGCTTTCTTCTCAATGACAGTCCCCTGGACTTGTTTGATGCTCCCGTTTGTTGCATTTGCAACCCAAAATTCATCAGAGGCACACTCAGATATATTTAACACACTTGGCTTTTAATCTGCTGGAGTTGAGTTGTCAACTGAAACAGCAGCTATTGTCAGGCCTATGGCATGACTTAAAAGCAGTTTCCTGTACTGTTCTTCACCCACAGACAGAATCTTGCCAGACTAAAGGAACTATCTGCATAACTATAGATACACCGCTAGGGAGAACCCTTGTTCTCTTCCTGCCTATCAGACATTGCAAGCTCCCGCTGTCCTCTGGAAAGTAGCACCTTCCTCCTGGGAATCCAGACTACATTCCACTACAGCTATTGACTTACTGAAGGTAGCCGCTTCCTAAAACAGGGTCCGTTTCCCTTCTAGGTCTGTGGGGCTTATTTATCGACAGACTGGAGTGAACGCAAACGAGGAGGAGGCAAGCTAAGTTTCTTTGGGACGGGAGAATGTTTTGTGTTCAGGGTAAGAAACCATTGTAACTTTCTTCTGGAGGACTTCAGCATTCAGTTCTGGCTTGAGCGCGCTGGCTTTTGAACTTCAATCTCCTGCCTTTTTGCAGCTGGTGCCCGAAGTGGAACGATACGAGTGGGTTATAATCAAGCACCCCGAACTCGCCATGACTGGCTCCAAACAAGATAACAATTCTTCGGCTGTTGCTGACTCCCCATCCTCCACCAATCTCCCCTTTGATTCTTCCAGCCGCCTCTCCCCTTTCCTTTCCGCCCGGCACTTCAACCTGCCTTCCAAAGCAGCGTCCATGTTTATGGCCGGTAGCACTGAATGCATCATCATAGGTAGGTCTCCCGTTTTTTAACTTCCTCTCAAAACGGCTACTTGCATTTCTAGAGAGAAGTGAGTTTTATGTTCCGGGCTCTCCGTTAGCACTTGCTGTAGCTGCTTTGACACTTTTATTTATGAACAGCCTAAAGCCTCTGGGAATGTGGGTCAGAATAGAAATGAACATGCAAAATGCCACGGTTACCGTATTCTAAAAAGATTATACCTGTTTTAAAAAGCAGCCAGCTAATGTCGAAAGTCTAGCAAGCGACATTAAAATTTACCTCCTTGGCGTTGAGTGATTCACGTATAAAACGTCGTAATTATGGAAAGGATGCCAGTTAGATCAATGATGTAAATTGAGATTTAATGGATACTTTATTCCTCAAGTATTATTATGCTCATGTTAGATTTTGATAGATTTGGGTGCTCTCTCTGAGGTTGGTTGTTTTCTTGCAGACGTTTCATTACCCAGACTAGGTAACATCATCAGTGCTAGGAGGGTTTCGGGTTTGCAGAGAGGAGGAAGGAGGTGGAGGAGAACTGTGGGGTCCTTGGCGTTCTCTGAGCTTGCTTGTTTTCTTGCAGACCTTTCATTACTCAGACTAGGTAACATCATCAGCCTCAGTGGTGCTCAGAGACTTCATTTCATTTCAACCTTGAGCTACAAATATTCTCCTTGTTTGATTTTGACAATCATAGTCTTTTAATTCCAAAGCTACCTGGTTAAAAGAACCGGAGGCAGCTATTTGATGTGTATGAAGACATGAGTGTTTCTCTTCTGTCACAAAAGTATCAGTAGTCCTTGCTTAATGACCAGTCACATACCAACTGTTTAATGTTATAGTGCCCACCCAGCCCCCATCCAAAGTTATTTACAACCTGATCCCGGAGTTCCAACAGCTACCGGTACAAACACACATACACATCACAGTCACACGACTGCATTTCAGGCAGCCAGTATAATTTTTACAGTCAATTGCAGCATTCTGCAGTCATGTGACTGTAAGGTAACAACATTTTACAATTTCAAGCAAAAAGAAATTTCCCCAGGAATACAGGACTTGTTTTAATAACTACCCAATTTAACGACCGCTGTGTATACTTAGTGGCCCTGGCATTTGCTTAATGATCAGCAAAAAAAAAGTTGTAAAATTGGGGTGGGTCACATGGGTGCCTCAGCTTGTGTCTGTCGTGACTTACGGCAGAAATTCAGGTTCTGTGACCGACATAAGTCAAGGGCTACCTATAATACAAGAATCGTATGTGAGATAGCATCAAGATGTAGACCTTCAGATCCAACCCCTTATTTTTAGGGACTTAGTTCCTTAAATCTATTTAACCCCTGCTTTTTTGTGTGTGTGTAACATTGTCGTACCTGGCTCCAGTCCCAATTGCTAACTTTACGTGCCTGGCTGAGGAATTCTGGAAGTTGAAGTCCACAACTCATCAAAGGGCCAAATTTGAAGACCCCTGATGTAGACATTCCAAAATGACGCAACGGCTCTCTTGTTTGCAGGTGGTGGTGATGGCCAAGCCCTGTACCTTGATGCAGACTTGAATCACGGAAGAACAGGTCATTGCAATACTTTCAACAATCAGCTGCTGTGCTCTGAAAATTTCCAGATAGCTATCATGGAGGTTTGGGGGTTCAAGGACACTATGAACAGCTGAGAAGGTTGCCGCCTTCAAAAAATAATTAGCCCATGAAGTATTTCAGGTTTCCGTGGCCCATTTCCAGTTGCAGGAACCAAGCTTCCCTTTGAAGCCACAAAAATTAAGCTTCTTTGTACTTTGTGAACAGCTGATTTGAGGATCTTGGATAAATCTGGGGCCTCTTTGTTTAGTCACTGTGACTTTGTACGTAATTCCGTGTAGTCTTAAGTGATTCCTGCTCAGCCTCTTTCTGCTCTATTGAGTTTGATGCACAGCCTGTTACTTCTTGGTGGAAAGGGGTGATCTTACATGAACCCCTCAGTGGATCCATAACTCAGTGGATCCATTGCCGTCCCCTGGAGGCATTCAGATTTTTTTCCCCAGATCTTGACAGATGTGGATCAGCAGCTGATGCAATCCGTAAGTCTCATTCCTTATAAATTTGAGCTTCCATCCAAAGAGAACTGTATGTAATCAATGGATTATATTGCTGATTTCTTTCTGCTTTCCTTTCTTCTCGCCCTCTGTGTATTACGCCCTTCTAGGGATTCCCTGATCTCCACCGAGCTACAGTAGATGGAAAGATTTTATTGCATAGCACACAAGGACCTTCAGATCCAACCCATTATTTTTAGGGACTTAGTTCCTTAAACCTATTTAACCCCTGCTTTTTGTGTGTATGTAACATCGTCGTACCTGGCTGCTGCCCCAATTGCTAACTTTACTCATCATTCCAATATGTGGGAAAATATATTTCAGGAGTCTTAATTAGTTTTAATTCTGCAGTGGCACTGATTTGTACATGTTAAGGGAACCCTTACATTATCATATTTTTCTGTTTACATTCCCGGCGCCGCATATCGGCAATATACTTATTTTAGGTATGTAAGTTTCAGACCGCTGAAGTCCAACGCAATATACATTGTGCACAGAAATATTCCCAGCGTCCCTTGGTCCTTCCGTCCTTTCCTAGACTATCCCTCTGCATTTGTGCTTAGAGAAACAGTATTTCCAAAGCAGTATTAGCCATCTGACCTGAAATATTCAGTGCAGACTAAAGCTATAGTTGACTGGTATGGGACTGGGTGAGCTCTCCAGACCTGCAGTGTTTTCAGTAACGTGACTGCCTCTTTTGGTGCATCTTGATTTTCAAACTCAGTGTACTGAATATGTGTGAATGTGCAGGTTTTATTTCTGATGGTGGGGTTTCCCCCTCCCCTCCATCCAGAGACATTTGTGACTTTCTGGCCCCCGTACCTTTCCCCACTTCATAATTTATGTCACCTCTTCTTCAAGTTGTCATGGCCTAAGTCCGTCTAAAGTGTGTGGGCCTGTGACTGTCCAGCAATCCAACTGATTTTATTGTAAAAATAAACTGAGTATGACTTCATTTTTCAAAGCAGCTTCATAATTATTGGGGCCTGCTGTTGAGTTTTTCCGCATCTAAGGTTGCTCCCAGGAATGGGAAACAAGGTTTGTTTGGCTGCTAAGATCCTGAGATTTGGGAAGAGGGGGAAATTTCCCCCTAACATCGTGGCTTGATTCTTAAGCATCTTTCATTGTTTCTGTTCAGATAAACCCAAAGAGTAAGGTCATTGTAAAGTTTCTTTCCAATCATATCTGACTACAGGTGTTAGCCCTTGACATACGTCCACAATTGAGACCAGGGTTTCCGTCACTAAGTAAGCAGCTTGTTAAGTGAGTCATGCCCAATTTACGACATTTATTTTATTTTTTATTTTTTTTGCTATGGCTGTTAAGCAAATCACTGCAGTTAAGTGAATCACGTGGCTAATAGTTGTAAGTGTGTAAATCCCTTTTTTTTCCAGTGCCATTGTCACTCTGAATGGTTATTTATTTATTTATTTATTTATTTATTTATTTATTTATTTATTTATTTATTTATTTATTTATTTATTTATTTGACTTATATGCCGCCCTTCTCCCCAGACTCAGGGCGGCTCACAGCAAAAAATACAAGTACAAAAATATAAATCAATTAAAAAATAGTAATATACAATATAAAAACTCTATAACTATTACCACTCATACAACATACAGTCCCAATCAGAGGCCCAGGGGCAGAGCGCAGCTCACACGCCCCAAGCCTGTCTGCATAAATGTGTTTTTAAGAGTTTTCGGAAAGCTAGGAAGGAGGGAGCAGTACGAACCTCTGAGGGAAGTTGGTTCCAGAGGGCTGGAATTTATTAAATAAATTGTTGTAAGTCAAAGGACTTCCAGGACGTGAAAAGCCCCAACTGTTTTCTTGGAAATGTAGTTGGGGTGTTTTGCGTACCTTGCCAAAATATTATTGCACGGTTTTCCCAAACTGATACCCTTCACATATTAATTAGGGCTTTGACTCCTAGGATCGCTAGCAAGCAATGCCATTTCATAGGCTGCAATTGTGGGAGGATTAAATTGATGTTTTTTCAAGTGTACAATATGTTCAGACGCTTCTTGAAAAAGGAATGGGAGTCAGGTAGCATTGCCCATTTAGTCCTCTAGATGGCAGGGGTCACTTCATGTACAATTTAGTTGAGCAGTAAAGTTAATTATTTGCCAGGCGCATAGTGGGACCAGTGATAAAACAACTCAATCGGAATAGAGCTGGGAGGGACCTTGGAGGTCTTCTAGTCCAGCCCCCTGCTCAAGCAGGAGACCCTATACCATTTCAGACAGGTAGCTGTCCAGTCTTTTCTTAAAAATCTCCAGTGATGAAGCACCCACAATGTCTGAAGGCAAGCTGTTTCACTGGTTGATTGTCCTCACTGTTGGGAAGTTTGTACTTAATTCCTGGTTGCTTCTCTCCTTGATTCGTTTCCATCCATTGTTTCTTCTCCTGCCTTCTAGTGCTTTGGAAAATAAATTGACCCGCTCCTCTTTATGATAACCTCTCAAATACTGGAATATTGCTATCACGACGCACCCTAGTCCTTCTTTTTCTCTTGACTTAGCCAAACCCAAACCCCGCAACTGTTCTTCGTTGCTCTTCCTTGCACTTTTTCCAAAGTCTCAACATCTTTTTTGTAATGTGGTGACCAAAACTGGACGCAGTATTCTAATAACAACATTGTTATTCTAATAAGTATTCTAATAACAACATTGGAGAAGGTTTTTTGTATTGCCCCTGGTTAAAAAAAAAAAGGCAGTCCTTCTAAAGATTTGGCAAAAAGGTAGAATCTCTTGAGGAGAGATGATGTGGTCCTCCTACACTTTGCCAAGATGGGACTGGATGATCTTTAAGGTCCCAATGCCATCATTCTGAATTTCAGGGTATATGTAATAAATAATGTTGCTACGCTTCACAGGTACAGTTCCCTAAGCATTCTTCAAAAAGGCATCTCTGCAAAGATCCAATCTAGAATTAAGGAGAAATTTCCTGAAGGTGAGAACAATTAATCAGCTTGCCTTCAGAAGTTTGGGTTCTCCATCACTGGAAGTTGTTAAGAAGAGGTTGAATAGCCATTTGTCCAGAATGTTATAGGACTTCTGCCTTCAGCAGGGGGTTGGACTAGAAGACCTCCAAAGTCCCTTCCAACTCTGATATTCTGTTATTTTGTTTCCAGCCGATGCTTTCCATATAAAGCCTTCCAACTTGCAGTGTTTATGAAAAAGGACTTTTCTGGCTAGACAACATTGCTTTCTGGTCCAATTCCAAAAATAAAGATGTTCTCACCTATCTTGCTTTGCTTCTGTGTTTGAGGGAAGAAAAACATATGCAGAAGCTTCACTATTCCTGACTCATGGGAAACCATTTGTAATTGAAATTGATACTAATGGAGATCCTTAATCACCATCACTGTTATACTTATTTTTAAGCACACTAATGCTAATGAAGACAAAAGATATGGGAACTTGAGGGCACATCACTCCAAAGCCTTGGACAGATAGAAAATCAGAAAAGATATAGTTAAGGCAAGTTGCTCCTGTTTACAATGATTTCTGAGCCTTCATTGGCATCTGTTCACTTTATTTAGAAAAACATCCCATATGTTGTCACCTTAAAGAATATTAATAGAAATGGAATATTTCTATTAAGAACTCGTTAAGCTTTGGGGTATCTGTCTCAAATCTATATCTGTCTATCCATCTGTCTGTCCATATCTTTATCTATCTATCTATCTATCTATCTATCTATCTATCTATCTATCTATCTATCTATCTATCTATCTATCTACCTATCTACCTATCTACCCACCCACTCACCTATCTCTATCTATCTATCATCTATCTATCTACCTACCCACCTACCCACCCCCTATCTATCTACCTACCCACCCACCCACCTATCTACCTACCCACCCACCCACCCATCTATCTATCTACCTACCTACCCACTCACCCACCCACCTATCTGTCTACCTGCCCGCCCACCTGTCTGTCTGTCTGTCTCTGTCCGTATGTATGTATGTATCTATCTACCTACCTACCTATCCATCCACCCACCCACCTATCTATCATCTATCTACCTACCCACCCACCCACCCACCCACCCATCTATCTATCTATCTATTTACCCGCCCACCCGCCTGTCTGTCTGTCTCTGTCCGTATCTATCTATCTATCTATCTATCTATCTATCTATCTATCTATCTATCTATCTATCTATCTATCTCCGTTTCTGTCTCTATCTCTCTCATCTATCTCTGTCCAAAACAGGTAAAGGAACACAGGTGCTCACTTCTTACTTTGGGATTTGAATGGCATTGCTTTAAGTCGTGCAAAGCCTTCCTCCTTAGCAAAATGGGTGGCGATTGTTCCCCTGATTGCAACAGACCTATCATGGAAACATCCTGCCAGAAAAGCAAAGAAGAAAAAAAAATGGGGAAGTGAAAACCACAAGCAGGAAAAAGACACTGTGGAAATTCTTCACGTGATGAATCATGGAATGACTAGAGATGGCAGAGGATACTTATAAGGAAAGATTCTGAGAAGACTGAGTCCTCGGAGAAGCTCTGCTGCTAAAACGAAACAAGAAAAATAAGGAAGGGGCCTTGGAGGTCTTCAAGACCAACCTTTTGCTCAAGCAGTAGACCCTATACCATTTCAGACAAATGGTTGTCCACTCTCTTCTTGAAAACCTCCAGTCATGGAGAACCCACAATTTCTGGAGTTTTAGGAGGTTTATTTAGATTGGCTGGTTGGTCTCCACACCACCATATCATTATTGTCAGAGGCACAAAATTCAGCTTGGAAGTATAACACACAACAATGGCTGCAAACTGGGCAATATAGGTGGGGTCTCCTGAGACAGAGCAAGGCAGTGTGCAAAGTGAGCAAAACGCGATGTGGGAAAACTGGAGAGCTACAGTTGGCCTGGTGGCTGACACCTTCAGAGTCCCTGGAGGACACTGTCCCTTTAGCTGTGTTTACCCCAAGCTCCCAACATGAACCTGCTCAGCTCAGTATCCAATTTGAGGAGAAGATATTTTGCCCTCCACAGACAGCAATACAACAGGTCTTCTCCAAAAGGATTACAATTAGGGAGACAATCACCAACATATTAACACTGGTAGGCCTTGATGTACAAACCATTCAGTGAGTGACTGAAGTTGCAACAGCACTGAAAAAAGTGACTTACAACCGTTTTTCACACTTAACAACCGTTGCAGCATCCCCACGATCCAAATTCAGATGCTTGTCTCATATTTGTGACCGTTGCAGTGTCCTGGAGTCACGTGATCGCCTCCTGCGACCTTCTGACAAGCAAAATCAATGGGGAAGCCAGATTCACTTAACAACTGTGTTATTAACGTCACGACTGCAGTGATTCACTTAACAACCGTGGTAAGAAAAGTCGTAAAATAGGGCAAAACTCACTGAACAACTGTTTTGCTTAGCAAGGGAAATTTTGGGCGCCACTGTGGTGGTTGAGGACTACCTGTAATTGTGGCTCCTATTGCAATTATGTCACCATGAGTTATATGCTGCATGGGCAACTCAATAAATTGAATTTATTAAAATAAAGTAAGAGGGACAGTGGGAACTAGTTAAAAAAAATAACTAGTCAAAAGAGCCATTAGCCAGTTTAGTTTTTCTACAAAATCTGTCGGCTGGAAACTACACAGCCAACGTCTTCAATAGCTTCTTTTTCAGATGCATTTCAAGATGAAGGCCAAATTATTGCCAGTAAAGCCACTCAGCAAATTCATCCAAGCAAGCAGAACAGGAGAGCATGATGTACCATAGCCGATAGGTCAAAGCCAGATGCAACTAGAGATGGCCTGTAATGGGTGGGTATTTGCTTTCCATGTCCACAAATGAAGAGGAACCCAAAACATCCCCAGGCCTGACTCCACCAAGAGACAGCCTTAAAAAAAAAAAAGTATAACGTATAATGCAATAAACGTCTTCCTTTGGGTTTCCTTAGCAGGATTCTGTGTCGAAATTTTCACCAGTATTTCCTCTTCAAAACCTGCACGCTGAATGTTACCAACAGACTTCAGGAGATCTGTGGCCCAAAATTTCTGGTGTTCTTTGTGGTGAAGTCTTTGAGCTGAGAATGGACGCGTGTCATTCTTAGTGCAGAAAATAGTAAATCTGCCCTGATTTAGAAGAGCCGTGAATATCAGAGAGAGCTCTGGGCTACAATTATAGTTTGGTTTTAACTCAGGGCACCATCTTCTTTTGAAGTTGATATCCAAGATGGTCTAGTAGACAGTCTTCAACTTAACAATCACAATTTCTTTTGCTAAGCAAGGCGGTTACGGTGAGTCGCCCCTGATTTTATTTTTAATTGTATTTGTAATTAGATTTATTTGTCAACTTTAGCAGTTAAATAATCAATAGGTAGACTTGATTAACTCACTTCTGAGAGATCTAGCAGAGTGTCTGCTGGATTCAGCTCAGCAAATAACCATGGCAACGACAGACAGCTTATGGATATTCTCAAGCTATCTGCAGCAAAAGTCTAGAAAAGAGTCATATTCATAAATCTCCTACCCGCTGAGGCTGAATTTCATTATTTCCATGCCCCAGAGGTGCTTTTTTCCACAAGGCAACTGGATTTTCTTGTTTTTCCTTGGAGACGTTTCACTTCTCATCCAAGAAGCTTCTTCGGCTCTGACTGGATGGTGGGAAAAGGAATGGAAGATTTATACTCCTTGCAGACAGCTGGTCATTTGCACTCGCTAAAAAAAACGTCTGCAAGGAGTATAAATCCTTCCATTCCCCACCATCCAGTCAGAGCTGAAGAAGCTTCTTGGATGAGAAGCAAAACATCTTCAAAGAAAAACAAGGAAGTCCAGTTGCCTTGTGGGACAACCAGGACCTGGATGACTGAGAATCCCCATAGACATTGTTTCCATGCCTGTTGTAAAACCTTTGTTAAGACATTAGACCAGGGATGAGGGCCCTAACTCCCAATCCACAGCACAGGAGTTCAGGTGGGATGAAGACCTGGTTTCTGTTTAACCCCACAGAGATTCCTAACTGGTTTTGCTCATGCCAATCTCGCAGGATTGCTAATTTAGCTTGCCCTGCCTTGATCTCTCTGCCCTGGTCTTTTGGAGAAAAAAAAAAATTAGAAATCCAGAAAAACGTGTCCCAATGCAAAAAGACTCTGGTGAACTACAGGTAGACTTTGCCTTACGACCACAGCTGAGCCCAAAATTTATGTTGCTAAGTGAGACATTTTCAAGTGGCATTTGCACCACTTTACGATATTTGTTGCCACTGTTATGAAGTGAATCCCTGCATTGATTGACTTAACAACCACAGCATTAAGGGTTTGTAATATCAGGCATTAACAATGGTCTTGCTTAGCATTGGAGATTCTGATCCCAATTGTGGCCGTAAGCCGAGGACTACCTGTATGGAGAATATGGTGGTCCGGTGTACAATTTCTGCAGCTCCTGCTGTTACCCATTGCTGTGAATGGATGGGGATGTCCAGTGTTTACCCTGTCAACTCTCTCCCGCCTTGATGGAAGAATACACTCTGTGCCTAGAGCTATTTATCTCCTGGATGAGGGCTGGTTGCCAGGTGCCACCCAGGTTAACTAGACTGGAATGTGCCGCACAATGTTTCCACTGTAAACTTCGGTGTTTTTTGTTCCTCACTCTCAGAAGCTCCACCGAACACACTGATGCAGGCTGCTACTGGAGAACCAGTGTGATGTAGGGGTTCAGGGGTTGGGGAAGGGCTGGGGAGACCCAGATCCCAGTCCCCCTCACCAATGAAAATTGACTTTGGGCCAGTCAGTTTCTCTCAGCTCAGCCCACATCCCCAGCTGTGGTGGTTTATTTTATTTCCAATTTTTATTTATTTAATTTAATTTTATGTTATTTTATATTTTATCATTTTATTATTTATTTTATTTTGTATTTCTTATTTTATTATTTTATTTTATTTTTTTATTTTATTATTTTATTTTATTTTTTATTTTATTTTATTTTTTATTTTATTTTTTATTTTATTTTATTTTATTTTTTATTTTATTTTTTTATTTTATATTTTATTTTATTTATTTTATTTATTTTATATTTTATTTTTTTTATTTTATATTTTATTTTATTTATTTTATTTTATTTTTATTTTATTTTATATTTTATATTTTATTTATTTTATTTTATATTTATTTTATTTTATATTTTTATTTTATTTTATTATTATTATTTTATTTATTTTATTTTTTATTTTATTTTGTTTTATTATTTTATTATTTATTGTATTGTATTTTTTTTATTTTTTATTTTTTATTTTATTTTATTTTTTGTTTTTATTTTTTATTTTTTATTATTTTATTTTATTATTTTATTTCTTTTATTATTTTAATTTAATTTAATTATTTATTGTTTTATTTTATTCTCCAGTAGGGCCTTCTGTCTTGGTGGGAGGTTGGACTGGAGGACATCCAGGGAGAATAAAATAAAATAAAATAATATAAAGTTAAATATAAAATAAAGTAAAATAACTCTTTTATTCTATTTTGTTATTCTATTATTCTTTCTATGATCCCATCAACCCCAAAGAAAGTCCAGAATGGTATAGGATCTCCTACCATGAGGAGCAGTTTGGACTAGAAGACCTCCATGGTCCCTTCCAATCCTTTTATTCTATGTTTTCTATGTTCCATTTATTTAGCACGTGGCACATCATACATGGACTTGCAATATATATTAGTATTTCACCTAGATTAAAAACCCAGTAATGTTAAAAGGATTTATATTCAGATCCCAGCGTCTAGGCCAGCAGTTCTCAACCTGTGGGTCGCGACCCCATTTGGGGTCGAACGACCATTTCACGGGGGTCGCCAACCAACGCAGTCCGCCATTTTTTCCCCTTTTCCCCTCGGCCGGCGATGCGGGCCACCGCACATGCGCGATGCGGGCCACCGCACCGGGGCCGCCGCGCCACGCTTGCATGGTGCAGGTCGGGGTCGCAGCCTGAAAAAGGTTGAGAACCGCTGGTCTAGGCCATCTAACCACTGAAGTGCAGCATTGCTTATGTGAAAAAAAATCAGAAACTGGACCGTTATATATCCTCATCTTACAGCCCGTCACGATGTGATCTATAGATCTACAATGTGATCTGCTGTGATGCTGGTGATGGGAGAACATTGGGGGACAACGTGCTGGGATCCCCTGCCTGAATCCCTTGAGAGAAGACAGGCTATAAATGTAGAAAGTAGATAAAATCAAACCAGCAAGCAAATGTGGCAAGAATTTGAACGGGCATACACAGAATGAAAATATGCTTCCTGCATGACTTATTCTAACTGGAATTGAATATTCTGAAGAAAGCTATTCTGAAGCCGCCCAGAAAAATCCCTGCTCATTACTCAAATGCTAGCAGCCCTGCCAGTCTCCTCCAAATTATTCACACAGAGGAATTAACAAGAAGGCTAAGAAAAAATGTGTTATTTTACAGGGAAGCGACACAGAACAGTGGCTCTGAGGTTTTGCTTGATTTAATGGCGCGAGGGGAGCACTGATTGTTGCATATACCACCCCAGTTTTTATTTGATTAAGGAGAGGAAAAATGTGGCCTGAAATATCCAAGCTCCAATCAAAGAAACATTCAGCTCCCAGTTGTACTATTCCAGGCTGCTGCAAAATTGAAAGTGTGGGATGTCATCTTTAGAGAGTCAGAGAATTGCAGAATGGTCGTGTGCAGTTTTAAAAGGAAATTTCCACTTAAATTAATAGAATAACAGAATTATAAGGGACCTCGGAGGTCTTCTAGTTCAACCCTACACCATTTCAGACAAATGGTTGCCCAGTCTCTTCTTAAAAACCTCCAGTGTTAAAAAAAATAAAAAAAAAATAAAAAAAACCTCCAGTGTTGGAGCACCCACAACTTCTGGAGGCGAGTCGTTCCACTGATTAATTGTTCTCACTGTTCAGAAATTCTCCTTCGTTCTAGGTTGCTTCTCTTCCTTGGTGAGTTTCCATCCATTGTTTCTTGTCTTGCTTTCTGTTGCTTTGGAAAAATAGGTTGATCCAGAATAATAGATAACTGAATAACAGAGTTGGAAGGGATCTTAGAGGTCTTCTAGTCCAACCCCCAGCTCAAGCAGGAAATCCTATACATTTCAGACAAATGGACCCCCCTCTTCTTTGTGGCAGCCCCTTAAATATTGGAACACTGCTATCATGTCCCCCCAGTCCTTCTTTTCATTAAACTAGACATACTCAATTTCTGCAACCGTTCATATATTTTAGCTTCCAGCCCTGCTGTAATCATTTTCGTTGCTCTTCTCTGCACTCTTTCCAGAGTCTCAACATCTATTTTATATCGTGGTGACCAAAACTGGATGTAATATTCCAAGTGGGGTCTTACCAAAGCATTATAAAGCGGTACTAGCAGTTCACGTGATCTTGATTCTATCGCTCTGTTGATGCAGCCTAGCACTGTGTTGGCTTTTTTGGCAGCTGCAGCACACTGCCGGCTCATATTAAAGTGTCCACTAGAACTCCAAAATTAGAGCTAAGTAAGGGGAAAAGATTATTTGCAGACATCCCGGGTCCCAAATTATAGCCCAGGGAGACCTGCTGGCTCTAATTTGAAGGATCATGCGATTTCAGAAAAACCACATCTTTGGGTAGCAGAATGAGGAAGCAGCCAGAAAGATGAGCTGTACTGTCTCTTTGCTGCTGAGAAATCAGAGCTGACAAATGCGACGTGCAAAAAGAAAAAAAGAAAGTGTGGCTCTTTTCACAAAATGCTCGTCCAAGTACTTCATTCTCTTCCTTCCTCCTCAGTGCATCAACAGCAGCAAACAAAATTGTGGTGGGACTTTGAATTAATCCTTCTACCTTTCTCTATGCTGTAACAAAAACAACATTGTACAACGTGGCAGCCCTGGTCAAATATAACAACCCATGTGTAATGAACCGAGGAGAAAATAATAACTGTTGACAAAATCACGACCCGTCAGTTGCAAAAAAGACATCTGGACTTGGAAGAGGTTCATCTTGCCCCGATACCTTTAACACCACCAAACAGCCACATCTGCCTATCCCAGGTCCTTGGGAAGGACTGGGTAAGTGACAAAAATGCCAAATCCAGTCTAAACATCTGGCTGACTGTTCAACCGACCATCACAATGATGAAAATCTAGTCTGAACATCTGGCTGGCTGTGTGATGAAGCATAACATAGTGAATATCCAGTAAAAAAAAATATGAATAAACCCTAGTGATGATAATGACCTGAAACTGAAGAAAAAAGGGATCCGTGCAATATTAATAGAGAACTAGCTCAATCTTGTAACATACTTTTAAACTACTGTACCGTAGAAACATATGGCAATTCCAGATGTTTTAGTATTACGTCAGATTTGTCCCCATTTCAGATTGTTCTAACGGCCCCTATCTCAGGTTTTTAAAGCCAGCATTGGAAGGACAGCAGATCAGGAAAGCTTGCTGTAATCCATTCATTCGTTTGTTTGTTTTAAAGAGACAACCCTCCAAGGTTGATCAAGATAGCTTGCCTGAATATCTCTAACTTAGACATTGACAAGCTCTTGACCAAAACTATGACTAAGGAGTCATGAGCATTTGAATATCAAAGGAAATCTCAAGCTTTGGATATTTCGATATTTACAAGGATTTGTTAAAATATAAGCCAAGATCCCATCATTTCCTAGTCCTGCTTTAGGCATGAAAGCCAGCTAGGTGACCTTGAGTCAATCTCTTTCAGCCCAACTCACCTCACAGGATTGTTGTGGGGAAAATAGGAAGAGGAAGGTGTGTTGGATATGCTTGCTGCCTTGAGTTAACATAATAAAGGTGGGATATACATAAATAAATAAATAAATCTATGTTGACAAAGTTCACAAGTTTGAAAGTTTGCTTGGAAAAATCGGGACATTGCATGAAATGAGTTCCAAACCTATTTTCACTGATTTTTCAGCCAATTATTCCTGGTTCTTCTCCCCCTTGATTTCATTCATGTATTTCTTTGACAGAACCTATAGAACAGCCCGATCTAAACAACTTGGGATGTCCTGCATCAAAACTTCGAGCAACTGAATATTGCCATGCATTAAAGCAATCAAGATTCAATAGCATTAGACGTGGAAAAAGAAAATGTGTCAGTAACATATCCAGCCTTTTATCTAGCTTCTGTTCTTCTACATATGTCATTCTTTGACTGAAATGCCAGTCTTACACCAACTGGAGCAATAAAAAAAGGAACTGATCTCTGCACTTTGAGATCTGTGTTTGTCTTGAAGAAATCCAGGGCTCAGCTGTTTAAAAAAAATCCAAATCTCTGCAAGATAGTTTGTACAAAATCCTGTCTCCACATATCCATTGCTTCTTTTCCTGTGGGAAAACCTCTGATGACCTTTAAATGTCCTCCAATCATCCAGCTAAGAAAGGAAGGAGTGATTGTGGACAGTTCTGAGATTTCACAGCCTCTGTTCATTGCTTATTGTTGTTTGCTTGGCTAGAAAGAAAATGTGATTTCAGATGCTGTTTCCTTCTATTATGAAGGACAGCAGCGTTTCTCAACCTTGACTACTTTAAGGTGTGTGGACTTCAACTCTCAGAATTCCCCAGCCAGCATGGTTCATGTTGCGTCCTGAGCCTGCAAATGCAGGCTCGGGACGTTGCAATGGTCCCGGGCATTGTAAAAGCTGCCCAGGACCAGACTGTGTGGCACCAGCCTTGCGCGCATGCGTAAGGCGGGAAAAAGCACCTGTTTTGCCGCCATTGTGTCCAGGGATCCGGACATATAAAAGGAGGCCTGCGTGCCTCTGCTCGTTGTTGGTGTTTTGGCTGAGAGCGAATAAAGAGTGTTGTTCTGTGAACATGTGTCTGCATCCTTCGCCATTATTGGGAGGACTTAACAGTCCACCCCTCTTAAAATTGGTAAGATCGAAAAACACCTCCGTGTGTGGACTTCAACTCCCGGAATTCCCCACCCAGCGTGGTCCACCCCTCTTAAAATTGGTAAGATCGAAAGCCTTGATCTACGTAACGGGGACAATCCAGGTCACGATGGAGACATAACATATGTCCATTTTAAAACTTACATTTAGCACACACAAAGGAAGCAGGGGCAATGGTTGGGAAGCATGGCTTTCAAACCCCTCACATTGACACTGTACTTTAAAACCACATTAAACAATCCAAAAGAGGGGTTCCCCCCCACACCGCCCATAATTGGCAGTTAGCCTCTCATGCAATGGGTCTGATCCACCGATTACAGTAGACTGCGAATGGTAACGTCCAATCCGCTAAATATTAAAAGCAGCTTGCCTGCTGCCAGCGATGGATTAAGAATAGACGGGAGCTTTCGCTGTAGCACAGCCTGGGAAAAATCTGTGGCCAATGCAAAACGGAAAGGAGAAATACAGAAGCCAAGCTAAATGGAGCAGGGAAAGCATCTCTTCCAAGTTTTATAGTAAAGTAAAGCCAATCCACAAAACAGGCAATGTGAACACGGAGACACTAAGAACCAAATCTGAACTGCAAGACAGTCAGCCACGAAGGGGCAGCTTAACGCCATGCAAACAGCAATGCAATGCTGCAGGTTAGTGTTTCTCAACCTTGGCAAATTTATTTAAGAGGTTTGGACTTCAACTCCCAGAATTCCCCAGCCAGCAGGCTATTCTCCAAAGGGAGAAGAAAGGGAATTGTTGGCATGGATGTAAAGAAAAGGGAGTATTTATGCATATGTTTTGGGAATGTGCTGAAGTTCAAAAATTTTGGAAGCAAATACAAATTGAGGTAAATAAGATGCTAAATATTAATTGGAGAATATTATTATTATTATTATTATTATTATTATTTATTTATTTAATTTCTATGCCGCCCTATTCCGGAGAACTAAGGAGGTGGCGCTATTAATAAAAAATAGTGAGGTAAAGGAATATGAAGAAATTAAAACTGCAGCAATAGAAAGTGCCCAAGCAACTATAGTGCTTGGGTGGAAAGATGCGAAGAAATGGAATATACAAAATTGGTGTAAGTATATGGTAGACCACATTCACTATCAAATAATGGAAATTAGATTACACAATTATAATGAAGGTAAATTGGTAGCAACGATGAAGCGGTGGGAAAAGGTTAAAAATTATATGTTAAACTTAATAGGCGATGTAAAAATAAAGAACAAAATTCAGTCACTCTATAAAGTATGAATAATGTAATCCAGAGTTGAGAAGTATATATGTAATAGAAATTGAATCTTCCCTATTGGTGGTGGGATTAATGTTTGTATTTTTGTAATTTGTCTGGTGGAGGGCAGTATTCACAGTGCACTGTTTTATGTATTAGATTAATAAAAAATAAAAAGATTGTCTATAAAAAAAAGAGGCATGGACTTCAGTTCCCAGAATTCCCTAGCTAGTATGCTTTAACACATGTAGACTTTAGTCCCCAGAATTCTCTGGCTTTTCAGACAGTCGACTTCAATCCCCCAGTATGCTGGCTGGGGAAGTGAAGTCTACCCCTCTTCAATTCGCTGAAGTTGATACACTGATGCAGACTTGAAGTGGCACAATTCTGAAATAATCACTATCATATTTGGGGAACCATCAGATTTTAGCAAGGAGAGTCCAAATTCAATTTTTTGCTATTGTTTATTGATCATTTGGAGTGTTGCAATCCTCATGCTGATCTACTCATGCAGCGGCAGACTTTTATTTTTTGAAATATAACTTGCCTATTCTGTCAACACTCTCTCTATAGTAGCCCACCACATAGGAACAGACAACATGCTCCTGGTATGTTTATTTCTTAAACCTCTGTTTTTATTTATACATACCCAGATTTAATTGGCTTTGAAACTGCATCAAGCTCCCCCAGGCTGCTTCCAGCTAGCCACCTTTATCTTCCTTTACACAGATTTTTGACTGTACAACATAAACCCCAAGCAGTCAGGCTGGGAACCAAATGCCATTGCTGTAAGAAATAGTAGAGTGCTTATGATTATGTTCTAGCAAAATTTAAAAATACACAGCACAGATGTAAATTCAAATGAGATAAAGTACTAACCCAACAAGGAATCTCTATAATAAAAGTTTAACTCTGGGACAGGCGTATATATTTAAAAAAATAACAAATAGAATAGAACAGAACAGAATAGAATAGAATAGAATCTGGAAGAGACTTTGGAGATCTTCTAGACCAGCGCCCTCCACTCAAGCAGGAGAACTATACCATCTCAGACAAGTGACTGTCTAGTCTCTTCTTAAAAATCCCCAGTGATGGAGCACCCACGATTTATGGGGACAAGCTGTTCCACTGGTTGATTGTCCTCACTGTCAGGAAGTTTCTCCTTAATTCCAGGTTGCTTCTCTCTTTGATCAGTTTCCAACCATTGTTTCTCATCCTTCCCTCTGTTGCTTTGGTAACAACCTGGCCCCCTCTGCCTTGTGGCAGCCCCTCAGATACTGGAACACTGCAATCATGTCTCCCCTATTTCTTCTTTTCACCTACCGGCAGAAGAAAATTGTATCTTATTATTTGGTGCAGTTGGATGAGCAGCCTAATCTGATTGCAACCTAATATTTCTTAACCGCCCATCTTTCTTGGAGAGGGGCCCTGGGCGGCGTACAGTATCATCAATAAAATTAAACATTAAAATCAGAATAGAAGTGATACTCCCAACACCTCCTTCAGATCAAGGCCAGTCCAGGGTTCATGGAGGAAGAGGACGTACAGGTACTTATAACCACAACTGGAACTGATATTTCAGTTGTTAATGATGTGGCTGTTACGCAAGTCATCATGTGCTGGGACCCAATTTTACAACCACTTTTTATCACGGTTGTTAAGTGAATTGACATCCCCAACTGCTTTTGTCAAAAGGCAGCTGGGAGATTGCAAATTATTAACTGCAAGACACCCCAGCCATCATAAATGCAATTTGGTCGCAAGCATCTGATTTGCGGTAGGTGAGTAGGAGCGGTGCAATGCTCACACTTGAAGAATGGGTCATAAGTCGTTTTTTTCCCAGGCTACCATAAATTCAAACCATCATTAAAAACAGTCATAAATCAAGGACCTTTTTTTGATATGCTATATTTATTTGAAGTCCATGTTTTCCGTAGAACTGACATCTGTTCTGGAAGTCTTTTAGAGCTTCACATTTTCTTGCATTGCTCATTTGGAAATATAATGAAGCAAAGCCACCCAATGTTTCTGACCAAATAAATGGCTTTCACTTTTTAAATCAGTCTTTTCCTAACCCAGATGCTCAGGCTGGGAAGTTAATGGCAACTGCAGCCCAAATAACATCTGGAAGGTAACAGGGTTCCAGGAAGTTTTTTTTTTTTTTTGCAGAATCTCCTTCCTGTAGTTGCTCCAAGAGAAAGAAATGATATAAATGCCGATTAAATCCCGATGGATATATCCGGATTATCCAGGCATCTTTCAAACCGCCCCCCCCCCAAGAAAAGAGGATCAGGAAAAGAGGACGGGCCTTCCCTCACTAGCCCCGCCCCTTATGCTAATCAGCGCTGAATCATCTTGGGTGGGGAAATAAATCCCCACACGCGCTCAGGCTAGATCCCGACCAGCCTTGACGGGGCGGAGCCACCCATGTAGCGAAAGGGGAGCCGAGAACGCCAAGTAGCGTCCTCCGACATTCCTCTCACACCGTTTCAGCGCTCAGACGACATTTATTTCTTCCCTTATATGATACAGTGTAGGGGGGAGGGGGGGAAAATCACCGCCCGCGCTTGCAGAGAGGCCGTAAACCCGTTTCCCATCGACGTGTCCCCCCCCTCGCCTCCCTTGGTATATCCCGTGTGGCAAAGAAAAAAAAAAGGGCAGCCGAGAAGCGGAAGAGAAGGAAAAGCAGGAGGAGGAGCAGGAGGAGGGGCGGAGTCAGGGGCGAGTCACGTGACGCAGGGCTCCGCCGCCATTTTGTTCTGCGGCGGCTGGGTATTTAGAGCCAGCGACGGGCGCAGCGGAGGACCGTCCGCGCAGGACCGCCGTCGTGTCGATAACCCCCCCGCCGCCGCCCCGCCATCTTGCCTCGTTCCCGGGCGGCGCAGCGAGGGCGGAGGAGAAGCCGAAGTAGAAGCCGAAGCCGCCCCCCCTCAGCTGTCCGAGCTCCGCAGCAGCAGCAGCCGCCGCCGCCGTCGTCTCCCTCCTCTTCCTCGCCCCTCACCCGGTTCCGCCATGAGTACTGCTCCGGCCGGCCCCGAGTACTCCTCCTTCTTCGCCGTCATGGGCGCCTCGTCCGCCATGATCTTCAGCGGTGAGGCCCCGGGAGCACCGCGGGGGCGGGGGGGGGAAGGGAGGAAACCTCTTGAGGGGGTCTGTTGCCATGGGGACGGCGCCCCCCGCCCCTCCCTCTCTCTCTTACCCCCCTCCCCCTCTCTCTCCCCCCCCTCCAGCCCAGGCCTGCCCTTACACGACCCACCAGCTCTTGGAATTGGGGAGGGTCTCCAAAGGAGGGCGGGGGGGGTGTCGTGTGGACGGGATACCCCGTGGGGAGGGCATCCCTTTTGGGAAAGCGCAGAGTGGGTGGCTGGAGCCTCTTTTTTTTTCCCCTCGCCCGCCTTTCGAGGGCGGGTGGCAGCCTGCCAGGCTGGGGAAGATGGGAGCTGGAGTCCTCTGCCCCGCTGGGAAAGACTGCTTTGATCTTTTTTTTTATGAGATTCCCGTCTCTCTCTCTCTCTCTCTCTCTCTCTCTCTCTCTCTCTCTCTCTCTCTCTCTCTCTCTCTCTCTCTTTCTTTCTTTCTATCTCTCTCTCGCCCCCCCCCACCCCATAAAGACTCGGGTTGTGCCGTGGTCGGGAATGCCACCCCCGTCCTGGTGGCGGTGAGGTTGGCGCATTGGGAAGGGCAAGGCTGGCGATGTCGTCTCCTCTGGCTGCTGCCTGGAAGCCCCACCCTGCTGGAAGGATCCAGTAGATTCGTCTCCCCCCCACTCCTCCCTGGCTTTGGAAACCCCCACCCCACCCCTCCCTGCAGATCCCCTGGGGAATGGGGTGCCTTGGGCTTGGAGGGCGATGTGTGTGGGTGCCCTTAATGTTGATCTCTCTTAAGCCTTCCCCCCCCCCAGTGCCGCCCGGCCAGCAGCATCTGTGTTACATCTGCCTGCTTTTCTCCAGTGTAAAAAGAGGAAGGGGGGGTCTGTCTTTTGTGCCAGCCTGCTCCCCCCTCATTTAAAAGCGACCGGCTGGCCTCTTCTGGCTCAAGTGGCTGCAGAGATGTTCCTGCCCAGGTAAAGGGTGGAACCCCAGTCTGGCTGGAGCCAGACAAGGCCTGCCTGCTGCTTCTCTTATGCCAATCTTCCTGCCTTCTGGTTTTGGTCTGGGGGGGGGGGCGGCTGCTTTGGTGAGGGTCCTTTGCTCTTATGGGGGGGAGGCTGGAATAGGAGCAGATAGGCAGGTTGCTTGGGAAAGGCAAATGGGGTGATGTCATAACACCAGCTGACGGGAGGAATCCTGACTGGCCATATGACACTGGGGAGAAGAGAAAGAGAAAGATGGAGCTTTGGAGCTTTAGAGGCCTCGGCTGCTTCCCCACATGCGTGAATTCAGCTAAGCTTGCAATGCACCCTGACCCTCTGGAACATTACTGTCCGGTGCAGGTTGGCTGGCTTTCTGTGATCTTTGGAAGGCTGGGAGGGTTCAGTGAGGCTTGAGAAACTGGTTTCCAAATTAAGGAGGAGCTGTAAAGAATAGAATTTTCCTTTCAGTATCTCCTTCCTTCCTTCATTGTTGAAGGCTGGCTTCTCAGAACTGACACAGCCCAAAGTAGGCCACCAGGCTTGTGAGATCTATCCCTTACTCCACAAGAATGGTCTGTAACTGAAGCTTGCAGATCTTGGAAGAATACTGTGAAATTCAGTCTTGATTTTGTGGCTGCTTGATGAAAGAAGAGTCCGAAGTGGCTGATTTAATGAAACTAATGGCCTTGAGGCTGCAGCCTCACTTGATTCTATGTTTAGGCTCACTTCACTGTACAGAACTGGGGCTCATCCAGAATTAGGACTTGGAGACACATCTTTGACCCGTATCTTCTAGGGTGATAGGAATGGTGCAGATGTTGGTACACAACTTGTAAATTTCCTTGAAGCCTGATTAAAATAAGCCTTTCCAGTCTTGTCAACATCCAGATGTGTTAGGATAACGATACAATTGTCTGCCATGTTATAACACTGATTGGTGGATACTATTTTAAATTATTGTTTCAGGTTAAAAAAACAAACTCGGAAGCTGGCTTCCCCTACCCTGTTAGGCCAGTTTAACCTTGGCTTTATTAAAGCAGAATTGGCTGTGTTGATGTACAGTACCATGCTAAGCTCAAACCACATTATGTCAGTTTGTCAGTATTAATAATACAAAATTCAAACAGTTTCCTTAAAATGAATATGCTTATATTTGCAAACATGGCAATCTTAGAATGAACAGCCAAATTTCCAAAAAAATGATTATGTAATTCTGAAATATACTTGTCCCTGAGATATAATTGTAGAACTTGTGGCTTTTTCATTCTGAAGGTACTGTACAAATTGTGCCTTACTTGTCATTTTTTTTTTTTGTTATATTTTACATAAAATTCAATTGATAGCATCTTGGGAGAATCTCTGTCCTTGAAAAGCTTAATGTGCGTGAGAATCATCCTTGAATATCATTTTTTATTTCTCTTTCCTCTGTTAGGGGTGTTGTGAGGATAAATTAGTTGTGAGAGTGGCTAGCCTGAGGCACCCCTGTGTTCATTGTGACTGAATGGAAATGAGAGCTGCCCTCATTGAAGCCATGCAGTCTTTTGTATTGGCCATAGCTGTTCAAACCAGCATAATTGATTTTCTTGTAGCGGTTGAAAAAAGAATGAGCAAGGGTGAAAAAAAGGCAAGCTTTAAGCTATTTTATGCCATGCAACTTCTTTAAGCCCTTTTGCTACCTTTTTCATGCAACTTAATATACCTAACAGAAATACTTTGCAAAGCAGTAAAACATCAGGTTGACGTTTGCAGTTTATGAAACGTCTTTAATGAGTTGATAGTAACAGCTTGCATCTTTGAACTGAAACCATTGGCCCTGCCCCAAGGCAACAGGCTACTCATACTGATACCACTTCTAAAGACTAGAACATCTGTCTACTACTTGGCCCTGGTGCTGCCCCTCCACCCTCAGAAAATCCCCAATGCAGAAATAGTTAAGTTCTAAATACCTTTTGATTCTTTTACTGTCACGGAAGGTGGACTCTATCCATAGAGATAGTTGTATGCATATGATATAAAGCAGGGGTCCCCAACCCCCCCCCCCAGTCTGTGGACCAGTACCAGGCCACGGCATGCCAGCAACTGGTCCTCACAAACAAAGCCCCATCTGTGGGATGCAGGCAGCACACAAAACCATGCACCCTCCGGTCCATGGAAAAAACTTTCTCCATGGCCCGGTCTCTGGTGCCTAAAAGGTTGGGGACCTCTGATATAAAGCACAGTGGAGTACAACTAGTCCTCAACTTCAACCTCAACTCTGTTAACGTTAATTGTCAAGTGCATTTTCACCCTTTTTACAACCTTTGCCACTGTTAAGAGAATCACTGCAGTTAGTAACACGGTTGTTAAGTGAATCCAGCTTCCCCATGGAATTTGCTTGTTAGAAGGTTGCAAAAGGGGATCGCATGACCCCGGGATGCTGCAGTTGTCATAAATATGAGTCAAAAATTTGCCTAGCGCCCAAATTTTGATCATGTGACCATGGGGATGCTGTAACCATCATAAGTATGAAACATGGTCATAAGTCACTTTTTCCAGCGCTATTGTGACTTCAAATAGTAAGCGAACTGTGGTAAGTCGAGGACTGCCACTAGTTCATTGTATCTACTGTTGCAAGCTTTTTCTGATGCAACTTGTGTTAGGCAACTCTTAGTGCTTCCAAGTTGCCTAGTTAGTACTTTCTTCAATGAAATGGATGCTTTGCTTGCAACAGGCCAGAAGCTAATCTGCTTGTGGCAGGCATCCCAACTGGAGAATCCTGAGGTGTGAATTAACATAGATAGGAATGTCATTGAGTGCTGCCATGGAAGGCCATAAGGAAAAGAAAAAGTGGTTGTCTATTATAGGTCTTAATGACTCATTGAAGACTTAGCTGGCTGCTAGCAGATCCAAGTCTTGTTCGCTGCAAGCAGGCTGGATGCAGAAATCGTGTTGTATAAACACCCTCATCTTGGTTCCATACGCCCTAATTACTGATGATAGTAAACATCTCATAGAAACCATTCCAGTTACCCCTGGCTAATCTTGTGATGGCTAATTGCTTCACTGGTGACCTTCAGGCGATTGACACTTTAGTGGAGATGGATCTCTAACCTCAAGGGATCATGTGATATTTTTCCCCCTTTCGTTAGGTGTAGCACCAATGGTCAAATGCCACTGAGTGATGCTCTTATTTAATTTTTCCATGCAACATGGCTAACTAAAATGTTTCTCATTGCAGAAGGAAATGGTGACAAATTTCCAAGGAGTAACATGGCCCTATCCCCATCATGTCTCCTACTTTTGCTACGTATGGTTCTTGCAGTGGCACGACAATTGAAATTGTATATTGTGTTAGGTCAGGGGTGAAAGTCCACAGGCTTAAAGTTGCCAAGTTTGAAGCCCCCCCCCCGTGCTAAGCCATAGAAGGTGTGTTTGGTTTCACCTTTGTTGCATGAACCCAATAAGCATTTTGGTTTACAAATCATGATTTGTGATAGAACCGTATAAAACATTGGCAGTTTTGCAGAGTGGGGAAATTGGGAGTCACAGATTTGATAGGCCCATCTCTCATGAACAAGAATGGATTTGAAATGGGTCCTTTGGTTTTAATTGTGATTTGCTTATTTTAGGACTCACATTAGAATTTCTCTCTCTCTCTCTCTCTCTCTCTCTCTCTCTCTCTCTCTCTCTCTCTCTCTCTCTCTCTCTCTCTCTCTCTCTCTCTCTCTCTCTCTCTCTCTCTCTCTCTCTCTCTAAATAGTGGTTGTGTCATCAGCTTTAGCAGTTATGATTAAAGTGACTTTCTGCGCAGAAGAGCAGTTTGGAAAGTACATGTGCCTGGGATAATTCAGATGCCATGGAACCATCTGTTAGCTAGCATGGTGGCTTGTCTTTCTGCTTTAGAAAGTTGGATATTGGGAAATTAGGCTCCTCTAGGCTCCTAACCTTGTGATTATCTTGTGATTTATTAGTGCCGTTTCTGTATGTGAATTGCCGAAGAAAGCTATTACAGCATTTTCCATTTTGGATCATATGTCAGCTTATCAGTAAATTGCCTAGATCTGCAAACTACATTAGGCCATGATGTGGTTTACTTCATGGTGATTTTCTGTGCCTGTATCTAGACAGGGAAATGTTATTTTAAAAATTGCATGAATTCAGCCTGCTATGGTTCATTCCACAAACCTTGTTTAGAAGAATTATGCCTTAAGGCAGAGGTAGGTAACCTTGGCTCTTTTATGACTCGTGGACAACTCCCAGAATTCCTGAGCCAGCATGACCAGCTGGCTCAGGAATTCTGGGAGTTGGAAGTCTACAAGTCATAAAAGAGCCAAGGTTGCCTACCCCTGCCTTAAGGGAATGTATGACCCCAACTGTCTTTCTGGGTTACAAAACTGCCTAGTTTAACTGTAGACTGTCAACCTTTCTTCAGAATGATAGTTTAGAAACAGCTAGGTGTGGGGAGATGGTTAATGAAACCTGCTGGATGATTTACATCTTATTCATACCAAACTCTTCTCTAAGAATCTTTTGGAATCCAGTGGCTGAGAATGAAACTTAATAGAACTTATTCTATTGAATACATTCTTATTCAAATGAATGCCTCTGCTGCAGACTATGCTGACATGATTGTTGTTTAGTTCAAAGTACCATTTGGAGTGGGGGGGGGGAGGAAGTAGCTGCCAAGAACAACAACACTATTGGTGCTTTTTCCTTTTAGGACTAAGATGTATTTATTAAGCAGCATTCTGTGATCCCAAAAATTATTCTAAAGAGTTTTAAATTGTAATATATGACAAAAAATATTGTGCTACAAGAAGCAATATATATATATATTCCTGGAAGTATGGGTTGGGTGTTAACCCTTCTCCCCCAATAGCCTGCAGTTCTAGTTAGTATTGTGGACAGTCTGGATGGGGGTACAATCACAAAGTGCAGGAATTCTGCATTTTAGCAGATAAAGACGGTCTCTGTAGTTTGAGTCAATTGCCTTTTCTCAAATGTGCAATCCTATGTGGGATAATTTGCATCAGAGGGAAATTCAGTCAAGATTGCCTTTCAGGCTGATATTGAGGAATGAAGCTCAAGAAAACAGCTTAAACAAGCATGACTTAACATCATACCTGAAGCTTATCATTGACTATAAATAGTCACTGCTCTTCTGTTTGAGCATTCCCACAGAGTTCAGAGGGAGAATTGAAGCAAGGATTCCATTGAATCTTCTGACATCTTAAAATATTTATATATTTAACTTTTTACTCTCTCAGATGTATTAGTTTCGAAGGCATTTTTAAAATAGGATTGCACTGCACTTGATAAAAGAAATTGCTACCCACTATCGCTATAAACAGGAATACGTAGTAACCTAATGGTACTGTTTCTTAATACTCTGTGTATCTGCATAGCTTGCTTATTGTACAACCTGCATGAGTTCCATTGTCTATGTTTTTCCAATGAGTGTCCCACAAACCCGATGGAAATATCATGGCAGCTTCTGAGCAAGAACATACTGACTAAACTACTGGATCATGGAAAAGAATAATGTATAAACTGTGATTCATTTTAATATCTGAAATAAGCCATATTGTCTTAATTTTCGTTACTGTTAAGCAGAGTCACTATAATGGCTGAAACTCTTCACCACATCTTTCTTGCTTGTCAGCCATACTAATGAAACCAGTATTGTTCCAAGAACAGATAACATTGTGCTATATTATTATTTTTTTAATGTTACATTTTGTGTAACGACTCGGCTGCTGAGGTTGGGCATATGGCCAAAACATTCTTACGATTTGGCAAACATTCTTTGCTAAAACACAAACTCTGTCTGCACCAACTAAATATACACCACTATTCAGCCATATATGAAATATTTGCCCCAGTTCTTCATCTCTTAATGGGCTACGAATAAAGGCTACTCTATGGGCTTGATGGCATTATAAGGATATACTATATATTTCTGCAAAAAATATTGACTTTATCACACCTTCCAGATTCTTATCTTGAACAAATTGGATCTTAAGATGCTTCCTATTTGTATAAGGGAACAGTTGATTTCTGTATTGACACCCTGTTTATCATTCCCTGATAAATAGGTTTGCAGATAAAAAGTCATTAAGGAAATTGGTTTCCTTTCTGCATCCACAGAAGGAGAGTGGAAAACCAAGCCAATGGATGCCTGCTGTTATTTTAAAGAGCCAAATGGCAGTTTGTTTAGTTAAAATGTTTGTTGAGTTCAGAATTTGGACCTGATATCATCAAGGTATTGATAATTGCAAGAAAGTTGGAATAAAAAGTTGAACTATCCTAGTTTTATGAATGAATGGCTCTTTTTGAAAGAACGTTACATATGTTTTCTTTGAGACTAACTCAAGTTTGGTTGTGATTTGGAGAGGAGAGACAAAGTTTCAATAAAATGTGATACCAAAAACTTGGAAACTATCAATTTACCAAGAGCTTTAGGTTTAGCTAGCATGAAGTATAAACATTTTTCTTCTTTGGAAAGAAATTGCTACTCTGGATTTGAAATCCTAGATGGAATTGATGGTTTGTCGTTATAATGGAAGATTAGACCAAAATGATTTCAGATAATCGAGATTTATTTTTAAACCACCAATATTTAACAGGAGTGTCATTTTAAAATCTTCATTGCCGTGACCACGTCGGCATTTTGATGTTGCATTCCTGCTTTATATTACTTTCTGTAGAACTTTTTCGTTCTATTTTTCTTGAGTATAATAGTAAAAATACGAACATTTTATAAGCACCAGTTTTCAAATAAACAGTTTACTCCCCTTTCTTAAATTCCTGCTCATCCCAGTTTAGAGAGAGGAACATTTGAAATTCTGCCTTAGCTGGTAGAATAGTATGCAAAGCTAGACCACAGTTGATTTGATCGACAATTATACGTGCTGTCTAAAGTAGCACTTCCCAGATTAATATGCAAATTGAAATAGTACTTCTACAGTACATACAGTACTGTATGGCAACATTTGGAAAAGTATTGTTACTGATTCACCAGTTTCAAAGAATAAAAATAGATATTTATGTAATTTCCCTCTTTAAAAAGAAGGCAGGCTGGTTAGAATTTGAACAGAATGAATAAATGCAGCTAGGGATTGGATATGTGTTGTCCTTTCCTGTGGGGTTGAGGAATCAGGTTGTATTCCTAAGGCAGGGGTCTTCAAACTTGGCCCTTTTGTGACTTGTGGACTTCAACTCCCAGAATTCCTCAGCCAGGCACACTAGCTGAGGAATTCTGGGAGTTGAAGTCCACAAGTCATAAAAGGGCCAAGTTTGAAGACCGCTTGCCTAAGGTATCCATTCTTAAAACTGCCTGTGGCTTTTTAATTCACAGTCTGCTTATGTGACAACCTGGCTAGAAATTGCTTTTTTGCATGCCGCCTTGTACCGTTGAACAAGAACAGGCTTGGCTATGTCAGGTTTCCTATGAAAGTAAATAGACTGTCCCTATCCATAGTAGCATTGTTGATAACCCTAGTAAAATATCACTTACGAAATATACTCTCTAGTGACTTGTCTTAAAGATTTGAGATCTTGCCCCTTTGGACTTCCTGTGAAATTGTGGTTCCCTCCGTCAGATTGCAGCTAGTTTTCTTTCATGCTTTGAAAGCGCCGTACGTTATGAATCTTGACCAACTTCCAAAATTGATTTTGGCTCTTACCAATTCACCAAGAGGAAGTCTTTATTTATTTTTCTTACATATTTATTATTCATCTTACTCAGCACTGAGGCCACAGGTCTGGCAGGTGCTTACCTAACCAGTGCTGCTTTGCATCTGAAATTGGGAAGTGGAAACTTCAGTTGTGCTGCTATCAGGTTTTCATATATTTGTCAAGTGAATGCTTAAAGGCAGGTAAAATCTTTTTTTTTAAATAAGTTTTTATTGAATTCAGAAAAAAAAGAAAAGGGTTAAAAACATTGAACATGGTAAATCGTCTTTGACAAACATCTCAGTCCATATTATACATTAATTACATATAACTTATCTATATACAAACTATACATTTCTAATCTCTATTTTAATTTATCTCTTTATTTGTGACCTCTATTTGTTTTCCCTCCATCTATAAAATTTGTTCCATATCAAATAAAATTCTGTGTCTTCCTGGTTTTTTAATCTTTTAGTTAACCTATCTAGTTCTGCACAAAACATAATTTTCTTAATTAGATCTTCCTCACTCGCTGTTTCCATTGCTTTCCATTTTTGAGCAAATAGTATCCTTGCCGCCGTAGCCACGTGAATGATTAAATATGTGTCTTCTTTATTTACATTTTTCTCTAATAGTAATGCACAGGTGTATTGGCGTATGGTCTGGGAATGGGTAATAGAAATGACTAGCCAAAACATTCTATACAAACCTAAGGCAGCTAAAATCTTTTGACCTCCTTTGATCTACTGGTCCCTACAATTGGCCTTTAGTAGGGGTGGTCAATATGCACTTGTCCTGTCATTAAAAAAATGAATATAAAACTACTTCCTTTGTACCACGATCTGTCGTGGCACAGTGGTTACAACGCAGTATTTCAGGCTGACACTGCCCACTGCCAGGAGTTCAATCCTGACCAGCTGAAGGTTGACTTGGCCTTCCATCCTTCAGGTCAATAAAAGGAGGACCCAGATTGCTGGGGACAAGAATGATGACTCTGTAAACCGCTTAAGAGAGGGATGTAAAGCATTGTGAAGCGGTATAGAAGTTAAGTGCTATTGCCATCTGACAGCTGAATACTGGGCCCATCTAGCATAGCAGATAATCCTGATCATCCAGATGGATGACTTTCACTATCACTGAGATTTAAATGCAAGTAGCTGATAGACCCATCTCTAGTTGCTCATGCTTAAAGAGGGCTTGGCCACTGTGTGCAGCAGCGTGAAGTTGTGATACGGAAGAACATTTCATTCACAGGATAAAAAGGCAAAATCCGCCCAGGCATATTAAAACTTTTAGAGCGGCCACATTTTTTTAAAAAAAAGAATTCATATTTTGTGTTTATCCAAATCTTAGTGGCCAAATAAACAAATTGTTTCACATGTCTTCAAAAATAGTTTTTAAGAATGTTGTCAAGCCGTATAGGTAAGATCTAGAATCAGGTTATGTGAACTGAAACCATTCGGTTCCTCACTACAGTTGTGCAAGGATTTGTAAGCTTCATTAGGACTTAAACAGAATGCTCCTATGTGCTACATATCAAATGTCTTGGTCTTCACTTCTTACTGGTTGATGTCCAGAGAGAGGTTTTTAGTTTTATTTATTTTATTTATTTATTTCTTAAATTTCTATACCACCCCTCTCCCGTAGGACTCGGGGCGGTTTACAGCCCAATTAAAACAGATAATAATAATAAATATTTAAAAATAAATTAAATTAATACATGGCTGTTACTAAAACATGTTAAAATCCCAATACTAAAACCCGAACAGCCTTGTTTAAAAAAAATTACATAAAGATTTACATAAAAACCCGAGGAGATCTAGGCCAGGCCGGCTTGATTGAAGAGATGAGTCTTCAATTCTCTTCTGAAGGTGCGGAGATCATGACATGTCCGGAGTTCCGGAGGGAGCTCGTTCCACATCGTTGGTGCCCCCACAGAAAAGGCTCTCCCCCTGGGCGCCACCAACCGACACTGCTTAGCCGATGGCACCCTGAGGAGGCCCTCCCTGTGGGAGCGAACTGGTCGATGGGAGGTATTTACTGGCAGAAGACGGTCTTGTAAATAACTGGGTCCATTAGTTGGAATTAGGGTAGATATATGCCATCTTTTATAAGTTGGATATAATAATCACCAGTGAAGTTAGATCTCAGTTCCCCAGGATGATGCCCTCAATGTATTTCCTGCAGTGTCCATTGAAAAGGGAAGATGAAGCAGCAGTACCAACCTCTAGTGCCATTTGTATTTGGGGGATACTTGGGAAGACCTTGTGTGCCCGAGTCATTCCCAGGAGATGAAAACTCTGACCCCTGCCACCCTTTAAAGTATCTTGTGAAAGACGGACACAGGACATTTTAGTCTCTATACCCAACTATTCGCTTAGCATTTAATCTAAGCAAGGCACCATCAGATGGAGATCCCTATGTTAGTTATCAGGAAGCACCTATCAAAATTATTTGTGTGTGTTTGATATAGAAGGAAGAAGTGGACTAGCAAGTGTCTGTCACTTGCTGGGCAAACAGGTAAGAGACTTTTAGCTTGCAAAGCAAAGCCTCAGGTGATAGGGCCTGAGACGGCCTGCAGGCTTCAAAAACAAAAGGCAGTGAATGATCAACCCTGTATTTAGAATTGTGCCTAGCAAGTTTCTGTGTGTATTGATTACCTACCATAACACAGCTTCTACACGTATTGACACTGCAGCTTCAAGAATTGAAACCATCAAAATGGCTGGGCATTTGGGACATTGTACCGGTAGCATGGACATACCTGGAAAAAAAGAGGGGGCGAAATACCTTTTGGTATTAGCACATCTTTGTTCTTAAACACTTCTTTAGTATGTGAAAGCAGAAATGAAACATGACCTTGACCAGTGAACCAGTCTGCAAATGCAGTCTCTTGAAAAGAGGCCCATGCCATTTCCGAGCTGTTTCCAGAATAGTTGTATTAGAAGCAAGTTTGCTTTAAAAGGCCTTTTCTGACGGGGCTTTGATTTTACAAATAGTAGCCCTGTCCTAGGAAGCTGGAAGGTGTAAACATATTCATGGCTAAGTCCAGGATTAGCTCAGGATTAGGGACATTAATAAAAGCTGAACGACAGGAAAAAAAAACCTGATGGTCTTACAACTTGGCTGCTCTCAGCTGGGAGAACTTTGCTCCTTTCTGGGACTGTTTACACAGAAGAGCAGAGGATAACAAGCCACGTTCCTGCAATACATTTCTAGAAAAGAAGCGTGGCTGGAATCCTGTGCCCCTTTAGCAATTTGTTTATGTCCCTGCTTTCAGCCTGGTTTTAGTAGCACACAGCCTCAACTATGGAGAAGCTGCAATATACCTAGTTAGTGTACTAAGAGTGTTAAAGAACCCCAGACAGGAGTGTTCCCCCCCCTCCTCCTTTCTTCTCCCCCTCCCCCAAAGTTGGGGAGTAATAGCTTGTTTCTAATTTCTAAGGATGGTCCTAGCATGCTTTACAAGCAAAATGCCCTGGTGGGGCAGGGTGTCCCATAGCCTCTCGTGGCAAAGGATGCAACTCATTTCTATTATTGTCTTTAGTGAGAACTTAACTGCAAGAAATGGGTGGAGGGGACAAAGTCGGAGACAGCAATTCCACCTCTTCTGAGTTTCTTGTTTGTGATTGCCCTATTCCAGCTTCCAAAACTGGCATTTTGAGAGCCACAATGAAGGATGGTATTAGATCACACCCTTTTTCTATAAATGAACCGTGGTGGCGCAAGGGGTTAGAATGCAGCATTGCAGGCTAACTCTGCTCACTGCCAGGAGTTCGATTCTCACCGGCTTGAGGTCGACTCAGCCTCCCACCCTTCTGAGGTCAGTAAAATGAGGATCCAGATTGGGGGCAAGAGGCTGACTCTGTAAACTGCTTAGAGAGGGGTGTAAAGCACCGTGCAGCGGTATGTGAGTCTAATTGCTATTGCAAAATGTTGTGGATGAGGTTGGGACACACAAGAACACACTTTGGCTTGTGCTTGGGTAGACTTTGACTCACTGAAGGTGGAGAAAACAAGCTCAGCGAGTTGAGTTGGTTATGTAAGCAGGAAAATTTCTGCCTCTTTCCCACGTGACGACATTGATTTTCTCCTTGTTTGTTTTGAAAAAGAGTTTGATCTCATAATGTATTTTGAAATGACGCTGTTGGCTCAGTGAATGAAGCAGGGGCAGGATCATTTTTGCAGCCCCCACCAGAATTTCTAAAAAAGTATAGTAATGTGGTTCCTTGGCTTTTGGGAAATGGGATGTAAGTGCTATATAAGGTATATATTTAATATCATTTCTAAAGAAATTCCTAACGTTTGCCAGGATCAGAAAATTCCAGCTTCACCCTCCCTGTGTGAGAAAAACCTTCCCATGTTGCTCGTTGCAAACTCTTACCTTTGTAAAGCTAAAGGGAAACAGTGGCATCCATACCACCATCAAATAGTAAAGGAGTATTAATTGGACTAAGCTTGGGCATTATTACATGTGAGGGGGATAAATATGTTCTCCTTAGGATCACCTTTTAGCTGCCCAGAGTCTTTGAGATGGGTGGTCATAAAAACTGAATGAATGAATGAATGAATGAATGAATGAATGAAATTTCAAGCATAGATTTGTATATATAAATGCCTTACCATAGTTTAACAAAAGGGACACGATAGAGAAGCTCTCACCTGAGCAGGTGCCTTAGCGTTTGATTAGAGCAGGGGTCTTCAAACGTGGCCCTTTATGGCTTGTGGACTTCAACTCCCAGAATTCCTCAGCCAGCAACTCTGGGAGTTGGAAGTCCACAAGTCATAAAAGGGCCCCGTTTGAAGACCCCTGGATTAGAGGCTTAGTTTGTACCTTAGTCTGGGCCTTTGGTAGGACTCACCTGTCTCTTTTTCCTCTCCTGCAGCCTTGGGCGCCGCTTACGGCACAGCGAAGAGCGGCACAGGTATTGCTGCTATGTCGGTCATGAGACCAGAACTGATCATGAAGTCCATCATCCCAGTGGTCATGGCGGGGATCATAGCAATCTATGGCTTGGTCGTGGCAGTCCTGATTGCCAGCTCTCTCGTGCATGACATCTCGCTATTCAAGTAAGTTCCTCAGAGAAGCAGGGCTGCAGAGGTTCCTTGCAGGCTGAGGGATCCTCTGACTCTCGATGGAAAAATACTATAATTGTGGTTATAAGTCGAGGACTCCCAGTACAGCATTGGGTGTTGTGTTCTTAAAAAATGTGCAAAGTGACAAACAAAGGGTCCATCCCCCTAGAAAGACTTTTCGTCACCTTTTAGGGTATCATTTGAGACCTGAAGTGTTAGTAGGCCTAGCATTAGGGATCTAAAACTTGGATTTATTTCCAGAACTGACTTTTGACTTGAGTCTGACTCTGGTGTCTTTTCTTGCTTCTTTCATTCATGAAGCAAAATCCTTTAAAACTAAATAACTGATATCCAATACAACACTTCAGCATTTAATTATTCAGAGATGCTCAATTGAAACATGTTGGTAAACTAATCCTCTTGCTGCTACATTAGACATGCCCAGAAATTTCCAGGTGTGCTTAAAATGGGCTGAAACACAGTCGGCTTTAAATTTTCATGAGTTGCTGTAGTTGACTAGGGGAACCCACTCACGCCTGTCCCTTCAGGAATAACTGTATTGCTTCCTGTAGCTTTCAGTCTCTCTTCTAGAGGTCAGGGGAAAAAAAATAAGATTAATTAGAAAGGTTGAGAAAAAATAAACATGGGTGCAAGACCGGATGGTTGGTAGCGTCATTGGAGGAAAGCTTGCCGTGAACTTGAAGGAACAAAATGTTTTATTCCTGACAAATGAGACTTGGCCAATTGTATAAAACTTGCCAGATTGGAATAGGAGATAGCAATAGCACTTATTTACCGCTTCACAGTGCTTTACAGCCCTCTCTAAGCGGTTCACAGAGTCAGCCTGTTGCCCCCCAACAATCTTGGGTCCTCATTTTATTGACCTGGGAAAGATGGAAGGCTGAGTCAACCTTGAGCTGGTGAGAATTGAACTGCTGAGAGTTGGCAGAATTATCCTGCAATACTTCATTGTAACCACTGTGCCACGATGGCTCCAGTTGCCATTGTCATTCCTGTTGCCTCAGGAAGAGCCCAGCAGAGGTCCACCCAATATTTATTTATTTCTTTCACCTTTTTCAACCTCCCTTAGATACAAAACCATCATGTGGCTCAGTTAGTTCATGACGTACGTTCTTTGTAAGCCTAATGGTGGCTTCTTTGACAAACCATTGAGTAGCGCTACAGCAACTGTGTTTGTGTACAGAGGTTCAGCTGCAACTGCACCTGTTCTCCCAGCAGCAAATCCAAAGCAGCAATGAATTGGCAACTAGTTTGCAGAGGAACTAGTGAGTAAATGCAGTGACATAAGTCAGCAGAGAGTCCTAATGTTTATGAGATGTGTCCTGCTGTGACAATCTCTGAAATGTGCTTTGCTTTGTCGCTTGCTCTTTCAGGGGCTTTGAATATTCAGTCTTCCTTTCGCCATGTAATTCTTCATAACCGGAAACCCTGCATCAGCCTATCTTTCATACTCTGGCTTCTGCTGAGCACAGTTACATAGATGTGAGATGCTTTTAATTACCAGCACTCTTGTCACAGGAGAGTAAACATGAGCCCACTCTGCAGGGAGGTTTGAGGCTGGCCTTGGTGAAAGCAACCCAGCTTTTTAGAAAAAGACGTTCCGAGCTGGATCCTTTTTTCAACAGGATCTTCTGCGGCTGGATGCTGCTTTCCAAGATCTTGTTGGAGAGCACAGGCCTGGGGTAGGAAGTTAAGTTCCAGAGAGGAAGTCAGATATTCTTCCACTTCTCCTCCAGAAAACAGTCAGGCGTCCCTGATTGAAGCGGGTTATTTCCAACATGCCATTCAGCTTGTCTTCCCTTCCCTTCCCTTACAGGAGCTTCCTTCAGCTGGGCGCTGGACTGAGCGTAGGCCTCAGCGGGTTGGCCGCCGGCTTCGCCATTGGCATTGTGGGTGACGCAGGTGTCCGGGGGACGGCTCAGCAGCCAAGGTTATTTGTGGGCATGATCCTGATCTTGATCTTCGCCGAAGTCTTGGGGCTGTACGGCCTCATCGTTGGCCTTATCCTTTCCACAAAAGGGTAATCGCTGCAGAGTGTTGGTGGAAAACAAAAACAAACTAAGTTCCAGAATCTGGAGGGAGGGAGGGGGGGGAAAGGTCTCTCCAGAAACGTGTACAGTTGTCATCAGTTTGGTAGTTGATCTCTTGTAAATGCGCAATGTATGTGACTTGTCTGTCCTCTGTGTACTTCAACATGAAACGCAGGAGGCCCTGCCACAAGCCTTTTCCACAAGGCCTGGGGGAAGCGCCTTTGTCCTTTTCCATCCATCTTTGCCATTAGAGCCCTTTATGTATAAATATAAACTAGGAAACGGTAACTTTTCCCTCTCTCCATTGGATGTTTTATTTATAAGCCTTGACATGTTCACACATAATGGAACAAGAGTTTTCAATTTTCCATGCTCTTCTCTCTCTACACCCCCCCCACACAACGCCCCCCCACATATATATATATGTATATTAATCTCATGCATAGATAGATTACTACACTGTGGGGTTAACTGTAAGTGCAGAGAAATCCTTGGATGTAATTTGATTCTCAATGATTGCTGTCGTGTCCTGGTATAGGAGTGTGAGGCCGTTTGTGTTTATACAGATAACAGCAAAAAAAAAAAAACCGTCTGAGACACTCCTGTGTGTTCCCAAGTAGTGAAAACTGTATGCTCTGGCATCAAAACATTGTGCAGCCAATGTTGGATTTTGCAGTAATACGTTTCCAGGTAATAAAAAATTCCTCCACTATATCATTGGTCGCACAGTGTGTCTTGTTGTGAGTTGTCTCGAGAGGTGGGTTCTCCAAACCCTGATGCCATCCAGCAAAGCCATCCTTCCCCTCCTATCCTGTACTTGTGAATGCCTGGACCTTAACTAATAAACAGGGGAGGGGAGAAGTCGTCCAGCTTTTATGAACCAGGTCAGTCAGAAATCTCAGAGCTGGGGAACCTTGGTTAGTTTTAGCCTTAAATATAGTGGGACATTAATGGATTGTGTCATTCCAGCCCACTGGGTTAATTTGGAGTGGGTGGTATTGAACAAACCCAGCAATTGGAGTAAATCCTTAGTAGGACTAACTAGGTTCTGAAAATCAAACTAGGACATAAAAAGCTCACCAAGGCTTAGCTTCCAGCCTCTTCTGATACTTTTAATGTGGGGTCCTTAGCGCTCTCTGAGCTTGGTGGTTTTCTTGCAGATGTTTCATTACCCAACTAGGTAACATCGGTATTAGAAGGAAGTGGAATATGCTCTCTATTTATATACAAGTGACTTGTACGGTCAGTGTCAGTACAGGTAGGGCAAGCCAGTTGCATATAAAGGGTTGGGTCTTATTACAAGAAATAAATGCCTCTCTTGCTAAGCATACACTTCCTTCAGTGCTAAGAACAGTGTGGAGAATACAGTATTTTGGTTTTTTCCCCCCTTTTGCTTATTATAACAAAAATAATCAGATCTAGTTTTCTTTCTGCATACTTGTGCAGGAATTTTTCCTGGTGGACGAGGTGGAAGGGAGGTGTGGGGAAAATGTGGCACTTCATAAGGCTTATATAAGTCCGTTGGGTATAGTGGTGAAGGCACCAGGTTACAAACCGGGAGACTATGAATTCTAGTCCTGCCTTAGGCATGAAAGCTGACTGGGTGACTTTGGGCCAATCACCAGGTGATGGCGAGTTCCCCAGTAAGGCTAGCCACGCAGCCCCCCAAAGGAGGAATCGAATCCCTGCATTATGTATATTCTTGGTATTGCCCGGATTTTCAGGTCACGGACAGCCCAGTGACTCATTCCCAGTTTTCCCTCAGCTTTGCAAGCTTCACAGACGGAAATAGATTGAGCACCATCCTCCACTGGCCAAAGAAACACTTTTGGGAGGACGGACTGCAGCTTATTATTTATTCCTTCATCTCATTTCTGTCCCGTCCTGCCCCTCTCAGTGACTCTTCGCCTTTGTCCATTTAAGAAAAAAGGCACGGGCAGAGGGATCTGCAGGAGGACAAAAGAAGAAGAAGAAGAAGCTCTGAACGAACCTTCCAGTTTTGATTTTACACCAGAGAATGTCTGCTGCAGAGTGAGTCAGCCCTGCAGAGAAGAAGGGGAGGGAAGGAGAAAGGGGGAACAAAGTGGCAGCAAGAAAGAGAAATAAAGCCTCATCCACGAGGCCACCTAATTGCTTGGGAAGAAAACTTAAAATAGTCTTTTCTCCTGGATAGTTGTTGGTCTTAGTTAAGTCCCAGATCCACACGGGACACAATTCACAAGATTTACCTATGCGGGGAAACAGGACATATTCTAATGCATTTCTCCACATTCCCGCTACCTGCAAAGTATTTTAGGCCAGGAAGGACGTATCAAGTGATAGTCAGCCTTGCTTTCATACAGCCTTCTGCTCCACTCCTCTGTCTCTAGATCTAGTTCCGTGTTTTGATGTGGCTTTTGCGGAAGTGGGGTGTTTTCCAACGTTTGCTCATTCTGGGACGCCCATTCTTGGTCTGGGATGTGAGAGAGCCCCGGAGGCCAGGGCAAAAAAACCGGAATCAACAGTCTCTTATCAGTAGGCGTCCAGAGCTATTCCTTGTTGCTGAATGATTCACGTTGGGCCTCGTGACTTGGAGTCAGGCCAAGAGATTGGCTTGCGTGATCTCCCGATCTGCCTGCCCTAGCCGGAAGGAAGGCAAGGATGTATTTGCAAACAGGCTGGGTGGATTAGCATAAAGCAAAGAGCAATCCTGCGCTTTTTACTTTTGGAAAATAAGGAAGAATCCTGAGGCAGAGAGATTTATCTCCTTTCTGCTTTTCTTCCAGCATCTCTTAGCCCAAGTATGTTTTTCTTTGAAGATGGCGAGCGATAATAAAGCTTAGCCAGCAGCAAACCATCTGGGTCATTATCCCAACAACCCTTTCAAGCAAATCTTGAGAAGGGTTCTGGGGATTTTCCTGTTTTGCTTTGCAAGAAAAGGAGATGGGTTGGTATGGTTTCATTTCCCTCAAAATGCTCAGTTGAAGCAAAAGAAAAAAAAACAGCGAAAGAAAATGTTGCCATGAGGCTCTAAACCCAATTAGCATGCTGTTTGGTTTGCAGCTTCTCCCTGAGTCAGCCGTGGCTCCTGTCTTCGTCACAAGGATGTCAGAAGCTTTGATTAATATGCTGGTCTACGGTTAGGAAACCCTTTGAGGATGGAGGCTGAGCTCTTCTCAAGCAACCCAGAGCAATTGCTTTTGCTGGTCATTTCAGACTGCTGCAGTGGGGAACTCTGGCATGTATTATTATTCTGTTACGTGCCCTTGATGCTTCGTGGTGGTTTTCTCCTTCAAAAAACCCCTGCAAAATCTGTCTTGAGACGGAGCTGCCTGACATTAAAATGGACATAACGTTCCTGAAGAATAAATTAAGGGGTTGTTAAACCCACACGGCTGTGTGTTCTCTCTATCTCTTCCTTTCTCTCCCAAACGTAAGTCTAGTTTCATACCACTAAATTGATTTATCCACATTTCATGTTTTATTCGATAGGTGTACTTCAAACAGCACGTTAGGGTTCTGCGGGCTGTGCATGCACATACTAGACTCAGCCGCCATAAAACAACACAAAACAAGATAATTTCATGTAGTTAACATGCCACACTCTACACTGAGTGTTATAAATGCCCACATTTAGATTCCAAGATACTTGGGTTGAATTCATCCTTCCTATTAAGAAATACTGCAGTCTCACTAATGTTGGGTTAGTATGATATGTGAACATGTCCGTAAAGATTTAGTGTTCTCTGTGAATCAAGACATATATGTATAAAACAGCATCACTTTGAAAAAAACATCATTTTCAGTAGCTATTCTGCACCTTAATTGCTAGGAATAGATTCTTAACGGACAGAAACATTCATCTTGCATATTAACAGGGTCTTCAGAAGAATGACAGTAAAAGCAGCGCATGCATGTTGCATAATGTATTACATATTACAGGATTCCAAATTAAAAGAAGCTCTCATACAGTTTAGGAGGAACTCAAAAAACTATTTACCACTGCCGTTTTTGTACTTCATTACGATTTCAGTAACTGAGGATCCAACTGATTGCCAGGGGTTAGAAATGCAACCGATAACTTACATCCCTACGTAAAATGTTTTTATGGATTTTTAAATTACAGCTTAAAATCTAACCAATATTATTGGGAAGGAAATGGATGACGCATACATTTTCTGAGTAAGGATGTGAATAAATCGATAAGACCTGCAGACTGATAGCTGCATCTGGGACAAAATGCAAAGAACACCAGAAGCATGTTGGCTTTTGACATTCATTGTCTTTGAACCAGTTCCTAATTGTTCTTCCACTGTTTCTCCCATCTCAAGGATTGGAGAGCATGAAGGCAGATGACCATAAGCATAAGCATTTGTGCCTATGGGCCCCGCTCAAAACAAAAAAAAACGCAACAGCTTTTCTTATGAATGTGTTTTATTAAACTATAACCTGGCCCCCATCCAAAGCTGAACATCATCAGTAAAAAAGAACAAGCTATGTTTGCATCACACATTTAATCTGATTCCTAGATTAACCCATTAGCCTAGGACAGGGGTGTCCAACCCTGGCAACTTTTAAGACCTGTTGACTTCAACTCCCAGAATTCCCGCCAAGCACAAAACTACCCTGCTTGGGTGTCTATGGAGATTTAAAAAAAAAACCAAAATAATGCAACTCATCAAAAAGCTTAATGACAAAAACAATGGGAAAATATGTAAAGAAAAAACACAAAAACCACACAACAAAATAGCCCAAAAGGTAACCACAAAAACCCGTGTCCCTAGGTTAACGGGTTAATTTAGGAACCAAGTTTAATATGTGATGCGAACATAGCTTGTTCTCTTACTGATGATGTTCAGCTTTGGATGGGGGCCAGGTTATAACCACAAAAACGATGGGAAAGCCTTGCATAAAAACACAGAATGCAGGTAGTCCTCAACTTACGACCATAATTTAGCTCAAAATTTCCCTGGCTAAGTGAGACAGTTATTAAGCGATTTTTGCCCCATTTTACGACCTTTCTTGCCACTGTTGAATCTCTGCAGTTGTTAAATTAGCAACAGGGTTGTTAAGTGAATCTGGCTTCCTCCAAAGAGGATCACATGACCTTGGGACATGGCAACCGTCATAAATATGAATCAAGTTTCTAAGGACCTGAATGTAAATCAGGTGATCATGAGGATGCTGCAGCGGTCGTAAGTGTGAAAACCGGTCCTTAGTCATTTTTTCCCCAGTGCTGTTATAACTTTGAACAGTCACTAAATGAACGGTTGTAAGTCAAGGACTACCTGTAACCCAAAACGTTAAACAGACACACACATGCACTTCTTGTGCCATATCTGTTATCGGACATTGGCGATCATGTTGATCATGAAAAAGTGCTGCTGAGTTTTGTCCAAACCGGTCCCTTAGATTTTGAAGCCACGATGTTCTTCTTCTGCCTGGACCTCGTTTGCCTTCCATCTTTCCCTGGAGGATTAAATGGAGTATGCCGTATTTTTCTGGGTGTCGCATCACCTGTCCGAAATATTCTAATTTTTGTTTTTTAATTGTTTTGATGGTTTCCCTTGGCTTTCCCAGGCGGCTGATCCCCTCCTCATTTCTGATCTGGTCAACCCAGCTTATACATAACAGCCACCTGTAAATCCACATTTCAAATGCTTCTGGTCTCTTCCGGTGGCCTTCTGTCAGAGACCAACTCTCTACTCCATAGAGCAGGATAGAAAAAAATAGCATCTGACAAGCCTGGTTTTCAGTCTTAGGCTTCTGTCGTGACAGCAGAAGACCTTTTTCATTTTGAAGAATGCTGTTTGGGCTTTCTCTATCCTTCTCTTTACTTCCGTGGTCATGTCCCAGCTTTCATGTAAATTGGAACCGAGGTGCGTGATCCTTTCCACTTTTTCTAGTGGTGTTCCTTCTGAATTTATTGGTGGCAAATTAATGGGTTGTTTGCTGGCTACCATGATCTTGGTTTTTGAGGTGTTAAGCTTCAAGCCGTATTTTTCAGACATTTCTGTGACTGTTGATGAGCTGAAGGTCTTCATGCTTACTGGCCAGCAGAACTGTCAGCACATCTTAAGTTGTTGACCCAAACACTGTTTAGTTGGATGCCACACATGCGTACACATACACAAAATCATTTAAAACCCATTTACAGTGTTTCTCAACCTTGACAATGTTAAGGCATGTGGACTTCAACTCCCAGAATTCCACAGCCAGCATTGCTGGCTGTGGAATTCTGGGAGTTGAAGTCCACATGCCTTAACATTGTCAAGGTTGAGAAACACTGCATTATAATGTGCCGAAGAGATTCCTCCTCGCAAGGCCACCGTCTTGCAGGCTCCACACATAGCGATGCCATCCCGGATGATGGGGCGTGTAGTCCACCGCCCGCGCCTGACGCATCGCATCGCTTCGCTTCCCGGGGCGCTCCGCATCGCTACGACCTCACCAAGATGGCGGCGGTCGGCAAAAGCCGCTTCCCTTCCCATCATGGCGGCTGTTCGCTGCCGCTCACGTGACTCTCCTGGGAGGGAGAGCAGGCCCCTCCCTCCTTGCCCATCACGTGACCGCGACCGGGAGACTTGCAGGCAGCCCCGACGGAGCGAAGTTGGCACCGGGCGGGGAAAAGGCTCGGCGGGCGCCCGGTAAGCCCGGGGCGGCTTCTGGTCGGGGGGGCAGCGGCCGGCTGCTCCTCTCTTCCCCCGGAGAAGGGTTCCTAGCGCCGGGGAAGCCTCCGCTCCCTCTCCGCCTGGCTTTGGGGCACCGGCGGGGGTTGGGGGGGGGCGGCGCGGGCTCCTCCCTCTGCAATGATGGACAGGCGGTTTCAGGATCCGGACAGGATCCCAGATGGACCCTGGGTGGATCGCTGGGGGTGGGTGGGTTCTGGAGAGCGGGCTGGCCAAAGGAAAGGCGGTCAGATCGGTTTAAAAAATGGCAAATCCAATCAATCAAAATGATTGATTGATTGATTGATTGGATTTGCCATCAGGTCCTTCTCGATTCCTAGCCGCCGCCGCCGCCGCCGCCGCCGCCACGAAAGAGAAGCCGCGAGGTGGGGTGGTGGAGGTGATCTTTGCAAGATTTTGCCCTCCTAAACTGCAGGGAGATTGCGGCACTAAGTTTGCTGGAAAAGCCGGGGAGGGATGGGGGGGGAGTTGCAGCAAGAACCAAATCCTTAAATTTGGACCCTCCGGTACGGCAATTTATGTGGGGAGGGGGGGAGAGAGGCTGAGCACCACTTTTGGGGGTCTCTTTCATGAGCCACCAAAGGCGCTCCGAATTGTGCCTAGAAAAGGGAACAGCTTCACGTGTCTTTTGCTCTTGAGGTGCTGGTAAAAATACTCTTTGGAACAGAGGGAACCCTAAAACCGAAATCTGGGTTGTGAGTCAGTGTAATTTTATCATGTGTGTGTGTGTGTATGTATGTATGTGTGTGTGTGTGTGTGTGTGTGTGTATATATATATATTTAAAATTGTTAACAAAGAAATAAGGGATCCCTTTATGTAGACAAATATCCCTTATTTCTTTGTTAACAATTTTAAAAACATATATATTTGTGCTTGCAGATGGCTCTGGGTTGAGCTGAAACAAGCAAAGGAAAGAATGATTTCTTCCTCCCATATTTGGGTTTACAGGGTGCAATCTAAAAAATAACCACTTGACACATATATTTATTTATATATATATATATTTATATATATATGTATATGCATGTATATGTATGTATGTATTATATATGTGTATGTATGTATGTATGCATATATATATATATATATTATTTTAGATTGCTAACAAATATATATATATATATATATTAGGGTTAGGGTTAGGGTTTTTTTTTAAATAACATTTTCAATATTTAGCAAACAGCATAATGTCTGGGTTCATGTATTTAAAAAAAACAATAAGTAGTAGTTAATTATCATAAATGTTATTAATCGCTTGATGGTCTTCTTCTTGCTAATATATATTCAAAGTGACATATCACATTCCTTTCTCTCTAACTCGTTTTTTCTAGCCATTGATTAAAAATTATTCCATGTTCTAAAATACATTGAGTCTTCTTTCTCTTTAATCTTTAAAGTCAATCTGTCCATTTCTGCACACTCTAAAATTTTCTTAATTCTTCTTCATTTGGTAAATTTTCATTTTTCCAATGTTAGGCAAATACAATTCCTACTGCAGTTAGTAACATGTAGAATTAAATATATACAATCTTTCTCGTAATTTGCTCCTATTATTCCTAACAAAAAATAATTGTGGCTTGAATAATTTGTTTTTAGTCATTTTCTCCATAAGTGTATTTTTAACCAAAATCTTTTTGCTTTAGGGCATGTCCACCAGATATGGTAATAAGTACCTAGTCTTTATTTGCATTTCCAACACTTGTTTGAAGTATTTTTAAACATTTTTGCTAATCTCATTGGTGTCGTATACCATCTGTAAAACATTTTATATAAGCTTTCTTTATATGCCACTGCTTTTGTTAATTTAGCATTTCTTTCCCATAACTTTTGCCAGTTATCTAATTCTATATTATATCCAAAGTAGTAGTAGTAGTAGTAGTAATTATAATTATAATTATAATTATAATTATAATATGAGATCCTTGGAGGGAGAGGGAGAATCACTTTTTCCGTTATTGTATTCCATTATTTCCATATGTTTGCCAGCACACGGAAACACATTTGCCAAGTTCTTGCTGCAACCTGTAAGAAAGCTATCAACTCATTATGTTTCAAGGTACAGTTCGCTACCTTGAGTATTCAATAAAAAAATTGAATAATTAAAATAAGATGCAAAGGGGCTTCAATAGATCATGTTCCCATATTGCTTTTAACCCATTCAAAGTTTTGTTTTCTGATCCAGTAAATCATGACTAAACAAATCAAGGCTTACATAATAGATGAATAAATATGGCTTAAATATGGCTTCCTTCATGTTCTCTCCATGCTGTTTCTGATAGTTGCCTCACACGTGTGCCTGAAGGATGCCATGCCATAAATCCACTGTGGATGCACCAATCCTTCAATTTACCAACTGCCGGATTTTAATGGATCATGTCCTGCAAAGGTGAGGACTTTATTTTAGTTTTCCATCTTGTTCTAATGGTTTAGATCAGGGGTAGGCAACCATGGCTCTTTTATGACTCATGGACTTCAACTCCCAGAAGGGAAAACTTGAAGATCAGACCACTTCATAAGTCAAGAGAAGGCTCCCTTAAAAGCCAGCGCCCACTAGCCCTCTCTTTCATCACCTGTTTACTATCAATAAAACTTGATAAAACCAAACTCTCTGGATGGAGGATAAAACTCTCTTCACTGCAGAATAAATTATAGATAGGATTCCAGCAGAGAACTGCCTTTGGTTGACTGGCCAAAGGAGAGATCAAGTGGAACTTTTATCTAAGAATTGGATGACTAGCTCATTCTGTTTTCAGAGAGGATCTATGGGTAAGAGCCGGGAAGATCTTAAACCCAGAGAAGGTGTTCTTTGATGAGAAAAAGTCTGCAGATATCCAACTGGACTGCAAAGGCAGCATCCTGGCACCGGGCTTCATTGATGTACAAATCAACGGTAAGGGATTGCAACTACTGCTGCAAACCAAGGGCCCCAATCCAAGTGATGCAGAAATTGTGAAGCACATGAAATCGGGAAATCCAGGCAGTTCAAATAAATATATAGTTTTATCGTACGCTAAAGCTCTCTACAAGAATCTGAATTACTAACAGTCAAAGCTAATTGGCGGTAAATAAGAGTCAACAGAATTCGAGGTGGGCTGGACTTAGATGATAGATGGATGGATGGATGGATGGATGGATGGATGGATAGATAGATAGATAGATAGATAGATAGATAGATAGATAGATAGATAGATAGATAGATAGATAATCAAGTACTGGAAATCAGTACTGGAAATCAGGAATCCAGGAAGTTCAAATGAATATATAGGTTTATTGCAATCTTAAACTCTACAAGAATCTGAACTACTAACAGTCAAAGCAAATTGGCAGTAGATAAGAGTAAACAGAATTCAGGATGGGCTGGTTTTAGTTCTCTTGTGAGCACAAAGGGACTCCAGACTAATGATGCATTTCACCCCTCCCTCAGACTCAGCCTGGTCATCCCCTACAGAAATATCTGCTTGCATATTTTATTTGCTTGGACCATGTTGGAATCTGAATCTTCATGGCCTTACTGTAAAATGGGATCGCAAAGAAAGACAGTGAGATGTATTGGTTAAATGTATTTGCCACTCATCTCACTACAAGGTGACATCTCCCCGGGAGATGTTTACAACCAACAGCTACCAACAGCTCTAACCAACTTGGCTAATGGAAGATACAGTTCAACCTACTTGCAAGGAAGCAATCTGAGGATTATGCTGTAACCAGCCTCAATCAGAATGGATAGGGAAAGGACAGTTCCATTTCCAAAGATACTTTGCCACTGGGAACCAAAGATAAGTTAATCCTTCCATCTGCGGAGTATATTATCCAGGTGTATAACCATGATTTGCACAGAGGCAAGTCACTGGATAACCTAAATAGCAAGGATGGGCGTCTCCTTCTGTCTTCTCAGGAGGTTTCGGAGTAGATTTTTCCCTGGCTACAGATGATGTGCAAGCAGGAATTTCACTGGTTGGCCAGAAGATACTGTCCAGCGGAGTGACTTCATTTTGCCCAACTATGGTGACCTCACCATCCTCAGTTTATCACAAGGTGAGGAGATCCAAAGCTGTAACATGGATTGTTTTGATTTGAGGGATTGTGTAAACCTGGCCTCTATATCATAGTTGGTCAACCAAGGTGGATGGTGGAGGTGGCTGCATGAAGTTAGCTGGTTGGGAGAAAAACAGAACAAGTGTTTGTTTGTTTTTTCCAATCTTTTTTATTAATTTTTTTTACGTCAATATATGTTAATTTTTCCAATCAACAAGTTGTCTGAAATTTGCTAAACTAATACATGTTCAATTCCTAATCCTTCTTTTCTCTAACCAAGAATAAAATAAATTCCAAATTTGATAATAGTCTGTATCTTCTTTGTCTTTCAGCCTCATAGTTAATCTGTCCATCTCTGCACATTCCAAAATCTTCCTGATTATTTCTTCCTCTGATGGCAATCCTTCATTCTTCCAATATTGTGCAAAAATAATTTTTGCTGCTGTGGTGATATGTAGGGTTAAATATAATTTCTGCTTATTAGTCTTTTCAGACATGATGCCTAGTAAAAAAAGTTCAGGTTTAAAATCCACTTGTTCATCCAATATTTTTTCTAACCACATATGTATATTTTTCCAATAAGGCTTTGCCTTCTCGCATGTCCACCAAATATGATAATACGTGCCTATATTATGTTTACATTTCCAACATCTATCTGACATATTTTTAAACATTTTTGCTAATCTTGCTGATGGAAGGTGCCATCTATAAAACATTTTATACAGATTTTCTTTGTATGAAGTTGACATTGTTAATTTATAGTTTCTCTCCCATAACATTTGCCATTTTTCTAATTCTATGTTATAACCAAAAATTTTTTGCCCATCTTATCATTGTTTCTTTCACTTGTTCACTTTCCATATCTAAAATTAACAAAAAATTATACATTTTCTTAATCAATTTCTCATCTGAGGTTAACAAAATCTTATCAAACACAGTTTGATCCTTATAAAATCCACAGGACAAGTGTTGTATGCAACACATTGAGCACCTGGAGAAAACGTGACGTCTAACTCTGGTAAAGAATTAATTTTAGATTAGCCAGGGAATCCAGATCAAGCAATGGCTTTATGGGATGTGAGTCCAATCACTAAATCAAATCATTATTCTACTGCGTTAGTTGCGTATGGACAACCTATCAGAACCTGTTGGATTTCTGTTTCCTGTGGTCTGGGGTTGCAGAAATGAGCCTATATGAGCCAACTAGAATAGAAATAATCAGAGAAATAATCAGAGATCTGGGTTTAGTAAGCTGAATATGGACTTGATTCAGACAACGCCCTGAACCACAACCACAATAGAACTTGTTTTTTCCCCCAAAGTTACCTACACTCCTGATTAATCCTAGTTAACTCTGGCTTAGTTTTCCCCACTTTTCTTTCATCCTGACCCCTTCCTTTTGTTAGCGGATCAAGAGGGACCCGCTCCATCTCCCCTACTGGTTCTTTTTGATCTGGTTTTATAAAACGGTGTTGCTGAAGAATTGAATTCAGCAAAGAAAGAAGACTGCAGTTAATAACACAATTGTGAAGTGAATCTGGCCTCCCCATTGAGTTTGCTTGGCAGAAGGTTGCAAAAGGGAATCACCTGACCCAGGGTCACTGCAACCGTCATAAATATGAATCAGTTGCCAAGCGACTGAATATTGATCACGTGACCATGGGGATGCTGCAGTGGTCATAAGTGTGAAAACGTTCATAAGTCACTTTTTGCAGTGCCGTTGTAACTTCAAATGGCCACTAAACAAGTCATCGTAAGCCAAGGACCACCTCTACATTTTATAGCCAAACACCCAAACATGTGATTTGGTAACAAGGGTCTCAATGTCTCCTCTCCTGACAGGTTCTGCCTCAGATCCGTGTGCAAAATGGAGGACCTCATGGAGCTGGTATCCTAGGTGAATAAGAGTCATTCATCTTTTATAGTTGTATGTTTGATGAGGTAAGAAAGATAAAAGATTCTTTGCACCTTTCTCTAATCTGGTGCCTTTTGGGGGGGGGGTCAGCACCTTCAAGAACTGTAGAGCAGGGGTAGGCAACCTTGGCTCTTTTATGACTCGTGGACTTCAACTCCCAGAATTCCTGAGCCAGCATTGCTCAGTCTCCCTTTCTCCTCAGCATGGCTGGCTCAGGAATTCTGGGAGTTGAAGTCCACGAGTCATAAAAGAGCCAAGGTTGTCTACCCCTGCTCTAGACCATCATGGCTAAGGGCCTGGAATTTTGAAATTTTGCTACAGATCTTCACTTCAGTTGGAGTTTGTCGTAGGTCTCCTGCCCCCATATTATACCCTTCAGTGGTCCGGCTGTCCATAGAAGCTTGCCTCATCTTGTTTCAGAGCTTTGGATGTCTTTCCCCTTTGGCAGGGACTCATCTGGAGGGTCCATTCATCAGCAAAGAGAAGAAGGGGGCTCATCCAGAAAATTACCTCCGTACTTTTGAGTCGGGAGCCTTTCAGGATTTGCTCGCCATGTATGGAAGCCTGGACTGTGTCCGGATTATCACCTTAGCACCTGAGATGAAACGTAGCAGTGAAGTGATCCGGGAGCTGACCAAAAGAGGCATCTGCGTATCATTGGGTAAACTTTGTCCCTGGGGACTGATAGCCAAATCTGATCCTAGGTTCTGCCTCGGTTTACCGTCCCAATAAGCAACCAAGTGGGAAGGTCATTTAAAAGCCGTTTATTAGGGCACCCTGAAAAAATGGGATCTCTGTATGAAAAGAGAGAGAGAGAGAGAGAGAGAGAGAGAGAAAGAGAGAGAGAGAGAGAGAGAGAGAGAGAGAGAGAGAGAGAGAGAGAGAGAGAGAGAGAGAGAGAGAGAGAGAGAGAGAGAGAGAGAGAGAACGCCCCAGGTTTCCTTCCTTTTCATAGTTCACACAAAACGAAGAAACATCCAAGAGGAAAGTTGATTGGACAGGATAAAAGTGCATAGGAAATCAGTTACCTGTAGTCAAACGTGTTACATGTTTGCATCCCATAATATCACATGTTCATTAAAAGGAGGTTGATGTCAGAAGGGGCGTAAACTGTAAGGAAAAAGGTTGTTTGGAGTTCACAAAAGAGAGAAACCAGACCCCTGATTTGTACTAACAAACTTTTTTCTTATCCGGAGCTGGTCTCCAGCCTGTTTATTAGTTTAGGAATGTTAAAAGCTAGTAAACCTGACCATCATTTTAAAAGAGAGAAAATAAATTAAAATAGAAAGTTATTATGTTAGCTAGCAATTTACAAAATCCATGTCATGTGCCCCTCGGTACCGAAGGATTGAGGTTTATTTAGGATTCAGAAGTTCAGTCGGCACACCATGCCATGGGAGGCCTAGGTGCATTCCCAGCAAATCACAAGGTCACCAAGGTGATCATCCTGTTTCATTATCACAGTACTACAGGGTGCACTTCCATACTTGCCTCAGGATAGAAGCTGTGGCATTTTCATAGTGACGTTATCCTGCATGTGTCATTTTTGATCTCCCTAAAGACAGCAGCCACACAATATCACATAATACTAGGACAAGGGGGCACTCCCTAAAGCTCATAGGTAAGAAAGTGAGGACAAATAAAGGGAAATATTTCTTCACCCAGAGGGTCGTTGATTTATGGAATTCACTTCCAGAAGAGGCCGTGACAGCTGTCAGCCTTGACAGCTTCAAGGCAGGGTTAGATAGATTCATGGAGGCCAAGTGTATCAGTGGCTATTAAAACGGATGTCCATGTGCCGCCTCTATGTTGGTTGAGGCAGGCAGGATTCCCTTGAGTACCATTTGTTGGGGGTCAAGGGAAAGGGAGGGTTTTGCCTTTTCTTTCTGCTCAAGATCCCCATGTACAATTGGTGGGCCATTGTGTGACACAGAATGCTGGACTCGATGGGCTTTGGCCTGATTCAGCATGGCTCTTCTTATGTTCTTATGAATGCTAATGATATGCCCTGTGTGGCTAGAAGGAATATTTAGTTTGGAAGTAATAATCCTGAACGTGGATCTGTTTTATTCACTCCATCAAATGTCAGGTCAAGAGAGTCATAGCAGGTCACCCAGTTGGGCAAAAGGTTTGCATTTTCTTTCTCATTCCCTAGCCAGCCTGCTTGGGAAGTTTGCAAAACTCTCTTCTAGATGATTCAGTACGGCAGAAAAAGCCCGAAAAGAACATGATGTAGAGTTCTCTCCATTTCTTTCTAGGTCATTCTGTGGCTAATTTATCTCAGGCTGAGGAGGCTGTTTGTCAGGGAGCTACCTTCATTACTCACCTCTTCAATGCCATGTTACCTGTGAGTAGTACCTAGGCAAGTTTCCATTTCCAGCATCCTAACCGAGTGGTTGCCAGTTACTCTTTTCAGCGCTGTTGTGATTTCAATCGGCTACTAAACAAATGGTTTGTAAATTGAGGACAGAATTTACTCCTGGGGTTTGGAAAAGCCACTGTGCCACAAAATTCTGGGTTGTGATTTCTCCTCTGAGGAGACTGCCCAGGTCATATGATGATAGTAGTAGTAGTAGTAGTAGTAGTAGTAGTAGTAGTAGTAGTAGTAGTAGTAGTAGTAGTAATAAAGTTGGAAGGGATCTTGGAGGTCATCTAGTCTAACCCCCTGCTCAGGCAGGAAACCCTATACCATTTCAAACAGATGATTGTCCAATCTCATCTTAAAAACCTCCAGTTTTGGAGTACCCACAACCTCTGGAGGTAAGCTGTTCTACTGATTAATTCTTCTCACTGTCAGGACGTTTCTTCTTAGTTCTAGATTGCTTCTCTTCTTGATCAGTTTCCATCCCTTGTTTCCTGTCCTGCCTTCAGGTGCTTTGGAGAATAGCTTGACCGCCTCTTCTTTGGGGCAGCCCCTGAGATACTGGAACACTGCTCTCATGTCACCCCCACATCCTTCTCTTCGTTAAACTAGACATAACCAATTCCAGCCTAGCCAAGAAATGGAACAGTAGGTTTTGTAGTCCTTCTTCCTAATCCATGGACTTACTGCCTTGTGTCCTAACATTCCTTGTGCAGTTCCACCATCGAGACCCCGGGATCGTGGGGCTTCTCACAAGCGACAGGATTCCTCCCAATCAGCAAGTGTTTTATGGCATGATCTCAGATGGGATCCACACGAACCCTGCCGCTCTGCGAATCGCACACCGGGCTCACCCTGAAGGTCTGTCTCCACAAGGAAGACCCTTTCCCCTGAGATGAGAAGGGGCATCTTTTTAGTCAGCTTGATCCACTGTTGGGAGGGTTTTGGTAAAAAAGATGGAGGACACCAAAGAGAGAGTACAGTTCAGTTCACTCAGAGTAAGCCATGGTTTGTTTTAACATTGGTTTGAAGACACTTTAATAATAATAGTAATAATAATAATAATGATGATGATGATTATGATTATAATGTTGGAAGGGACCTTGGAGATCATCTAGTCCAACCCCCTGCTCAGGCAGGAAACCCTATACCATCACACTTAATGTGATCACGTTTACATATTTTACATAAGCTGCAAATGATTGGGTCCATTCATTGGGGTGCCTGAAAGCCAGATCAACCACATGTTGGCAACACTGAAGTGATTTTCAGGTGGAATTAAGAGGTCCAAATTATCCCTCCTTAGGTCTGATCCTGGTGACAGATGCCATCGCAGCAATGGGACTTCCCCCTGGCAGACACACTCTGGGCCAGCTGGTGGTAGAGGTAGAAGGTCCAAAATCCTACATTGCAGGTAAGGGCTGAAATCTCAGTTGGCCACTCAAATAGGTGGCCTGATTTTTCCCTAAGCTCTTCCCCAAGACCCAGAAGGGTCTTGTGAGAACCTGTGAGATGCACTATAGTTCCCATCATCCCCTATCCAACTGTCTTTGCATGTAAAGCTGATCCTCCTCCTTCTCCTCCTCCTCCTCCTCCTCCTTCTCTTTCCAGGTACCAAAATACTGAGTGGAAGCATCTCCACCATGGACACCTGTGTCCGACATTTCAGGGATGCCACTGGTAAGGAGAGTCTGTCTTACTAGGATAGGGAGTTGCCATCTCCTGGGGAGCCAGATCTGCGGAGGATTTATTTGTAACCCCCCCCCAAAAGGTGGCCCTTTTAACAACTCCATGTCAGGTGCAAAAGATCAGGTCCTCAAGTGAAGGTTCAATTCCCACACAGGAATTCCCTGGTTGGGGAATTTTAGGACTGAAGTCCACACATCTTCAAATCCCCAGCGTTGAGAAGCACTGGCCTAGACACACTGTCAGCCATAGATTCTCCTGCCTGTTCCGACGTGATATAGAATGGACAAGGGTTTCATTGTTATAAGTGAAGAACTCTTTTTTTAAAAAAAACAAATTTTATTGTTTTTTTAGATCTTAATACAAAGTGCTCGAGACACACCGTGGTGCTGGGGTAATCAAAAATCCAACAACAAGACATATATCAGTAACTCAATCAATACATCAATTATACCCTCTCTATTTCTCTCAAATAGCTTATATGTTTAAAATAATCTATTTCTAATCTAATTTACTATTAATCCTAAACCTGTTTTAGAGCTTTATGCAATTACAATACCATAATCAAATTTAACTGTAAGTACACACATTATCAGTTCAGGTATCCCTTCCAGATATATCCTAATTCTTTAATTTCATCATAAATCTTGTTTATTCCCGTGAAAAATACGCTGTAATAGAGAGAGAGAGTAAGAGCCACTTGTGAAAAGGAAAAAATTAGTTTTAATGAACGATCTATTATTAATCCTGAAATCCCAACTATTGAAATGTACAATTGCAATTAGTAAAGCTTAAAACAGGATATAGATTATCATAATTGCAAGGTGATTGAGGATCTTTGTTTGATTGAACTTTATCTAAAATTGTATTAATTTTAATAAGTAATATTATTCCTTACAGAGAGCAAATTGTTTATAATTAATTTGAGCTCTATGTATATGACTTTGTTTTTGAATGATTTGACACTCTGACCACCACGTTGTGTCCTAAGCTTTCGTATAAAAAATGGAAAAAACAATAAAACTTTTATAAAAAAATAAATCTTGTTTATTCCTTCTTCCACTAATATCTCCCAATGGATAAAATATTAATCTATCCTAAACATATCTAGCTAAACATAATACTATCAACCTTAAATCATTTGAATCCGTTAAACAAAGTTCTAAGTTTATCCAATTAATTATCAAACCTAATAATATCCATATTATCAAACAAAACTAGAACATCTCTTTAAGTGAAGAACTCTTGATGCTAAACTAAGAAACAACTCCCCTTTCTGTTTTGCAGCTTGTTCATTAGAAACAGCCCTGGAGGCTGCCTCTCTCCATCCTGCTCAGCTCTTAAATATCGAAGACCAAAAAGGAACCTTGAATTATGACACCGACGCAGGTATTTTGGCTCTTGTAAGGATTGAATTTGGATCACACTGTTTACAGTTCAGCATGGAATCCATTGAGAATCCTGTCAGATAGGCTGAGCTGAAAATAAAGGACTGGGCTAAAGTCACCCAGAGACCTTCTGGGGCTGAAGGGTGATTGGATCTTGTTCTCCCTGGTTCTGGTCCAGCAATATCTTCACCACTACTTCAGAGGTTGGGAATCCACACCACAAATCTCTTATCCTCTTATTCTACCTTCCATCCTTTGGATCAGGAGTAGGCCACCTTGGCTCTTTTATGACTCGCGGACTTCAACTCCCAGAATTCCTGAGCCAGCCTAGCTCAGCATGGAAACCTCTCCCTTTCCCCTCAGCATGGCTGGCTCAGGAATTCTGGGAGTTGAAGTCCATGAGTCATAAAAGAGCCAAGGTTGCCTACCCCTGCTTTAGATGTTAGGTGTGTTGCAAGGATTGCAACCTCCCTGCCTGTGGTATTCATGGAATTCTCTCCCTGGAGAGGCCCATCTGCCTCATCCTTCTCTGCTGAGTGAAGAATTATGAGAGATGTAGTTGAACCGATTGTGTGAATTTCAGTTGGCATTGGCTGAAACAGCTATGTCCATGTGTCAATGGAAATTCTCAGTCATCCAGGTCATAGTTATCCCAAAGGTGCTTTTTCACTCCCCCACCATCCAGTCAGAGCGGAAGAAGCTTCTTGGATGAGAAGCGAAATGTCTTCAAAGAAAAACAAGAAAGTCCAGTCGCCTCATGAAAAAGCATCTTTGGGATAGTTAGGTCCATCTCTCCTATATCGTAGTGCCTGAAATTCCTACCAATAGCAACCAAGGCATCATTTTCTATTTCCTACAGATTTTGTGCTGCTGGATGAGAATCTCCATGTACAGGCCACTTATATTGCCGGCGAAGAGGTCTGGAGACAAGACAACTTCACTCTCTGAAACTGCATTGCTGGATGGGCAGTGCTTCAGACTGAAGGCAGAGGAGGGCCTGGAGTGACCCATAGCTCCATTTTTTCCCTAAAGCCTTTTGGTTTGCCTCATTTTTCTCCATAGATTCTCTTCTAAAGGTCCTGCTTAAACTGAAGCATTGGCTGCCCTCCTTCCTGTGGAGGATGATAGAACTTTTCTTCTCGACTTGATCCAGGTAGCTGTCCCACAGACACAAACTCCTTCCGGAGTTTGACAGGGACCTTTCTCGCTGTAAATCAAGAGACTTACTGTTACTGGGGAACAGCAGCCCCTTTTTCCCACCAGAGTGCTTCATTCTTTGACTTTCAATGCAACCTCTTTAATATTTGGATGAAGCTTTGGGAAGGAGGCATCTGCTTTGGTCCCACTTAAAGCTAACTCTATACAATAGTGTTGCATTGACTGGATTTGCCTAAGCAGCTGGTCTAAAAATCTGGGGTGACATTAAACCCCAAGGTAATGTGCATCCCGCAAAAATCATTTGTTTGACAGCCTGGGAGCCATTTCTGATTACAATTGCTGAAATCTGTAGTATGGTTTTATTTCATTTTGAGCTGGAAAGGTCAAAAATACAGAATAAGTTGAAAGGGACTTACGAGATCTTCAAGTCCAAGGTCTTATTTAATGAAAAGAAGGATGAGAGGTGACATGTTCCAATATCTCAGGGGTTGCCACAAAGAAGAGGGAGTCAAGCTGTTCTCCAAAGCCCCTGGAGGCAGGACAAGAAACAACAGATGGAAACTAACCAAAGAGAGAAGCAACTTAGAACTAAGGAGAAATTTCCTGACAGAACAATTAATCAGTGGAACAACCTGCTTCCAGAAGCTGTGAATGCTCTACCACTGAAGGTTTTGAAGAAGAGACTGGACAGCCGTTTGTCTGAAATGGTATCGGGTTTCCTGCCTGAGCAAGGGGTTGGACTAGAAGACCTCCAAGGTCCCTTCCAACATCATCATTATCATTATTTTGCAAAGTGGGTTTCTTTGGCCTCGTTGCATTACATTTTTTTCTTCTTTTTGACATGCTGTGAATATAAATTTTCAGGCATTGCGATTCCAGCCATGTAGCAATTTCATCTGATTCTTTATTTGGGAAATGTTTTTTAAAAGCATATCTTTTATAAAGGGTAATAAAATGTTCAGTCCACAGCTGCTGTGTTGTTTCTCCAGCAGAGGGAGATTGTGGATGTTCACTTTCAGCAAATCTTTTTGCTGGGATGATTGATCAATTATGTGCCATCAAATCATTTTTTTACTCCTAACAACCACATAGGTAGCTTTCCTACTGGATGATCAGTGTCTGACCTAGTCCTTCAGGGCTTCCAACAATGCCTAATCCCTAATGTAACTGAGTGCATCCCCCTTGCTGCTGATCCTCACCTTCCTTCCACCTTTCCCAGCATTAGAGGAAAAAAATAAAGGAAAAAAATTCCCCCACTGGATCATTTATGACAGACGTGAATGCAAAACTCTACCACCCTTTCACAAGTTAAGAAAAAATGACTGGTCCGCAAGAACCAACTCTTCAAAGTGTTTGCTTCCAGATTTTTGGGAGACAGCTTGGGTGCTTTAGGCAAAACCTTCCTAGGCTGGCGAGAAGAATAGGAATTGTAGTCCAAGTCCTATTCCAACTCTTTACAGATTCTTTTGAGTGGGACAAAACAACGGACTTCCCAGCCAATCAGAGGGAGGAACGGCTTCCAGGCGGAACTGAACTTTCCGGAGCGACGGGGGGAAGCGGTCCAGCGACGGACCGGGCCCGCCTTGCTCGTGCTTGCGGTGGGATCTCAACGGAGTAAAGCACATAAAAGTGTAACGGAGCTGGATTTCGTCTTCAGTATCTTTCGGAGTGGATTGGTCCGGATTGGAGCGACGGAGGAGGAATCCGTGTAAATTTAAGGGTGGGGGGCTTGGCGCGGCCTGGTCGGGCACGAGATCCGGAGTCGGGAAGCAACTGCCTGCTTTTAATTTCAGTTTCCAATGCAACATTTATATTAAGAGCCCGCCAGGCCGGTTCTCTGCCTCGTTGCAGCAGATGCATGATTTGAGCTTTTGGTTTATATTAACAAGGCACTAATGTTTTATTTCTCCGTCCTCCCACGGTTAGCCTTGGCTTCGTACTAATTCCTATTGTTTTTTTTGGGGGGGGGGTTAGGAATTCTAATTGCAAATCCTGTTTAATTTTAAAGTAGAGCGCGGGTTGGTTTTGTATATTTAATGACCCGAAAGAGAACTGTAAATGGTATGACATTATCCAGGAGCAAAATGTATTTAAGCACCTTTCTCTTGCGGAAAAAAAGGTGTGTGTGTGTGTGTGTGTATGTAATTTGTTTATTATTACTTATCAAATTTACAGACCGGCCATCTCATAGAGTCTAGCAGTGTACAATTAAAAATATATACAAAACCAAATATAAATATATTTGTATACAAATATAAATATATAAAAGGAATAGTTTTTTCTATATTTATAAATACATTTATATGTGTAGATTTAAATACATTTTAGTTAGCTCAAGGCTGCTAACATCCAATACTGTTTTCCACAGAAGAACAACTTGTGAGGTGAATTGGCCCAAAGTCACCCAACTGGATTTTTATGCCTAAAGCCTGACTAGAACTCACAGTGTCCTTGTTTCTAGACCTGCACCTTCACTAGTGCACCAAATTGACTCTCAAAATTCTATATATTCTAAATAAACTTGAGTATCTGAAGTCAGGTAGATTCCTTTGTTTCTTATTGCTTGTTTTCTGCTGTTCCAATGACTCCAGAGTCATTCTGGACCATCCTATCATTTGCTTGTTTATAGTTTGATTTGGTTTGATGCCCCCTGGCTCCAGTGACTGGGCAACTCACAATGCACTAAAAAAATACAAAAATATATAGTTTAAATCTTTTACACCAATGAAGCAGGCTGGCAGAGAAAACAAATTTTAAAGAATCCTTGAATTAAGCACCTGAGAGCTTAATTTTGGTCACAATAACATACTATAAAGTTATTACTAACATAAAAGAAAAATGGAATAAAAGAAGAAAATCTGCAAAGAAGAGAACAAGATAATATACACAATATAGAAAATGTCATTCTTACAAATGCTTACCAGTTATGTAATAAATGTAGTTAGGCCTTCAAAAAAAAAGATGTCCTAGATTTCACGGTAAATGTTTTTGTGTCACCTTCTATTAGATGAACAGGCGAGGAAATATCTGAAGAACGCTAAGTGCAAAGTTTCTTAATGGAAGAGGTAAGACATGTGTTCCTTGTGGCAACAGATCTGGTAAATTGCTTAAGATTAAAGCAATATAAAAGACCCAGAATAGCTAACTAAACATTAAGAGTCCTGCAATTTTAATTACTGTGTAGGAGAAGGGAATATTAGCAAGCATTGCAATTTTGTCACAACCAATGCCACCGGGATTTAAAGTTATTTGGGTTTCACAGACAGGCATGTGCAAACACCTTTTTTAAAAAAAATGCCAGCCCTTAATGCATGTACATTTCTCTTTGATCCAGGCTCCCAAACCAACATTTCAGGATGAACTGGAATGGTGCATTACTCAACTGGAGACTGGCCTTTTGCGTCTCAACCCAACTCCAAAACAAGGTAGGTTGGAAACAATAAAACCTAGTAGATCCGTTTGGAACAGAGATATCTCAGCCTCAGCATTTCTTAAGATATGTGACTTCAGCACCCAGAATTCTCTTAACGAGTATGCTGGCTGGGGAATTCTGGGAGTTGAAGTCTACACCTAAGTTGCTGAGGTTGAAAAAACCTGCTGTAGAGCACAGGGACAGGAAATTAATGCCGATTTTTGGCCAAAACTGTAAATTATGGTCACATGATAGTGGGACACTGCAAATGGCCATAAATGCAAGCTGGTTGTCAAGAGCTCCAAATGCAATCACATGACTGCAAGGGGAGAACCATTGGAACTTCAAAACTGGGCTGTAAGTAGCTCTGGGGAGGTCTATCTATAATGCCAGGGTTTCATGAGTAACTAACATTCTTATGAGTAACTAACATTGAACATTCTTCATCTCTGGTTCCTGAGAGCAGCTGATGAAACACGCCACATCCTTAGAGTATTGCGCTCCCGTAAAGCTCCCCTTGTGAAGAAGCGGCAAATGATGCACCACGCCTTTGGAGATTACCGTCTCAAAATGGCTGAAGAGAACGAGAGGGCAGCAAAAGCTGGTGAGCTGTCAGGTCCTGTCTTTTGTGTCAGCCACTCACTCCCAGTTCTTTCATCCTGATATATATGTCTTTTGGTTCTTTCCTGCTCTAGCCACCACCTGAATGTATTTGTCCTGCCTTCCGCATGTCAATGATCCTTCCCTTTAAAAAGTTCTGTTTTCTTTTGCTCTCCCTCCTTCTTTTTATCTGGTTCGCTGTGAGGGCAGAGAAAAGTTGCTTTGGCTTGAGGACAGATCCCTCGTACAGGATCTCTGCAGGTAGAAGGTGGGGTTGTCTGAAAGTTGCTCACCTTTGTCCTAGATCCAAGCAACCTTGTTCCTAAACAAAGACACCAAGTTATAGAATGAAACATTCACATCCCAAGACGCTGTCATCCCATTTATCATGATACTTAAAAGTCACTAGCAGCTGCTGCAGAGTCAGCCGGAACAGCCTTCTGTAACTTGAAGAGCTCCAGTTATTATGATTTACAGCTTTCGTAAATTACTCAAAACACACCTCTGCCGGCAGGCCTGGGGTAGTTAACATCTTGCCCCAAGCCAGTGTATGTCTGTGTGTATGCTGAATGATTGGGGGTTTTTTTTTTGGTTTTTTTTTTAAAAAATTAAGAGGTTTTATATTTACATGTATTTTTTTTTTTTTTTTTTTTTTACGGGCGGTGTGTACAAAGGGCAGGGACTTAATCATTTACATGTATTTTTATATGTTGATTTCTACTGTGTTGTGAGCCGCCCTGAGTTCTCCGGAATAGGGCGGCATAGAAATCGAATAAATAATAATAATAATAATAATAATAATAATAATAATAATAATAATAATAATAATAATAATAATAATAGCAGCTTCCATTTTTGCTGCCTAATGGCCATGCTGGCAGCTGATGAGGGATCTTAGCAACTGGAAATGTACCAGGTCCGGACAAGATTAAGCAAAAGTAGCCAATTGCAGAAGACGAGTGTAGAATTCTGCTCCTTTAATAAACATTAGGAAGCAAAGATGGATATTTGTGAGACTGCTGGAAAAAAATGGATGAAAATTACTTCAGTCAAAGTGAGCCCTTCAGTTTTCTTTTGATGAAATATCCATTCTCCTTGTCTTATCTGACATCCAGCCCTGTTTTCTCTGAGATTCAGCCACTACACTAGCGGCTAAGGATGTGGCCAAAAAAAAAAATGGAGACGGTCAGCTCATGTGAACATAACAGACAGATAAGGAACCAGAGGAGGAAAATTTGGGAAAAGCTTCAGACATTGATAATATGGCAGGAATATACCTTTTTCTGTAAGGCTGTTGCCTGCTTCTATCTGCAGATGCCTTGGGATGCTTGTTTGTGCTACTGTTGACAGCTTGAGCTTGATCTTCCATTAGAGAAGCAGGCAAACATAGGTAGTCCTCAACATATGACAGTAATGGAATTTACTGTCTTGCTATTCACCTGAAGTTCAGTTGTGTAACTGTGGAGGTGGCCCAACATTATAAATCTTGGTCGTAAGTTCTCTTTTGGGGGTCTGGTATAACTTTGAATAATCACTAAGTGGCCAGTCATAAGTCAAGAACCTGTAGCCAACTCATCAACCAAACTGGAAGAAAGGAAACCTTTATTAGGAGGCTGTTACAAATGCAGCCTCTTCTCTATAGTATACACCCAGTTAGGTTTGGTGGCTTCTGTAATCTTGAGCCAAATTCCACAACATTCGGTTTATTGCTTCGTGTACTATATATGACCTATAAAATGTGGTTTTCATTTGTTGAAAGGTTACGTAGTTTGGTGCATTGGGTTGAGTGTGCTTTGGTAATTTAATGGGAGTGCCCATGTTTCTGTTTCTGCCCTGCAGGTGTGAGGCCTGTGCAGGTAGAAATTCAGCAAGGAAGTGTTCTTCCTTTGGGCAGTGTGGTGTACAGGAAGCAATCCAACTGTCCGTCTGCAGTGTCAACTTCCTTATTAGCATCCTCCGATAATAGCTTTCAGTTTAACTTTGTCCTGCCTGAAAGAACCGCAGAAGAAACTGATAGAACCACAGCAGAAGAACATGAGTTGGGGGACGCTAGAGAACAGTCTACTGGTAACGGTCCCTCTAGGATGCTGGACTTCTCCACTGGAACAGGGCAGCCTGGCTTTGCTTTCAGCTTCATCATCCCAGATGCTTCTTCAGCTGAGGCCACAGATCCTGGCTCTGGAGCTTCAGCAGAAGCAGCTCCAGAAATGGACATCCCATCCAAGGAAGCTATGGTGACAACAGAGAAACCAGCTCCTTCACAACCCGATAGAACTGATGGGATGGACTGTGGAAGCAGACACAGTGAAGAACATCCTATACAAGAGGTACCAAGGTTGGAAGGCACCCAAGTAGGTACGGGGGACCACTGAGTTTTATTAAGCCTTGGAAGGAAATATGTACCTATTGATCTTATACAAATTGGTGACTAATTCCAATGCGAATCCATTTGTTAGTAGAATTGGCAGTCCTCATTTATCTCTGGCAATTGGGATCAGCAACTGTTGCTAGGCAATGCGGTTGCAAAGTGCAACGTCACATGACCGTACCAGCTTATGACAGCAGTTGTTAGGTGAATCCTATGCAATTAATAGCATTCTGCAGGTGTGTAAACGCCATTTGTGGACTGTTCCCCCCCCCCCGGCTTTGCTTGTTGGAATCCAGCAGTGAAGAGCACAAATGGCAATCACATTACTGCAGAATGCCATGACACTAATTGTGAGCCAATTGCCAAGCGCCCAAATCGTGATCACATAATCATGGAGGCGCTGTGAGAGCTGCAACTAGGAGGATCCTCGTAAATCCCTTAGTTCAGCACAGTCATAACTTTGAACAGTAGCTGCGCCAGTGATCATCCGACTATCTGTAATGCATTAATTATACAGCAATAATTTCACAAAATGGTAGATACTTCTCCCTCCCTCCCTGAATTTTCAGGGAAGTGAAAGATATGCAAAGTAATATCAATCTATTGTTACTGATTAAAAATAGCAAATGATTAAGCTTTTAAAAAATCATTGGTACACAGCTTCAACAGAGGTTGCAGAAGAGAAATTGATGGTGGCAGCTGGTGGACCATCCAAGAGAAAGAAGAAGAAGAAGCCCGCACTGTCAAAAGTAGCCCAGGTTGACAAAGGACATGGAGACAACAAGCTTGGTGGGCAAGGAATGTCTGATCAAGCTGAGATTTTACAGGCATGTAAAGACCAAGTTGAATGTGGGATAAGAATGTGAGTGAGTTAAGGCAGGGGTCTTCAAACTTGGCCCTTTTATGACTTGTGGGCTTCAACTCCCAGAATTCCTCAGCCAGGCATGCGTGAGTTAAGCATTGCTTGTGATAATCAGTGATGCAGGAGCATTCATTTGCCCTCCCATTAAGTCTCGGCAGTAATTTATGTTTATCAGTAGATCATTCAAGATGGAAAGTCAAGGGGCCACTGTGGTTGCGTTTCAAAGTAGCTTGCCTGAAGGGTCTTCAGATCTTCCATCTGACCTCTTCCCCTGTTGGAATTCAGTGGGCAACAAGCCATCGTGGGTTTTTTGGGTTTTAGAGGAGGGAGTTGTGTGAACTCAGTCACTCTGAGTTATAAATTGAGATTTCACATTCTATAATGCAGTTAAAAAAACGAGGGTTTAGCATGACGCCAGAACCAAGTCAGTACCTCTGACTTGAAATGTAGCTACGAAAGCTAGGGAATTCTGGGAGCTGATGTCCACACACCTTAAAGTTGCTTGGGAACCACTGAGTTAGATAACTCTAGTGAGATAATTTAGAGAAACAAGATGGTAGAAGTAGTTTACCTTCCAGTGCCATGCTCAACTAATTTTTGTTTCCCCTTCCCCTGAACAGCCAGATGATCAATTGAAGAGAGAGGTAGACTGGTGTGTGGAACAGCTGGAACTCGGCCTGAAGACTCAGAAATCCACCCCAAAACAGAGTGAGTTAGCTTGCTTGGAATCAATTGTTTGCTTATTTATTTAATTCAACTTAAGCATACCTTCCACCTCCAGCTAACTCTGGGCAGATCACAATAGATTACCCTGGCAAAAAAAATCCAATAGAAGTCAAAACAAGATTGGGTTCGTTGGATCTTGATCAAAGAGAGAAGCAACCTGGAATTAAGGAGAAACTTCCTGACTGAGGACAATCAACCAGTGGAACAGCTTACCCATCGCTGGAAGCTTTTTAAGAAGAGACTGGACAGCCATCTATCTGAGACGGTATAGGTTCTCCTGCTTGAGCAGGGGGCTGGACTAGAAGACCTCCAAGGTCCCTTCCAGCTGTATTCTATTCTATTCTAATCTATGCAGATGGACACAGAAATAACAAGGACATACTCAGCAAGGTATCCCATCCATCTCAACCCGAAGCCCGAGAGAACAAACAAGTCTTTAGGATTTTAGGGACCGCCAACAGGGTGGGAGGTCACGTGGATTTCAAGGCAGTGATGATCCAAAAGAGATAAATAGTTTTTGCTACGATGGTGAATGATTCTGCATAGCAAAGAATCTTGTAGAAGTCAGTAGGTGGCAGCAGTCAGCAAACCTTGAATTATTTCAAACAAGACAAGCAGCATTAGGCTTGATCCATATTTAGATGGAAGAATCTCCAGGTTAGACTGGGAAAGAGAAAAAAACAACATATATCATGGCAACAGCCAGTCGCAGCCATACTGATGCCAGAAAGAAAGTTACATTAGTCACCAAGAGTCAGATCTGACTTGATGGGGACCGGCTCTCCGAGCCAGACCTTTTCCGCTCCTGATACTTTGGAGCTGAGGAGAAGAAAAAGCCAGAATTTTGTGGATGTCATTTCTCCTCTTCAGTAAGGATAAGGTCCCTGGGTCCTTCCTCCAAGTTCCATCAGCCTTAAACATTGGCCATGTTGGTGGAGTCTATGAAACTAGATATGAGATTTTTACTCAAACATAATCTGTTTTAACCATGTATGGAAGGTCACAGTTCCTAAACTTGTCTTAGAGTCTGGGAATTCCTACTCAGAAGGAAAAGAACAATAAGCACCTTTCCTGACAGTAAGAACAATTAACCAGTGGAACAGCTTGCCTCCAGAAGCTGTGGGTGCTCCAGCACTGGAGGTTTTCAAGAAGAGATTGGGCAGACCTTGGTCTGAAATGGTGTAGAGTTTACTGCTTGAGCAGGGGGGTGGACTAGAGGATCTTCAAGGTCCCTTCCAACTCTTGTGATTCTGTTAGGTAGGCACTTTTTGTTATCACAGTCTTTCCTGTTCTGCAGTTGTGGTCTTTCCCAATCGCTTAACTCTCATCCTGTCACTGACCTTGATTGAACAATGGAACAGTCCTGGGTCATTTATTATTTTGAAGATGCTCCTTCCAGGGATTGTCAACATCCTGTCAAGGAGATTTTAAAAATGCAGGGTGTATTCCAACAATATCACGACATTGGAGATATCGAATGACGGTTTCAGAAGCAGACAGGAAGCAGTGACAAACTTAACCAAACTTATTCCCTTCTGAATGTTACCTTGGGGAGAAAACAGATTCGCTGCATTTATTCGTTGAGCAGGTTTTTAAAGTGTGTGTCGTATTTAATTTTCCACCAGCCTAAATGCATAGTCCTTGATTTACAGCAGTTCACTTAGTGACCGTTCAGAGTCGCAATGGCACTCAAAAAAGGACCATTGTTCACACTTATGACCATTGCAGCATCCCCATCCTCACTTGATTTACGTTCAGATACCTTGACAACTGACTCATATTTATGACGGTTGCAGTGTCCTTGGGTCACATCTCACACACACACACACACATACACATATGCGTTTTGCGACTTTCTGACAAGCAAAGTCGATGGGGGAAGCTTAACAACCAGGTTACTAACTCAACCCCTGCAGCGATTCACTTAACAACCGGGGTGAGAAAGATCGTAAAATGGGGCAAAAAGTCACTTAGCAAATAGGGAAATTTGGGGCTCAGTTGCAGTCGTAAGTTGAGGGCTAATTGAGGGAAAGTCACCGCATGGCTTCTGGAGGAGTGTGCCTATTTTTGCTGCACATCCTGCTGAGATGCCCCCAGGTCTTGACGTCCTTGACTTCTTCCACAGCGGAGGAAGCTCTCCGCGCCATCAAGACGCTGCGCAGCAAGAAAGCCGTGCTGGCGAAGAAGCGCCAAGTGATGAGGCTGATGCTGGGCGACTACAGAGCGAAAATGGCCGAGGAAAGGCAGAAGCAGCTGAAGCTCTTGCAAGCAGGTAGGAAGCAAGGAGTTATTTATTTATTTATTAGACTTTTTAAAATCCCAATTTTATTACTTTACAGGCAGGGACCAGGTTGCAATTGGGAAACAGCATTGGAATATAAAAATATTGTATTGTATTCATTTATTCATTCGTTCGTTCATTCATTTGTATCCCATTTTATTATTTTCGCAAACAACTCAAGGCGACAAATATATCCAACACACTTTCCTCCTCCTGTTTTCCCCACAACAACAACTCTCTGAGGTGGGCTGGGCTGAGAGAGAGAGGGACTGACCCAAACTTACCCAGCTGGCTTTGATGCCTTAAGGTGTGATTAGAACTCTCTGTCTCCTGGTGATTGGCCCAAAGTCACCCAGTTGGCTTTCATGGCCAAGGTAGGACTAGAACTCACCATCTCCTGGTGATGGGCCCAAAGTCACCCAGTTGGCTTTCATGGCCAAGGCAGGACTAGAACTCACCATCTCCTGGTGATGGGCCCAAAGTCACCCAGTTGGCTTTCATGGCCAAGGCAGGACTAGAACTCACCATCTCCTGGTGATGGGCCCAAAGTCACCCAGTTGGCTTTCGTGGCCAAGGTAGGACTAGAACTCACCAGTCTCCTGGTGATTGGCCCAAAGTCACCCAGCTGGCTTTCATGCCTAAGGCAGGACTAGAACTCACCGTCTCCTGGTGATTGGCCCAAAGTCACCCAGCTGGCTTTCATGCCTAAGGCAGGACTAGAACTCACTGTCTCCTGGTGATGGGCCCAAAGTCACCCAGTTGGCTTTCATGGCCAAGGTAGGACTAGAACTCACCATCTCCTGGTGATGGGCCCAAAGTCGCCCAGTTGGCTTTCGTGGCCAAGGTAGGACTAGAACTCACCAGTCTCCTGGTGATGGGGCCATAGTCACCTAGGTGGCTTTCATCCCTAAGATCTCTCCTCTCCCGCTTTCTAGCCTGGTGCCTTAACCATTAGACCCAACTGGCTGTCTTCCTAAGGGTTAATATACGGAAGACAATATCCGTCAAATTACGGAGCACTCCAGTATGGCCAACTAGTTGCTCATTAGGTCTAGTTTCTAGTAGTATGATGTTTCCAGAAACAAAGTAAACGTAGAGGCTGATTTCCAGCCTATTTTCATCTTCTGGGAGTTGAAGTCCACAAGTCATAAAAGGTTTGAAGACCCCTGATTTAAGGATTGGTTGTGATAATCAGTGATGCAGGAGCATTCATTTGCCCTTCCATTAAGTCTCTGCAGTAATTTATGTTTATCAGTAGATCGTTCAAGGTGGAAAGTCAAGGGGCCACTATGGTTGCGTTTCAAAGTAGCTTGCCTTGCTTGAGCTAGCAAGAGAATTCTGGAAAATAAAAGGCACAGAGAAAGTAGCGAATGTCGGCCTTCTGAAGTGTTTGCGTTAATCTTTCATCTCTATCCTTCCACCCCTCTAAGCTTCAAAAGCAGCTCACATCGCAGAAGTGAACGAAGAGACTCGGAAGAAGAGAAGCCAGGTGTTCAGGAAGTCCGCAGAAGGGGCCAGAACCTTTCAGAACCTCCAAGAACCTTCTTGCCATCAACCCCCAGCTTGTCTCAGGTCAACAGAGCCTTCCGCTTTTACATTCAGGCCATCGCAGGAGGAATTCTGCTTCAACTTTTTTTAAGCAACCCTATGAATTTTATGAATTCCGTGGTAAATTTATGCTGCACAGGCATACCTGATTTGACATATTTTTCTATGCAAACGGTTTACTAACTGGTGCAAGTGATTGAGAGTTAAGAGTCGCTTCACAGTGAGATGGGTGGCTTATAAATTTTATAAGTAAGTAAATAAATGAACAAGATAGTAGCATATCTGTGCTCTCTCTCTCTCTCTCTCTCTCTCTCTCACACACACACACACACACACACACACACAACCTGCAAGCAGATGGAAAATCAGACATGAAGACTTGAAAATTATCATGGTTTTTTGGATACTCTATTCTTTAAATTCTTCAAATTTTTTAGATGAAAGCCCAAGCTTATGCGTGCCGGTGATTGTCAGCTGATCGACAATAACCCCAAGTTCGATTTCTCAGCCCTTAAACAAATACCTTGATCTGCAAACTTTCTATGCAGAAATAGATTTTCCTGGCATGGAGAGAGTTAGGGCTTCGCCAACTCATTCCTGTATGCCAATGCTCGGAAGCACAGCTGATTTAGGCACTTTAACACAATCTGGATTTCAAAAAGGATTGCCTACTCATGATTTACCAAGCTTTGTGAGAGCATTTGGATTTGCACTGCATTTATCATTTTGAAACAATGGAGCTGTTTCTTGGAGATTCCCATGACCTGAGCTAAGATCAGGGAATCCAATCTGTTTGTGCGAACTATGCATGACTTAAAACTTTGTTTGATTTTCTCTCAGCCCTGAGAAGGTATTGTTCCCATTGAATCAAAGTTCAAATAAACAGATCCAGGCTCCTGGCTTTTTTTTTCTTTTTTTTTTTTTGAAAACTCATTTCTGGAGCAGAATAAGTCGTTCTCAGCTTGCAACTGTTTGTTTAGCAACTATGACTTACAAAACCAGTCCTTAACACTTACAACCATTGTAGCATCCCCACAATCACGTGCTCAAAATTTGGGTGCTTGATATTAATGAGATTTAGAGCAAATCTATTCTTAAATCAAATGGCACATTGGATGAATCTAGCCATTATAATGCGTACTCCATAGTTAATCACTTAGCCTGATGTATGACCCCAACCATTGTCTACAGAAAATCAGTGTTTGGTTAGGCAGTTGTGGCTATTTAGGAATTCTGAGAGAGAGAGAGAGATCAACCATTCAATTATCTTTTATCATCCTGAGGAAATAAGAACAAACCAGACTTCATCAGCTAGCAGCCTTCAAATCAATACCTTCAGAAATTTTCTTCTAAAAAAACTGTTGGGAGGAACAAGGTATTTCTTATTTTAATAGAATTAGAACAGAATATTGGAATGGAATGGAATTAGAATAAAATAGAATATTGGAATGGAATGAAATGAAATAGAATAGAATAGAATGTAGAGTAAGAATGAAATAGAATAGAATTGGAATGGAATAGAATAGAATATTGGAATGAAATGAAATAGAATAGAATATTGGAATGAAATGAAATAGAATAGAATATTGGAATGGAATAGAATAGAATGTAGAGTAAGAATGAAATAGAATAGAATTGGAATGGAATAGAATAGAATAGAATATTGGAATAGAATAGAATATTGGAATGCAATAGAATAGAATAGAATATTGGAATGGAATAGAATATTGGAATGCAATAGAATAGAATAGAATATTGGAATGCAATAGAATAGAATAGAATATTGGAATAGAATAGAATAGAATATTGGAATGGAATAGAATAGAATAGAATATTGGAATGGAATGGAATAGAATAGAATATTGGAATAGAATAGAATAGAATAGAATATTGGAATGGAATAGAATAGAATAATGGAATAGAGTAGAATAGAATTCTTTATTGGCCAAGTGAGGTTGGATACACAAGGAATTTGTTGCCAGTGCAGAAGCTCAGTATACAAGCAACAAGTGATAAATCACAGGTGCCATATTTTCATTGTTAATTTATCCCAGGGGGTCCCAAAAAAAGGACTTCTAATATGCAGCTGGTTACCGTAGTTGGTAAGTTCATTCTCTAAAGTCGTAGTAGCTTAAGTGCTTTCAATCCTCTAGAAAGATGTGACTTAACAGCAGTTTATTTAGTGACCGCTCAAAGTCACAGCAATACTGAAACAGGCGACATCATTTTTCACACAGAACGATTACAGCATCCCCGTGGTCGCGTGATCAAAATTGACATGCTTGGCAACAGACTCATATTTATGATGGTTGCAGTATCCCGGCGTCACCGTGATCCCCTTTTGCGACCTCCTAAGTCGATGGGAAAGCCAGATTCACTTACCAACCGCGTTACTAACTTAACCACTGCAGTGATTCGACTTCACAACTGTGGCGAGAAAGGTCGTAAAATAGAGCAAAACTCACTTAAATGTCTCGCTTAGCAACAACTGTGGTCGCGATCCGAGGACTGCCTGTACCTTGAATTGCTTCCAAGCCCCGAACACGTTTGGTGATCTTTCTGCATCTCTTAAAAGCGTTTAGGTGGTAAGGAAAAAAAGTTTGGTTGTAGGAACAGGCTATTTTAAAAACTGTGACTGAGCGGTCAGCAAGTCAGGTATAAAATAGAAAATATAGGCAGTATCTCGATGTTGCTTTTCCTCCTTATAGCTCTGGCGTTCTCAACAGTAACTAAAACCGTCTGGCAGGAACTCAACTATGCCCTCGTAACTGCTTGCAAGTTTGGCTTGCAAGATTCGTCTCCTCCAGCCAGCCCTTCTCATTCGCTTTTTGGCCCTTGAGACCGACTTTGCAATGATGAATGATAGATAGTGACCCTCTTCCTGGATTGGCTAAAGATGGGGGTGGGTGCCATCTTTTAATTGGCCCCTTGACTAGATTCCTATGGAATAGCTAATGGAGGGGGTCTGGAAAAGGAGTCATAGGAGAAAGAGCTTGACTTCAACAGCCATATAAAGCAGCGGACGTCCACTTCCTGACAAGCAAATATCCTTGGAGATAAATTCAAGAAGATTTCTAATTTCTGGTAGTGCTTACAATTCAAAAGGCTGGGTCTTCTAGCCTGGCAAATCATTTTTAAAAGTAGCTTTAGCTTATATGTTCGATTCTGCATATATATATATATATATTTAAAGGACAACATTTTTGAATAAGCATCCTTTGGTTAATTGATTTACAAGTCGTATGAACGAAATCAAAAGTATTCCAGACCTGATCACGATCATCACAGCTTAACATCTTGGATTTTGAAAATAAAACAAGGCTATTCGAACATTGTAGGACTTGCATATTTGAAATATCAAAGGAGCTCTGGACAATTGTGGGAACCATTCCTGAACCTGATTGATATTTTTGGCTGGGGAACGGATCTCGCTGGTCTGAAGAATCACCTAGCATTCACCAGCGAGCAGGGAAGCAGCAACGGCAAACCGGCTTTATGAGAACATGGAAACAAGCTTTTTTTTTTAATTCATTAACAAACCATCTCAGAATCTAAGAAAAAGGGGGTCCTTCTGTAACTTGCATACGATTTAAGGTTCGGTTGTGTTTGCTGGTGAAGAACATCTAAGGTGGACGAACGTTCTTTAAGCAAGGAAGTTCTAACTTCAATTTCCCAAAATATCCAGTGGAACAGATTTATTTGTGCTCTTAATTTGGAGTATTGTAAGCTTTTCCCCCTACTAAAGAATCGTGAAAAGTTGCTCAACCCAGCACCAATTTTGCTGTTTGCTGTGGCAATATTCAAACTTCTGGCTGAAGTTAGGTTCCGGAATCTACTAGAATGGAAGAGGTCTGGGTTGTCTACCTGTGCATAATTTTGTTTGTCTTAATACTTATAATGATGAAGCAGAAGCCAGATGATGAGATCAAGAGGAAGCCAGATAATGAGAAGCCTTCAGCTTCCTATAGTCAGTTGGTCAGCGGTGCCGGAAGAGTTCTGGAATACACAGAAGAAGAGCTAGAGGCTTCCATGCAGAAGCTAAGCGGTCTTTTGTTTAGCCCAGATACCCACACGAAGCATCCTCACTCTGATCACAGAGCCCACCATAGGGAATCTGCAGGAAAAGAGCATCAGGTGAGCCACAATAAAATCCAGATTAATGATGATGATGATGATGATAAAAGTTGGAAGGGACCTTGGAGGTCATCTAGTCCAACCCCCTGCTCAGACAGGAAACCCTATAGTACCATTTCAGACAAATGACTGTCCAGTCTCTTCTTAAAAACTTCCAGTGTTGAAGCATTCACAGTTTCTGGAGGCAGGTTGTTCCACTGGTTAATTGTTCTGACTGTCAGGAAGTTTCTCCTTAGTTCTAGGCTGCTTCTCTCTTTGATGAGTTTCCATCCGTTGCTTCTTGTCCTGCCTTCAGGCGCTTTGGAGAATAGCTTGACTCCCTCTTCTTTGGGGCAGCCCCTGAGATATTGGAAGACTGCTATCATGTCCCCCCTCGTCCTTCTCTTCATTAAACTAGACATCCCCAATTCCAGCAACCGTTCCTTATACGTTTTAGCCTCCAGTCCCCTGATTATCTTTGTTGCTCTTCTCTGCACTCTTTCTAGAGTCTCAACCTCTTTTTTACACCGTGGTGACCAAAACTGGATGCAGTATTCCAAGTGTGGCCTTACCAAGACATTGTAAAGTAGTATTAATACTTCACGTGATCTTGATTCTGTCCCTCTGTTAATGCAGCCTAGCACTGTGTTGGCCTTTTTGGCAGCTGCAGCACACTGCTGGCTCATATTTAAATGATTGTCCACTAGGACTCCGAGATCCCTCTCACAGTTACTACTATTGAGCAAGGTACCCCCTATACTATTCCTGTACATTTGTTTTTTCTTGCCTAAATGTAGAACCTTACTTTTTTCACCATTGAATTTCATTTTGTTAGATAGCGCCCAGTGTTCTAGTCTGTCCAGATTAGATAAAATGAGATAAAGTGTAACAGAGGGGGTGGACTTCAGTTTTATGGAATCTCTGAGGTCCTCAGCCTTCAAGGTGTAACCAACAACAAGGTCATTCAGACTGGGGATACCTTCTTCAATCTACTTATCCATCTTTGAGGTAACTGCATGGATTGAGTCACATCTTGCATTTTTTTTTTGTTGTTCCGTCATTCAACTGCTTTTGAATTTTCATGGGTTGAAGGCTATCCTTTTCTCCAGAACTGTCATCCATAACTGCCTATGAGATTTCATAAATTCAGGCTGGTGGTATTAGGTGTTCTGCTGACTTCTTTTCCGAGTGCCTGCGATTTTTCCAAGCATCCGGGTCTTCTTCAGTTACTGTCAATTTCCCACAAGGTGTCTAAAATATTTAAGCTTTAGCTTCATTACTAGATTTCCAGCAAGCATTTTGAATTTTCTCAACTATTTTCTCCAACGTCGCAATTCCAAAGCATCCAGGTGGTTTCATTCATGTTTTTTTGACGCCCTAGCTTTCAGTACCTTATATTAGCATGGAGAAAACTATGGCCCTGGCCACAAGTATCCAGGCAAATTCTGGGTTGAGGCTATTTGTGCTCCAGCAGATGGTGAAACATCTAGACACTTCCTTCGCTGGTTATATGATGACTTCTCATTTTTAAGCCATCATATAAGCTTTTTTGTTTGGGCATAGGATATCCAATGATGACAGAACTGTGCGTTGCTAACCTGGGCTGTGTATTTGCTCATCAGATTTAGCAGATTGTGTGAACCTAACCAGTAAACCACGATTAGATAAATTGCGTCTTATCACAATGTGTAAACCCTATCGATAACCGGCCTGGGTTGGTGCAAGACAATTCATTACCACAACTGCATCTCATAGCCTATCCATATATATATTTAACAAGAGAGAAAGTTGTAGAAATTACTCCTGTTATTTAACTAACTGCTTGCTTATTTGCAAATCTGCTGTCCGATCTAGTACAAATCCTATCCTGCCTGTCTTGATGAACAAATCCCAAAGAGACTATTTATTTATTATTTATTTTTTATTTTATTCGGATTTGTATGCCGCTCCTCTCCGAAGTTCAGCCCAACGTGAATGGCTGTCAAGCCATGTTCTCCTAAAATGGACATCCAGATTATAGAGTTGGGCATGGAATATTTATCACGCCCTCCATATCTGTTTCAGCGTGACCCATTAATACACCTTCTGATCCCTCTTGGCACAAGAAGGAAGACCGTTAAATCACTGAACAGATTCATTCCAGCTTAGGTCTGGCTAAAGGCTCTGTGACCTGCAGGGCAGAAACCAATCAAAGTACATTATGGACTCAAATGTGGTTTGTCAATTGTGGCTTATGGCTTCATGTGTTCTATGAATCCACTTGATGTGGCTTATTTCACAAGCCACAGCTAAACATGCCAGATCTTAACATGAAGGTATCTTAACTCTCCCATCAATATGAAATTTCGTTTTTTCCATGACGAGATCATCCGGAATTGGTAAACTAGAGGGTAATTCCCATATAAAGAGGCATGTGTTTCTTCCTTTGTTATGAAAAATCTACTCCTCTAACCTGACTTACGAACAGAACAGAAGATAATAACCAACTTGGAAGGGACCTTGGAGGTCATCTATTCCAGCCCCTGCTCAATTAGGAGACCCTATACCATTTCAGACAAAGGGCTGTCCACTCTCTTCTTAAAAACCTCCAGTGCATTTATGTATCGAATCAAGGTCATGGATGCATTTCAAGTTCAACCATAGGACAGACAGAGTTCTCTTAAACCGGATTATGGGGTTTTTAAAATCAAAAAATCATGTTTCTAGAGTTTAATTAAAAAAATGGGGAAAAAATCACATATCCCTGGATGCTGTTACTGAATGCTTGCACTATCAAATTGTTCATGTTTTGGTTTCCTGTAAAGACTTGCACTGTTTCATTACCTATAATCATTAACCCATCGGTCAGATTATATATTTCCAACAGGAATAAAATGGAGGCATATTTACAGCAGGGTAGAGTTCTTTCTTTAACCCTTGAAAGATTTTTCTCTCTCCTTTACTCCAAATAGAACTTGACTTCTCAGATGACACCTTTCAGAGTGGCTAGTAATGTTTGTGAGTTAATAATTCCTTCTACTTCCAGTTCTGAATGCCTCTGTTTACTCACTCCACAGAGCTAAGTCCACCAGCAAGAGCTAAGTGCTTTGGGGAAAAAAGAGGAAGATTTATAGATTCCATCCATCATGGATCGGGGATGGGAGCGGGAAAGTAATCTTAGTATAGAAATAGGAAAGACCAACACAACACAATCATTTTCAAATGGGTTTTGCACAATACTGTATAATGTTGTAGCGGGGGTTGAAATGAAATGAAATAGGTCAACAGCAATGGTAGGGCTAGCACAGTGTTTTTCGAATGTGGCCACTTTAAGATGGGTGAACTTCAAATCCCAGAATTCCCCAGCCAGCAACAAACTTGTCCATTTTAAGATCTGCATGCCAGCTGGCGGATTCTGGGAGTTGGAATCCATCCATCTTAAAGTGGCCAAGTGTGAAAGACGTGCTAATGGGAGCAAGAGTCCCAAGACAGCCACCGAACACCAAGATGGAAGTGGCTGGTATAAAAAGAAACTCTTGGTGAGTGGAGTGAGATCAAATCAGACGATATCAAATAACAACACTAAAGAAAAAAAAAAGAGAGAGAAAAAAAAATAACAACACTAAAGGTATTACCGGTAAATGCATGCAGAATAATCCCAGCAATTCAAACATCACACAAATAGTTTAGCAACCCCCTAGGCAATAGACTTTGCTCCCTCCTCAAGATAAAAATTAATTTATGTTTCCACTTTCCCTCAATCAAAGCTTACTTCTGTTATAGTCTGACTGGAAACTGACTGAGTTCCGTTGATCTGAATGGCTGTGTTTTGATAATAATAATAATAATAGCAATAGTAATAATAATAATAGTAGTAGTAGTAGTAGTAGTAGTAGTAGTAGTAGTAGTAGTAGTAGTAGTAGTAATAAAGTTGGAAGGAACCTTGGAGGTCATCAAGTGCAACCCCCTGCTCAGACAGGAAACCCTACACCATTTCAGCATTCAGCGCTTCTGGAGGCAGGTGGTTCCACTGGTTAATTGTTCTAACTGTCAGGAAGTTTCTCCTTAGTTCTAGGTTGCTTCTCTCCTTGATCAGTTTCCATCCGTTGCTTCTTGTCCTGCCTTCAGGCGCTTTGGAGAATAGCTTGACTCCCTCTTCTTTGGGGCAGCCCCTGAGATACTGGAAGGCTGCTATCATGTCCCCCCTCGTCCTTCTCTTCGTTAAACTGGACATCCCCAATTCCAGCAACCGTTCTTGATATGCTTTGGCCTCCAGTCCCCTAATCATCTTTGTTGCTCTTCTCTGTACTCTTTCTAGAATCTCAAACTCTTTTTTACATCATGGTGACCAAAACTGGATGCAGTATTAATCTCCCCCTCCTAACCTAGGAAGCCAAATTCTCTTTCTTCCACGCATCCCAGCAAAGCAATCCTGTTTCCCATTTGCTTATTATACAGATAATCCTTCGATTTACATCAATTTGTTTAAAAGTATCACTGAACATCACTGAAAACAGTGACTGATGATCACACTTCACACTTAAAACTGTTGCAGCACCCCTAATGGTCACATGATTCAAATCCAGACCCTTGGCAACTGACTCGTGGTTATGACCGTTGCAGCGCCCTGAGATCACGTGATCCCTTTTTGTGACCCTTCTGGCAAACAAAGTCAATGGGGAAGGCAGATTCACTTAACAATCATGTTATTAATAACTGCAGTGATTCACTTAACAGGTTGTCAAGTGGGGCAAAACTCAGTAAGTGTCTCGCTTAGAAACCGAAGTTTTGGGCTCAGTTGTGATCATAAGTCAAGGACTACTTGTAATCTATGTGAACGGTTATACCCTCTTTTCCCATGGGTTAGCTACCCTTCTGATTGACTGTTTGGTCTCCAAAAAAGATCTCCATATTTCTCAATTTGCCCTGAAACCTCACGATAGGTAGATGAGAGAGCATAAGTGAGGTTAGAAAAAATATTGGGCGTACAAGTGGATTTTAAACCTGAACTTTTTTTGCTAGGCATTATGTCTGAAAAGATTGATAAGCAGAAATTATATTTAATTCTACACATTACCACAGCAGCGAGAATAATTTTTGCACAATACTGGAAGAATGAAGGACTGCCATCAGAGGAAGAAATAATCAGGAAGATATTGGAATGTGCAGAGATGGACAGAGGCTGAAAGACAAAGAAGATACAGACTACTGTCAAATTTGGAATTTACTTTATTCTTGGTTAGAGAAAAGAATGAAGGATTAGGAATTGAATATGTATTAGCTTAGCAAACTCCAGACAACTTATTGACTGGAAAAATTAACATATGTTGATGAAAAAAAAATTAATAAAAAAGATTGACAGAAAAAAAAGAGAGAGAGAAAGCATAAGTGAAGAGGTCTAGCAAGGGCCGGCATTAAATTTCAGTTAACCTTCTGCAAGAATGTCAGGCTGGCCTCCTGCAGGCAGATCCAATGTTCAACACAGCATAGCAGCCATGCCTTTAAAAGCCCCAACCTGAAGCAAATCAAAGTGGAGTCACTGCCATGTACTTAGCACCAGACAGGCTTCTAGAAAAAAAAAAATGCTTACCGGGTTTTTGCATTTTCCTCTCCTTTTAACAACTTCAACAGGGCGGGTGTAGTCTGAAGATGAAATAGTTCAGACTTCACCTAAGCCGTGGTTAGAAAAAGCTAGCTGTCTCAGAAGGTATAAACTAGGTTCCCCCCCCCAAATGTGATGCCCTGCAGAAATATAAGACTAATATTTCAGTTGCTATTTGTGTTGGTTGAAAGTTCATCCTGTTGGCAGCCTAACTGAGAGACAGCAGGACATCAAGTAATGGGTGGAAGCTTGTTAAAGAGAGATCCAACCTGGAAGTAAGGAGCAATTTGCTGACAGTGAGAACAATTAATCAGTGGAACAGCTTGCCTCTTGAAGTTGAGGGTGTTCCATCCCTGGAGGTTTTCAAAAATAGACCGGACAACCATTTGACTGGGATGGTGTAAGGCTCCTGCTCTGAGCAGGGGGTTGGACTAGAAGACCTCCAAGATCTCTTCCAGCTCTATGATTCTACCTTCTAAAGCTTCCAATTAATGTATGACTTTTTTTTCTCTTTCCCACCTTCTCTTTTTAAACAAACAGGAGAAAGCTCACCATACTGCTCAGCAGAATATCTTGGATGAAATTGGTAAGTCCCTGTTGGCACCACAAATTTCATAGGTGCTCACAGAATCATTGAGCGTGTTTGCATATCTAGAGAGTGTATTTTTTGCCCTGCTTGGCTCCCTCCTATTTTTGGACTATGATACCATTCTTCTCAGCCACTGTGGCTAGAAAAGTGGAACTCAGAATCCAAGACAAGGCGAGAGGTCACTGGGATTGGGAAAAGAGTGATGTTTGCGCCATTTTTCCTGCTTTTCCCGACGCGTGGGATTTGAACTGCATAGCCAATGGTGGATTATATTATGGGGAAGCCATCACATCTGGAAACAGCATCTGGTTGGGGAAAAATATTTATGTATTAAACAAATCTCCTACCCTGGCTTCAGGAGTAGGTTATTGAAAGAAGGTGTGTTTGTGAGACTTGGCTAGTCTTTAAATACACAGCAAAGCATGCATACTTGAGCTAGCTTCTTATTATGATTTATGCAACAATTCTCCCTATAAATGATTACAGGATTAACCAGAATTTAAATCTACCTACAGAGTCAGCTAATTCTGATCTGGTGTAAATAACCAGTGATATTTTGGCCCCTTCTTAATCTCAAGGCCATTTTCAACAATGGCCTCAGTTCATCACTCTCTAGATCCATCAATTTTCAGGAGGATGTTGGCCAGCAGCAAGTTCCACAATCATTCATTTCTCATTCTGGTTGAACTTTGTCTGCTACTTCCTGGTTTTTCTTCATGTGAAAAAAAAAAAAGACCATTTGTTTTAAAAAACGGTGTAAACTTTCCCATCATTGTTTGGGACGGGTTTTTTGACTGAAGCTCATAATAGAAGGAATTCATTATTTGTTGGGACAACATAATAGAAAGACCTTGGAAGCAGAGGCACATGTGAACAGATGATAGACAAAAAAAATGGACTGGAATAACATGGTGATATGGAAGGGGACCAAAGAAAGTATCTCTGGATCAGTTCATCCATTTTCACCAAGCACCTTATGGATGCCCCTTCCATCTTGTGCCCATCTGTGTTACCTTCACACATCTTTTGATGATGGTGGAATTATAGTAGTGGGTAACTGAGCCAGTGATCTGATGACTAAAGCTGCATTTATTTTATTTGCCGATCAGATGTTTATCCCACCTTTATTACTTTATACTCTTTCCTCCTCTTATTTTCCCCATAGCAACAATCCTCTGAGGAGGGTTGGGCTGAGAGAGAGGGACGGATCCGAAGTCATCCAGTAAGGCAGGACTAGAACTCACCATCTCCTGGTGATTGGCTCAAGGTCACCTAGACGGCTTTCGTTCCTGAAGCAGGACTAGAACTCGCAGTCTCTGGGTGATTGGCCCAAAGTCGGCCCACCCAGCTTTCATGCCTAAGGCAGGATTAGAACTTGCCATCTCCTGGTTGCTAGCCTGGTGCCTTAACCACTACACCAAACTGGTTCTCGTGTGAAATGTTTTTGAAAGAGAGGCATGTGAAATGTTTATCCACTTCTTTCTGAGCAGGTTAGCATTTAGGACTAATAATAATAATAATAATAATAATAATAATAATAATAATAATAATAATAATAATAATAATAATAATAAGAAGAAGAAGAAGAAGAAGAAGAAGAAGAAGAAGAAGAAGAAGAAGAAGAAGAAGAAGAAGAAGAAGAAGAAGAAGAAGAAGAAGAAGAAGAAGAAGAAGAAGAAGAAGAAGAAGAAGAAGAAGAAGAAGAAGAAGAAGAAGTTGGAAGGAACCTTGGAGGTCATCTAGTCCAACCCCCTGCTCAGGCAGAAAACCCTATACCATTTTGGACAAATGGCTGTCCAGTCTCTTCTTTAAAACCTCCAGTATTTGAGCATTCACTGCTTCTGGAGACAGGTTGTTCCATGGATTAATTGTTCTAACTGTCAGGAAGTTTCTCCTTAGTTCTAGGTTGCTTCTCTCCCTGATTAGTTTCCATCCGTTGCTTCTTCTCCTGCCTTCGGGCACTTTGGAGAATAGCTTGACTCCCTCTTCTTTGTGGCAGCCCCTGAGATACTGGAACACTGCTATCCTGTCCCCCCTCGTCCTTCTCTTCGTTAAACTAGACATACCCAATTCCAGCAGCCCTTCCTTATATGCTTTAGCCTCCAGTCCCCTAATCATCTTTGTTGCTCTTCTCTGCACTCTTTCTAGAGTCTCAACATCTTTTTTACACCGTGGTGACCAAAACTGGATGCAGTATGTAGGGTGTTAACCTGTGGATCTTCTGTTATTGAGATGCTGGAGTGTGAATTAACCTTTTTGGTTTGGTTTTCTCTCCCCCCCCCCATTGTCCTGCAGAGCAAGCTGTGCAGGAGACTGCTGACACAGAAGTGTATGTGAGGAGACGACCACAGCCGCCTGTTCCCAAGCAGCTTCACGAGGAGACTCAGTGGTAAAGAAAATAGGGAGCAGATGAATCTCAGGAAGGATCCCGAACAATTTCTTAGAACAGTTAAGAAAAGACTGGACAGCCATTTGTCCGAAATGGTATAGGGTTTCCTGCCTGAGCAGGGAGTTGGACTAGATTTATTTATTTATTTGTTTGTTTGTTTGTTTGTTTGTTTGACTTTTATGCCGCCCTATTCCGGAGAACTCAGGGCGGCTCACAACATAGTAGAAATCAACATTTAAAAATACATATATATAAAAATTTTAAAAAAACCCAATCATTCAACATACACACAGACATACACTGGCTTGGGGCAAGATGTTAACTGCCCCAGGCCTGCCGGCAGAGGTGTGTTTTAAGCAATTTACGAAAGGCGGAGAGGGTGGGGGCGACACGGATCTCCGGGGGGAGTTGGTTCCAGAGGGCCGGGGCCACAACAGAGAAGGCTCTTCCCCTAGGCCCCGCCAGGCGACACTGTCTGGCTGACGGGACCTGGAGAAGGCCGACTCTGTGGGCCCTAACCAGCCGCTGGGATTCATGGGGCAGCAGACGGTCCCGTAAGTGACCTCCAAGGTCCCTTCCAACTTTATTATTCTATGTTCTATGTTCTAAATCTAACCGATACCTCATCCCAAGCCAAAAGAGGAGAAACTATGCTGTGCCTGATGTATATTTGTTTATATTTCTTTGAAGGCAGTGGAACGAAGGTTGCGGGGTGATTTAGTAATAATTCTTGTAGAACTATCTACAAGATAGTAGATAGTTGAAACTGAAAACCAGACTGCTAAACAACAGATACGCAATTTTCAAACCTGCCCAAACTATGGCTTATCCTTAAAGTAAGAACAATCATGTCTGAGATCTAATTTGGACAACCGCATCAGATGTAACAGCCGTCAGGTTTTGAGAGACATGTTAGCAGATCAGCTTTAAAACGAAACAGAGTAAAGGAGACTATTTGTAGTTTCAGGGTTTGAATGAGGGGCCCTCGACGCTCGGAGCTTAGTTCTTTTCTTGCAGACGTTTCATTACCAAACTAGGTAACATCATCAGTGCTCCGTTCATGATCTAGCACGGATGATGTTACCTAGTTTAGGTAATGAAATGTTTGTAAGAAAAGCACCAAGCTCAGAGAGCATTAAGGACCCCTCAGTTTTAAAATACTGGTACATTTCTAGATAAGGAGCTTTGCATATACTGCCCAGTAAGAATTTCCTGTTTTATTTCCCTTCCTATTTTCCTTTTTCTCTTGCAGATTTGGAACCACCGGCAAATTCTAGACTTAGAGTGCCTGGTGAGTAGGTTTTTCTGCCTTTGATATGATGCTCTCTGAGGTCTAATGCATTATTCAAATTTTTAATATATATAATATCCTCAAACAGCCATTTTCTCAAAGGCATTTTCAATTATACTTCTCCACGCTTTTTCCTCCCCGCCATTTTCATTCCTACGAGTTAGTCCGTGACTTAACCAGCGTTCATTTAGCGAGCTTACAAAGTTACAAGAGCACAGGAAACAGTGATTTACTTCAGAACTATCTGAATTTGCTAACATTTCACAAGGTCCCTCAAATTTTGCAAGATTCCACTGCTCTTGCCTCAAAAAAAGAAACGGTAGAATTTCGTAGGACTTGGTTTGAATTGCAAGAGCGTGGCGGTTTGACCCCCCAGGCCACCTCATGATCGCTTCACTAAATGCCAAAGTAAAGTAAATATCAGAAAATAGTCCTTTTCTAATCTGGAGACCCTGATTTTAATAAAAGGCAAAGGTCCTCTCTTTATTCTATGGAGATTCTCAGTCATCCGAGTCATGGTTGACCCAAAGGTGCTTTTTCAAAAGGCAACTGGACTTTTCTTGGTTTTGCTTGAAGATATTTCACTTCTCATCCAAAAAGCTTTTTCGATTCTTCAGTTCAGAACTGAAGGAGTTTCTAGGATGAGAAGGGAAACATCTTCAAGGAAAAACAAAGAAAGTCCAGCTGCCTTTTGAAAAAGCAGGGCCCCCTCTTTGGTTTCCAAGGAGAAGACTTCCCAAAGGCCTCTGAGCATAAATAGAGTGTCTACCAAGCCAAATACGATATTAAAAAAAGACGTGGAGACTCTGGAAAGAGTGCAGAGAAGAGCAACAAAGATGATTAGGGGACTGGAGGCTAAAACATATAAAGAACGGTTGCAGGAATTGGGTATGTCTAGTCTGATGAAAAGAACTAGGGGTGACATGATAGCAGTGTTCCAATATTTGAGGGGTTGCCACAAAGAAGGGGGGTCAACCTATTCTCCAGAGCACCTGAAGGCAGGACAAGAAGCAACGGATGGAAACTCATCAAGGAGAGAGAAGCAACCTAGAATTAAGAAGAAAATTTCCTGACTGTTAGAACAATTAATCAGTGGAACAACCTGTCTCCAGAAGCGGTGGGTGCTCCAACACTGGAAGTTTTTAAGAAAAGAGACTGGACAGCCATTTGTCTGAAATGGTATAGGGTATCCTGCCTGAGTAGGGGGTTGGACTAAATGACCTCCAAGGTCTCTTCCAACTCTGCTATTCTGTTAAATCCTCAGTAGCCATTCTCACAAGCTTGACATTTTCTCACTTCCCATTCATTCAATCTCCAAAGAATATTCTGCTTGTTCCTTTCCCAGCCGAAGTGGTAGACGTTGACGCCTACTTCCTTAGTAGAAAAAAAAAAAGAGTTCCTTTTTTTTTAAAGAAAAAAAGGGGGGATTTTTTTTTGTTTTTCCGTTCACACCCGCTGCAAAAAAAATTTTTTTTTGATACAACTGGTAAACTTTGCTTGAGAGTTTTTTTTTGTTTTTTCCCCCCTCTTCAATAAGAATGTATTGCTCAGATAACTTTTTGAAGCAATATAAAGGCTATTGATTAATCAATTTTAATTCAGCATCAGCAAACACAGGCTTGCTCTGTTCATTGTGGACTGAAAAAAAAAGAACAATTTCAGAAATTAAATATTTGTTATGGGAGCTGTGCTCGCTGCTCCTTCAATGCTTTGCTCCCTCTTCTGTTTCCACAGCTGCAGACTGAACGCCTGGGTCCCCCTCCCCCGCCAACAGTGCCTCCTGCATCGTGGGGTGCTTCCTTCCCACCCCCAATAAAAAACCCCACTTGCATCCCTCTGGCTGTTGGCAAGGTTTTGGAAAAAAAAGTTCAGAATGGGGAGAATGTGATGGAGGCAGCGATCCTGAGAAGATTTGCATCCAATTGCAGGAGGGCTTTCAGATGTCACTTTTCCCACTCATCCGCACAACCCCCCACCCCCCTTTGAAGCTTCTGTGCAGGGTTTCTGCAGGGGCTGGGCTGGCCTTTTTGCTCTCTCCCTCCCCAGCAGCTCCTTGAAAATCCATTTACCAGCATTTCCTTCCTGGCTTAATTAAAAGTTGCACACTAAGCAAAGTGCCTGACTCAAACCTTCTTTGCTCAAGCCCCTTGAGGCCTTCCTCTGTGTGTGTGTGGGGGGGGGGACACACAGAGAAGGGGGGGATAAGGGAAGAGAGGAAGGTGAAGGGAGGAAAGAGAAGGAAGGAAAGAAAAGGAAGGGAGAAAGAGAAAAGGAAGGAAGGATGGAAGGAAGGAGAAAGAAGAGAAAGGAAAGAAAGAAAGAAAGAAAGAAAGAAAGAAAGAAAGAAAGAAAGAAAGAAAGAAAGAAAGAAAGAAAGAAAGAAAGAAAGAAAGAAAGAGAAAAATCCTAAGTTCACGGAAGGGAAAGGGTTAGGGTTAGGGTTGAATTTTAGTTCAACAAGAGAAAGAAGGAAGGAAAGAAGGAAGGAAGGAAAGAAAGAAAGAAAAAAGGCAGATAGGAAAGAAAGAAAGAAGGAAGGAAGGAAGGAAAAAGAAAGAAAAAAAGAAAGAAAGAAATCCTAAGTTCACAGAAGGGAAAGTGTTAGGATTGAATTTTATTTCAACAAGAAAAAGAAGGAAGGAGGGAAGGAAGGAAGGAAGGAAGGAAGGAAAAAAGGCATATAGGAAAGAAAGAAAGAGAAAGAAAGAAAGAAAGAAAGAAAGAAAGAAGGAAAAAGAAAGAAAAAGAAAGAAAGAAAGAAAGAAAGAAAGAAAGAAAGAAAGAAAGAAATCCTAAGTTCACGAAAGGGTTAGGGTTAGGGTTGAATTTTAGTTCAACAAGAAAAAGAAGGAAGGAAGGAAAAAGGCAGATAGGAAAGAAAGAAAGAAGGAAGGAAGGAAAAAGAAAGAAAAGAAAGAAAGAAAAAGAAATCCTAAGTTCACGGAAGGGAAAGGGTTAGGGTTAGGGTTGAATTTTAGTTCAACAAGAAAAAGAAGGAAGGAAGGAAGGAAAAAGGCAGATAGGAAAGAAAGAAAGAAAAAGAAGAAGAGAAAGAAAGAAGGAAAAAGAAAAGAAAGAAAGAAAGAAAGAAGGAAAAAGAAAGAAAGAAAGAAAGAAATCCTAAGTTCACGGAAGGGAAAGTGTTAGGGTTAGGGTTGAATTTTAGTTCAACAAGAAAAAGAAGGAAGGAAGGAAGGAAAGAAAAAAGGCAGAAAAGAAAGAAAGAAAGAAGGAAAGAAATAAAAAGAATTTCTAAGTTCACGGAAGGGAAAGATGATTGGAGATACGGACAAGGATGGCAGAAGACATTTTGCTGCTGGAGATAGCTGGGTGATGCCCTCTTCCACATTCCAGGTGCAGAATTCCAGCTGGACTGCATTTTTTTTTTTCAGCTCTGAGAGGCAGATAGTTCCTGCAACTGTATTTGAAACAAGAGCCTACAATCTGAGTTGCTTAAAATCATGGCCAAAGAATTCAGAGGCTTCCACCATTGACAAAATCCTCACCAGTCAATTCCAAAAGGCAGCTTTACATGGAACGGCTTACATCCTGCAACGATTCAGAGATTGGACAGAATGGTGTAAGGGTCTCCTACTTGAGCAGGGGGTTGGACTGGGTGATCTCTTAAGTTCTCTTCCAGCCTTATGCTTCTATATTCTAAGTATGGGATACACCACTGATATATTTAGCTCAACCCATTCCCATGTGCGGGAACTCAGGCCCTGCAGAGAAGATGAATGACAACCTATAGTTAGTTGTCTGGCAGCTGCACTCACATCTGGAATGCCCCAAGTCAGGGTAGGCCAGTTCTGCTAACGGGCTAAGTTCCTCTCCTTTGCAAAAAATATCATTTTTCTGATTAAAAACCCCAACATTGCTTCATACGAAACCGCAAAACATTTATCCTTTCCAGCCACATTTCAAAAGCCTTGGAAAGATTTCACATTCAAAAGATTGGCGAGTTAACCCGGATGTCTGTCTGAAAATGCTGACATTTGAGCGACATTGGGGAGAAAAAAAAATCTTCCCAGATGGTCAGAACAATTTTATTTCATTTTATATTTTATTATTTTATTTTAATTTTTTGAATGCATTCAGTTCACTGTTGATTCCTGGCCACTGCCTGATCAGGGTCACCAAGGTCACCCAATTGGCTTTGGATATAAGGCAGGACTAGAACTCACAGTCTCCTGGTTTTTAGGCTGGTGTCTTAACCACGCCACCGCATTGGCTTCCAACGATATGAAATTTAAAGATGGAGAAATCAGTGCTATCCTTAACTGAAATCCTAGTCAAAAAAGGTCCCTGATATATTTAAGAAGCTTCCTCTCTCTCCTTCAACACCCCACCCAAATAAAACCCTCCAATTTTGGATGCTTTACTTATTTCTGTGGGTCAGATGAGGATCCATTGACTCTAGAAAATCTTTTTTTTCCCAAATATTTTATTGGTTTTATAATTTTAAACAGAAAATCAAATTAAACACAACTCAACTTAAAACATTCTTTTTCAACTTTCTCCCACAAAAAAACAAAACATACATTCTTTTAGATGCTTACATAAAGTAACTATGGGTGTTGCTCGGCAGCACCCCCTTCGCTACGTCCCCCTCTTCCTTCCTCCCTGTCTCCTACTTCCCCTCCCCTCTCTCCCTCCCTCTCTCTCCACCCTCATCTCCTCCAACCCTACTTCCCTCCACTCCTTCACTCCTCCCTCTCAACCCCCTCCAGATGTAGTCCAGAGGTACTGTCCGAGCAAGCCCTCATATATCAATAAGTATTTCTTTCTTATATATTACAAGTGTTACAGTTGAGTATATTATTATACCCCCCCATCCTACCCCTCCCCCGACTTCCCAAAGTGAATACAGGGTAAAACAAAAAAAAAACCACTACATCAAACAAAATTATTATATAATCCAAATAAAAATTTAACTATATGCTAAATACAATTTCTTAGATTGATATTTCCCTTGAATATACTCTATCCATTTTTTCCAATCCAACATATACTTTTCATTTGAATGATCTTTCTAGTAAGCAGATATTTTAGCCATTTTGGCCAAATTTATAACTTTCAAAGTCCATTCTTCAATAGATGGTAATTCTGGCTTCTTCCAATGTTGTCCCACCAACAGTCTCGCTGCTGTAATCAAGTTCAAAATCGCTCTACTTATTTCTGTGGGTCAGATGAGGATCCATTGACTCTAGAAAATCTTGAATTATGATTTTCAGTAGCTCCAATTTGGCAGTCTTAAGCAGGCCACGGGTTCTCCTATTACTATTCAGCTGGTGAAGAATATTAGTGGAGAGAAGAGAATAATTGGTCCATATTGGTAGAAATGAAGACTGTGTCCTTAAAAAGCTGCCAAGGGCAAGACATAATGAAAGACACTTGACTCAAAGTTCCATCCCAAACATGATGTAGGAGATGACCGGGCTGAGCCCCAGGGAGGAAGAGTCAAACGTGTCATCAGTCATGAGTCTCTGCGCACCCACAAGAGATCTAAATCCAGCCCACCCTGAATTCCTTTCTTATATCCTGCTAATTTCCCTCAACCATTAGTAGTTCAGATTCTTATAGAGACCTTAAGCCTGCAATAAATCTTTATACTCATTTGAACTGCCTGACTCTCCTGATTTTCCCAGCGCTTGACAAATGCTATACCTGTTGGCCATCGGGCCACGGGAACAGCTGGTGAGCCCCCCCCCCACTAGCAGTAGTGCGGCCGCGCAGGGGCTAGCAGCCTTGTTTGCACATATGTGGGTGCGCTAGCACCACCACCAGCGTCATGCAGGCACTAGCAGCTTGTTTGGGCATGCACATGTTCCACTGCGGAGCCCAGTTCAACCCAAGCAGAACATATTTCTTTGCAATAGGTAAAGAGGGCTGCCTGCTCTTGGCTGCCCCCTAAGGGCCATTTTTGCTTCTTCCAGCCCCGTCTACCTACAATACAGCGCATTAAGGAGGAATCCGCGTGTTGACGGTGCAACGAACGGGACCGCCACGCATTTTACGCGGAGCTCCTCCACGGGCAGAAGGAAACATTCCAAACATGCATTTTCATTATCAAAGCCAAGCGGGAAAGAAAGCGGGAAAAACACACCCTATGATTTAAGCCTCAAGGAAAATCCCGGCTAAGCCCTCCCAGCCCCGGATTTTGAAAAAGGGGGGAATCAAGGCGCCTCCTCTCCCCCCCCCTCCAACCTCTCCAAACGCGTGTCTAAGGCCGGGCTCTTGGCGCTTGCAGCCGGAGACCGTCAGAGCTGCGAGGACGGGCTGCCAGGCAGGCACCCCCGAGCTTTCCGCGGGCCCCACTTGGCGTGGAAGCTTTTCGGCGTGGAACTGCCAGCCGCGAGTGGGATGAGCTGGCCGGAGGCGGAGCGGAGGTGGGCAGGGCGCGCACTGGAAGCCCGAGCGAGATGCGCCGCGGGACGCCTGGCCGCCGTTCCCTTCTCCGTGGAGGTTGGAGACGGTTCTTCTTTCATTGACTGCGCGCTTTCCCCCCCCCCTCTTTTTTCTTTCGGAAAAGAAAGGAAAGGTAAGAAGGAGGGAAAGGATAGAGGGAGGGAGGGAGGGAGGGAGGAGGGAAGGAGAAGGAAGGGAGGAAGAGGGAAAGGAAAGGAAAGGAAAGGAAAGGAAAGGAAAGGAAAGGAAAGGAAAGGAAAGGAAAGGAAAGGAAAGGAAAGGAAAGGAAAGGAAGAGGGGAGGAGAGGAAAGGGAATGAAAGGAAGGAGGAAGAGGGAAGGAGAGGAAAGGAAAGAAGAAGAGGAAGAGGGAAGGAAAGGAAGGAGGAAGAGGGAAGGGAAGGGAAGGAAAGGAAAGGAAAGGAAAGAGGAAGTTGGAAGGAAAGGAAGGAGGAAGAGGGAAGGGAAGGAAAGGAAAGGAAAGGAAAGGAAGAGGGGAGGAGAGGAAAGAGGAAGAGGGAAGGAAAGGAAGGAGGAAGAGGGAAGGGAAGGGAAGGAAAGGAAAGGAAAGGAAAGAGGAAGTTGGAAGGAAAGGAAGGAGGAAGAGGGAAGGGAAGGAAAGGAAAGGAAAGGAAAGGAAGAGGGGAGGAGAGGAAAGAGGAAGAGGGAAGGAAAGGAAGGAGGAAGAGGGAAGGAAAGGAGAGGAAAGGAAAGAAGAGGAAAGGAAAGAAGAGGAAGAGGGAAGGAAAGGAAAGGAAAGGAAAGGAAAGGAAAGGAAAGGAAAGAGGAAGTTGGAAGGAAAGGAAGGAGGAAGAGGGAAGGGAAGGAAAGGAAAGGAAAGGAAGAGGGGAGGAGAGGAAAGAGGAAGAGGGAAGGAAAGGAGAGGAAAGGAAAGAAGAGGAAGAGGGAAGGAAAGGAAAGGAAAGAGGAAGTTGGAAGGAAAGGAAGGAGGAAGAGGGAAGGGAAGGGAAGGGAAGGAAAGGAAAGGAAGAGGGGAGGGGAGGAAAGAGGAAGAGGAAGAAAAGGAAGGAGGAAGAGGGAAGGAAAGGAGAGGAAAGGAAAGAAGAGGAAGAGGGAAGGAAAGGAGAGGAAAGGAAAGAGGAAGTTGGAAAGGAAGGAAGGAGGAAGAGGGAAGGGATTGAAAAGGAAGGAAAGGAAAGGAAGCACCTTCCTTTTTTCCCTTCCACGTTTCCTCTTTCCAAAGGCCGGCGAATGGGAAGGACTTCCTCCGAGCAGCCTTTGCACTCGCGGTCCTGCGCTCGGCTCGGCTCGGCTCGGCTCGGCTCAGGGGGGCGTTCTCCTCCTTGGAGCCCCCACGGGAGCTCTCTCTCTCGCTCTCTCTCCTGGGCTGCCTTTGGCTGGGCAGAGCTCCCACTTCTGGAGAGGAGACGCGAAGCCGAACCGGGAAGAAAACAGAAGCTGTTGAAATGTCAAGTTTCTTGTTTTCACACGCCGGACGGGCGATGCCGTTGCGTTCAGCGGCTCCTCTGGGACTTTTCGCTTCTGAAACGCCAGCTCTGGTGGCGGGCCAGGAGGCTGGGTGAACCCAAGAAATGGGGGCTTCTTTAAATCACAGTTAAGCAAACCAAGTTGCTTGGTTGTGATGCAAACGAAATCTTCCGTTTCACAGCGGGGCAAGTGATGGGTGGAAATGGAACAGTCGCTTTTTTCTCTCTCTCTCTTGATGTAAGAACTAAAGAAAAGGTGTCCTTTAGATTTTTATTTTGTTCGGGTTGCTTATCTTTATTTATTTTTTTATTACTATTATTATTATTATTTATGGGTTGTGCTCAGGATAAAGAAAGCCAGTCTGATCTAGTGGTTAAAGCGCTAGGCTAGCAACCAGGAGGTGGTGAGTTCTAGTCCTACCTTAGGCATGAAAGCTGGTTAAGTGACTTTGGCCCAATCACCAGGAGACTGTGAGTTCTAGCACCCCCCCCACACACCCCTTAGTCATGAAAGCCAAGTCGGTGACTTTGGGCCAGTCGTTCTCTCTCATCTCTCTCCCTCCAAGACCGAGTGGCTGTGGTTACCGTCGTCCCGGTACAGCCAGCTGATTCCATCGCTGTGTATTGGGGGCAAAACAGTGGCTCCCACAGGAAGGGTTCGCAATTTGGGAATCCTCCTGGACTCACGGCTGTCCTTAGAGGACCATCTGACGGCCGTGGCCGGGAGGATGTTCTACCAGGTTCGCCTGGTGCGCCAGTTGCGTCCCTTCCTAGACCAGGACTCGCTACACACAGCCACTCATGCCCTCGTGACCTCCAGGCTGGACTACTGTAATGCTCTCTACATGGGGCTCCCCTTGAGGTGCATCCGGAAGCTCCAACTTGCCCAGAATGCGGCCGCGCGGGTAGTGATGGGAGCGTCGTGGCGCTCCCACGTAACACCGCTCCTGCGTGAGTTGCACTGGTTGCCGGTGGTCTTTCGGGTGCGGTTCAAGGTGTTAGTGACCACTTTTAAAGCGCTCCATGGCATCGGACCCGGATACTTACAGGACCGTCTACTGCCAGCAAATACCTCCCGCCGTCCGGTACGCTCCCACAGAGAGGGCCTCCTCAGGGAGCCGTCGGCCAGACAGTGCCGGCTGGCGACCCCCAGGGGGAGAGCCTTCTCTGTGGGAGCTCCCACGTTATGGAACGAGCTCCCCCCCGAACTCCGTATAATAACAGATTTACGCACCTTCCGTCGGGAACTAAAAACATTCCTTTTTCGACAGGCCGGCCTGGCATAGAAGCTTCGGTTCCAATAGGGTCAAAATGTTTTAGGGGGACTGAGTATTTTTTAAGATTTTAGCTTTGTATGTTTTGGGTTTTAAATGGGGATTTTGGCCAAATATTTAATTTATTTTTAATTATTTTAAATTTTGTATATTTATATGTTTTTTAAATTTTAGGCTGTACACCGCCCCGAGTCCTTCGGGAGAGGGGCGGTATAGAAATTTGATTAATAAATAAATAAATAAATCCCAACCCACCTCACAGGGTTGTCATTGTGGGGAAAATAGGGGGAAGAAGGAGTATATGAGGTATTTTCACTGCCTTGGGTTATTTAGAAAAAATAATAAAGGCTGAATAGCAATCTAATAAATAAAAAATAAATATAACCCACTCACTTTCTCCCAGAAGCTTAGAATGGGAAAGCGTGACTATATTTAAATGTTAGGCTAAGCCATTGTGCGCTTTGTTTTGCTTTGCTGTGGCTTGACCCCAGCTGTTTAAGAATACCATGATTTAAACTTTCAAGTGAAAATCCCAGCTATAAACCATTTTACAATAGCTTGGCCATAGGAATCGGGCTTGTTCAACCCATCCTGAAAGGCAACCAGGCGAGCTTCACCGTCGCCTTGAGTTAATAAAACACAGCGGCTTTGTTGACTGGCAGTGCTTTGACTCATAGGTCTTTGAAGACAATGGCGGCTTCCCACAAGTGCTGTGTGCCAAGTGACGTGGTACCAGTCCTACTTCGGCTTGCTGAGTTTGTTCTTTCTCTCACAACGATGTCTAGAGAATTGGTATAACAGTCTTGCAAGATTTGTTAAGATCAGTGCTGCAGACGGTGGTAGATTGGTAATTCCTATTCTATTTTATTCTATTCTATTCTGCTCTGCTTTGCTCTGCTCTGCTCTGCTCTGCTCTATTCTATTCTATTCTATTCTATTCTATTCTATTCTATTCTATTCTATTCTATTCTATTCTATTCTATTCTATTCTATTCTATTCTATTCTATTCTATTCTATTCTATTCTATTCTATTCTATTGCATTCCACTCATTCTACTCTACTCTACTCTACTCTACTCTACTCTACTCTACTCTACTCTACTCTACTCTATTCTATTCTATTCTATTCTATTCCATTCCATTCCACTCATTCTACTCTACTCTACTCTACTCTACTCTACTCTACTCTACTCTACTCTACTCTACTCTACTCTATTCTATTCTATTCTATTCTATTCTATTCTATTCTATTCTATTCTATTCTATTCTATTGCATTCCACTCATTCTACTCTACTCTACTCTACTCTACTCTACTCTACTCTACTCTACTCTACTCTACTCTATTCTATTCTATTCTATTCTATTCTATTCTATTCCATTCCACTCATTCTACTCTACTCTACTCTACTCTACTCTACTCTACTCTACTCTACTCTACTCTACTCTACTCTACTCTACTCTACTCTACTCTACTCTACTCTACTCTACTCTATTCTATTCTATTCTATTCTATTCTATTCTATTCTATTCTATTCTATTCTATTGCATTCCACCCATTCCATTCCATTCCATTCCATTCCATTTCATTCCATTCTTCCTCTCCACTCCACTCCACTCCACTCCACTTGTCCTGTCCTGTCCTATCCTATCCTATCTTATCCTATCCTATCCTATCCTATCCTATCCTATCCTATCCTATCCTATCCTATCCTATCCAAGATTTGTTAAAAAGATTTGTTAAGCTCAGTGGTGCAGACTGTAGTGGTGTAGTGGGTAACCAAGTGCAGATGTGAACTATATCTTCTAGGCTGACACTTTAATCAATATGATAATCACTCTTCTGTATTAGTGCAAAGTAATCTCTGCCCTGCTTAGCAGTGCTTCTTTATTTTCTGTTCTTTGCTGTTCCAGGAGATGAATATCTACAGTGACTGCAGTGGCATATTTCTGGTATCATGGAGGATCCACCTCTGTTTTTAATATTACAGTCTTTCCAACCCTCCAATTAACTTGACAGGTAGGTAAATACTGTATTGTTCCCATGGTTTTCACAGAGCAAAGATTGGAGAAAACAAAGGTTATCCAAGACAGAATAAAACTTGAAATGCCAACTTCCTCATTAATAGCTCAGATGCTCTACTTTTTAAAAACACCCAAAAGTAACAGAAATCTAATCTGTTGAGAAAATCACACCTAGGGATACCTTCCAAGAAGCTGAAATGTGCACTTGCTGGGGAAAAGAGGGCTCTTGCAGTTAACATTTCTGAAAACTTTAGTGGGAGGTGTTAGCAGCAACGAACTGTAATGCGACAAGCTGCTACCGGTAGAATTGCATTTTGTACAGTGTTTTTCCTCTCTGACTCATTTTGTACACAAACATATTCTTAATTTAAAAGTTATTGTCACCAATAACAGGATATGAGCTTATCCAAGCTGCGGTCAAAGGGGATGAGATACAATCTTTTGTGTGTAAACCACAGTTTCTATGGTAGATTTTTTAAAAAGAGCAGGAAACTCGCCCACATTTTGCTGGCGAGATTCATTTTCTAATAGTAAAACCCGTTTAAACAACGACAAAATCAGTTATTTTATCCCGTACATCATCGTAAAAGTGTTTATTTGTCCTTTGGGGAATTAGGTTTGGGAATGGCAGCATATGGCTTAGCAGGTGTGGTCTTGCCAATTATGGCTTATTACCAACCATGGTTAAGTAAATATTTTGATGTAATGTGGAAGAGAAGTCTGTTTGGCCAGCTAAACTGAAAGAGGTTTATTGTGCTTTATTAAGTGAACGGAAATAATAGATAACTTGAGGCAATAAAAATTCATCTATTAATGTTTCAGCGTTATACCAATATTGACCCATCGTATAGTCTAACTCTAAGAGATAACCTTATATATAATCCCTGTAAAGTATAAGATTAACATGGGAAAATGATACGGTACAAATCAGCTGTAAGGACAGGACTCCATTAAATTTAGTGGTATAAATTTGAATGGAATAAAATGGAATAAATGGAATGGAATAAAAATACCTTCCAAGTGACATCTATAGAAGCAATCCTTGGCTTACAACAGTTCATTAAGTTACTGTTCAAAGTTACAACGGCAGTGGGGAAAAAAAGATTTATGACTGTTTTTCACACTTGCAACGGATGACAGCATCCTCACGGTCATGTGATCAAACTCCAGATGCTTGGCAACTGACTTGTATTTATGACAGTTGCACACGATCCCCTTTTGTGACCTTTTGACAAAGGAAGTCAATGGGGAAGCCAAATTCACTTAAATTGCTAACTTAAGAGCTGCAGGACAAAATTCACAATGATTTCACTTAGCAACAGGAATTTGTGGCTCAGTTGAAGTTGTAAGTCGAGGACTACCTACAGTATATGAGAATCCAAGTAATGGAGGTTCCTCACACTTGCATTTTTTTCATCAGAAGCATTTTTTTCCCCCTAAACAATTCCTCTCTCTCCAATGGTCATGGACTGGCAATTTTATTCCAGTCTCCATTTTAATTTGAAATTGATGTTATTCCCTCTCCAGGGGTCATGGAGTGGCAATCTTCTCTTTGGAAAGAGGAATAAGAAGAAGGTTGAAAAGGAAAAACGCGTATTATTGTTTATTGGTATCCAATATTTCTTGCCGTTTCCAAGATACGTGTCCTTTCCACGATAAGGAAATCTGCTATCGTTTTGGTTCAATCCTGGTTATGGCCAGGTTGGAAATGATTTACAAGAAACCTGTGGCTTTTTAAATTTCTTTTGTTTTCCTAATGGAAAGGATAAGATTAGAAAAGGGAAATTATAATGAACATAACTGCAGGAGAGCCCTGGGCCTGCTTTGTCACTGCTGCTTGGATTTGAGGTGCCTGTATCTTTGTGCATCCATCATCGCTAGTTGTGATGATGGAATAATTTTATCACTTTGAATCCTGTTTGCTGTTTTTCTCAGCTATTCTCTCTTCTGTTTTGTCCAGACCTTGTTGGAAAGTGGACCTGATTGTTAGACTCCTAGGGAAACAGCTCACCTCTGCAGTCATGGGATCTGGCTTGATTGGTGCATCGATGTTCCTTCTATGCATCTGGTTACGTGAAGGGAATTCACAGAACCTCCTCATGGAGCAAAAAATGAAGCCGGCACTCCTGATTAATGAAGTCAATGCAGATAATCCCGGAGAGGACACCATGGAGTATTTGGAACTCTATCATGTCAATGGACAAAAAGTGGCTTTGAACGGATATCATTTAGTCCTCTACAACGGAAAGGGAAACAAAGCCTACAAAGTCATAGATCTCGGTGACCTCTCCACAGATGACCAGGGTTTTCTCCTGATTGGGTCTGGCAGCCTTGTCCCAAAGCCAGCTGTCATCCTCCCAAGGAGCACAATCCAGAATGGACCGGATGCAGTTGCTCTCTACTTTGGGAGATCGGACTTATACGAAAGCATGCCTGTAGACAACAAAGGTTTGGTGGATGCTTTGGTGCATAAATCTAAGAAAAAGGACAACGCAGACGAGTTGGTTCATGTGCTGACCCCTGGCACAGAACCTTTCTTGGAGGACCCGTTATTCCGGACCACCGATGATGAATCTCTGGAGAGATGCCAAGGGGCGGATTCTCAGAGCTTCTTCCAAGTGGGAGCGCCGACCCCAGGCTCAGACAACCACTGCATCCCTTTCTCAGAGTTGAACGCCTCTTTGGTGCTGATCAATGAGGTTAAGCTGGCATCCTTTGCTGGGGATGCTGAGTTTGTGGAGCTCCAAGGTCCCCCTTCCCAAGAGGTAAAGGACCTGGTGATGGTGCTGATTGAAGGAAGCACCCAACAGATCTACTCTGTCATGGAGGTCAAGGGTGAAACTTCTCCTGATGGGTTACTTCTGTTGGGGTCAGGACTGTCCGAAATTCCAGGTAGGGCTAGATACTTTCTGTATATGTGTTTGTCTGGTTTTTGACCCATGATCCATTGGCCAGCACAATCAGTAGCCATGAACTAGATCAGAGGGATAGAATCAAGATCATGTGAAGTATTAATACCACTTTACAATGCCTTGGTAAGGCCACACTTGGAATACTGCATCCAGTTTTGGTCACCACGATGTAAAAAAGATGTTAAGAACATAAGAAGAGCCATGCTGAATCAGGCCAAAGCCCATCGAGTCCAGCATTCTGTGTCACACAGTGGCCCACCAATTGTACATGGGGATCTTGAGCAGAAAGAGAAGGCAAAACCCTCCCTTTCCTTTGACCCCCAACAAATGGTACTCAAGGGAATCCTGCCTGCCTCAACCAACATAGAGGCGGCACATGGACATCCGTTTTAATAACCACCGAAACACTTGGCCTCCATGAATCTATCTAGCCCTGCCTTGAAGCTGTCAAGGCTGACAGCTGTCACGACCCCTTCTGGAAGTGAATTCCATAAATCAACGACCCTCTGGGTGAAGAAATATTTCCCTTTATTTGTCCTCACTTTCTTAGCTATGAGCTTTAGGGAGTGCCCCCTTGTCCTGGTATTGTGTGATAGAGAAAAGAATTTTTCTCTATCCACCTTTTCTATCCCATGCATGATTTTGTACATTTCGATCAAGTCACCCCTTAAACGCCGTCTTTCAAGGCTGAAGAGCCTTGAGACTCTAGAAAGAGTACAGAGAAGAGCAACAAAGATGATTAGGGGTCTGGAGGCTAAAACATACAAGGAACGGTTGCTGGAATTGGGTATGTCTAGTTTAATGAAAAGAAGGATGAGGGGGGACAGGATAGCAGTGTTCCAATATCTCAGGGGCTGCCCCAAAGAAGAGGGAGTCAAGCTGTTCTCCAAAGCGCCTGAAGGCAGGACAAGAAGCAACCAATGGAAACTAATCAAGGAGAGAAGCAACCTGGAACTAAGGAGAAACTTCCTGACAGTGAGAACAATTAACCAGTGGAACCACCTGCCTCCAGAAGCGGTGAATGCTCCAACACTGGAAGTTTTTAAGAAGAGACTGGACAGCCATTTGTCCGAAATGGTGTAGGGTTTCCTGCCTGAGCAGGGGTTGGACTAGATGACCTCCAAGGTCCCTTCCAACTTTATCATCATCATCATCATCATCATCATCATCATCATTATTATTATTATTATTATTATTATTATTATTATTATATATCACACTAGGAAATTCTGACCCCAAAGGTGGTTGTAAGTTGAGGCATACCTGAAGTCCTTGACCTACAACAGTTCGTTTAGCGACTGTTCAAAGTTACAACAGCAGTGAAAAAAGTGAGTTATGACCATTTTTCACACTTACGACGATTGCGGCATTCCCCAGGGTCACATGATCAAAATTCGGACGCTTGGCAACTGACTCACATTTATGACGGTCGCCGTGTCCCCCCCCGGGGGGTGGGTCACGTGACCTTCTGACAAGCAAAGTCAACGGGGAGGCCAGATTTGCCTCACAGCCGTGTTGCTAACTTAACCACCGCAGGAATTCACTTAACACATGTGGGAAGAAAGGATGTAAAATGGGAGCCAACTCACTTAACAACTGTCTCGCTTAGCAACGGAAATTTTTGGCTCGCTTACGGTCGTAAGCCGAGGACTTCCTGCCTTTAGGAAGCTCTGGCTTAGCCAAGCAGCATGTTCAGAAACGATGACTGTGTTCACCTGATGTGTTAAACCAGGGGTAGGCAACCTCGGCTCTTTTACGACTCACGGACTTCGGCTCCCAGAATTCCATGCTGGGAGTTGAAGTCCATGAGTCATAAAAGCACCAAAGTTGCTTACCCCTTGTGTTAAACGATGTGCTTCTGCACAAAATTACCGTTGCTAAGGCGAAAGCTGCAATTTACAGGCCCAGCACACCCTCCTTTGTGCAAGATGCAAGCACCTTTTAGCACCTTGCGGGAATCTAGCACTTGGTTTTTTTTTTGCTGAGTTTTTTTTTTAATTTTTTATTAAGTATATATTTGTAAATGTAAACAAAGAAAAAATTCAAGTTGAATGCTATTCAACTTAATACAATCATTTTAAACTTGTAAACATTCTTCACTCAGTATATCAAGATTTAACTATAAGCAAGATACATTTTCTTTGATTGGTGTTTCTCTTGTATGTAGTCTATCCAATGTTTCCAGTCCAACATATATTTTTCATTTGAATGATCCTTCAAATATGCAGATATTTTAGCCATTTCTGCCATATTTATGGCTTTCAAAGTCCATTCTTCTATAGGTCGTATTTCTGGCTTCTTCCAATATTGTCCCACCAACAGTCTCGCTGCTGTGATCAAGTTCAAAATTAAGTTCGTCTCTATAGTGGTACAGTCTTTTATGATCCCTAACAAAAACAACTGAGGTACCACTGTTGCGTGTCTGGAAGAAGTATCAGTACTTACTACACGAAAAGATTCCCATTTGGACGATCCCCAGACACGCAATAGGGAACATAAACATAGTACAAGCTCAAGATGTGGTGCCCTATAGTAAACTCGTAGTGGAAGAAGGAAATGTGTTATCATTAAAGCCATCGAATATGCTAGCAGATGAAGGAATAGTTTGTACCTGGTTTTCATATTTACAATTGCAGTCCAGATGGCAAAAAGAATCTAGCACTTGTTTGAGAAGCTGTAATCCTTACTCCTAGGAGGAGAAAGCTATGTAAATAGACACTTGACCTTGCCAGAAGATGCCTTCTCTCTCGAAAGGTGTGCGCTTGACTCTCAGATTCGTCTGTTGAGCACCTTGCCTGCCCAACTACCTGTAGAGGCCACATAAAGTTCTCTTTCTTACAGGCGGTGCAGTTCACTCGCAGCCTCTCCAGAATTCCAGCATCCCCCTCCTCAAAGCAGGCGCCAATGCTATTGCCCTGTATAGCGGGACCATCAGCCACTTCGTGGTGGGCTCCGGTGTCCCACCGATATCAGGCCTTCTGGATGCCTTGGTGTACACAACAGTGGAACAGCCGGATTCGCAGCTGCGGGACCTCTTGACCCCTGGGAAGCCTCTCTTCTACGTGAACAAAAAGTAAGGAAGCTGAATGCCTGCAGAAATGTTCTGCTAATCCTTGCAGAAGGAAGCCTGCCCGTGCCGAAACAGATTCCCAAATTCTAGGACCTGATAATGAGGGGCAGACAGAAAGGTGAAAAGTGCTGCTTTGCTGGAGCCAAAATATGCATTTATGGCAAAGCATGGCAATCAGGAACAACCCCGAGGGAGGTTGCGCTACTACCGGTAGTTTGATTCACTTTGCAGTCTGATTTACCTGTCGGTTGAATGCCTTCCTTCGAAAGCATATCAGCCCTAGTGGCGCAGGGGTTAGAATGCAGTACTGCAGGCTGACTCTGCCGACTGCCACGAGTTCGATCCTCACCAGCTCAAGATTGATTCAGCCTTGCATCCTTCTGAGGTCAGTAAAATGAGGACCCAGATTGTTGGGGGCAACAGGCTGACTCTGTAAACAGCTTAGAGAGGGCAGTAAAGCACTGTGGAGCAGTATAGAAGTCTAAGTGCTATTGCTATTTTCCTTCCTTCCTTCCTTCCTTCCTTCCTTCCTTCCTTCCTTCCTTCCTTCCTTCCTTCCTTCCTTCCTTCCTTCCTATCCTGACTGGCTCAAAGTTGACTCAGCTTTCCATCTTTCTGAGGTTGGTAAACTGAGGACCCAGATTGTTGGGGGAAATAGGTTGACTTTGTAAACCACTCAGAGGGCTGTAAAGCACTGTGAAGCGGTATATAAGTCTAAGTGCTAAGTACTATTGCTAACTGCTGCAGTGATTAATTTAACAGCCACGGCAAAAAAAGGGCATGATTCATTTAACAGCTGCCTTGCATTGTGGTTGTAAATCAAGGACTACTATATTGTGAAGATGTTAGAAGGGCTCTCAAAAAATAGCTCATTCCATTTAGCAAAGCATCTCCCTCGCCCCCATTTTGCAGAAGATAAAACTATTAAAATCGTTTCAGCCATTTCTCTACTTCTCACATTCTCTTTCAGCCTTTCCCTCTGATTATTTATGGACCTTTCTCTTCCCCTGTGTTAATTTTCATCAGATCCCAGCTGAATGGTGCATCCGTGAGCCGGTGTGTCTGCTGCTCCGTCTCCCGCGATTTGTCCTCTTACGCCCTTGGCAATCCTACACCTTTGCAGTTCAATGACTGTCCGAAGAAGCGCTTTAGCCAAAAAGTTTCCTTTTGTTTTCAAGGAGCAGGTAAGTGCTGCCTGCTGGAGACAGTGGGGGACCTGTGAACTGAAGCATACCAAGCATACTACAGTATAATGGTTTGTGGGAAAGACCTCAAGGAAATAGGCCAAGGGATGCTGCCAAGGGAACAGTCAGGTAAGGGACAGCATAGCCCTCAGCTAAATAATGGTTGGGGCAAGAGCTCAGAAACCTCCGTAGTTTCTCAGGCTTTAAAAGAGACCGTGGAAGATTTGTACTTTCAAACCTGTTGAGATTCTGTTAACTGCAACATAATGTGTGGTCCCGATCCTTTCCACCTGACAGGGAGAGTGTAAATGCATTAAGTAAACTAAGTGGAGATACAAATATCTTCTCTGTCTCTTCTGCTAATCTTCCTTCTGTGTCTTCTGTACCTTAAGATTGCCAACAAAAACCTCAGGACGAAAGCACAATTCAGAGTGTTTTGGCCCAGTCTCTGGAGCAACGATGCAACTGCAGTTTTTCCCCAGCATATTTCAAAGGTAAAAGCTGTGTGGTCTTTCTCTTGGAGTGTTTCAACCCCTGTGTCGAAAGAACCAACAAAGCTGGCTGAAATAACCGACAAAGACGATGGTTCCAGGTTTTTTGCAAAACCTTCCAGTAAGATCCTTAACCACCTCATGAAAGAGGCTAAGACATCACTGGATAAACTGACAGATTTGTGGGAAATGTCCTCACGCAATGACTGAAATCAAAGGAAGGAAATCTTGTTCTTTCGTGACATAATCTGTGGCAGGAAAGACGATCAGTGGGCTGGTTCCTTAAATAGTGTAAACCAGAGGTAGGCAACCTTGGCTCTTTTATGACTCGTGGACTTCAACTCCCAGAGTTCCTGAGCCAGCATAGCTGGCTCAGGAACTCTGGAAGTTGAAGTCCACGAGTCATAAAAGAGCCAAGGTTGCTTACCTCTGGTGTAAACCAACAGTCTGAATATAATAATTCAGGCAGCCATTTGCGTTTGGGTAAATCAAACCAGGATACAGGGTTTGATTTACCCCCTGCTCTTCTAGCATGTGTTGAGTATATAGGTAACAAACTGTAAAATGGAAATGAAGTGAAATTTAAAAGAGATTCATATCAGTGCTAATATTAAAATAGGTAATGACAGTACTTGGGAAAGAAATTTGCACAGATTGATATTTCTTTGTACTCCTCTTGGCACAGATCCTGTTTTAACATGTGAAGGCAGAGAACTGGTTTTCACTGCCCTCTTGAGGGCCCGGTCAACAGAACAGCTGGACCGTGAGTTGCAAGCCCTCTCAGCCTTGGAGAAGACTGAGGAACTGTTGCATTTTGGAAATCAGAACCACAGCATAGCCATTAAGAATTGTTCAAGCAATGCAGATGGGACACACACACCTCCAGGTACAGTAGTGCGATGGAGGGGAGAACACAACAGAGTGCAGCTTCCAGGATTTTTAGCTCCCCCCCCCACCCCAGCATAAGCATTCACCCTTCACCATTGTGTGGAACACAAAAATTGCTTGGCCATAGGATAAGCCAGTGTTTGGCAGTTTGACAGTCTGAAGATGGGCAGACTTCAACACCCAGAATTCCCTAGCCAGCATGGCGATCATATGACCACGGGACACTGCAACTGCTGTAAATATGTGCCTGGTTGATCATATGACTGCAGGGATGCTGCAACGGTCATAAGTGTGAGGACTTGTTGCCGTCGTAACTTTGAACGGTTGCTAATCAGACTTCATTAACAAAGTGAACAAAGGCAGGCAATTCTCTTTTTTTTTTCTTCAGGAGAAAAACTTTTGAAGTGGAACGATAGATTGAACCACCACATGTTGAAGAGCTAGATTCTATTTTATAGACTTGATTTTGTTTCTGGAGGATGCCCATAATTTTTAAATAATTGGTTGCAATGCTTGGAGAGCTTCCGAAGTTGGCTACCTGTAACCCGCTTCTTCTCTTCAGGGATCAGGAAAGAAAGATTAGCTATTTGCCCTAGAATAAAATGTTTGTATGTTCAGTCTGAAGTGACAAGATTTGGTTCATTGTAGATTTAACTTCGGAAGAACCGAGGACAACCGAAGCACCTCCGATTCCAGCCCTGGAGTTGCTTATCAACGAAGTAAACGCAGACAATCCTGGATCTCGAGAAGATACGGAATACATTGAGCTCTTCTACCCAGGAGAAGCACCGTTTTCACTCCAGAATTACTGGCTTGTTCTGTACAATGGCAAGAACAACTTGGCTTACGAAGTCTTGAACCTGACAGGCTATTCCACCAATGAGTGGGGCTACTTCCTTGTAGGGAGTGCTGGAGTGACCCCCAAGCCCTCATTTCTTTTGCCAGATGCCACCATTCAAAATGGTGTAGACGCCGTGGCGCTCTACCGCCACCCCAACCCTGTCTATAAAATCAACATGCAGGTGACTGTGGATGGGCTGGTTGATGCTGTGGTGTACAGAGCCCGGGGTACGGATAAAGCGGATAAGCTTGTGGCTTTTCTCACTCCTGGACAAAATGTCCTCCATGAAAATGATTCCCATAGCACTGAAGATGAATCCATCAGCCGATGCCTCAGCCTGAAGCCCAGAGATTCCAAGAGTTTCCAGGTAAAACGGCTGAAGGTTTAAGAGGAGCCACAGAGATCAGCCAAGTCTCCATTTTAGCTTGTGTGTCTTGTTTACGCCATCTTGGTTATGTTTATCTAACACACCAAGCCCTAATTTGCTTTAGCATAGTTGGCTGAGTCCACCATAATTGACGGTGCTAATGTTATGCTGTAAACCAGGAGTCTCCAAACTCAGCAACTTTTAAGACTTGTGGACCTCAGCTCCCAGAATTCTGGCTGGGGAATTCCGGGAATTGGCGCACAAATCTTAAAAGTTGCCAAGGTTGGAGACCCTGCTGCAAATCATATTAGCAGCTCATGGAGGGGTTAGCTACAGCCACATGATGGCTTTGTGCAATGTCTGATAACCCTCCCAACTCCAGCCTGCTGCATCAGCATCTAGCGCAATCAAGTCATCTTATCAACTTGAACCACAGTTGATGGAGGTTGTAAAGAGATAATTGAGTATAGGTCCTCCCGACAGGGGCTTTCCAGAAGGAAACAGGATGTGGGCTGAATTTGACTTTGAGTTTATTCCATTAGGGTTCTGATTGTGCTGGCTGTTCAGAAATAATTGTGAGAATTAGGTTAAATGGGATGCTTATCACACAAACATCTGGCTGATGGTTGAGTTAAGAGAGAGGGACTGGCCCAAAGTCAGCCAATTGGCTTTCATGCCTAAGGCAGGAATAGAACTCACCGTCTCCTGGTGATTGGCCCAACGTCACCCGTTTGGCTTTCATGGCTAAGGCAGGACTAGAACTCACCATCTCCTGGTGATTGGCCCAAAGTCACCCAGCTGTTTTTCATGCCTAAAGCAGGACTAGAACTCACTGTCTCCTGATGATTAGCCCAAAGTTGGCCAGCTGGCTTTCATGGCTAAGACAAGACTTGAACTTATGGTCTCCTACTTCCTAGCCTGGTGCTTTAACCATTAGACAATATTCTTCCCAATATTCATGCATCTCCCACTCTTATGACATTCAGGAAGCTATAAAAAACATGTTTGTTCTCTCCCAGGCCTGGAACAGCATAGTTTTGAAGCCCACTTTAATTATGCTTGGATTATAACTGGGAGTTTTGTTCTTCTGCTCAGTCACAATTTCTTTTTCTATATATTGTTTCCCTTTTTATCTCTACGTTCTCCGGAATTCCCAAAGAGTTGGTTGGCCTTGAAACTGGATAATTAAATACAATCAGTCCCTGCCCTTAGATGTTTTTCTCCAGGGCTAAGTTCTGAAACTAACTGGACAGAGTGGCTATAAGGAGCCTTCAGTTGGGGAGAGCCATTAGAAATTTGAAAATGCACTTTAAAAAAAAAGAACATTGCAGATTCATAATACTTTTTTTGGGTGCCTTCTCCCGCCCACCTCCCAGGTGACTGAAACAACGCCGCTTCAGGAAAACTCTTGTGTGTCTCTCAGCTGGACTCTCACCAAAGAGGTGCTCCATAATTCTTCCACTGTCATCAACGAAGTGGGCCTGGCCAATGACTCATTACTGTACAAGTTCATAGAACTGAAAGGGAAGCCCGGGGACAGCTTAAAAAAATACACATTGCACTTCTTCTTCGGGAACCATAACCGGCCATACACCAGCATCCACCTGCAAGGCAGATTTGGGAGTGAGGGTCTCTTTGTCGTCATGCCAGGACGAATGTTCCAGAGTATTAAGCCTAATGGTATGTCGCTGGTCTTAATAAACTGTTCTGTTTGTGTCCTGGTAGACCTTGACTTACAACTATGCATTTAGTGGCCGTCTGAAGTTACAACGGCGTTGGAAAAAGTGACTTAGGACCGTTTTTCACACTTACAACCGTTGTAGCATCTCTGTGGTCACGTGATCAAAATTCAGATGCTTGGCAACTGGCATGTACTTATGACGTTAAATCAAGGGTTTACATTTTACTGAGCTAAAACAAGGAAAAGAGTAGCTAGTGAAAAATGTTTAAAAATTGAAATGCTGTGCCAGTGAAGAAGTGACAATTGTGAAAAGTATATTAATTAGGTACTTTAAAAGTGTGTGTGTGAGAGAGAACAAGATAATTAGGGGCGCAAAATGGACATGGATTAATACAGAAGTGAGTAACCAGTACCAAGGATGTGTAAAAAGTTAGCAAAAATCACACAGTTGTTGAGAGGGGAAAATTTTAAATCAGTTCAGTTTGAAGCTGTTTGGCAACAGGTTGTCGGTCCAATTTGCCTGCGTTCTCTTAATCAGCACTTACTTTTTGTTGTTTTTATAGGAGTTTTTTTTTTAATCTTTGTAAGCTGCCCGGAGTCACTGAGAATAAATTGGGCACTAATATAAATTTTCTTAAATAAATACTTCATGGCTTTTTAAAAAAAAAATGCTGGTCCTTCATTAACTTTATCCCATTTCTTTCCAGAGCAGTTGGTGATGCCCACTCTCTGGAATCATTCTTTCCCAAAGCAGGAGAACCTGACGGTGGCGCTATTCAGCCGAAAGCTACGACTTCCATACGGTACTCTAAATATTGCCGAGAAAATAGAATACCTTGTGACGTGGAATCCTGGGATGATCTCTCAAGTACCCTTTGTATCTGGGAAAAGGGAAAGGTGAGCATCTTGTATTCCTACAGTGCCTTGTTCTTTCCACTCCTATTCTGCAATTCTTTCTGTAAAAACTAGGGAGCGTCCCTTCTGAGAATTTGCCATGACCACATTTCTTCTGTAGGCTCAATTGTCTCTTATGCAAGTGTTGTCTAGTCTGCCGCACTTCCTCCTTCTCCCAAGATCATTCTCACATCCCATTAAAGGTAAAGGTAAGATAAAGGTTTCCCCCATCCAGTAGGGGCGGTGCTCATCTCCATTTCCTAGACAAGGGAACCAGCATTGTCCGAAGATAGTTCCGTGGTCATGTAGCCAGCACTATATGCTAAGGTGACCTTCCCACCAAAGTGGTAATTATTTATCTACTTACATTTGCATGCTTTCAAACTGCTAGGTGGGCAGGGGCTGGGCCAGAACAGGAGCTCGCTCCAACACATGGTGCTTGGGTCTCAAACTACCAACCTTCTGGTCTACAATCCAACTGTGTCTTAACTGCATTTATTGAAATCCTTTCCTATAACCATCATTGTGATATTTGCATGTAAGTGTTTGGTTCCCCGTGTAATGTTTTGCTTGCTACAAATGTTCTGGGCTTGCTTTTTGTGTCCTTGCAGAATCTGGTCTTTGAGTTACTGCCCTTTTTGCAAGGAAATCTTTCTCATCTCCAACCCCACCCCAGGTATGGAGAATAGCTGTCCTCAACAGTCTCTGTCCTTGGATGTTGGGATGTGCCTATGGACACCTAGTAAGTGGTCTTTTTTCTTTTTCTTTCGGGCAACTGGAGTCATCCCTTGTGTGATGGAAGGTGGTGAGAAGGCAGATCCTGAAGAGGAAGGACTGCGGTCCAGAAGAGGCAATGCAGTCCAGATATCCTGTGTGAGAGAAAGAGAGTGAAGACAGTCTCTCCTCAATAGTTCCCAGAGTATATTGTAGATGCAGACAGTAGAATCTTCAGTCTGGCAAGATTTTGTCTATAGGTGTGAAACAATAAAGAACTCAGCCTGGAAGAATCACCACATGTTATTCCTGGTTTGGGGCCTGACCCATGGTGACTGAGGAATTCTGGAACTTGAAGTCCACACATGATGTGATAGAATGTAGGGAGGAGCTGGGTTTCCAGGAAAGGGGCTGGGGAATGAATTCCAGAGGACTAAGAGGCAACTCAGCCTAGATATGTGTGAGAGAAAGAGGGTGAAGACCACCCCTCCCTCATAGTTCCTAAACTACATTTTCAATACAGATAGTAGAGTTCTCAGCATGGAAGACTTTTGTCTATAGAGATGAAACAATAAGGAACTCAACATAGAAGAACTGCACATTCTCATTCTTGGTTTGGGGCTTGAAACCCTGTTTTTTTTCCCCAGAAAGGGGCATGATGCTAAACCTGCTGTAGATACAACCAAAAAAGAGAGAGGCTTTTGTATCATTGGACAATGCAAAACATACACTAATTTTTGTGGGGTGGATTTTTTTCTTTTTGCTTTAAGTCAGTTCTTGAGGAGTCCTTGGTGCTCTTGGAGCTTGCTTATTTTCTTGCAGATGTTTCATTACCCAAACTAGGTAAACATCATCAGTTTAGCCAGCTTTTTTTTTTTACTCCTAGCAACTGCATGGGCTACTCCTTGCCGTTTTCTTGGCAAATCAGAACTGATTTGCCCTAGCCTTCTTCTTGGGGTTGAGGAAGAGTGACTGGCTCAAAGTCACCCAGCTTCATACTAAGGTGGGACTAGTCTAGAACTCATGGTCTTCCAGTCTCTGGCCTGGTGCCTTCGCCACTATACCAAATCTTTTTAATATGTTTTATATGTTTTGATGTATGACCTTTACGTTGTTCTTTATTTTTATACTGTAAATGTTGTAACATTGCCCAGAATCAGGTGCTTAAGATAGCTATTCTTCTCTTGACAGACTGTTCCTTCTGGCTTCAAAATCCACAGTTACAAGGTCACTTCCAGCAGATACTAGTGAGGTCCATGGAAAATAGCTGCTTATGTGCTATCTCTCTCTGTGCTCTGCAAGGTTTGTGTCCAACATGTCTTTTAAAAAAATAGCATAGTATCGATTGATATTGCTTCTTGAAAACATTGCTATGGACAATATATTCATGTCAGAAAAGGCACAGCCAGTGTAAATAATGTTATTTTCTGAACTTTTCAAGCTAAGATGGGGGATCTGTAGTGGCCCAGATTTTAATATATATGTATATGTGCCCATTATTCCCTGCCAAAAAAGCCAAACGACCAGGATGATAGAAGTGACTATCTAATATATTCTGAAAGGATATAGATCCTCCACCCTTGATTTCAAGCAGGGATGCAGAAGCTGGTCTACCCAAACCTGCCTAGAATGTGGTGCAGAGAGCTCCTATAAAAATTGCCCACTATCACATTTTGCAATTTTTAATGAGAAAGGAGAAATTATTCTCTGTGTGGGGAATAACCGTATTGCCTGTGTTTTTCATTCAGTGTTAAATTGTCTAGCAATTTAGCAACAAGGGTAAAGATTTCCCTGTCAGTTGTGTCCAACTCTAGGACACCGTACTAATCTCTGTTTTCCCGCCAAGGGAGCCCTTGTTGTCCAAAGATGCTACTGTGGCCAGCATCCCACCAAAGTGGTACCTATTTATCTACTCACTTTGTATGCTTTGGACCTGCTAGGTGGGCAGGAACTGGGGCAAGTAATGGGAGCTCACCTCATTGTGTGGCACTTGGGTCTTGAACCGGGGCTGTCAACTTCCAGGTGACAAACGCAGCGTCTGTAATCACTGAGCCATCACATGATAAATCAGTTTAATTGGACCTTCATGTGTGGACCTGGTCTTTCAAACCTGAATAGCTAATACATCTTTCTTGTCTTTCCACAGAATTGAATTTCACTTGCTCTGGTACCACACTGAAATTGTCCGGTCGGTTGCTGGCCACGTCACCGGAAGAGCGGCAGCTCCTTATCCAGTGGCAACAGAAATTCTCCCTAAGTTCCAAACTATTTTCTGTGGATGGGATATTCCTCCGAACTAATGCACCCTGTGCATCTTCCAGTGAGGTGGTACCAATAGCTAAAGGTAAGGCGATCAGGTGGTGACCAAAGATATGTGGGGAGAGGAGAAGGAATGTAAGTGACACAGGTGACCCCAGATTCTTCAAGGAAAGAATTTTCTTTCTTTCTTTCTTTCTTTCTTTCTTTCTTTCTTTCTTTCTTTCTTTCTTTCTTTCTTTCTTTCTTTCTTTCTTTCTTTCTTTCTCTTCATAATTTTTGCATTGTGACTGATTCCATAAATAAACCATTAAAAGAAAGCACGGATGCCTCTAGCCTTTATATTAATAATACCTTTTTCTCTTTTTTTCCACAGCTTCGCTTGAAGGCTGGGAAATTGCTTTTTTGGTCTTGGGTTCCATTGTGCTTATACTGCTGTTAATCGGTGGAACTTTCTACTGTATAAAAAGGTAAAAGAAATAAGAGCTGCTAATGGATTTGTGCTGAAGCCAAAGCTAGCAACGAAAACATGAACCTACAACATTGATCCAGTATGAACCTGTCTCCATTATCCTGTATGTGTACCTTTGCCTAACCTGGTACCCACCTAATGTGCTGGGCAGCTATTGTATGTGCTCATGTCCCTGGGGGATTCTTGAAGTTGAAGTTAGTTGCCAAGATTTAGAGAAACACTATTCTAGGATGTTGCTTAGATTCCGCAACCATCTCTGTTCTTTCTGTTATGAGAAACAGAGCAGAAGCAGCCTGCTCCGCTCCTCTCCCCATCTCATTAAGCAAATAAAACTCACGCTACTCTCCTAACCTATTTCCTTCTGGGTTTTTCCAGACCGCAGAACTACAACAACATTGAACTGAATGATCGCTGTGAGATTATATCAGACATCTGATTGTACCAGGAAGAGCCTCCGTAAAGAAAAAAACTATTTTGGGATCTAATGAAGAGGTAAATCTCAGAAGAACGTTCCGGCCAACTGAGCACAGTGTAAATGGATCAAATTCCTGGAGTATTTATTTTGAGGGTGACATTTTTCTGTTCCCCCATGGAGTGTGGGAAACCTACCTATTTGTTCCTACAGGCATCTCTCACTGCCAGCTTGTGTGAAAAATTGGTGGGGTACCATGATATTTTCCCCACCCACCATGAAAAAAATAAATGTGATTATTTTCTCCCCGTAACTTCGAAATTAGCTCACCCTGATGAGAGAGATCTGTTTGAAATTAGCTCACCCTGATGGATTGTTAATCAGGTCTATGGTGGCTTCACTCCCCATAAGCAATGGACCGTCTTAGTTGTGATGTGTGTTGCCACTGACAACGCGTGCCTCAAATACTGTTTGTTTTTTTAGGGGACCTCACTCAGGAGAGCTTGCCTCTTTCCATGCAGAGAAAATCTTAGGTTCACTTCCTAGTTCGGGAAACAGGAAAAGATCAGTTCAGGAAAACATTGTCACGAAGCCGTTGGTTCAGGTGACATTTTAAGCTGTGGGCAAGGAGGCAACTGGACGCCAGGCAGGTTCCTAGGCTCATCTCCCATTTCCTAAGCAATAAAAGTCAGTATGTAAGCAAAAGAAATTAAAAATAAAAAGAGGTCAGCCTTGTCCAAACATTCCATTTTCCCCAGAATGAAACTCAGGAATTTGTATAGTAAAAAGTTGACTGTAGCCGTCACCTTGCTCACATAGCTACCAACTCTGCAGACTTGAATTTCTTGCTCACTGCAAGAAGACCTCAGCTAAAATTAAAATATGTTATTTTTATAAAACAATGCCACAAAGAGAAGGTGGTATAAATTGTGAAGGCAATTTTCCATGGGGCAAAGGCCAAATTCAGTATCTTCCAAAATGTGCTGTCCCAGAACCAGCTTCTCATGCCTCTATAGAAGTGAATAGGGGGTCCTTAGTGCTCTCTGAACTTGATTGTATTCTTGCAGCTGTTTTGTTACCCAGCTGGGTAGCATCATCAGTGTTAGAAGGAATTTGCTCCTCTAGCATGGATGATGTTACTTAGTTCGGTAATGAAACTTAATCCAAAGGGTAAGTGTGACATTTGCTTTCAGGTACACTTGATTTAACTGGGCTTGTAGAAGCTGCAATTTTAATTTTAATTTTTCTGATTAGATTTTAATCAACTACTGCCCTCTGCTGATCCGCTAGCATTGTAGCAATTACTAATTAAATTGCCCATCCAAATGCAGTACTTTCTGATCCTGTAGAACAGGGGTCTCTGAAACCAGCAACTTCCTTCTATAGAAATAAGGAAGATGAACTTGACAGCAAAGATGTGGTGACTCAGTGGCTTGATGATGCTGGAGGAGATGGTCTGAGCTGTGGCGGTTTGAGCCGTAGTTTTGCCCACCGCCATCTTACATTTTTTTTCCATTTTTAAAAATCATACTGTTCTCTTGGTTTTTCCAGTTCTGGCATTCGGGGAGTTGTGAAATAAATGTTTAATTGCTAATTCGTTCTTCTTTTTCCTCTGATCATAGAGATCTTATGATGTTTGTTTTTGCTGTCCCTAGGCTGGAAATTTATTTATGGTTGATTGTATTTTATTCTGTTGTGAGCCACAGAGAGTCAGAATGACTGGGTGGCATACGAATGGACTGAAAAATAAAATAAAAAAATTGGAACGCAGCTTACTGATTGATTTTCAGTTATTAGACCTGTCAAAGGATCTGAAGTTTCTCTTCCTGGCAATTCTTTAGAGCTTTCTCCCCTCTCACTTTTTCTGTTTTTCATCTTTCTTTGGAAATGGATGGCTTGGCTTACAGCTCTCCCTGTCACAATTAAAGCAAGGATCGTCTACAAATTGGGAAATCCCTTCTCTTTGCCTTTCTAGTTATGCTAAGCAATGGAGACCTTCAGCCTTAGGAAGCTGTTAAGTAGAAGCACATTTGTGTGGTCGACAGAAGAGACCAATGTTCATCCTCCTTGACTGACAACAATTTGTTTAGCAGCCATTCAGAATTACAGTGGCACTGAAAAAAGTGCGGTTCACACAATATGCTTCATCACAAAGTAATAATATGATAACAATCGTATGTGAATAAAAGCCAGTTTGGGGTAGCGGTTAAAGCACCAGGCTAGAAACCAGGTGACTGTAGGTTCTAGTCCTGCTTTAGGCATGAAGCCAGTTGGGTGTGACTTGGAGCCTGTCCATCTCTCAGCCCCAAGAAGAATAAAGCAAGGGCCAACCACTTCCAAAAATTTTATGGTTAAAATTTGTTCAGCTTTGCCCACAGTGTTAGGATAGCCGTACATCCCATCAAGGCAGCTGAAGAGAAATTTGATGCATGATCCATGATCCATCTGTGTATTTCACAACCTCTTAATATCAACATTCACCATAAGATATAATGCCATCCAGTCCCATCGAGGCTGCGAAGTGAGTCATTTCTCCAGGTTGCAATTGCAAGTCTTCTACCCAGATTTCTAGCTAGATCTTCTGCAACATCTGGAACCTGCTGTGATGGTAGCATGGTCTTCTGCAACATCTTCTAAACCCAGATTTCTGGCTAGATCTTCTACTGGAATATGTTGTGATGCTAGCGGTCTTTTGCAACATCTGGAACCTGCTAATGGTATTAGCACTCTCCCAAAACATCTGGAACTTTTTGCATGCTAGCATGGCCTTCTGCAAAATCTAGAACCTGCTTTTCATTTCCTGAAAAGGTGAAGAGTCCTATGTACTACAATTCCCATGAGTCCAAACCATGGTAGTTGATGACAGTTGTGGTCCAACACATCAGGAGATTTTCACTTGTTTGTAAAACAAAAAAAAAGAATATTGGGTTTTTGTTTTGCAGCTTGATTATTCTCATGACTTTGCATGCACTCATCGCTGCAAATCTAGCTTTCTTGGCGTTCTCCTAAACGCGACCCCGCCAATAGCAAAATTCGCCTGTCTAGCCCTTTAATAAAAGGGGGGGGGAAGAGTCGTAACCTTGGAGACAGAGGCGTTTAGGATTCCAGCGCCTTTTCCCTGTCGCCATCTTTGACGCCATCCGCCTGCGCCCAGCTCTGCGGAAGGCGGCAAACTACGTCACCGCGAGCGCGACGGTAGGAGCAACGGGCGATCTCTGAGGATGTAAGTAGCGGAGAGGCGCTTAATCCGTCTCCATCTGGCTCGGGGACGGCCGCGAGAGCGGCGGGAAGCAGTTCGCCGAGCCGCTGAGGGCCTTCTCAGCAGGGTCGGCCTCGTGGAGGAGCGTGAGCCCGCCTCGGGCGTGCGGAAGGCCCAGACGGAAAGTGGGGAGGGGAAGCGCCTCTGAATCTGGAGGACGGGGCGGCGTGCGGGTGGGTGACGTAGAACCCAAGCTGGCTCCGCCCCTTTCTGGCCTCTTGCTCAAAGCAGGTTCCTGGAGGGGGGGGCTGTTGGAGCTGTTCCCCTTTTTGGGGGGGGGAGGAGGTTTTTTTTTTGGGGGGGGAAGGCACTGGGTTCCCCAATGATCCATTGTAGAACTTGAAAGTAATTTTTGCACCACTTAAATAGGCAGATTCCGCCCTGTAAGGTTTGACACGCTTTGTTGTCGTTGCTTTTGCAAAAAATAAAAATAAAAATCTGATTTATTCCAGTTTTTTGGAAGCGAGGGAGAGGCAGTTCTGTGCCTCCCTTCGTTTTTTTTTTTTTTTTTTTAAAATGGGATTATGCACCACTTCGATCCAGTTGGATTCTGGGTCGTTTTCAGGATGTATAATATTTATTATTTATTAATTAAATTTTTATGCCGCTCCTCTCCGAGGACTCGGAGCGGCTAACAACATAAATAAAAACATCTCAACATTTCCAAAAATCTAAAACCAAATCTAAAAAGCATTTAAAAAGACCCCCAGACACATTCATCATTCACACACAATAACGCCTAATAACAACACAATAATGCATAGTACAGAGCTATAACGTGATACTTCGGTGTAATAAAACTCACGTATTGCTTTGGTGGCTTTCCAAATGGTTCTCCCAATTTTACAAAAGGCCCTACGTGTATCTTGGTGGATAGGCTGGAATTCGGACGCTCACTCGGAATAAAATCCCACAGGAAGTGCTTTAGTTTTATAACTTGTATTCCTTTCATATTTAAGGAGCAGAGATAGTGGTGGAGCTTGATATGAGGGTTGAAATAAAGGTAGGATAGGGAGAGTAGCAGTGAGATAAAGTAAATGTTATCTGGATATTTTTTTATGGTGCAGTAAGAAAATATCTTGTTCCATCTAAATTGCAGGTTTGTTTAAATGCCAACAGGATGTCATAACTAACAGGCTCTCTTAATTTATGCCTTCCAGATGAGACAAATGCTTGCAGCATTCCAAACTAACATATTTCAGTATCTAAATAGTCAAATAATCTCATAGTGCCTGTTGGGGCCCCAATATCTAAAAATTGTAGTACAAAGATTAAAATATATTTAGCAGTTCTTCCTCTTTCCAAAAGGGTGACCCCAGTCAGATTTGCTGGGGAACTGCTGTACATAACTTAAGTAGAAATATATGCATATATAATTATTACCTCTACAGCCTACTATTGACTAGAGAGTATATCTTTTTAACATGCTGCTATGTACCTTATACTGAAGATTAAAAGCTATAGAAAAGTTATTGCGTCTATATCGATTAGAACATAGTGCAGGATTGTATGTTTTACTATGATTTGTTGAATATAGCCTGGTCTGGCTCACATATAAAGTTAAGCCATTAACCACTGATCATGTTTGGTTGGATCACACATATCCCATGTTCTTTAAGCAGAAGCTCTAAGTCTGGGAGCCCTGCCCTCAAATTTTATTCATGCTTAATTTTATTCATATTTAATTTTTAATTTAATTTCATATTTAAAGATTCCATCCGTATTTGTGTCAAAGCTAACCAAGGAGACGCCCGAATCCCAAAAATTATGCAGCCTCCAATGATGCTCCTTTCATATCATGCATGGGATAGAAAAAGTGGATAGAGAAAAATTATTTTCTCTATCACACAATACCAGGACAAGGGGGCACCCCCTAAAGCTCATAGCTAAGAAAGTGAGGACAAATAAAGGGAAATATTTCTTCACCCAGAGGGTCGTTGATTTATGGAATTCACTTCCAGAAGGGGTCGTGACAGCTGTCAGCCTTGACAGCTTCAAGGCAGGGCTAGATAGATTCATGGAGGCCAAGTGTATCGGTGGTTATTAAAACGGATGTCCATGTGCCACCTCTATGTTGGTTGAGGCAGGCAGGATTCCCTTGGGTACCATTTGTTGGGGGTCAAGGGAAAGGGAGGGTTTTGCCTTCTCTTTCTGCTCAAGATCCCCATGTACAATTGGTGGGCCACTGTGTGACACAGAATGCTGGACTCGATGGGCTTTGGCCTGATTCAGCATGGCTCTTCTTATGTTCTTATATCCCCTGCCCCCTTTCCCCCCAATTTAAAGATTCAATTCTGGGAAAACTTTAGACAGAAAAGCTTGATTGCGATGGGGGCGAAAAAAAACTGCATTCTTTCTTGGTTTAGTATTAGAAAGTACTTAGAAAATACTTGGAAAGTATTCAAATACAGTACTTTCTAAAATACCCAGTGTAAATCAGTGTTTCTCACCTGAGCAACTTTAATTTGTGTGGACTTCAGGTCGCAGAATTCTCCAGTCCACACCAATTAAAATTGCTCAGATTGGGAACACTGATTTGGCTTAGTCAGCAGGTGCCATTTTTAGCCAGGCAATTTGCTGTTACGTCCACCCAGTGCTTTGCATGAATATTGGTTGATGTCACCTGCGGTTCTTATCAAACAGGATTTTTTTGTTTGTTTGTTCTCCTTCTGCCTGTATGTTAATTGTCTCTCGATGCTTTTGTCTTGTCACTAGGCTGCTCTCTGGAGCTTCTTGCACTCGCTTAGGAATCCGTTAGAAGTAAGCTTTCAGATAAGTGAGGCCCCCACAGAGCTGCTTTGGGACTCCGAAGGGGAAAATGGAACTGTCAGGAATGAAAAAGAAGAGTTTGCTAGCCATCAAAGAAAATAATAAAAAGTCCAGCACTAGGTAACCGCTGTCTGAATTTTCAAGGCCTAAATTCTCCCAGGGGCTGGTGGGAGGGGGTTGGGAGAAATCTTTGCAGCCTCCCCGGACTCTCCTGGGGAGCATGCGTACAGATAATGCTCGACTTAACGACCACAGTGGAGCTCTACATTTCTGTTGCTAAGTGAGGTTTGCCTTCCTTGTGTTAAGTGAATCACTGCAGTTGTTAAGTGAATAACACAGTGGTTAAGTGAGTCTGCCTTCCCCCATCGACGTTGCCGGTCAGAGAGTCATCAGAGGTGACATTGCAACTGTCCTAAATAGGAGTCAGTTTGCCAAGCTTCCAAATTTGGATCCCACGACCGTGAGGATGCTGCAGTGGTCATAAGTGTGGGAAAAAGTCCATTAAGTCCCCCCCTTTCCCCCCCCCAATGCCACCATAACTTCCAACGGTCACTAAACGGGCAGCCTGCAATTAGAAATGCTTCTCTTGGCTCCTTTCATAATCTTCCCTACGTGGCTCTGCCTTTCTTTGAAACCTGCCCCGAGAGGGTGCAGGCTGGGAATTCCCTGACCTTCTCATCGCCTCGCTTTCACTCAGCGGCCGAAGTTAAGACGATAACTTTCTGGCCTTTTTGTTAAAGGGCTCCCTCTCCGACCAAGCGCAAAGACCGAACCGAAGAGAAATCCAAGGACCGGTCCAAGGACAAACCAGCCACAAAGGAGTCCGGCGAAAAAGACCGTGGGCGCGACAAAACCCGCAAAAGGCACAGCGCCTCCAGCGGCAGCAGTAGCACCAGGTAGGCGGAATCCTGGGATACCTGAAAAAGCGTATGAAAGGCAGGCCCTGCGTTTGTGGCTTCTGGGGAACTAGAAACTCACTTCCTGAGGAGTTCTTGTGGGGAGGCATGAGTTTCAGAGTGTACTTCAAAGCTTATCCCATAACTGGATATGGGGCCCCATTTCCTGTCTGTGTTAACACGAATAGTACCAGTTTTACTCGGTGCCATATATATTTATTTGCTACTGTTTGAATAGTTTTCATGGTTTTTATGTTTGATGGTGTACACTGCCCAGTCACTTGTTTGAGATGGGTGGCTGTAGAAATCAAATCAAGAATCTAAAAACTTATCTATGCCAGCAGGCCTGGGGATGACTGTGATTGCGTGTGAATTATGAATGTGTTCGGGGTTTTTTTAAACGTTTTGTAGATTGCTTTTTGATTTTAAACTCTGATGTTCTTTTGTTTATGTTGTTAGCCGCTCCGAGTCCTTTGGACAGGAGCGGCATAAAAATTTAATTAAAATAAATAAATAAAATAAATAAATATTTCCATTCACCCGCGTGCTGAGGAATGTTGGCGATCGTGACCAAGAAAGGCCTTCCCATTCTTACTCTTAAGGTTTTGATAGAAATGATCCATTTTAAAAAGAAAAACCTTACTTCAATTTCTCTTTCTTGACTGAGGCATGTGAAAGTATGTGTGAGGTTTATGAGGGCTTCTTGCAAGCCTTCTAGATCAGAGGTCCCCAACCTTTTGGGCACCAGGGACCGGTTCTGTGGAAAGAGGTTTTTTCTGTGGACCGGAGCGTGTGTGGTTTTGTGTGCTGCCTGCATCCCACTGATGGGGCTTTGCTTGTTTGTGCAGACTGGTTGCTGGCACGCCACGGCCCAGTACCAGTCCACGGAACCGGGGGTTGGGGACCCGTTCCAGATCATGAGAGTTGATTCTGCTCAGTTTGGGTGATACATTGCTGCTGCTCTTCTGTCAGGTCTCGGTCAAGTTCCACCTCCAGTTCAGGGTCAAGTTCCAGCACTGGGTCCAGCAGTGGCTCCAGTTCCTCGTCTGCATCAAGCCGCTCGGGGAGCTCAAGCACTTCCCGTAGCTCCAGCTCCAGCAGTTCTTCGGGGTCTCCCAGCCCTTCCCGACGTAGACACGACAATCGGAGACGGTCCCGTTCCAAGTGAGTGGCATTGCCTGGGGGAATGTGATCAATCTGGACTTGAACGAGGTGGCTTAAAGTCTTGGGAGTTGAGGACTAATTTTCACCCATTGCTTTAAATCAGCGGTTCCCAAACTCTTCCGTACACTGATCCTTTTGTGAAGTTTCAGATTATTCATCGACACACACCCCCCATATTATTTTAATAGTAATATGAATACTACTACTAATAATAATTATCTTGGCTAGTCCATTAATCTTTGGAGATGATGTTGTCCACTCTGGAGAACTTCTGCTTTAAATCTTCGTTGGTGTAATTATTGAAAATAACAGTTGATTACATTTACCTGAAATGGTAAGTCATCAACAAAGAGTTATAATGCAGAACATTGTAGGCCAGTGGTTGTCAGACTTGGCCCTTTTGTGACTTGTGGACTTCAACTCCCAGAATTCCTCAGCCAGACACGCTGGCTGAAAATTCTGGGAGTTGAAGTCCACAAGTCTTAAAGCTGCCAAGTGTGGCTCAGTTTTATGTCTGTACACACCAAATTCCTTCTATGATTTTGTAGAATGTAAATTCCAGTTAGCTTTTTTAAAAAACCTTTTAAAGGCCTAAATTTAGGTATCTTTTCCATCTTCTATTAAAAGGGAAAAGCTTTTAAAAGATGCAGCTTTTATCAGATGCAGAGTGACTAGACATACAGAATTTAAACTGAGTGAGGGGTGAAAGGGAGGAGACAATAGTTTGGTTTATGCAGATGTAAAAAAATTTTTTTTAATCACATTGCAATTGTTAATTGATAAGATACTTGTAATCAGTCTCACATGAATTTGCATAATCAACTTATTTGCGCCCCTTCCCCCCATCTCCCCCCCATTTTAAATCCTACATCTAACTGCTGGTGCCTTTTAATAACATTTATTAATCAGAAGAGATGCTACCCAACTACTGATATTTTTTGCTACCATAGATTTAACACAGTTGCCTTTCTGTCATGTCTGAGGGTTTGACAAGTTCATTGAAACATACATCGTTCAGACAGGCTGTTGTTTAAATAGCAGTGCCATTTAAATGGCAGCCAGCAGCTGACTTTTATTACAAGCTGGCTCATTAGAAAAAAAACGATTTCTCTGTTTTCTCCAGATCTAAACCACCCAAGAGAGATGAAAAAGAACGGAAGAGAAGGAGTCCCTCACCCAAGCCCACAAAAGTTCACGTGGGGAGGCTTACCAGAAATGTCACGAAGGTAATTGTAACCGGTTGCTTAATTGGATTCAAAAGGAAGAGAAAATTAGACCCTGAAGGAGCAGAATCAAAGTCCTAATTAATTTAGATGTTGGGAATTTGGAATCAAGCTGTAAAAGAACTGAGCTGGATTCATGAAAACACTGGTGTGATTTCAGCAGGAATAACTAAGGCTTACATTTGATCAGCCTGATTCACTCTTATCTGTTCTGTTGGTGGTTCTTCATAGTTTAAGAGAGGCTTTTCCCCACTTCACACATCCAATTTGCTGTCTGAGGCTTTTCCAATGTTGTTATTAGTTGCAAAGTCGTGTCTGACCCATCGCGACCTCATGGACAACGTTCCTCCAGGCCTTCCTGTCCTCTACCATCTTCTGGAGTCCATTGAAACTCACGCCTCCTGCTTCAGGGACTCCATCCAGACACCTCCTTCTCTGTCGTCCCCTTCTTCTCTTGCCCTCCATCTTTCCCAGCATCAGATTCTTCTCCAGTGAGTCCTTCCTTCTCATGAGGTGGCCAAAGTACTTGAGTTTCAACTTCAGGATCTGGCCTTCTAAAGAGCAGTCAGGGTGGATCTCCTCCAGGACTGACCGGTTGAATCGCCTTGCAGTCCAGGGGACTCGCAGGAGTCTTCTCCAGCACCATAGTTCAAAGGCCTCCATTCTTTGGCGCTCAGGTTTTCCAATAGTGAACCCAATTCCGCCTGTCAGTTGAGCTCGCTGTCTTAAACCTTTGCTTCTATCACCACTAGTATTTCCTGTAAATATATACAGGAATATATTTTAGCTCAAGTAAGGAAGCACACGTGAAGCACAAATCCCTCTGCATGGATTTGGCTGATAGGCTTCTATCTCAGTTAAAGGAGTAACTGTCTCTTATTCAGTATTCTTTTAGGAAGACTAAAGATAATGGGAATACGTAGTGATGCCAGGAATTCTTTTTCTTGAAGGATCACATCATGGAAATATTTTCTACCTACGGAAAGATCAAGATGATTGATATGCCAGCAGATAGGCTCAACCCGCATCTTTCCAGGGGCTACGCCTACGTAGAGTTTGAAAATCCAGATGATGCTGAAAAGGCCCTGAAACACATGGATGGAGGTAGGTGTCTGGAACTGGGAGGGCTTCAGATTGAGCGTTAAAACGTGGAAAATTGGGAGGGAGGCTCCTGTGGACTTCAGATGGCTGGCTGAAGAATTCTGGGAGTTCAAACGCACACCTCTTCAAGTTGCCAAGGTAGAGAAACACTGTTTTACAAAGATACATTGCTAGTGGTGGGGAAACTTCCATCTCATTGATGTATTCTTCCTACTGACTTCCTTTTAACTGAATATCCATCCCTTCCCAAGGCCAGAGGTAGGCAACCTTGGCTCTTTTATGACACATGGACTTCAACTCACAGAATTCCTGAGCCAGCATAGCTATCCATCCCTTCCCAAGGCCAGGGGTAGGCAACCTTGGCTCTTTTATGACTCGTGGACTTCAAATTCTAGGAGTTGAAGTCCACGAGTCATAAAAGAGCCACGGTTGCCTACCCCTGCCCAAGGCCCACTCCCTGCATTTTCTCCCTCTCTGTGTGGGTTAAAAGAACAATTGCCAGCTGGCATTTTAAGTCAGCGGAATTAGAAAACGTGCTTTCTAGAGATGTCGGATGGCTACAGCACTCTGGATATTCTTCCCAGGTCAAATCGATGGGCAGGAGATTACGGCCACAGCTGTTTTAACTCCTCGACCAAGACCTCTCCTCAGGCGTTTTACCCCTCCCAGAAGGATGTTGCTACCGCCCCCTATGTGGCGCCGCTCGCCACCACGCATGAGGAGAAGGTAAGTTGCCTTAATCAGCGATGTGGGTGCCATGTCTGAAATGAGGCATTCCTGAAATGCCACTCTATGGTTGTAGGGTGCAATGACATCTTTACAAGTTGTCAGAATTTCTTTCTGTCTCTTTCTGTCTTTTGTTTTGTACCAAACCAAAAATGCAGGGTTATTTGGAGGTGTTTTTTCTTACTTCTCACACTGTCTTCAACCTCTGGACTGTGTAATCTCTTCTCCAGATCTCTCCTTAATGGCTCTTGTGTTCCCTCTGAATCCCTTCATAGTAAGGCCGGGCCATTCTGGTTAATCTGGTACGCGTCTTTCTCTTCCGCTCCTGCACCTTCATTGAAGCAGTATTTTTGGAGTGGAAGTGTACGTAACTTGTCGCAACAAGTTTGTTAAAAGTTTTCAGTTGCCAGAAGGATTCTTGAAACCCCTTTTTGGGAGCCATTATTGAGGTCATCAAAGGGGATCTCTCCTAAGTTTTATTATAGAGGGACACCAAATGCATTTAAGAAACTTGAGTTTCCTGTTCAGAAAAAGGTAGACAATAAATAAATAGCCTATGAAACATCTCTGAATTGTGCTGATCATCCTGTACTAAGTACATGCAGCTCTTCTTCAGCTGAAGCTCTTCCTCTCTAACTATTTCCTTTCAGATCCAGGTCTCCCAGGCGCAGATCCCCAGTTCGCAGGCGATCCAGATCCAGATCTCCAGGCCGGAGGCGTCACCGCAGCCGATCCAGTTCCAATTCTTCTCGATAAAGCACAGGACTAGGCAGCTGTGGGCTTTTTTTTAAGTTAAAAGTGCACTCATTTAAGGAAAAAAATTGGAAAGAATAAAGCAAAGGGACCGTTGAGAAATGATTAAAAACTAGCTAAGACTTGCATCTGGTAGGGTGGAGCTGTTCCTTGGGTTCTGACATTCTCAAAAAGAATTTATTTTAGAAACAAATCTTTACAACTCCCGAGAAAATTGATTGCTTCTCAGACGTGCCCAAATGGCTCGGATACATATCTCAGTGTCAAAATGTCTTTGTCCCCTTTCACTAAATCAGTAAATTTTTATACCCCCACTTTGTTTCTAATTCTCCTGCCAGCCTAAAGTTACATTTTGGCTGTTGGCAATGTTGGTTACTGAATCTGTGACAAATTGAAAACATCCCTTAAATTAAACTCTGCTAACAGAAAAAAAAACCCAGTGCCTGCCAGCGACGCTGTAAATCTTTTGCTTTTTAGAAGATGTGCAAAACACACAAGCTGAAAAATCGTATTTTCCTGATGTCTGTTTGGGAGGTGGGTGGGAGCAAGGATTTTGTGATTGGAATAACCGAGGTTCAATTTCTAAAAGGCCAGAGAGCCTTCGGCCTGTTGTACAGTCATTACTATAAAGTTTGATTTTTGTATAACTTGGTGGCATCTTGTAGTCATGTTGTGTTTGTACTTGTGTAGAATGACAAATAAACCAGTAAGGTTTAGGGTGTGAACTAATTATTGCTCATTGAAAATTACGGTAGTCATCTTGGTCTAATATTTTAGCACATAAGCTTGCAATGAATGCTGGTTACCACTAACAAGGATCAGAAAAGCTGTTCAGAGTGTCTAGATTAGGCTTCCCTAACCTGGTGTCTTTGGGTCAGTTAGGACTACAACTCGCAGCTAAGATGAATTGTCGCAGCATGTGTGGATGGCACTATATTGGGGCAAAGATTATATACTTAATAGTTTAACTCCATAGACCATGATTCCCAACTTTGGCAGCTTTAAGATGTGTGGACCTCAACTCCCAGAATTGAGAAATGCTACCATAGACATTTTTAACATGATTGGCTCTTGCAGTCTCTGTTAATAACTATGGAAAGGGCAGTTAATGTCAGATCAAAAACTTGGATAGTAACTGTAAATGCAGTGTTGAATAAATCTGTATGATCAGTAGAGATACTGTTGCAATAATTTCAAAGGGGGTCTTGTCTTCAAGATGTTCGTGGTATCAACCCATTGATTTCTCAAGAAAGCACATACCCATATCTCTAAATCTATGTTTCTGTTTCCGCTCTTCCGAGGAAGTGCTGGAAGTCAGTGCTAACTATATTCTGCTACATGGTTAACAGATATACACACATACACTCCTACCTCATTCTGCTTCATGATTAGACCAGATCCAGATGATTGAAAATGTAATAAATAACATTAAGAACTAACGTGAGTAATTCAGGTGCCCAGATACCAACATCTTGTAGGTATCCACTGTTTCATGTATGGACAAAGGCCAATAATATGAAGCAAGCTGCAGTTTCAAACCTTTTCTTCACTATTTAAAATGTACAAATTCAGGCAGTTGTGTGGATGCAGTAACCCATATAGAATACATGGATTCTAGGGTTTTTCCATAATCATCTGTGATCTATTATTATTAACGTGCCTCACAGTTCATTGTGAAATGGCAAACAAGGAACCTGTTGGTGCTCCAAAAGAATTAGAATCAGAAGAAATTGGCACAAATAAGTAAGCCGACAGGGTAGATTTATCTCCCTGAAGGATGGAATAGAATAGAATTGGAAGGGACCTTGGAGGTCTTCTAGTCCAGCCCCCTGCTCAAGCAGGAGGACCTATACCATCTCAGATAGGTGAATGTCTAGTCTCTTCTTAAAAATCCCCAGCGATGGAGCAACTGCAATTTCTGGTTGCAAGCTGTTCCACTGGTGAATTGCCCTCACTGTCAGGAAGTTTCTCCTTAATTCCAGGTTGCTTCTCTCTTTGGTCAGCTTCCAACCATTGTTTCTCGTCCTTCCCTCTGGTGAACAACCTTTTGGAGCTTTTAATATTTTCTACTCCTTCTTGCAAACTTCCTGAACATACAAGCTCATTTTAAACACTTGGTAGGCGGGGAATGCTATGGAGGAGCGGTCCTTTCGTTACTGTCTCTTTAAGAACGGGGTGTGGGCGGGACGAAGGGCGGCCTGGCGCGCTACATTTAACCAGTCGCGGAGAGCGCTAATTCATCGGAGCAATGATAGAGCGGGAGCTAGAGTGGCGCTCCATCCTTCACTTCCTGTCACGAGGGAACAATGCCTCGGGTCTCGAGGGAGAAATCCTAGAGCGCCCTCTGTTTTCTTCCGGGGGCGCGTTGGAAGCACTCGGGTCGGCGTCGTTCAGTAAGTAAATGATAACCCCACATTTTATTTCCCTAGGAAATAAACCCCTTTGAATAGAAATGGGCGTCTTCTGGGATATTATATTCTCTTATTGGCAGGGCTAGCTTGTGTCTGGGTTCAGACGCTCTGGGGTTGGTAAAAACACCAGTGTCGGGTTCACACGTGACGTGCAGTGCATAAAGCCGTCCATGCTGGAGCGCGGTGTGGGTTTCTGCAGAGTAAGTACAATCTCTTTCTCTATAATTATATAATTGCTTCAAAAGCTGCCTTCTTCCCCTGGAGAGGTTCTAAGAGAAGCAATATCATGAATAAGAATTCATATAATTATAATTCATATAATTCTGGGCGTTGAAGTCCACAAGTCATCAAAGGGCCAAGTTTGAAGGCCCCTGTCTTAATAGTACAGAACGAGTTCCGGTTTTTCTTAGAGAACAGTAAAGAGAGCCCATTAAATGGTCAGTTTGGAAGTGTGTTGTCGCCTGGGTGGGTGGGTTATTATTTTATTATTTTTAGTCTTTGTTATTTTTATTCTTTTTATATAGAGTGTTTTTATATCTGTGTAAGCCGCCTTGAGTCGCCATGTGTGAATAGGCGGCAGTATACATTTTCTAAATAAAGAAATAAAAAGAGTGCCCTCCTATCCTCTTCTGAATGGTTTATCAAACTTTTCGGGGTTTGTTTTTTTTCCCAGAAGCAACCAGGAGAAAATGGATCCTAACTTGCATGATGTTCGTCATCCGGTTAAAGAAGCAATGGACACCCTATGTTCTTCCAGAGATAGTGCCCAGATCCAGAAGACTTTGTGGACAATCGGGAGGTATCTGGATCAATCTGAAAATCCACCTTCCATAAAACAGAAGGAAGAATTTACCAGCCATCATTTTACTGCCTTTGTTCAGTGTCTGCTCAGCAACCTGAGTCCTGATTGGCCGGAACAATTTCCATCAGAGGAAGCCAAAGAACTGTGGGCTAGCTTTTTCATGGATGGACCAGCAGATCAATCTTTCATGGTTCTATTAGATGCTATAATTTCTGCAGAGTAAGTACAATCTCTTTCTCTATAATTATATAATTGCTTCAAAAGCTGCCTTCTTCCCCTGGAGAGCTACCCAAATAAAAGTTGTCAATAAGTTGTTACGTTATGGTACTTCTCCCTGCAGGCCGAGTTTTCGTCTGAATAAAGCAGTTGATACCCTGGAGCAATTCTTGCAGAATTCGAGACTCTCTGCTTTAATATGGGAAATCTGCAAGCAACAAACAGAAACTGGTTCCCCAGTTCTGCGCGAAACAATTCTCAACAAAATTGTCTGTTTACCTGATCACTTAGGGAACAAACTCCAGGGAGGCAATCGACCAGTCTTCTACCCTCAAAATTATTTTCCATTGCTTGGCATGGAAATTGTCCAGGTGATGGAAAGAATTTCTGGTTCACTACGAGGTAAGAGATAGCATTGACTGACAAATTAAGATATTTAGGGGATGACTAGGCAAAAACTGTGCTGTGAATTGCTGAAAGAGAGGGACGGATGAATGAGCAAAAGTAAGGATGCATGAATGAATGTGTGAACAAAAATAAATACAATTATAGGAGAAAATGGTTTTTTAAAATAGGTGTTTTTCTTCTAAGAGAATTCATACAACAATTCTATAGGCTGCCATTGAAAATAGAATTTACTCCAAAATCTACAAGTGGGCAAACTTTGATCTCCAAGACATAAGCTCCCACAAGAAATAATGGCAGTCCAGTCTGTCATTACCTAAGCTTTAAGATACGTGGATTTCAACTCCCAGAATTCTCCAGCCAGCATGCCCACCAGAAATCTGGGAGTTGAGGTTGCTAAGGTTGAGAATCACAGACTTTGAGAATGTTTCTGTTTTTATCTTCAAGTGTGTTTTGGCTGGCTTGGAGAAAGTTAAAGCAGACTGAGTACTGATTTAAGAAAAGGATTTTGGGATAGAAACTCCTTCGGGATCTGACCAATTCCTTCACTTTGGTCCTTTTATGTATTTCCAGATGGCTTGGATTGTTCCATCTCCTTTGTATCTCAAATGCTGGGAAAGGTCTGTGTGCATGGGAGACAAAGTGAGTACATAACTATCCCTGTGATATTGTTCTTTTTCTGCCACTGAGGTTGAGTGAAATACGTTAAGTGGAGGATTACCTGTCATCCACAAGCTCTTTTCTCTCTCCAAAATGTTACTGGTTTAAGATTGAGGATTTGAATTAAGCCAAAATGTAAGAAATAACTTAAATATGTAGCAGATTGTTATTGAAAGAAAGAGAGGGCGCACCATTTTCTTGTAGTCTGTGGGGCAAATGAAAATGTCTGGTGGAGCGTGATGGCTCACGTGGTTAGGATGCTGGGTTGGAGGTTAGCAAGCTCACATTCAAGACCTGAGTGCTGCTGTGGGATGGGGTGAGCTCCCATCATTTGCTCCAGCTCCTTGATGGGGACATGAAAGGAGCCCTCAACGGGCATCCCCAGGCAACAGTGATGTCACCAGTTAATCCTTTCAACCCAGAAGCACTTTAAACAGTACCTCTAACACAAACAGGATGGGAACAAAAATATCAAAGCACACTGGGTTGCTTTTTTTGACTGGACAACTTTTTTAAAACCTACCTTTCGAAAAGGAGCAAGGACAGCTTGTTTTATTAGCCCTGTCGGCAATACAATCTCATAGAGTGCATGATTTTGTTGTTTCTTAATGCAGAAGAAATCTTGAACGCGATGGTGCCTCACCTAACCGGTCGTACTCAGTCTGATTGCATCTGGCAGAGAATCTGTTGGCGACTATTTGAGAGCGTGCCGGATCGCTGGATGGAAGCAGTAGTCTGTGGCTTGGTCCAGGCAGTCCCAGGGTAAGAGTTAGTGGGAGAAGGTGGTGCCCTGACACGTGAACCTTTCTCCTTTTTTTTGTGGTAGCAGCACCTGGACCTACTGTGTTTCCCTGAAAATAAGACTGGGTCTTATATTAATTTTTGCTCCAAAAGATGCATTTAGGACTTATTTTCCCAGTTAGGTCTTATTTTGGGGGAAATACGGTACTAAATGCGCTCCGTCTGGCTGACGATCTTAACTGGGGCTTCTTTTGAGGGTGGCACTTATATTACGAGCATCCTGAAAAAAATCATGCTAGGGCTTATTTTCTGGTTGGGTCTTATGTTCAAGGGAAAACAGTAGCAACCATCAAGAGACAGTTCTGGTGCAAGTTAAAATTAGTCACGGGGCAATACTGTGTCTGAAAGCCGGTTTGGTCTAATGATGAAGGTGCTGGCTGAGAAACCAGGAGACGGTGAGTTCTAGCCTCGACTTAAGAATAGATGCCATGCTAGTGACTTTGGGCCAGTTGCCTTCTCTCAGTCCAACTCATTTCCCAAGGTTTCCATATTGTGGAAAACAGGTGGAAGAGGGAGTTATAGCTATGTTCATTGCCTTGAGTTACTTATAAAATAATAAAGGTGGATAAAACCCACATCTGCTCCAAGATCTAGTTTTGAAGACTACTACCGGTAGCAAGAAAACACAACAGTAAAGTTTCACTGCTCTTCAGTTTTGCTGGCTGCTGGGCATTGTGTGTCTCAGTTCACATATTATGCCAAGGAAAACCCCAATCCACCTTGCAGCTTCCCACTGGAACGTGCATCATGGAAAAAGAGGAACATGTTTGTTTTATGTGAGATTTTATTTATTTATTTATTTATTGGATTTCTATGCCGCCCTATTCCAGAAACTCAGGGCGGCTCACAACATGGATAGAAATCTGACATTAAAAAACAGTGTAAAGGTGCTCGCTTCGGCAGCACATATACTACAATTGGAACGATACAGAGAAGATTAGCATGGCCCCGGCGCAAGGATGACACGCAAATTCGTGAAGCGTTCCATATTTTAAAAAAAACAAAACAAAACAGTGTAAAAACCCCTTAATTAAAAAAACAATCATCCGAGACAAACATGCAAACAAACATACATTGGCTGGGGCAAGATGTCAACTGCCCCAGGCCTGTCGGCAAAGATGGGTCTTTAGTGATTTGTGAAAGGCGGAGAGGGTGGGGGCGATACGGATCTCCGGGGGGGGAGTTGGTTCCAGAGGGCCGGGGCCGCAACAGAGAAGGCCCTTCCCCTAGGCCCCGCCAGGCGACACTGTCTGGCTGACGGGACCTGGAGAAGGCCGACTCTGTGGGCCCTAACCGGCCGCTGGGATTCATGGGGCAGATTGTGTTGATCATTCTCCAATCATTCCGGAATAGGTTTTATGTTCTTACGGTACCGTGCACTTTCTGAAATCTTTCTTGATTAGTGAAGCACAGAATACAAAAGCGATAAGAAGAGCCCAGTGTTAACATCACTGAATTTGATCACGGCGTGCTTGCCTTGCTAGGCCTGCTGTGTTGTCGCGATTGCTGGGGAATTTGGTGGTGAAAAACAAGAAGGCCCAGTTTGTGATTACACAAAAGATGTTGCTGCTTCAGTACAGCTTTCCGGTGAGTTTCTCTGGGAGGGGGGTATTAAGGAGGTGGGTGAGATGGGGTGAAGTTCCCCACTTATGAAAAGACAGAGGTTTTCATCCTTTCCAAGCCAGAATTAAAACATGACAGTCAAGTTTACAAATCCCGTTGTAAAGGGAGTGTTTGGTCACCAGATTTAGTTCCCTTATCAGAAGTCTCTGTGATAACAAATAGTCCTCAACGACCACATTTGGGACTAATTCAGCGAGTCGTGCCTGATTTTACAACCTGATTTTTTTTTGCCCATTGCTGTTAAATGAATCTCTGCGTTAAGTGAACCACACGGTCATTAAGCGAATCCAGCTTCCCCCATTGGCTTTGCTTGTCAGAAGCCAGCTGGGAAGATCACAGATGGTGGCCACATGACCCCAGGATGCTGCAACCATTGTAAACACATGCTCTTTGCCAAGCTGCCAAATTTTAATCACGTGACCGTGGGGATGCTGTGCCCGGTCATAAATCACTTTTTGTGCCGTTGTAACTTCAACACTCACTAAATGAGTGGTAAGTCAAGGGTTACTTCTCATTGTTACTTCCATGCACCTTCCACCCTGCTAGCAGTGCCTTGATTGCTAATTTGACAGCGTGGCAACTCTCTGATTTTATTCCAGACCAAGGTGCTGCAGACTCTCCTCGGCTACCTTGCCCTGGACACCACACGGCGTTCCTTGCTGACCAAAGTAAGCAGTATATTAATGGATGGGTTCATTGGTGGCCCTGCTACACCTGGAAGGGGGTTGAATGAAGCAATCCCTGTGGTCATTTCAAGGTCTACGGGTTATGCTTCTCTCTGTTTGAGAGAGGTAGACGGAGGCAGGGGTGTGTGCAGCATCAGAACTGATGTAGGAGTTAATCCAGAGACAAATTGCTTAATCTGGCCATAAGATGCTTGGATTCACTGCTCAGTGAAAAGAGTAAAAGAAGTTGGTTGTTTAAAATGAAGACTTGTCCTGTTATTTTTTTCTGCAACAGCCACCCTCTTGAGTAGGTTGGGCTGGGAGGGAGAAAGCGATCAAAAGTCACCCTGGGACAGGAGTAGGCAACCTTGGCTCTTTTATGACTCGTGGACTTCAACTCCCAGAATTCCTGAGCCAGCATAGCTGGCTCAGGAATTCGGGGAGTTGAAGTCCACGAGTCATAAAAGAGCCAAGGTTGCCTACTCCTGCCCTGGGAGCTTCCGTGGCTGATGTTGGACTTGAACCCAAGTCTCGTTACTCTTGGTCCAGCCCCTTTCCTGCTTCACTACGGTGGCTTTTCAAGGTGCTCCCCCTTCTCACATCTAAATACATTCTTATAAATGGGTAGATCATTCCTTGCTCTATAAGAACCACCCTGTAAGGTAGGTTGGGTTGACAGAACAGGAGTGACTCAAAGTTGATCGTGGTGGACTTGAATCTGGGCTTCCGTGGGGCCAGTCCAGCATCTTCAGCAGGAAACTTCCCTGACTCTCTTCCTTCAGGCCCAATGTGATGAGGGGGAGGGGAGGGGACAGAATGGAAAGCCCACTCAGACCTGATGCTGAGCTTCTGGTGCAGATCCTGAGAGAGCTGCTGGAGACCTGGAGCAGCAGCAGCGCCGTGAAACACTCCCCAGCCGAGCAGCAGCTGTACATTAGCAAGGCCATCCTCCTCTGTCTCTCTCACCTGAAAGAAGAAGAAATCTCAGCCAACCGACAAGGTAAAAAGAGGCAGAAGGTGACTTTGGAGAGAGGATGGGGCAGAATTGGCTCCTTTCTCTGGTCTCAGGTCTTCAGCTTCCTTATCACAGCCATCAGCACCCCATTCTTCTCAATCCTTTCCTCCTTCCCTCCTCAGCTTCTTTAGCCAAAATGTGAGTAAGAGGCATCGGACCAGGTTACTTACGGGACCGTCTGCTGCCCCATGAAACCCAGCGGCCGGTTAGGGCCCACAGAGTCGGCCTTCTCCAGGTCCCGTCAGCCAGACAGTGTCGCCTGGCGGGGCCTAGGGGAAGAGCCTTCTCTGTTGCGGCCCCGGCCCTCTGGAATCAACTCCCCCCGGAGATCCGTGTCGCCCCCACCCTCTCCGCCTTTCGTAAACTGCTCAAGACACATCTTTGCCGGCAGGCCTGGGGCGGTTGACACCTTGCCCCAGCCAGTGTATGTTTGTTGTGAGTTTGTTTCGGATGATTGGTTTTAATTTAGGGGTTTTATAAATGTATTTGATTTCTATATGCTACTGATTATGTTGTAAGCCGCCCTGAGTTTTCGGAATAGGGTGGCCTAGAAATCGAAACAAACAAACAAATAAATAAATAAATTAGAGAAAGGGTGGGGAGAAGATCCAAAAAGCAACTACCTGGTGGGAGGTGCCGAAACTCGTACTCAGAGCCAAAGCTGCTTTTTTTCAGGAGGCAACTGGACGTTCTTGTTTTTTCTTCGAAGACGTTTCGGTTCTCGTCCAAGAAGCTTCTTCAGCTCTGACTGGATGGTGGGGCATGGAAGGATTTATACTCCTGGCAGACCACCGGCCATTTGTATTCTTTCAGAGAGCCACTGAGGCCACTTGGAGGTTTACCTGTGTCCTCAGGGTCACCTGAGTGGTGCAAATGGGTGGGAGCCTTGGCTGCAGGATGTTTTCTGCCCTGGGTCCCTCCCCTGTTGAAGACAGGCGCAAGGTTGTTGGGGAAGAGTCTGTGCTGCCTGCATCTCAAACTGAAGGGCAAATGGTTTCTGCAGTGATTTCTGGAAATCCGTTCATAACTCCCTGACCATTTATTCGAAGGGTGCTCATCCCCAAGTGCACAGCTCCGTGTCTGTGGAGCTTCTCAGATGTTTTATGGACACGTTGATCTGGCCTGATCAAGGGAGCACCCTGCATTTCAGGATGCACTTGGTCCATTGCTTCTGGCTTGCCTTTCCAGAGCTACTGACCAGCCTGATGGAGGGAATGAAGTGCCACCTGGACAGTAATTTGCCCCGGATCCGTCGGATGGGCATGGCCGTAGCAGAAGGGGTCAGCGCCCAGATAACGCCGGAAGGGCCCGCCTTGGCGTTTCAGGCAAGCAGCTAGAACGATTTTGCCGTAGGCTTTGTCGCAAAAACAGCACGCTAAAGAAATCCTAATCTCAAATGTGTGGGAAGGAAAGCGCTTTTTCCCCCCTCTGCTTCTAGATCTTTCCACGGACGTTGGTGAGGGATTTCTGGCTGGGTTGGAAGCCCTGAGAAGCCATGAATCAGCTGTGCACTGGGACTGTGTGCTGTGTCCCCTGACCAAAATCAAAAACTTGCCTTCCGCTTTTAAACAAACCACAGTTCCCTGTTGTATCTGAAGTTGGGAAACTGATTTATTAGGTTAAGCCAGGATCAGACTGTGGCAGGGGAGATACCCCTTGATTATAACTACGGTGTTGTTTTTTTTTCAAAACTGAACTTTAGAGATATAATCTTTTGGCTGTATGCTCAGCAGCCACTTTCTGCAGTGAAGCATCAGGTCAAGCCCAGGTTCCTGAATTAGGACTTGTGCTGATCCTTTTTTTCCAGAAACTAACCTGGATGCTAATCTCCTTAACCAATTTGATTTTGTTCACGTGTTCAACGTTTCAGTATGAAGAAGACGGTGAGATTAAAGAGCTGAAATCCTTGCTAACTCAGAGAATGGAAGAGACATCGGACACTGAGCCCCCCAACCCTGGGTAAGGTTTAGCTTCATTTTTTTTGTGGGTGGGTGGGGGTGTTTCAGATGATGTTTTCTTATCCTGGTGACTTTGGCTTAGCTGGAGTAAAGGTTCCCTATTGTCAACCTGAGTCCTGATGACTTCGTGAACCTGTCCCTAGAGTTGCTTAGTGAAGATACAGAGGTGGCATGCTGTCACTGCCTTCTGAGATCGTTTTTGGACTCCTACCGTAGTCTTGATTGGGGATTCGCTTTTTGTCTCCCATCCACAGAGTAACCAAGCCTAACCCTTCTTAGCTTCCAAACCCAGAAATAGCCTAAACCAGGGGTCTTCAAACTTGGCCCTTTGATGACTTGTGGACTTCAACTCCCAGAATTCCTCAGCCAGGCACACACGTGCCTGGCTGAGGAATTCTGGGAGTTGAAGTCCACAAGTCATCAAAGGGCCAAGTTTGAAGACCCCTGGCCTAAACTAATAAGCCACACTGCACTGGAAAGTGCTTTGCACAGAAGAAAAGCAGATTAAATGGCCGAATGTGTGTTGTATTGCTTCCCCAAATTTAAGGACCCTTTCAGTGGTGAAACTCCCATTTCTAACTGGCCATGTCAGACCAGTTGCCTGTCATGTACATCACGGTCTTTGTAGTGCCCGGTGAAGCATCTGGCATTTTAGGAGTATTTGAATAGTATTTTGTGGCCAGTTTATTTTGAAGATATTTACTGGAGTTGTGATCACCATCACCTGCCAGGAACATCCCTGATAAAGTAAGCGACTTAATCGCATTTAAGAGATGATAGATACGTTGACTTATGGTAGAAAAAGAATGTATTAAGTTGAGTTGTATTTAATATGGATTTTTTCTTTTGTTTAAAATTAAAAAATTAATAAAATATTTGAAAAAAAAAAAAGAGATGATAGAGAAAACCAAGCATTTAGTTGGCTTGGGACTGGAGGTCTCAGCCCAGCCAGAAAAGTCTTGTGAAAATCAAACCAAGGGCAGAATCAGCTACACCAGCCTCTTGAACGATCTGACGACATCTTAAAAGCATAACCAGCCGTAACGTGAAGAGAATTCTAGGCTAATGAGGATGGGCGGTGTCTATATTTGTTAAACAAAAGAATAAAAAAAAAATTAAAATTGCAATCCCTTTCTCCCGTTATAGGGACAGCAGACCCAACAGGACAGCCAGCACAGATCTACATTCCAGTGTGACCCCACCAGACTTGGATACATCTGAAGACCCAGAAAAGGGAGTTGAATCAGAACTGGATAGGTGGGCTAAAAATGATCCGTGGAGTCCTCCACGTATGACCACGACTGAGCCCCAAATTTCCATGGCTCAGCAAGGCAGATGTTAAGTGACCTATGCCCCATTTGACAACCTGTTTTTACCGCAGTTGTTAAGGTGCACCCGGAGGCTTCAGCTGGCCCAGAATGCGGCCGCGCGGGTACTGACCGGAGCGCCATGGCGCTCCCATGTAACACCGCTCCTGCGCGAGCTGCACTGGTTGCCGGTGGCCTTCCGGGTGCGTTTCAAGGTGTTAGTGACCACCTTTAAAGCGCTCCATGGCATCGGACCTGGATATTTACAGGACCGCCTTCTGCCAGCAAATACCTCCCGCTGTCCGGTACACTCCCACAGAGAGGGTCTCCTCAGGGTGCCGTCGGCCAGACAATGTCGGCTGGCGACCCCCAGGGGGAGAGCCTTCTCTGTGGGAGCTCCAACGCTTTGGAACGAGCTCCCCCCGAATTCCGTACGATGAGGGAATTGCGTTCCTTCCGTCGAGAATTAAAAACATATCTTTTTCGACAAGCCGGCCTGGGATAGTAGCTCCGGTTCCAACAATGGCCATAATTGTTTTAGGGGTTTGTTGCTTTTAAGATAATGTATCGGGTTTTAAATGATTCTGGGCCAAACTGTTTAATCTATTTTTAATCATTTTACTTTTTTGTACGTTGATGTTTTTAATTGGGCTGTACATCGCCCCGAGTCCTTCGGGAGGGGGGGGGCAGTATAGAAATCGCATAAATAAATAAATAAGTGAATCATAGAGTCATTAAGGGAATCCGGCTTCCCCCGTTGACTTTGCTTGTCAGGAGCCAGCTGGGAAGCTTGCAGCTGGTGATCACCCGATCTCAGGATGCTGCAACTGTCGCAAGTACATGCCAGTTGCCAAGCGCCTGAATTTTTGATCACCTGACCAAAACAGTCGTTAAGTGAAAACCGGTCGTAAGTCACTTTTTTCAGTGCCGTTGTAAACTTAGAACAGTTACTGAACACATGGCTGTAAGTCAAGGACTCTGCCGCTTAGAAACAACAGGGTTCCAGCGCATAAATGTTTGCTGCCTGTGGGTGAATTGAGACACGGCGATGAATATCCTTTCCCGGGTTTCTTTTGCAGCGATGACGACCTGGTCCCTTATGACATGTCCCAGGATCAAGAGCTGAAGAAAACAAGAGTGCCCACCTACATCAGGGACTGTTTTGAAAGTAAGAGAAGAAGAAAGAACTGGAGGCCCTGGGATCCTTTTTTCTCCAGAGAATTGTGATCTCTGTCCACTTCAGGGCTCACATTTGGGGGAACGGACTGGTTTACAACTCGCTGGGTTTGTCATCACCTGAATAAACCTATCTGCATAGTCAGACATTGCAGTGAAACGTGAAAAGTGGGTGGACACTGTGCCTTCCAGATTAGGGACTTCAGTTCCCAGAATTCTCCATCTGGAGTTGGTCAGAATTCTGGGAACTGGAAAGCACTCAAATTGACGAAGCCGGACCAGGGAATGACAGCTCTTTTCCTTGAATCATATGGATTAGAATAGAATAGAGCTGGAAGGGACCTTGGAGGTCTTCTAGTCCAGCCCCCTGCTCAAGCAGAAGAACCTATACCATCTCAGACAGGTGACTGCCTAGCCTCTTCTTGAAAATCTGATGGAGGGCCCACAATTTCTGGGGGCAAGCTGTTCCACTGGTTGATTGTCCTCACTGTCAGGAAGTTTCTCCTTTATTCCAGGTTGCTTCTATCTTTGATCACTTTCCAACCATTGTTTCTCGTCCTGCCCTCTGGTGCTTTGGAGAATAATGTGACCCCCTCTTCTTTGTGGCAGCCCCTCAAATACTGGAACGCTGCTATCAGGTCTCCCCTGTTTCTTCTTTTCTTTAGACTAGCCAGACCCAAGTCCTGCAGCCGTTCTTCGTATGTTTTAGTCTCCAGGCCTTTGATCATCTTAGTTGCTCTTCTCTGATTTTTTCCCAAACTTTTTTGTGATATGGTGACCAAAATTGGCTGCAGTATTCCAGGTGTGGTCTTACTGGGGTTTTTATAAAGCAGCACTAATACTTTGTGTGATCTTGATTCTATGCCTCTGTTTATACAACCCAGGATTGCATTAGCTTTTTTGGCTGCTGCGACACACTGCTGGCTCATAGTCAAAATATGTCTATTTATTTATGCCAGTGTTTTTCAACCATAGCAATTCTAAAATGCTGGCTGGGGAATTCTGGGATTTGAAGTCCATTTGAAGTTGCCACGGTTGAGAAACATTGATGTGTACGATCAATAAACTGCCTCGTTCCACAGGCTCTTGGCAGTGTAGCTGGTCGTCATAAGCACTTTGCAATTACAAACAAACGCTCGTTTGATTTTTCACCTTCTCGTTGCTAATCCTTTTTCAGTGCTGCTTAAATTGCAAGTCGGAGGGCGAACTCTTGTTACATCCATCCTGTAAGGACAGTAGGAAGTTTCTTCTGATAAATAAGCATTTTGGTTTTTTAATCTGGAATCTGACGGAACCAATTGTAGCTCCTTCTCTGCATTTTCACCTGGTCCTCTTCTGTTCCTTTAGTTCTGACCGGACCTGAAGATGCAGAAAAATACGAAGCCGCCGTGGGTGTTCTGGAAACTCTGATCCGGAGGGACACAGCCACCGCACAAGAGGTAAATGTGGCTTATACCTCTTTGCCTCACAATTCAGATTTGGAATTGGCCAGCTGGGATTGTAGGCATTAGGGTTTTCATGATTTTATAGCGATAGTTAATAACATGAAGAGAACGAGTTTGGTGTTGTGGTTAAGACATCAGGCTAGAGACTGGGAAGCTGTGAGTTCTAGTTCCGCTTTAGGCACAAAGCCAGCTGGGTGACCTTAGGCCAGTCACTCTCTTCCAGCTCTAGGATGGAAGCAATGACAAACCACTTCAGATATCTCACTTAGATTAATTCAAGGACTTCTCCTGGCAGCCTATGAGACACGATTGAAGAGAAGGGGGGAGGGGAATGAATCTATATACAAGTTAAGATAATAATTCTCGTTCACTCTTTTCAAGACCTTGACTCACTTCAGACTGCCTAATAAACCATGGCTTATGCAGGTGGCGAAACAGTGTGTAAAGTGAGTCTCAAGGTGCCAAAATGGGAATCGGATTTCGGCCCCCCTCCCAGTACTTCATTAACCATAACTTATTGTTTGGTTCAACCCAGCAAACTAACCTCATTTCAAACCAACTGAGTTAAAATGTAGGTTTGAGGATTGAGCCAAAGGGCGGTTAAGGTTAAAAAGGGGGGATGGACTCCTTCCTTTCTTTGAAGTGTGGGAAGGAGTCTGAAGCCTGTATACCCATCTGGAGGATAAATCATGGTTTATTCACCATGTCTGTGGTTTCTTTGGTTTAACCCAGGGGAGACAGGCCTATTGTGCTCTTTTGGAATTTGCGCATGGCTCCTTGACGACCGAAATAATTGCTTTAGAACAGGCTTCTAAATTTGCTTTGTAGAATGTAAGTGAGGTAATAACGTTGAAAGGGGCAGTTGCTGTTTTTGCAGATTACAACGTACTCTAGACTCAGCAAAATGGCATAAAGTTGACTTCCGCCACCCAGCATTCGATAGCAAATTCAGGGCTATGAATTCACCCTGAATTAAACTGAATTTGTAGGGTACCTTCCCTGATAAATTCAGGGTGGCCTCTGGGTTGTGTTCCTTTTGCACAGATGAGTGTGGAACTGGCAAAAGTCTTGCTCCACTTGGAGGAGAAGAGCTACATTGAAGGGTTCGTAGGGCTTCGACAAGGTGCCTTGGTGGCTGTTACTGTCGCAGACCCCATCCGAGTAAGTCCTTGCATTGACTGTTGGGTGAAGTGATTCACAACCTTGTAGACAAGGGCCGTTATTGAGGTTAGCTAAGGAGTTGGGGAAAAGAGTGGAGAATTCTTGGTTTTCTTTGTGGGTTGTGGAAAATTCAGCTAGCTTACTTCATGCAAGGAAGTTCAGTTCAACATCTGGAGGGGTATAGGGTTATAAGAACATAAGAACCTAAGAAGAGCCATGCTGAATCAGGCCAAAGCCCATCGAGTCCAGCATTCTGTGTCACACAGTGGCCCACCAAATGTAGATGGGGATCTTGAGCAGAAAGAGAAGGCAAAACCCTCCCTTTCCCTTGACCCCCAAACAAATGGTACTCAAGGGAATCCTGCCTGCCTCAACCAACATAGAGGCGGCACATGGACATCTGTTTTAATAATAGCCACCGATACACTTGGCCTCCACGAATCTATCTAGCCCTGCCTTGAAGCTGTCAAGGCTGACAGCTGTCACGACCCCTTCAGGAAGTGAATTCCATAAATCAACGACCCTCTGGGTGAAGAAATATTTCCCTTTATTTGTCCTCACTTTCTTAGCTATAAGCTTTAGGGAGTGCCCCCTTGTCCTGGTATTGTGTGATAGAGAAAAGATTTTTTCTCTATCCACATTTTCTATCCCATGCATGATTTTATACACTTCGATCAAGTCACCCCTTAAACGCCGTCTTTCAAGGCTGAAGAGACCAAGGCGTTGCAATCTGGTTTCATAAGGGAGGCGCTCCATTTCCTTGATCATTCTTGTTGCCCTTTTTTGCACCTCTTTTGTTCCTCTTCCTACACTCCAGAGCAGTAGAAAGTCAGTGCTAGAAGGGCAGAGCTCATTAGTCCTTCTAGGAAGGAGCAAAGACTTCCAAGATCCATGACACAAAAGCTTCTTTATGGTTGCTACTGGAATTCTTTGCCCTCTCTTTTGTACCTACCTTGCCACTCGTGAAAATAAATAAAGGGAAAGTTGAAAAATGCAAAAGTCATGAAAAGCATCTGAATCAAATGCTTGTCTCCTTGTTTGCTAGGTGGCCAATTATCTAACGTCAGAATTCTACTCCCTGAATTACAGTCTACGTCAACGTATGGACATCCTGGATGTGGGTGACTCCTGCTTGCGGAAACTATTTAAGTTGGAGTTGCTTTAAATTTCATTTAAATAGAAAGGGGAGTAAAATGTCTAACGGGAAGATCTGTACAGTAAGGGAAAGGTCTACCTATGGAGGTGGCGAGTTCTCGATTTTTGAAGATTGCCAAGAAGAGACTGGTAACTGCCTGCTAGGGATAGTTTGAATCAGTCTTTCTCAACCGTGGCAGCTTTAAGATGCTTGTCGTAGCGATCTTTCCACCTCATGGCCTTTGGTTTCTCCATCCAGGTGCTGGCTGTGTCTGCCCAGGAACTGTCCCGGCCAGCTTCATCTCCCTCAAAGCCAAATCCCAGTCGACCCAGTATCCAAATCATCTCTCATGACGCTTCTTCTCCAGACTGGAAGAAAGTGGTGGATGAGAGGATCAGAAGCAAGACTCGAAGATTTGCAAAGGTGGGCCAGGAAAATCCACCCAGTTTAACAAGACCTTTTACCTTCAGCAGTCTCTTTGGCTTCCCACAACTGCCCAGGGTGAACCACTTGGCCTCTCTTCAGCAGGGCTGAAGCCCACAGAAATGGCACTGGAGTCAAACGCAACCTATGGGTGGTGCTGACTCTGTTGGAGGATCATCTCTGTTTATTCTGAAATCCTACCTTGTAGAAGATCATTGTGCTTCTCTCTACTTCCAACCCATTCCCCATGGGATGAAATGTAGAAGGAGGTGGGGAATCTCAGCAGCTCCACAGTTTCCCAAGGAAACACATTCCAGAGAAAAGGCCAGAATAAGAGATTGGACAGTCCCAGACTGAATGGGGGAAGGAGGAAGAGGTTTAGGGTAGCCACACCCTAGAATCTCTCCGGATACATCCATTAGGTTAGAAGGCCATAGGTTTAATTTGGCAAGATTCTGTCTATTAGGCGTAAGCAAATCAAGGATTGAACTTGATTGGGTTTCATTGGGTTATTTTGGGACTTGGGCCTGACACTGTTTCAGTCATAGTTCCTTTCATTCAGTAAGTTGGCTAGTCAGATATCCTCAGCCCTAATTCTTCCAAACTAGTGGGAGCTTATTCAGCACTTCCTGGATGCCAAGATAGTTTATCTACGGTACATCCTGGAATCCGAGTTACTAAGAATCAGGACCCCAAAGGATGACGGTTGATGAACAGTGAGAATGTTTGATAGTAGTAGGGAAGGAGAAGGTATGCTGGAGGGAGAATTTAACCCTTCCCTAAGGATTAGCCCCTGACCTTTTGCAGGGCCCTAAAGACCTGGTTCGGGGCCTGGCCTGGGGCCACCAAAAAGGACCCTTAGTGCTGTTTACGTATTATTTTCCTTGGCTGCTGCATATTTTATTTTTTGTACTCAGGATATATTTGTGTTTATTCTATTTGCTACTGTTCACCACCCAGAGTAAATTGTTGAGATGGGCAGCTTTACAAATGGATTTTAAAAAATAAAAAAGAAATAAGGGTTTTTCAACCTCTTTCCTGTTTCCCATGCTTATAGGGCATTGACCAAATACAAAACAATCTCTGGCTAGCATGGCTCCATTTTGGGAGGGAAAACTCCAGATGTCACATTGTCAAAATGTCTCCTGCTGCCTTGTATCCAACCCTTTTCCTTTGTATGAAACAGGGTCTGTCCCAAGCAGAACAATTGGGTGCCCCTAACCAGTTTACTCCAGTTGCTGGCCATTTCTTCTTCCCACTTCTTCGGAACTTTGACAGGTGAGACCCCCTCAATCTTCAGGTCCTTTTGGAACAGATGCCCTTTTAGGGATGCAGCTGCTTTAATGAGCTGTAGATCATATACAATCTAGGGAAGATTTGCAACTGCTTTCATGGGCCGCGAGCCAGAACTGTTGTGTGTGTCTCTTATTCTTTTTTTTAATATATATATATATATATATATATATATATATATATATATATATATATATATATATATATATATATATATATATATATATATATATATATATATATATATATATATATATATATATATATATATATAAATTCCTTTATTAAAACAATCAGCATTGTACATAAAATCTTTGTATGCGTCAAACATCATATCATCTGAAATACAACACTACGTATTATTCTTTGTAAACGTCTGGTTTGGTAAACATTTTTCACTCCTCACTTCAATCCTCTATTATACACCTGTTACATTTTTTATTCTCTATGATCCCTAACAATAGGTCCTGAGGTAGTAGTTAAACATTAATTATAGGATCATATTAATAATCAATCATCATAGAACACAACATATAACACTAGGTATTAATCTTTGTAAACGTCTGGTTTGGTAGATATTCTTTACTCCTCACTTCCAGCCTCAACTATATATCTGTTATATTTTATCTTTTATGATCCCTAGCATAAGATCCTGAGGTAGAGAGTCAATAACCTGGGGTAAAAATTCAGTCTGTCCTTCTCTTATTCTGAAGCATCGCACAACCCTTGCAAATCCCACGCGAGAAATTGTGTGATTGCCATAGCCTATTACCACGCTGGCTCAGGAATTCTGGCAGTTGAAGTCCGCCAGTCATAAAGGGCCCATAGTTCCTCGCCTCTGCTGCATTATGTTGAGCTTCAAACAATTAACTCAAAGTGAACCAACCCCAAGGGGAACCGTTGCCCAGCCCGTGGCTTGCTAACCCAATCAAAACATTTGCTTTCTCCCTGCCTTCCAGGCCTCTGACCACCTTTGACCTTTTGGGGGATGATCACTTGGTGCTAGGTCGACTGGTGCACACGCTGGCAATTCTGATGTATTTTGCTGTCAATGCTGCGGTGAGAAGAATGGAGAGCTTCCCTCATGGGCTTTGAAAGCCCTTCGTGGGCTCTGCTTCCTTTGCCATTGGGGGGGGGCATGGGAACCCTCAGAGGGTGGGCACGGCCTCATCTTTAGGGCACATCTAATGCCTGAAACCAAGGCGTGAGGTTGAGCAGACAGGGCCCGTCCCAACTGCAGGATGATTAAATAGAACTCTTTCCTTCATCCTTTCCTTTCCACTCATTTCCTTCATGTCAGCCTTGATAGCTTCAAGGCAGGGTCAGACAGATTCATGGATGCCAAGTGTATCGGTGGTTATTAAAAGGGATGTCCATGTGCCGCCTCTATGTTGGTCGAGGCAGGCAGGATTCCCTTGAGTACCATTTGTTGGGGGTCAAGGGAAAGGGAGGGTTTTGCCTTCTCTTTCTGCTCAAGATCCCCATGTACAATTGGTGGGCCACTGGGTGACACAGAATGCTGGACTCGATGGGCTTTGGCCTGATTCAGCAGGGCTCTTCTTAGGTTCTTATGTATCTTTATCATTCTTTGGTATTCCCGCCTGAGAACGTCTGATATCCTAGACTATCTCGGTTTCCACTACCTGCATCTCCTTGAGAGTCTTCTCCTTCTTGCTCACTGTATATTCTCTTACATGTTTTTTTCTTCTTCTCTTTTTTGGCAGGTAACACCTGCGATGGGAAAGGCATTGCTGGAGTTTGTTTGGGCTCTGCGTTTCCACACCGACACGTGAGTTTTTGCCAACAGCTAAATTGGTGTGTCTCAACCTTGGGGACTTGAAGATGGGTGGAGCTCAACTCCCAGAATTCCCCAAGTCAGGAAGCAGACCTCTGTTCCTTTTTTGTTTGGGATTTTTACGTAATGGTGCGTCACTTAGGAAAGCCGGTTTATTGTAACTTGTGGGCACTGTGATACTTCCTACTTTACAAGACGGTTAAAAAATGGGGATTTTTTTGACACAGAAGTCCAAAGCTGGGTTCTCTAGAATGCAAAGTAGACATTAAGGAAACTGGTCTGGTGTTCTCAGCAGCCCAATAAAATGAACAGAGCTGCAAAACAGATTCAGGTCTGTGTGACCTGTCAGTTTCACAGGAAAAGGTTCCTTCCCTGCATGCATTTACCATTTATTCCTTCTGCAGATATGTGCGGCATGGCCTTCTGTCTTCAGTCTCTTCCATACTCCTCGGTGTACCTGCTGAGTACCTTCTGGAGGACATGGTGGAGGAACTTCTAGAGACTCAAGCCTGGCTGGCAGGTGAGAAGAATCTGGGAAAACAGGCCATTGGAAAGGAGAGTGTTCCAAAGTTTTGGGGTCTTTGCTGAAGCTTTAGATAGGGACACCTGATTTGCAGTGCCAATCTGACACAACCGTTGCTCAGGGGAAATCAGTGTGATAAGCGGCGTTGCTAAGCCCAACCCAAGTTGCGTTGCGTGTGTGAATGCAGCGGCATCCAAGGAGGAGAAACCGGAGTTTGAACGCGTTTCTTAAAAAGTATCTCAGCTAGCCTTTTTCTTAATGCTGAAAGTAACGGCAGTTGAAAAGTGAGCTGGAGACAGCAAACGACATAGCAATTAAACCTTGAGACAGGAAGGAGATCCGTCTGGGAGAAGGACATTTTGCCAGAATTAGAAACTCTGCCAGCTGCCAGAAGATCGGTAGAGAGGAGAGTCAACTTGGCTGGTCCAGGAGTTCCAAGGCCGTAATACGTAGCAGACGAGACCTTCCTGCAGTGGCTCTAATCTCATGGAGATGCAAAGTATCTGGGCTTCTCCTACAGAGCACAGCTGAGGCATACGGGCAAGTCTTTGCAGTGGCTAGGTGGCAAATTTTGGCCCAAAATTGGGCTACCTTTGCAGTAAATGCAAGCTCGAATGGCATAGGCCAGTGATGGCGAACCTTTTAGAGACCCAAAACCCACTTATTTATTGCCAGGTGCCAGGTGGGCGGGGCCCACTGGGTGGGTGTGGCTGTGGTGGTCATGGCAGACTGGGTGGCTGTGGCCAAGGTGGGCATGGTCACCTCGATGTTGCTCATGGGGAGGGATGTGGGGGCTGGGCAGGATTGGGGGAGATCCGGGGGCTCTCTGGCAGATGGGGCAGTGGGCAGGAGGCTCGTCCTGTGGGGTGAGGCGAGGCAGGGCAGGGGTGCCATTGTCACAGGGCAAGGCGAGGCAGGGGCCGGGGCAGCTGCTGCCTGACACCATCGGCCCCCACACACAGAGGCCAGCGAGCACACAGGGGCCGACAGTGTCCGTCAGCAGCCACAGCCTGTTGGTCCCTCGACTGGTGCACTCTGGAGCTCCGCAGCCCGCCACCAGCAGTTCAGAGAAGCCGCCTCTGAGCTGGACGGCCAGCAGACAGCTGAGGAGGTGATGCAGTGGGTCGTGTGCCCAGGAAAAGGAGAGCATGAGAGGCCGGGAGGGATGAGATGAAGGGGAGGGAAGCCAGCCGTGCTGGGATGCATCTGGCCACGTGAGACCTCGGCGAGTTAGCGGGCAGCTGGTTGAAGAGAGATGGTTGCTATCTCTGGGGCACGGCACGCGTGGCCACAGAGAGGGTTCTGAGTGCTGCCTCTGGCACCCGTGCCATCGTTTCGCCACCACTGGCTTAGGCTGTTTCTCCTGGCCCTCCAGAGCAGAGGAGAAAACACCCCCACATTGGGAAGGAATGGATGATAGGATCTTCCATGTGCCCAGAAGGTCACCAAGCATGGGGGGGGGGGGCTGGACACCCCTCCCGAAGGGTGAGATGCCAGGAATCAGCAGGAACCAAGACGGCTTCCCACGGGGCCTGGAGAGGAAGCAACGTTTGACAAAGCCAGTCCTTTGACCCCTGCCTCGGGAGCCCACGTCCTGTGCCCTTAAAAGGGAAAAGGCCACTGAGAGTCCTCCTTTCCCATGACATGACGGAGAAACGGGCTTTTCCTCCGTCTCTGGCCCAGTCTTGCCTAGTCAGCAATATCTGAACTGCATCTGAGTTAAAGGAGCAAAGAGTCGCGTGGTGCCAGTCAGGACTCGGGGCAAAAACGGGGCATTAGATGATCTGGGTGGAACTGTTTGGTCTCGAGGGTGGGGTGAGAGTCATAAACAGGGTCTCCTGCATGGATATGGGTTTGGATTAAGAACAGCGCCCCCCCAATCTTTGGGGTACCCCGGACCGGTTCCGTTGAGGGCGTTTTTTCTGAGGCTTGGGGGGAGGAGCGTGCATGGAAGGGGCTTCACTCACTTGCACGGCCCGGTTCCCGGCGGGCTGTGGACCGGTGCTGGTCCACGGCCCAAGGGTTGGGGACCCCTGTTCTAGAAGATCTCCAAGATCTCTTCCAAGTCTGTTATTCTGTTATGTAGCCAAGATGGAAGATGAACGTTTTTGCTCGTCAGTGTGTTAGAACAACGCTGCCACCGTTCAGTGCCAACTGAAATTGGGAAAAAATAAACTTAAGTTTCTCACAGGAGCTTCCAGGCTGCAAGAGAAACGGATAGAGGCAGAAAAGAGAGCAGAGCGAATTTGCCTTTCAGCTGAGGTCCAAACTATTGATCCCCAGCATTGAAAAGATAGATAGATAGATAGATAGATAGATAGATAGATAGATAGATAGATAGATAGATAGATAGATAGATAGATAGATAGATAGATAGATAGATAGATAGATAGATTAATTTGTTTAGCGCTTTGGTGTACTTGGGGCACTTGTGGATGATGGTCTTTAATGCACACTTAGCCCCTGTTCTCAAAATCTCCTGCCACTTTAGCAACAGAGCAAGGCCGTGGGAGTGAGTCATGTACCCAGCCTGACCCGGTGCCGGAGTCGAACGCTCGACTTCTGCGCACAGGATATCCTCACAGTTTTTTTGGACTTCTTTCGTCTCATATCCTGATTTCCATTTTGCAAGCAGATCAGGAACAAAGATGCCAGGCTGCACAACATACACACAAACACACACACAGAGACAGAGACAGACACACACAGAGAGTTGCTCCTGTCTCCAAATCTCCGGTCTTGGGGCAGTTTAGGATGCTTTTATGGTGGCCTCTGCGTCTTGGTGGTGGAGAATAAGGAGACTTCAATCATCGTAATTTCTCTTAGGTTTTCTATATAGCATTCAAAGCTCCAATGTCTGGCCAAACTTCAGCTGCCTTAGCTATGGCCTGTAGCCCACGATTGAGCGAGCAAGCCAACATCCTCTTGTAGCAATGAAGTAAAGGAGGTGAGGCCATCTCATGCATGTGGGCTGAACGAGTTTAACCTGAAAAGGGATTTTTTTTTTATTTTGTTTAAAGTTTCAGGGAATACACTGTAAAATTTTCCACATGTTTCCTCCCTCAAAATTGCAGAAAACTCTCCTCGTTTTTAAGTGTTAACAATTGTGGGGAATTCAGTTCCCATATTTTGATCTCTGGGGAGGGGGGAGAAAAGAATTGGATTCAGTGTTGTGTAATATGTGGGGGTTTTTTATTATTATTATTTTGGTGCATATTTCCAAGGATTATTTATGCCCCATCATACAAAGGAGGGCATATTTCTTTTCATAACTGGAGTAACTGCGCTGAGGTTGTGAATGGCTGTTTGGAGGTTCTTATTGCAGAGTTACTTTATTTAAAGTAAATAAAATTTTAAAAAGGCATCCCTGGGTGATGCAAAGTAGAAGTCCACCGTTCACCTCTCATATGTCTTACAAGGGAATCTTTGAAGGAGATGGCAAAATATGAAATATACCGACTAATATTTTGCAAAAGATATATATTTACGGGAGAGCCAACAATAAGAATTTTTATATATTTTTGATTTTAAAACCATGTTTCCGAAAAACAGAACATCCTCAATATTTACTCAGCCATGTGGCTAGGAAGAATAGTGGGGGGAAAAATAGAAATTTTTTGATCTTAGTGCCAAGAATGTACGGTTGTAAGTGGAAGAACACACTGTAATAAAAGTTGCTAAATAAAATGCGGTCTAAAATGAAGAAAACCCTTTTCACATCCAGCTTCACTTCCGTTTATTGTTTGTCTGCATGACAGTTGAACTAATGCTTTACAGGAATTTCCTCAAGTCAGTTTTTCACTCTTCTCTGTCTCTTCCTATTTTTTTTTTATAGATGTCGCGGAAAAGGACCCAGATGGGGACTGCAGACATTTAGCGCTGCAGAATCTGCTACTGATGGAAAACTTGAAAAAAAAAGCTTGAAACGGATACTCTGGAGTACAGGACAGCTTGATCCTAAAGATGTTCTCTAAGCAGCTGGTGGCTACAAATGTCCCCAGGCCTTTAGGAGAAAGGGACAATGGGTACGTAGCTGGAAGGCAGAGGCAGCTGGACTTCGTGTGGCACCTACAACCTATGGATGCTTTTGCTAATGGACATGTATTTGGTCCCAGTTATTGTCTTGGCCAATTTACTGAAAGTCTAAAGCAAAGTTTTAGAACTGCTGGACATTTTCCCAGAAGGGGGGGGGGAAACCACACATTTGCTCATTACGTCTGAATCCTGTTCCCTATGAACGAACGGATCACAGTGCTCTGTTTCCCGATGCTCTTTCAAAAATAGCAGTTGATGATTCCTTTCCTGGGTGTTGACGTAGTGGAGCTGCACAGTGTATTTCCCAAGCCAATAAAGGGGAAAGAAAGGTTTATTAAAGGCCACGCTGAGCTGGGGCAGGCTGTTGTTTTTGTAGTGGGTCCATTTTGTACAAGAGGATCCTCTTGACCAATTCGGTCGTCTTAACAGCAAAGCCTTTTAGGACATGCATTCAATTTCGCAGCTACTAAGATTGTCGGCCGAGCAGGTACAAAAACAGCCAGGGAAATGATGGAAGCCTAGAAAACAGTCCCCTTGTCACCCAAGAGGAGTGCTGATTTACCACCATCTAGGAGCCAAGGACTTGGCAGCACAAGGAAACAACAACCAATAGCCAGCCATCAACACCCCAATCAACCAATCTAGCCAGGCATCACATAAGTACTACACACAGAATAGCCCAAAGCATACATTCTGGTAGCGAGGAGGATGGGCTCCCAGGACAAGTCCGAAAGCTCGTAAGACTAAACCTCTGGCCCAGTGATGGAACCAGATAGGAGCCTTTTAAGGTTGCCTGGAATTAAGTTTACGCCCACTGTTTTGATTACTCTTCTGCCATTCCCAGCCTCTTGTTCCACAGATGTCAGGCCACACAAAACAACGCAAGAGAGCTGTGTATCTAAAATATTTAATACAAAGGTGAAGATCTCTCCGAAACCGTCGCTGAATGTTTGAAAAGGAATGTAAAACCTGTGGCTTTGGGAATGCCGAACAAATGCCGGATTCCAAAGACTGACTGCTGCCTGGGCTTATAAAGCAAGGCCGAGTCCATTGGCTTTCTCCCAACAACGTTATCAGAAAAACGGCGCCGTGGGCCCAAGCTCTCCGCTGATCTGCTCAGGAGGGCTCTGCTTCGTCGGCCACTTCTTCGATCTCCTTGTCCTCCACGCTGTTGTGGCGAATTCTCTCTGGAGCGGCGTTTCGGCTGAGGGGGATGCCCAGCCCTTGGTGCACGGCCTCGACCGTCTGCTGGGTCACGTAGTAGTTGAGATTCACGCAGGGAATTTTCTTCCGCATTTCCTCCAGGTAGCGGTAGGCCTAATGAGAGGAAAGGGGTGTGTGTTATTCACAGGCCGTTCTATCGTCTGTGCCCAAAACCCAGAGGACTACATGGGTGGAGATGCCTCCGCCAGCTTTCGACTTGCAACCGTTTGCTCAGTGAGAGAAGTTACAACGGCGCTGAAAAAAGTGACGTATGATTGTTTTTCACACAACCGTTGCAGCATCCTCACGGTCACGTGATCAAAATTCGGATGCTTGGCTCGTCCTTATGACAGTTGCAGCGTCCCCAGGCCATGGGATGCCCTTTCGTGACCTTCTGACAAGCCAAATCAGTGGGGAAGCTGGATTCACTTCACTTAACAACTGCAGTGATTCACTTAACAGCTGCAGCAAGAAAGGTCGTAAAATGAGGCAAAATTCGCTTAACTTCTCTTCCTTAGCAACAGAAATTTGGGGCTGAGTCGTACGTCGAGGACTACTACCCTGTGGTGTATTTAGCTGAGAAGTGAACTGATTTCTCTTGTCAGCAGCTCTCCATGCACAAAGGAGACATCAAGCCAAGCCATGGTTGGTAGAGCAATCGGCAATTGCTTGGCTTCACACAACAGGCAGGCTTGGCTTGGCTCTTTTATGACTCCTGGACTTCAACTCCCAGAATTCCTCAGCCAGCCACGCTGAGGGGAAAGGGAAAGGTTTCCAAGCTGAGCCATGCTGGCTCAGGGATTCGGGGAGTTGAAGTCCACGAGTCATAAAAGAGCCAAGGTTGCCTACCCTTGGGCTAACCCATAAATTGGTTTCCAACCCAACCTGTGGAATTGCTTTTTTTTTTCTTTTTTTAAGTTAAACATCCACGTTTATTTACAGTTGCCATTCGCACGACTCCACAAAGCAATTTCTCCACAATGTGTAAGTGTGATGAAGGCCTACAGAAGAACGATACTAAAAGCATTTATGCAATCCTTAATCCATCATCCAGGACAGCCATGGGAATGGGAAAGAGGTGGCACTCGCAGTAGAAGTCTTACTACAAACTCTTCCTGTAGATAGCAAAAAAAAAAAAAAAAAGCACATGCCCTGAATTTGCTGTATTTTTTAATGTCGTCTCTTCGCTCAGACACGAGAGAGCATGGGGGGGGGGGTGTTGAGAACAGCCGTTCCTTTTGGCCTGTAATTCTGGCTTCCCTGTTTGAAAGTGGGCCATGTGGATGCTTCCTGTTGGAAGCGTGTGAATCATCTCCAGATGGCCCTACATAATTGCTTCCTCTGACTTCCTCTGTCCCAAGCTATCCAGGTGGGGAGAAGAGGTAACAGAATACTATCGGATGGGTCGCACAGCAAGGCCCAGATTACTGTATTTGTACCTCTTCCCCAGGACTGCCACCGACAACTGACAATTATTTAGGGCAGATGGGAGACTCACCTGGGAGATTCAGCCCAAAAAATAAATCTGCAAAAGACAACCGGGGGGGGGGGATTTCGTGTATCTGGAATCTCCCTATCTTTACATAGAGAAAAACCTAGAAAAAGCTACTTACGATCCAAATTGAAAAAGCTACTTAACAACCTGAACTGCAAAAGCTACTTACGATCCGGATTTAAACTTCTGATGTCCGTCACCCCCATTTTCCGTGCGGTATTTTGAGCGCTCAGCCACTGGTCCATGTTAACGTGACTTGATTCTTAACATTTTTCTGGAAACGGGCTTTTGCTTATGCTATGAGGGCAAGAAGCCCCATCAGGAAGAAAGGTTTCGCTTAATGACTGCTGCAAAAGTCATAACATTGAATCCGGCGGCCTGGGGTATGAGTCTCACAACTTGACAAAATTGTGGGCTCTCAAATCAAGGACTACCTGTAATAGCAGTAGTAATTTTGTTTACTTGTCAAGCACTCAAAATGTCAGGGGAATCGTTAACCTGTCCTGCCCAAGCCAACGCCAGGGATAGACAAGTAAAATGAATAATGTTCTAGGAATGTTGAAGAGTTTTTTAACAGAGAGAAGCTGTTAATTATGGAGTCCTATGCCTAAATATGCCGGGATCGGCAGTGGTACAGTTCCAAAGAAACCGATAGGACTGTGGGTACTGCCGAATGGGAATTATTTTAAGTGGCTTCCGGGCCCTGGAGACACTCACCATCTGGAATTCTTGCATCTGCAAATGATGCTCCACCAGCAATCCCAGTACATCCCCCGGGCGGACGGTGGTCTCAAGATCAGCTTCTCCCAGGAGTAGCTCACACTGCCTGATGGCCTCTTTGGGGTCCTCAGAGTAAAGCCTGGGGGGGGGGGAGAAACACCAGACGCTAATAATTGGCACAATGGTTCCTTGGTTGATCTTTTTCTTCTCCTTGGAATCAATTGTGGTCATAAGTTGAGGATTACCTGGACCATAAAGCTGTGTTTCTCAACCTTGGCAACTTCTCAGATGGGTGGACTGCAATCGCCAGAATTCCCCAGCCAGCACTGCCTGATATTCTGGCGGCTGGCATGGCAGCCATAGCACTGCTGGCTGAGGAATTCTGGGGGCTGAAGTCCACGCAAGGTTGAGAAGGCTGCCAAGGTTGAGAAGAACTTCTCAAGGCTCCCTCTCACCTTCGGGCTTGAATAAACCTCTTCACCAGGGCCATCTTGGTCTGTAGGTGTGCCAGCTTGTTCTCTTGCTCAGTTGGGCTCCGTGTCTTTGCCTTGGACATACACTTGTAGGCCTCGGTCAGGGCTCCCAAGGCCTTCTCGTAGTTCTGGAACTCGTCCACCTCCACCTGGAAAGGAAGTAAAGCTGAGCGGGCTCTCGGGTGCTCTTTCTATCGGGCAACAGAAACGGAGTCTCTGAGGCAGGATCCCACCCACCTGCGCACAGGAGTCATAAAAGCCAGCCAAGAGGTCCAGAGCCCGCCCTTTGGTGTAGAAGCTGATGATGTTCTTCATGATCTCTGGATCTTGGCGACAGTCCAGGGTTTGCAGGTAATTGGCTGCCATGATATAAATCTCCCTTTGTCTCGAGACGCCAGCAAAGAACACAATCTTTTCCGTGTCGCCAGATTTCAGCAGCGCCCTCATGGCCTACACAACCAAAGGATAGAGTTGCATCAAATCAGATCTTCATTACGATCACAGACCAGCATAAGCAGGGTGTGCGTGTGTGGGTGTAGAATTGAGGCTGCTTGCTCACCAGCCAGTGCAAGCAAGCAGGTAGGATGCCAAGACCTCGAGAACTACCGAGTTTTTCAGCTATGCTTATAAGGCACTTTCAACCTCCATAAAGCAGTATGTTCAAAACAAGGTTTATTAAAGAGCACACACAAGCTATGGTTCTGACGTCATTCCAAAAGTCAAAACTAAACACCATCTAGCTCAGCGGTTCTCAACCTATGGGTCGTGACCCCATTTGGGGTCGAACGACCGTTTCGCGGGGGTCGCCGAACACCGCGGTCCGCCATTTTGTTTGAAAAAAAATTTTGTCGCGCGCGCGCTGCGCATACACAGTTTGGGCCGTCACGCACGCTGCGCATGCACAGATCGGGCCATCGTGCACGCACACCGTGCATGCGCAGATCGGGCCATCGTGGTCCGCCATTTTGTTTTTTTGTTTCATCGCGCGCGCGCCGCGCATGCGCAGTTCGGGGCGTCGCGTGCCGCGCATGCGCGGGTCGGCCCGTCGCGTTCCGCCATTTTTTTTGTCACGCGCCGCTCATGCGCGGATCGGCCCGGCACGCGCGCGCCGGGGTCGCACCGCGCATGGGCGGGGCAAGTGGGGTCTCAGCCTGAAAAAGGTTGAAAACCACTGATCTAGCTGGAGTATGAACAATTCATCAGTGGAACGACTTGCCTCCAGAAGTGGTGGGTGTTCCAACCCTGGAGGTTTTAAAGAAAAGACTGGGCAACCAGTTGTCTGAAATGGGATAGGGTTTCCTGCTTGAGCAAGGGGTTGGACTAGAAGACCTCCAGGATCCCATCCAACTTTGTTATACTGTTATTCTGAGGACTACATCTGCCCAATAAAGATCCCAAGGTCATGTTCTGAGATGACAGCTGAACTGGGTCCAATCACTGACTACCCCTGTATCAATATCCTGCAAGGTGACAAGTTCAGCCTTCGGAACCGGAACGTGCTGAGCAATCTGCAGACGGCTCTTGCAGACCGGGGGTCCCCAACCCCCCGGTGCGTGGACCAGTACCAGGTCAAGGAGCAACCGGTGCCCTGCTGGGCTGCATTTCATTAAGCGGTCTGAGGCTCTTCTTCTCCCACCCTTACCTTCAGCTTGTTTCCTGCTTGGGTGTATTTCTTGGTGGCCATGTGGTAATTGCCCTGCCTCATACAACAGTCCGCGATCTGCTCCAGGAGCTCCCGCCGGGAATCCTCGGAAAGGTGCTTGGAGTCCTTGGAGATGGTCATCTTCTCCGCCATCTCTTCAGTGATGGTCAGATTCTGCGTCAGGCAAAGCTGCAGGGCATCCTGATACTGGGACATGGACGGGAGGGAGACGAGAGACAACTCAGCTGAACGGTAGGAGGAGGGAATCAAGTCACCTGATGTAGGAGATGGCCAGGCTGAGCCCAAGGGAGGGGTCAAAGGCATCAGAAGTCACGAGTCCCTGCGTGTCCACCAGAGATCTAAGTCCAGCCCACCTTGAATGCCGTTCTTATCTCCCGCTCATTTCCCTTGACCGCTAGTTGGTCAGATTCTTGTAGAGAAGCCTGCAACAAATCTTGACACTCATTTGAACTGCCTGAATCTCCTGATTTCCCAGGCTCTTGACACCCAGCCTGGTGAGACCTCCAGCAAGAGGAGAACACCTTCGTATGCTCGCCAACTTCAGGGGCCAGCTTGTTTGGTGCAGGCCACCCCTGAGAAGTCACGGTTGATTTCTAGCACCGCCGTGGAGGTTGAGACATGACTGAAGGAACCCAAATCTCTACTAAGTGCAAGATTTGGGGCATTAAGTGACAAAACTGGCATAAGAAAGGCACCAGAGGAATGAAAAAAAACGGGGTGGGGGGGAGGAAAGCAAAAAAAAAACAAAACCCAAACCATTCTTGGTTGACTTTAGACTTTGAATATCAAACATACCGTATGTTTCTATCTCTGAGGAAGAATGAATGAGATTGGAAGAGAAATGTTCTATCTATGAATATCCATCCATCCATCCATTCATCTATCATCTGTCTGTCTGCCTGCCTGCCTGCCTACCTACCTGCCTGCCTGCTTATCTATTATCTGTTTGCCTGCTTGCCTGCTTGCCTGCTTGCCTGCCTGCCTGCCTGCCTGCCTGCCTGCCTGCCTGCCTATCTATCTATCTATCTATCTATCTATCTATCTATCTATCTATCTATTGTTTGCCTGCCTGCCTGCCTGCCTGCCTGCCTGCCTGCCTGCCTGCCTGCCTGCCGATCTATCTATCTATCTATCTATCTATCTATCTATCTATCTATCTATCTATCTATCTATCTATTGTTTGCCTGCCTGCCTGCCTGCCTGCCGATCTATCTATCTATCTATCTATCTATCTATCTATCTATCTATCTATCTATCTATCTATTGTTTGCCTGCCTGCCTGCCTGCCTGCCGATCTATCTATCTATCTATCTATCTATCTATCTATCTATCTATCTATCTATCTATCTATCTATTGTTTGCCTGCCTGCCTGCCTGCCTGCCTGCTGATCTATCTATCTATCTATCTATCTATCTATCTATCTATCTATCTATCTATCTATCTATCTATCTATCTATCTATCTATTGTTTGCCTGCCTGCCTGCCTGCCTGCCTGCCTGCTGATCTATCTATCTATCTATCTATCTATCTATCTATCTATCTATCTATCTATCTATCTATCTATCTATCTATCTATCTATCTATCTATCTATCATGTTTGCCTGCCTGCCTGCCTATGTTTGCCTGCCTGCCTGCCTGCCTATCATCTACATTTTTATTTTTATTAAAGAGCCTTGATTGTTCTGTGCAAACCATTCGAAACGCTAAACCATGGCACAGGGTCTCAATTCGCGGCACAGACCGTCACGCCTTCTTTCCGGATAGGCGACATTAACCTTTTTGGCCGCTAGCAAAAGCTTGACGGCCTTCTCGTACTGAGCATGCTCGATGAAGAAGTCGGAGCAGCGGGCCAGCAGGGCCGGGTCGGACTTCTCATCCAGGTCTTCTGCCACCAGCTGCAAGGCTGCAAACTGCTGGGTGGCAAAGGCCAGCTCCAGAGCCTTGGACAAGTGTCCGGCCTGCGAAAGAAGAGAAGACATGTTGAGTTTTTCCCAGCCTCTTCTGTCTCTTGGAGAAGGTCCTTTCGTGGTGAGGCAGGACTTGTTCTGGTTTTTATCGTCCAGCCATGGTTCTGGTCCCCATGATACAAAAAAGAGGCCGAGGATCTAGAAAGTGTGCAAAGAGCAACATGATTAGAGGACTGGAGGCTAAAAAGACCAGGTTGCAGGAATTGGGTATGTCTAGTTTAATGAAAAGAAGGACAAGGGGGGACAGGATAGCAGTCTTCCAATATCTCAGGGGCTGCCCCAAAGAAGAGGGAGTCAAGCTGTTCTCCAAAGCACCTGAAGGCAGGACAAGAAGCAACGGATGGAAACTAATCAGGGAGAGAAGCAACCTAGAACTAAGGAGAAACTTCCTGACAGTTAGAACAATTAACCAGTGGAACAACCTGCCTCCAGAAGTGGTGAATGCTCCAACACTGGAGATTTTTAAGAAGAGACTGGATAGCCATTTGTCTGAAATGGTGTAGGGTTTCCTGCCTGAGCAGGGGGTTGGACTAGATGACCTCCAAGGTCCCTTAGAGCTCTATTTTGATTAACTGCAGAAGGCATCCAGTTTTGGTCACCGCGATGCAAAAAAGATGCTGAAACTCTAGAAAGAGTACAGAGAAGAGCCACAAAGATGATTAGGGGACTGGAGGCAAAAACATACAAGGATCGGCTGTTGGAATTGGGTCTGTCTAGTTCAATGAAGAGAAGGACGAGGGGGGACAGGATAGCAGTGTTCCAATATCTCAGGGGCTGCCCCAAAGAAGAGGGAGTCAAGCTATTCCCCAAAGCCCCTGAAGGCAGGACAAGAAACAACGGATGGAAACTCATCAAGGAGAACTAAGGAGAAACTTCCTGACAGTGAGAACAATTAACCAGGGGAACCACCTGCCTCCAGAAGCGGTGAATGCTCCAACACTGGAAGTTTTTAAGAAGAAACTTGGACAGCCATTTGTCTGAAATGGTATAGGGCTTCCTGCCTGAACGGGGGGCTGGACTAGAAGACCTCCAAGGTCCCTTCCAACTCTGTTATATTCTGCACTCTGCATCCACCCTGGGGCGAAGGGATACCTTATGGTAGAGCGTCACCGCTTGGTCCATTTGTTCTCCTCGTCCTTCATAGTAGCGGGCAGCTTCTATCATGTCTTCTGGGGAACTAAGAAGAGCCAGGTTCATCAACAGGTCATCCAGCTGGTTTTCCTGGTTTTTGACAAACAAAAGTAAGCTTCACTTTCAGGTCTTTCGTGGTTAAAGGCAGCAGCGGTTTTCCCTTGCTCTTCCCAATGTCGAGTTTTCCCTTACGAAACGGCGACTCACCTTCCATCTTGCTTGAGCTTTCCTTTGCTTTACAAACCTGCAAAGGTCATCAATGGGAGGAATGGCCGTACACGTCACTTTTTAATCCCTATCCTAAGAGTTGCTAAACAAGCCCGTCGCTAAATGAGGACTGCCAGTAATTGGGGGGTGGGGCGGTGTCAGATGATAAAAAAAATCCCATCCCTTTTCTAGACGCATCGCAACACTGGCCGAACACGGGGTGGGACTTTGTCCCTTTGACAAAAAGAACAAGACTCCTGCGGCCACCCCAGCTAGCGTGCTGGGTCCTGCTGGGATCTTCTCAGGACATCTGCTCTGCTGGGCTCAGGAGGGTCTCCAGCCTCATCCTGGGGGTGGAAACCTCCCACATTTGGGCGGAGAGTGCGAGTCCAGTTCTCCCAGCACAACTCGGAAAGTCTACGAGATTAACCCCAAGCAGCTTGGGGATGATGGAAAGTGGCCTGTACCTTACACAAACGAATCGCGTTGTTAAATGCTTGAGCCCGGGTGTAGAAGTGCACAGCCTGTTTGATGTCCTCGTGGCTCTCATACTGACGGGCCACGTGATACGAAGCTGCCCAGTTGCCGGTCGCGTTGGCTATTTCAGCGGCCTAAACAACAACAAAAAAGACAGAAAACCCAATCCTTTCTCCACTTTGAACCACGCACCTCTGAAGGAGTATCTGTTCTCAGTCATCTAGGTCATGGTTGTCCCAACGGTGCTTTTTCAAGAGGCAACTGGACCTTCTTTGTTTTTCCTTGAAGGTGTTTCACCTCTCACCCAAGAAGCTTCTCCAGTTCTGAAGAAGCTTCTTGAAGGAGATTCACCCAAGAAGCTTCTCCAGTTCTGAGGAAGCTTCTTGAAGGAGTTTCACCTCTCACCCAAGAAGCTTCTCCAGTTCTGAGGAAGCTTCTTAAAGGAGTTTCCCCTCTCCCCAAAGAAGCTTCTCCAGTTCTGAGGAAGCTTCTTGAAGGAGTTTCCCCTCTCCCCCAAGAAGCTTCTCCAGTTCTGAGGAAGCTTCTTGAAGGAGTTTCCCCTCTCCCCCAAGAAGCTCCTCCAGTTCTGAGGAAGCTTCTTGGAGGAGTTTTCCCTCTCACCCAAGAAGCTTCTCCAGTTCTGAGGAAGCTTCTTGGAGGAGTTTTCCCTCTCACCCAAGAAGCTTCTCCAGTTCTGAAGAAGCTTCTTGAAGGAGTTTCCCCTCTCACCCAAGAAGCTTCTCCAGTTCTGAGGAAGCTTCTTGGAAGAGAGGTGAAACACCTTCAAGGAGAAACAAAGAGAGTCCAGTTGCCTCTTGAAAAAGCAGTTTTGGGATTCTGAAGAAGGATCTGGAGAAAAGCAAACCTTACCTTCTGGATGTTACCCAGGAAGCAATGGATACGGACCATGGAAAAATAATCTTGAGCCAGCTCATAATATTTGAAAGCCGCTTCTAGGTCTGCCTGGCCTTCTAGATACTGAGCCCACCATTTCCACAAACCTCTGCAGGAGAATAAAACGAGGGGTAGGAGAGAGGGTGGCTATCAATCAGAATCCAGATGGATGACCCCTTTGGAAAGTGTTGAGCTATTAAGAGGCAGTGGAAGCAAATCTTGCATCAGGGAGCAAAGACACAGGGATCCCCCAGGTAGTGGGGCTTTGCTTGTTTGTGCGGCCCGGTTGCTGGCATGCCGTGGCCCGGTTACTGGTCCACAGACCGGGGGTTGGGGACCCCTGGCTAAGGGGACACTCACTTATCTTTCATCCTGTTGATGTAAGCCTCCAAGGCTCGCAGATCCTCGGAAAGCATACGAGGCACTTCAAACTTATGAGTGTCGGACTTCTCGTAGCTGCGTTAGGAAGAGAAACCTGTCAGAAAGCCCGGGTGATGGGGGGAGGAAAAAACAGCAGCTGTTTTGTTTAGTTCCAGGCTGAGTATTTTTACAAGGAGTGAAGAGTATTTACAGCGAGTGAAGAGTATTTACAATTCCAGCTCCTTGGACCTGTGAGATCTCTCACAAGAAACCAAGCACTCCTCAGGCACCGCGCCGGGAGGCCTTTTCAACAAATGGAAGAGGGTCTCAAGAGAGAAGAGCCGGAATCCAAGCGAAGAGATCGCTTAGGTCTGGCTGGCTTAGATGGGACGTTAAACGTTGCTGACGATGACTTGGAACACCCGGGTTCAAATTACGACGTGGGTGGTGAAAGTCCCGGGAGGGCAACCTGAGCCCGGCCCTCGGCTCAAATCGCCTTCATCACCTGCAGGAAGTCCTCGTCTTACAACCCTCCATTTACCGGCCGTTCAACGTTACAACGACCCTGAAGACCTACGACCGTTTTTCATTGCAGCATCCCCGCGGTCACCTGATCAAAATTCAGGGGCTCGGCAATCGACCCGTATTTATGACAGTTGCGTGATTTCCCCCTTTTAAGACCTGACAAGCAGAGTCGAAGGGGAAGCCAGATTCCCTTAACAACCGTGTTACTAACTTAACAACTGCAGCGATTCATTTAACAACAGTGGCATCCACCGTCTTTTATGACTGGTGGACTTCAACTCCCAGAATTCCTGAGCCAGCAGGGGGAACTATGGCCCCCTCATGATTGGTGGACTTCAACTCCCAGAATTCCTGAGCCAGCATGAGGGAAACTTTGGCCACCTCATGACTGGTGGACTTCAACTCCCAGAATTCCTGAGCCAGCATGAGGGAAACTTTGGCCCCCTCATGACTGGTGGACTTCAACTCCCAGAATTCCTGAGCCAGCAGGGGGAACTATGGCTCCTTCATGACTGGTGGACTTCAACTCCCAGAATTCCTGAGCCAGCAGGGGGAACTATGGCCCCCTTGTGACCCCTGGACTTCAACTCCCAGAATTCCTGAGCCAGCAGTTGGGAAACTTTGGCCCCCTCATGACTGGTGGACTTCAACTCCCAGAATTCCTGAGCCAGCAGGGGGAACTATGGCCCCCTTGTGACCCCTGGACTTCAACTCCCAGAATTCCTGAGCCAGCAGTTGGGAAACTTTGGCCCCCTCATGATTGGTGGACTTCAACTCCCAGAATTCCTGAGCCAGCAGGGGGAACTATGGCTCCTTCATGACTGGTGGACTTCAACTCCCAGAATTCCTGAGCCAGCAGGGGGAACTATGGCCCCCTCATGATTGGTGGACTTCAACTCCCAGAATTCCTGAGCCAGCAGGGGGAACTATGGCTCCTTCATGACTGGTGGACTTCAACTCCCAGAATTCCTGAGCCAGCAGGGGGAACTATGGCTCCTTCATGACTGGTGGACTTCAACTCCCAGAATTCCTGAGTCAGCCTGGCTCAGCTTGGAAACCTCTCCCTTTCCCCTCAGCATGGCTGGCTCAGGAATTCTGGGAGTTGAAGTCCACGAGTCATAAAAGAGCCGAGGTTGCCCACCCCTGCCTTATACAGTACATGTATGAAAATAAGAATGTTTAGGGAGACAGAACTGGGAACATGACAGTGGTGTGCATTTTATCCGTAGTCCTTAGTGGCAAGGCAGCATACAAACCCTTGAATAAACACACAAACAGTAAATTAATAGAAAAATCAGCTGTAACCAGATTCCGAAAACTCCAGAATGAGACTGACTGAGTCCTGAGTCAGAGGTGGACAAGCTCTGGCATATGGCAGCCTACAAACACTTACTAGGTGATGGCAAAGTTGCGCTCGGCTATGGCTTCCAGGTGCTTGGCATAATTGTAGTAGGTCGTGCGCAGGTGCACGCGGTCCTGGGTCTCGGCTACCTCGATGGCTTTCTGCCATTGGTCTGAAGCCTGGTAAAACTTGTTCAGAAGATCGTAGCGTTTGCACTGCTTATATAACTGCTCGGCATCCTCCTGGAATGGAGATCAGAAAGCTGGAAGTGAGGGATGTTGCTGTGAACGCAGGGATCATCATTATCATTACCGTTAGGAGCCGTGGTGGCGTAGAGGTTAGAATGCAGTATTGCAGGCTAACTCTGCCGACTGCCACCAGTTCGAGCATCACTGGCTCCAGGTTGACTCAGCCTTCCATCCTTCCGAGATTGGTAAAATGAGGACCCAGATTGTTGGGGGCAACAGGCCGACACTGTAACCCACTTAGAGAGGGCTGTAAAACACCGTGAAGCGGTATATAAGTCTAAATGCTATTGCTATCTAAGCCATGGTGGTGCAGTGGTTAGAATGCAGTACTGCAGGCTAACTCTGCCCACAGCCAGGAGTTCGATCCTGACTGGCTCAAGGTTGACTCAGCCTTCCACCTGTCTGAGGTTGGTAAAATGAGGACCCAGATTGTTGGGGGCAACAGGCTGACTCTGTAACCCGCTTAGAGAAGGCTGTAAAGCACTGTGAAGCGGTTACAGAAGTCAAAGTGCTATTGCTATCATCATTTATAGAATTCTTTCCCACGTAATGAAAACATTCTCTGAGATCCTACTTGAACGAAGAGGACTAAGGCGTTCTTTGGTGCATTCTGAGCTTGGCTGTTTCCTTGCACACGTTTCTTTGCCCAGCTAGGCAACCTCATCAATGCTCGTGCTGATGATGTTGCCTAGTTTGGTAATGAAATGTCTGGAAGGAAAGAGCCCAGCTCAGAGAGGAACCCCTCATTTCAACCCCTCATTTCAACCCTGAGCTACGCGCGAGCTGTATTGGGCCTACCCAGAAATGCCCACATTTCAACATCACTCCGCGAGCTGCATTGGCTGCCAATTGGTCTCCGAACGCAATTCAAAGTGTTGGTTATGACCTATAAAGCCCTACATGGCATCGGACCAGGTTACTTACGGGACCGTCTGCTGCCCCATGAAACCCAGCGACCGGTTAGGGCCCACAGGGTCGGCCTTCTCCAGGTCCCGTCAGCCAGACAGTGTCGCCTGGCAGGGCCTAGGGGAAGAGCCTTCTCTGTTGTGGCCCCGGCCCTCTGGAATCAACTCCCCCCCGGAGACCCGTATCGCCCCCACCCTCTCCGCCTTTCGCAAACTGTTAAAGACACATCTTTGCCAGCAGGCCTGGGGCAGTTGACACCTTGCCCCAGCCAGTGTATGTTTGTTGTAAGTTTGTTTCGGATGATTGGTTTTAATTTAGGGGTTTTATAATGTATTTGATTTCTATATGCTACTGATTATGTTGTAAGCCGCCCTGAGTTTTCGGAATAGGGCGGCATAGAAATCGAAATAAATAAACAAACAAACAAACAAATAAATAAACAAATAATATTCCGCATATATGGGAAAAGGAACCAGGGCCCTCGTTCAAAGGGTGCATTCCGACACTTAATTACTGGAGGAATCTGAGGAACCGAGGCCCAAAATAGAATCATTATGACTGAAACAGGATGTTTAAATAAAAGCAAGAAAAGGACGAAGCCAGCCGACCTGCAGGTCACTTCGAGAACAAGGGGGCGTCCACACGGCCAGCTCCGGCTCTTCCTGATGCTCTAGGAAACCAATCAATTGGAATAGAAGCTCTGCTATCTCGGAAACCATTTCCCAGCAGAAAGAAACGGGGGCTGGGGAAGCAGACACCCTTGAACAGGCCTTGGATGTTTGACCCTGAAGGGAAGGCTTTGGATACCGGAGGCGTAAAAATGGGTGGGAATAATAATCAGGCTCAGATAAAAGCCACGGAGGGCATAGTGCGGTTTGACCTGAAGGTCAGCCCAAGCAAGGGAGATATATTTATTTAATCAGCCGAGGTGACATTGGCAAAAGACTCAAAACCCCAGGCCATCCTTGACCAATCACCCCAGTTGCAGCCAAAATGTCTGTCGCTAAGGGAAAGTTTTTTTTAAAGTGAGCTTTGGCCCGTTTTACGGTCTTTCTGGCCACGGTGGTGAATGGAATCCCTGTAGCTGTTTAGTAACACCGTCATAAAGTGAATCCCCACTGACTTTGCTTGTCAGAAGCTCACAAAGGGGGGAATCACGTGAGCCCTGCAACCGTCATAAATATGAATCAGTTGTCAAGCATCTGGACGTAAGTCGCATGACCAGGGGGATGCTTGCAACGGTCGTTAAGTGTGAAAAATGTCCAGAAGCCTCATTTTTCAGTCCCGTCGTCACTTCAGATGGCCATTAAGCAAATGGATGTAAATCAGGGGTCTTCAAACTTGGCCCTTTGATGACTTGTGGACTTCAACTCCCAGAATTCCTCAGCCAGGCACGCTGAGGAATTCTGGGAGTTGAAGTCCACAAGTCATCAAAGGGCCAAGTTTGAAGACCCCTGATGTAAATCAAGGACTACCTGTAAAAGCCAATCTGCTTTTATTTTAGTTGTCAAGCATCCACCTTTTGATCAAGGGGAGATGCTGCAGTGGTGGTAAGTATGACAAACAGTCATAAGTCTCTTTTTTATTCAGTGCTATTGTAACTTCGGTCACTAAGTGAATTGTTGTTAAGTTGAGGACTACCTGCCTTGTGAACTGCTCTGAGACACTTTGGATAGTGAGAGGGGTAGCATATGAAGTGAATCAATCCATAAAGTAAGTAAACTCTCAAGCTTCTTCCTTCTATTATATATTCAAGATGGACAGTATTTAATATTTATTTGCTACGCATACGGAGGGCTGTGGGTCTATACATATGTTCATAGTATGTTTAGGTCTGTGTCATGCATGTGTTTCACTTTGAGAGCGGGCAACTAAATTTCCTTTTTGATGTGTGCCGTTGTGCCCACAGTAAAAGAATGACAATAAAGGTTATCTTATCATCTTATCTTATCTTATCATCATCTCATCATCTGAGAAAAGCTTTTTCACTTACCAACATGCCCAGCTGGACGGCTAACATGGCCACCCTGGCTTCCTGCTCCGGTTCTTGTTCAGCCTCCCGCAACGCCTTGGCTCCCTGCGCATGGCCCATGTTCCCCAGACAGACTTTGGCAACGTCCAGCCTTTGGGTCTTCACACACATGCGGGCCATGTTCTCCCAGACGGCTTCACTGCAGGATACAAGAAGAAGGGACGTGGTCCCGGTTAGATTATGAAGACCTTCAGGAACACGGAGGTGTGAACTCGACCTTCTGCAGGAGAGAAGACCTTTTCAGGGACCATAGCTTAATGATATGATGTGCAAAGCAAGCATCTGGTCTTTAGCGCTTCGTGCCCGGGTGGTCCATGTTCTCCCAGACAGTTTCGCTAGAGAATGCAAGGAGGAGGCAGAGGATCCAAGTCAAGCGATGGAAGACCGTCAAGAATATGGATGTGTGAACAGGAGACAAGACCTCTGTCGAAACCCTCTAGAGCTCAGAGCAGGGCTCTCCAAACTTGGCAACTTTTAAGACTGGCGGACTGCAACTCTCAAAATTCCCCAGCCAGCCTGACTTGGCTGAGGAATTCTGGGAGTTGAAGTCCACCAGTCTTGACGTTGCCCAGTTTGAAGACCCCTGGCTTAGAGCAATGTCCCAGCCAAGACGTAGGATCAGAGACATAATACTAACTCGATGGGTCAAAGTTAGCCAGGCTAGCTTGTTACACTGGCTTCACTTGAGTCTGTTCTACGTAGGACCAAGAATCCAACTCCTGGACTTTTGGGGACCTTCAACAGACTGCTCTTTTCACTGCCCAGGCTCATCAAAGGCTGATTGTGTTCAAGCCGATATTACGTTCAGTGTTTTGAGCGAGAGAGAAAAAAAATGTAAAGCCATAAACTGTCCACCCCTTCCCCCTCCTATATCAACTTGGAGAATTTCCTGAGTTTATCTTTGGAACTCTATTTCACATCTGTCCTTCATCAACTCCAGCTTGCTGTTCTAATGAATACCAGATGCAGTGGAGGAAGGGCGCACATCACCCTCTTTTATTCTGAATTGAAGAAGAACACGCTGATGTTCTTCTTGGTATGAATTCTGCATCTTGAACTGCAAAACGGCTCCGTACAATGCTCTACGTAAGCACCCTGTGCATAAGGAGAGCTCCCCCAGTTTGGAACCCAGTAAACCGGTGTTTCTCAAGCTTGGCAGCTTGAAGATGGGTTAGACATCAACTCCCAGAATTCCCCAGCCAGCTGGGAGTTGATGCCCACCCATCTTCAAGCTGGCAAGCTTGAAAAACACTAGACTAAACCAGTGATGGCGAACCTTTTAGAGACCGAGTGCCCAAATTGCAACCCAAAACTCACTTATTTATCGCCGGGTGCCAGGTGGGCATGGCCCACTGGGTGGGCATGGCTGTGGTGGTCATGGCAGACTGGGTGGGTATGGCCAAGGTGGGCGTGGTCAGCTCAATGTTGCTCGTGGGGAGGGACGCCTGTGGGGGACAGGCAGGGCTGGGGGAGATCCAGGGGGTCTCTGGCAGGTGGGGCGGTGGGCAGGAGGCTCGTCCTGCGGGGTGAGGCGAGGCAAGGCGAGGCAGGCCGGGAGTGCATGGATCCAAGGACTGGGCTAGACCAGGGGCAGGCAACCTGGGCTCTTTTATGACGCGTGGACTTCAACTCCCAGAATTCCTGAGCCAACCATGCTGAGGGGAAAGAGAGAGGAAAGAGGCTCAGGAATTCTGGGAGTTGAAGTCCACGCGTCATAAAAGAGCCCAGGTTGCCTACCCCTGGGTTAGACTGTTTCTCAACCTTGTCAACTTTAAAATGAGTGGACTTCAGCTCCCAGGATTCTGACACACAGCTTAGTCCATGCTCAGGTCCCTACTTGACTGTGGAATCCACCAGGTTAAGAACATAAGAACATAAGAAGAGCCCTGCTGAATGAGGCCAAAGCCCATCGAGTCCAGCATTCTGTGTCACACAGTGGCCCACCAATTGTACATGGGGATCTTGAGCAGAAAGAGAAGGTAAAACCCTCCCTTTCCCTTGACCCCCAACAAATGGTACTCAAGGGAATCCTGCCTGACTCAACCAACATAGAGGCGGCACATGGACATCTGTTTTAATAACCAGGTTACTTATTAAGTAACCTTAATAAGGTTACTTCGGATTGGTCCATATCTTTCAGCCCAACCTGAAAGGTGAGGATAAAGTCAGGGGATCCCGATGTGGGCCATACTGAGGGTCTTATTACAACTGTAATCATCCATCAATAAACAATCTGAGTTAGGGGCTTCGGCACAGGTTGCCTTCACTTACGACCCCGACTGAGCGCCAAATTTTCACCGCTAAGCAGGGCGACGATGAAGTGAGCTTCGCCCCATTTAACAACCTTTCTGGCCACAATCGTTCAGCGAATTGCTGCAGTTGTTAAGTTAGGAACAGGGCTGTTAAGCGGATCCAGCCTTCCCGTTGATCAGAAGGTGGCAAAAGGGGATCACCTGGCCCCTCCCCCCGGGGACCCTGTGACCGTCATAAATATGAGTCCGTGGCCAAGCACCTGAGTTTTGCGTGCGTGACCGTGGGGAGGCTGCAACGGCTGTGTGAAGAACCGTCGTAAGTCGCTTTTTTTTTAGGGCCGCCGTAACTGAACGGTCACTAAACGGACGGTTGTAAATTTTTATTTATTGCTCGAACTTATATGCCGCCCTTCTCCTAGGACCCAGGGCGGCTGACAAACAATGCAATAAAATTATAACAATAAAATCATCCTCCCTGCATTTTATCTGCAACAACACTTTTTAAAAATCCAGCTCGCCGGCTCCTTCCGGAAGGGGGTGACGGGTTTTAAAAGAGGGGGCTAGATCCTCCTAAAGCGGGCGCCCCCCCCCATTTTCACGACAAAGGAGACGCGCGTCTGAACCATCCAAACCGGCGATGCCACTCAAAATCCACTGCGGAACTCAGCCTCTTTGTCTGGCTCCGAGCAAGCGCGCCGCACACTGGCCGGGGGGGCGTGTTCATGAGGACTAGCCCCCCGCGTGGTTGAATGGACGGTCCCCGCCGACCCCGTCTCCCGGCTGCCCACCGAGACTCAACCCCTTCCCGCGGGGAGAAAGCGAGGCGCGGGGCTGCCTGTACTGATGGACTTTTGCAGTGGGAGCCGCCCAGCAACTCATGTCCAGGGCTCAGGTTTCAACCTTAAAGAAGGATTTGTTTAACGTGCAAAGGGAACTCAAGTTTTCCGTAAAGCGAAGCAGGACAAACAACGTCGTCCCAAACCCACCTGTTTCCCTCCAGGGGAAGACAGGAACAAGAGAAGGAAAAGACTCATCCTGTCGGATCGGCAGCAGGATGGAAGACATACAGAAGACCTCTTCGGTGGACTTCAAGGTTTTCTGAGTTCTTAAAAAAAAAAAAAAATCCTGGAGGCCTAAGCAGCATTCCCCTTCCGTTCCCAGAAACCGATAAAAGGAGAACGTCAGGATCACAAAACCTTGACAGCAAAGATCCTGAAGAGCAGCTAGAAATTATGTCCAGGGGAGCCCTTGCAAAGACTCCTGCTCCTACCAATCGTTCAGCCTTCTCCTGTGAAATGTATTCATTTATAGCCCGTCTTTATTATTTTTATGAATAACTCAAGGCTGCGGACATACCGAATACCCTTTCCTGCTCCTATTTTTCCCACAACAGTAACCCTGTGAGGTGGGTTGAGCTGAGAGAGAGTGATAAAATCACCTATCTGGCTTTTGTGGCTAAGGTGGAACTAGAACTCACCGTCTCCCGGTGATTGGCCCAAAGTCACCCAGCTGGCTTTCATGCCTAAGGCAGGACTAGAACTCACCGTCTCCCGGTGATTGGCCCAAAGTCACCCAGCTGGCTTTCATGCCTAAGGCAGGACTAGAACTCACCGTCTCCTGGTGATTGGCCCAAAGTCACCCAGCTGGCTTTCATGCCTAAGGCAGGACTAGAACTCACCGTCTCCTGGTGATTGGCCCAAAGTCACCCAGCTGGCTTTCATGCCTAAGGCAGGACTAGAACTCACCGCCTCCTGGTGATTGGCCCAAAGTCACCCAGCTGGCTTTCATGCCTAAGGCAGGACTAGAACTCACCGTCTCCCGGTGATTGGCCCAAAGTCACCCAGCTGGCTTTCATGCCTAAGGCAGGACTAGAACTCACCGTCTCCTGGTGATTGGCCCAAAGTCACCCAGCTGGCTTTCATGCCTAAGGCAGGACTAGAACTCACCGCCTCCTGGTGATTGGCCCAAAGTCACCCAGCTGGCTTTCATGCCTAAGGCAGGACTAGAACTCACCGTCTCCCGGTGATTGGCCCAAAGTCACCCAGCTGGCTTTCATGCCTAAGGCAGGACTAGAACTCACCGTCTCCTGGTGATTGGCCCAAAGTCACCCAGCTGGCTTTCATGCCTAAGGCAGGACTAGAACTCACCGCCTCCTGGTGATTGGCCCAAAGTCACCCAGCTGGCTTTCATGCCTAAGGCAGGACTAGAACTCACCGTCTCCTGGTGATTGGCCCAAAGTCACCCAGCTGGCTTTCATGCCTAAGGCAGGACTAGAACTCACCGTCTCCTGGTGATTGGCCCAAAGTCACCCAGCTGGCTTTCATGCCTAAGGCAGGACTAGAACTCACCGTCTCCTGGTGATTGGCCCAAAGTCACCCAGCTGGCTTTCATGCCTAAGGCAGGACTAGAACTCACCGTCTCCTGGTGATTGGCCCAAAGTCACCCAGCTGGCTTTCACGCCTAAGGCGGGACTAGAACTCACCGTCTCCTGGTGATTGGCCCAAAGTCACCCAGCTGGCTTTCATGCCTAAGGCAGGACTAGAACTCACCGTCTCCTGGTGATTGGCCCAAAGTCACCCAGCTGGCTTTCATGCCTAAGGCAGGACTAGAACTCACCACCTCCTGGTGATTGGCCCAAAGTCACCCAGCTGTTTTTCAGGCCTAAGGCAGGACTAGAACTCACCATTTCCTAGAAATGCTAAATTTTTCTTGGAAGTATAATCCTATTGGATCCTTCCATCTCATCCAACAAACAAATTTCTGCACTGTTGTCCAGAATACCCCAATTCTGATTATTTTTGTTGTGGTAAGGAAAAGGAGAAAAAAAAAGCAAAATATTCTTCACACTGTTCTTAGCACTGAGACCCAGGTATTTTGTGTGCTTCAACCCTCCCAGTTTTCCAAGTTAGATTTGATGGGTTGCGACACCCTTGAATCACAAACCTAAGGGATTAACAACACAGCAGGATCTATCTGGGAGGATCTATCTATTTTTTGATGATGTAATTTAGTGTGGGTACTGAAATGTTGGCAAGAAGACCATCCAGCTCAGAGAGCACCAAGGACCCCACAGTTCTCCTCCACCTCCACCTCCTTCTCACCTTCCTCCTCTTTGCAAATTTCTAGCACTGATGATGTTACCAAGTTTGGTCACGAAACGTCTGCAAGAAAACCATCCAGCTCAGAGAGCACCAAGGACCCCACAGTTCTCCTCCTCTTTCTCTTTCTCTCCTTCCTCCTCTCTGCAAACCCCATTCCCTTCTAGCACTGATGACGTTACCTACTTTGGTAATGAAATGTCTACGAGAAAAAACAACCAAGGACACACACACACACACACACACACACAGAGAGAGAGAGAGGATCTATTTCCTTCCACAAGATCCTTGAGAGGTTGTTGGGTTTTTTTTACCACCACACAATATTATCCTAACAATTCTTCCTAGCAGAGTATTGCGGAATGAACTCTTCTCTCTGGGAAGCCCGGGAGGGGAAGAGAAGGACAGCCATGGAATGAGGCGGGAGGGAGGGTGGCTGGGAGTGGGGAGAGAAAGAGACGGGACATTGGAAGTCTGTCTTTGACTTTTCCTTTCAGGAAACACATCCTGTTCACATCGGAGAGGGCCGTGGCAGTGGCCCCGTCGGTTGGTTGCAATCGGCTACGCCCTGCGGTTTTCACCAAAACCAGCCGCGCAAACAACCGTTTCCTTTTCATGGACAGATAGGAGAGGAGAGGGGGGGGGGAGAGAGAGAAAAAACTTCCTTGCAGCAAGGATTCTGTTTTCCTGCTCCGGCAGTGTGCGGGCTCCGTCATCGGGGAGGGAAGAGCAAGAAGCAGCGGTGGAGAAGAGCCCCTGGGAATACGCACTCTGCAGCTTGGCAGGACTCTTCCTTGGGGATGCAAGCCTTTCATCTCTCTCTTGGGGACTGGCTTTGGCACGAAGCGTTGACGCCGAGGACCCTCCTGGAGTCGTTCTGAGAAATTCGGGTGACAGCACAAGCGTTTCTGGGGTCTCGACACCTCTCATGCAGGGCCCAGCTCCTTCCCACATCTGCGCGCCAGAAGGCTGAAGGGACGGACAGCCTTCAAGAGGCATTTTGGGCCTCAGCTGTCCGAGAACACCACTCCATCCCCGTAGCCACTGCCTACGGCGTCGGACCCTTTGCAAATTGGGTGTCGGAAAGAATGCGCCTCCTCAACTTCCAACTCTACACCAGCTTGGTCCTGCTCAAAGGAGAGGAAGGTGGATAAAGCAAGCCCTGAGGACGAACGAGCAATCTGGAAGCCTCGCTCTTGCCTTCTTTGGCGCATGGATTTCTCCGCTCTGCCTCGTGGGTCTTTGTGCGGCCAGAAACTTCCCAGCAGCTGACTTTGAGAATGAATGGCGATGTACTCTAGCCATTCCTAACGCGCTCCTGCACCTGCCTTCCACCGACAGACCCAATTCAATGTACTGCAGCTGATTTGGGGACGCTTGGATCTTCTCCCGAGAGTGGCTGCCAGCGCTGGGTGACCGTCAGATATGACAGTCCAGAAACTGATAGCCACAGCCGTGTTGGTAGCGCTGGTGTCCTTGATTCTCAACAACGCGGCTGCCTTTAGTCCCAACTGGGTGTACCAGACCTTGGAGGATGGGCGTAAACGCAGCGTGGGGCTGTGGAAGATGTGCTGGCTGGCAGAGAAGGGCAAAGGAGGTGTGGGCGCAGGTGCCAAGCACGGGCAAGGGGTGGAGCACGAATGCGAAGCCCTGGGCTGGGGTTCAGAGCCAGCTGGCTTCCAGGAGTCCCGAAATACTGTCAAACGTAAGTCTCGTTTCTCACTTGTCATTCTTGACTCGGTCTTACAAGTGGTCCATGAGGCACGCCCCATAGGTGCTTTTCCCAAAGGCGACTGGATTTTCTTGAGTGGCTTTTTTTCCCCTTTCTTGAAAACATTTTGCTTCTGAAGAACTGAAGAAGCAGCTTGTCAGATGAGAAGTGAAACGTTTTCAAGGCAAAAAAAAAACAAAAAAAAAACCCACAACCCAAGAAAGTCCAGTTGCTTTTTGGAAAAGCACCTTTGGGGCAATCATGACTGAGCATCTCCAACAGACGTTGGGTCTGTTTACGCAGCAAACTTTGCTAAAAACTCTGCACCTGGAAAACTAGAAGGCGGACTGTGAAATATTTGCTCCATCAGAGCTCGGTCTGGAAAGAGCTGAGGGCCAGAGGCTTTTCTCTCTCTTCAGAAGAAGCTTCAATGAAGCAAGAAAGATGCCCGGGGAGCAAACGAAGAGAGGTCGGGTCCAGAAAAATACACAGTTGGGCTACAAGAGATGGAGAAAGACACAGAAAATACAGGAGGCAGAGTAAATGTATGCAAAGCCGGATAAAAGGAACCGGTTTGCAAGCATCTATTTTGATTTAAAAGCCGTCAGCAAAAGCTTTAACAGAAGATTTGCTGTAGTAGCTGATTCCTGCACTGATCCAAGGATTGGATTAGACACTGTTTCTCAACTTTTGTCAACTTGAAGATACTTCTGGGACTTTGGCTCCCAGAATTCCCCAAGCATGCTGGCTTGGGAATTCTGGGAGTTGAAGTCCACGCCGCTTAAAGTCAACAAGGTTGAGAAGCACTGGACTAAATGATCCTTAATCCTTCGTTGCGGTGAGGTTGTCTGTTTCATTTTAGGCTTGCAATCCAAATATGGCACTGTTAAGACGGGTACCGTGGGGATAAGATGGGATCTCTTCCCAGTTCACACCCCCAGTCCAAACTCTTGGTTAAAAAAAGCAAACCAAACATGATGGAAGATTTCTCCTGGCAAAAATCTTCCTGTTGGGAGAGGATAAAAGGGGTCATTTTTGCAGGGGGGGAGGAAATGACAGAGAACAACCAGTTACGAAACTCTTCCCTCCTTTGCTTTTGTAAATCTGCTGCAGGCTACAGCCTTCTCGACTGTACATTATTATTATTATTATTATTATTATTATTATTATTATTATTATTATTATTATTATTATTATTATTATTTTTAAAAAAGGAAAAACTAGAGAACAACTACACTCAGCTCCGTGACACGGGAAATTTGACCTTTTGTTGTGCTATTTCCAGCTCACTAGGTGGCAATACTTGGCAAGGGGTGGGAAGGGGTGCGGAAAATATCTAGGGAAGCCTATTCAAAGAGGAATATAGGAAGTTTCTCTCCAGCAAGTCGAATTCTTTGCTCCATTTCAGCCAGTAACGCCTGCTCCTCGCTGACTATCCTTCCCCAAAATTTTAAGACATCCTTTCACAGCTTGAGTCTCTCTTCCTTGTGTCACCCCTTGTCCTTCTCTTCATTAAATTAGACATCCCCAATTCCAGCAGCCATTCCTTATATGTTTTAGCCTCCAGTCCCCTGATCATCTTTGTTGCTCTTCTCTGCACTCCTTCTAGACTCTCAACATCTTTTTTACATCGTGGCTATCAAAAATGGACGCAGTATTCCAAGTGTGGCCTTACCAAGGCATTGTAAAGTGGTATGAACACTTCACGTGATCTTGATTCTATCCCCTCGTCATCTGCTACCTGGGAACTACCTGGGAATTTCCCACCCCACCTCATCCCACCTGTTCCCCAAACAGACCTTACTAAATCTAGGAAGTGGATCCCTCCAAGCTTCCTTCCAGAATATGACGGTCAAATATGTTTCAGAGATAGAATTCTCTGCTATGTGGTTTTGCTTTTTTTTTTTTAGACAGCTCTGATTCCACTCTTGACCACACAGCTCTTTAATCCGAACACAATCTCTGACTGGTGCTCATCGGGGTCAGAATTCCTCCCAGAATATAAAATAATCGTACAAATGTGATATTGTTTGATATTTGAGGAGGGGAATGATTTGAGTCGCCCAAAGTAGCAGTGAAAAAAACGCGGACGCCTCTGTGCCTAGAAATTTTGGCTAGTCCTCCAGAGCAAGCAAATCCAGAAAAGAGAAGAAAAGTATGTTTACGGAACTGTGTAGACATTTGCCACTGCATATTCCGAAAACTTGTCTGTCGATAGAGTTCACATACTCTCTCTCGAGAAAAGCAGGATGCGGTGATCAGAAGAAGCACTACAAATCTTCACGTGTTGCTTTTTTTTTTTTGTAGGATATCAATTTCTCAATCGCTGGAAATCTGGCCCTCAGTCCCAATTTTTGTTCTTAATTCGGCGTTTCTTAAATACATTAAAGCCACGAGACACTAACATTCAGCAAAGACAGAGATCCTTTCTAAAATGCAAAAAATCTGTGCCAAAAATTAACCGCAGGGGGACTAAAAAAAAAAGCGTAGTCTTGTGAGTTCTCACATTCCACTTTAATGCTGCTAATCTTGACCTTACCAAATAGTTTCTTGATTGACCCAGTGAAGTATGAAAGTAGCTCAGAAGAAAGGAAATGTTATGGAAACCCACTGGTTGCAAAACAGCAGGAGACCGGCTTTAGAGCTAGTCAGGATGAAGCTGAGGGCATCTAGGTGTCTTGGCAACTGACATGTATTTATGACAGTTGCAGTGTCCTGGGGTCATGTGACAGGTCCTCTTTTCACAACCGTCTGGCAAGTGAAGTCAACGGGGAAGCCAGACCCATGAATAACTGTGGCAAGAAAAGTCTTAAAACGAGGCAAAATTCACCCAAGAACTGTCCTGCTTAGCAACAGAAATACGAGAGAGAGAGAGAGAGAGAGAGAGAGAGGAGAGGAGAGAGAGAGAGAGAGGAGAGAGAGGAGAGAGAGAGAGAGAGAGAGAGAGAGAGAGAGAGAGAGAGAGAGAGACAGAGAGAGAGAGAGAGAGAGAGAGAGACAGAGAGAGAGAGAGAGACAGAGAGAGACAGAGAGAGACAGAGAGAGAGAGAGAGAGAGAGACAGAGAGACAGAGAGAGAAAAGAGAGGAGAGAGAAGAGAGAGGAGAAAGAAAGAGAGAAAGACAAGCGAGAGAGAGAGAGAAAAGAAAGAAGAGAGAGAGATGAGAGAAAAGAGAGAGAGAGAGAGAGAGAGGAGAGAGAGAGAGAGAGAGAGAGAGAAGAGAAGAGAGAGAAAAAAAGGAGAGAGAGAGAAGAGAGAAAGAGAGAGAGAGGAGAGAAAGAGAAGAGAAAGAGAGGAGAAAGAAGAGAGAGAGGAAAGAGAGAGAGAAGAGAGAAGAGAGAGAGAGATAGAAGAAAGAGAGGAGAGAAAGAGAGAGAAAAGAGAGGAGAGAGAAGAGAGAGAAGAAAGAAAGAGGAGAGAAAGACAAGCAAGAGAGAGAGAGAGAAAAGAAAGAAGAGAGAGAGAGATGAGAGAAAAGAGAGAGAGAGAGAGAGAGAGAGAGAGAGCACTATTTTTGTAGTTTTGGGTTAGTTCTCGTGGCTGGAAAAATTCTTCTATCCTGATTATGGCCCCATTAGAATGACTGGCGCACGGCCAGCCTCTCAACTCAAGAATCCAACAATTCTACTCAAGAATTGCCAATATTGTTGGAGAAGCATGTGTGCCTTTACTGAATGATTTTTTTTTATAAACATAAGGATTAGCTACAACCCAGAGAAATTAGCCAGAGAAAGCTGTTTTCTATTACAGCAATTAAAGAGAATGTGAAGATGCTTAGAGTGAAGAATAGTTGGCTTTTGGTCTGCGGTTGATCGTGGAAAAGAAGAGGAAAATGGACGCCGCTGGAACATTTTAAGAGTCAATTTCATCCATTATTCTGCATCCCACAATGTCCTACCAGGCTCCACAGAAACCAGGGGGAAATGACAGCCTTTTCTCAGTCACTGCTTTGCAAGAACCAGTATTTGATGGCTGATTACTGCTTCTGGACAGGAAAGCTCTAACTTCACAAAACCAACTCTTCTCCTTCTCAAGCCTTCTGAGCTAGAAGACACATCCTATTTTGAGATAGTGAATTTCAAGCACCATGTGCACGGAGGTTTCTTCTGTCCATCTCGGATCTGCAGTCCAGGCACTGGAATTGGAACTTCTCCAGAGCATTCAGTTACGTAACATTGAGGGAAATGCCTCTTTTTCTCCTACGTTTGGCCAGTTCTTTCATAAACTTTGATGAGATCTTGCTCATTTTTCTAAGATGGGGGTGTGTGTGTGTCCAAACCTGGCAACTTTAAGACTTGTTGACTTCAACTCCCAGAGTTCCTTGGCCAGTCATGCCAAGTTGAAATCCACAAGTCTTAAAGCGGCCAAGATTGGAGAGGCCTGTTCTAAGAGAGAGAACGTTCAACGCCTCATCTTTTCCTTAGTTTTGACGGTTTCTATAAGTTAATAAAAGTTCATTTTTTGGGCCACAATCGGTCTGGAGCAGTGTGACTACGGCTACTAAGCCAGGCTTACTGCTCCTCAAAACCAGAGCTGTCTGTTGCATGGACAATCTTCTGCAGAAGCTATCCAGGCAGTTTACAAATCCCATACGTCTCATTTAGCAACCGAAATTTGGGGCTCAGCTGTAGCTGTAAGTCAAGGACGACCTGTAAATTGGACAAAGAATTAACAGAATAAGAGAGTTGGAAGAATAAGAGCTTGGAGGTCTTCTAGTCCAACCCCCTGCTCAGGCAGAGACCCTATACTATCCCAGACAAATGGCTGTCCAGTTTCTTCTTAAAAACCTCCAGTGATGGAGCACCCACAATGTCTGAAGCCAAACCATTCCACTGATTAATTGTTCTAACTATCAGAAAGTTCCTCCTTAATTCTAGGTTGCTTCTCTTCTTGATTTAATTTCCATCCCTTGCTTCTTGCCTTCAGGTGCCTTGGAGAAGAGGTTGACCCCGTCTTCTTTGTGACAGCCCCTTAGATATTGGAAGACTGCTATCACGTCACCCCTAGCTCTTTTTATTAAACGAGACATACCCAATTCTTGTAACCGTTCTTCCTATCCCAAAGGTGCTTTTTCACAAGGCAACTGGACTTTCTTGCTTTTTCCTTTGAAGATGTTTTGCTTCTCATCCAAGAAGCTTCTTCAGCTCTGAGTGGAGGAGAAGTGGAATATCCTTCAAAGCAAAACAAGGAAGTCCAGTTGCCTTGTGAAAAAGCGCCTTTGGGATAACTGACCTGGAGGACTGAGAATCTCCATAGATGTTCTTCGTATGTTTTAGCGTCCAGATCATCTTTGCTGCTCGTTGGTGGTTTTCTTTTCTTTGTTGCTTATTTTCTCCAGAGCTTTCCTTGTGGTCATGAATCAGTGGTGGCTGTCCAAAGACTGGTACTCTAAGACACTCTTGCAATGAGTGATGTGCTCAGACCGATGGCTGTGGTTGCAAAGGAATCCTATTCACAGCCCAAAACTACAAGAGTATTGGGGCTAGTTTGGAAAGCAGTAGCAGCAGGGGCATGATAAAAGGGGTCCAGGAGCCAAGGGTGTGAAAGTCTCTTTCAAAAGACATAGGAAAGAAGCAGGCGGTGGAAAGCTTGTTTCCTATAGGCTGGGCGAGGAGCAGCAACGCGCAGGCCGGGCCTTATTATAGCTCTTTGGGTCAAGCGTTCAAGTAGAGGGGAGTGGTCCCCAGCGAAGAGGGACTACGTGATCTGCTGGGAGTGCTAAATATAAACACCTGTCCAGTTGAATTATATGATTTACAGAAATACATTTCCCAGATGAAGTTGGGGGGGGAGGGAGGGAGAGCCAGGCCAAAGGCAGAGCAGCTCTGTGTGGGAATGGGAAAGAAAGAGATGTTTACAGAGGCAGCAGACCAGAGATAATGCTGGGATTTATTAGCCATGTCTCAGAGGCTTTGGAAAACAGCCAGGCCAAAAAAAAAACAACAACCCCGGAGGAATTATCCAAAACATCAGACTCTTGGAGGTTCATGTCTTCTTAGATCAAAAAGGAAGAAACCGACTTTCAGAGATCCAAATTTCTCCTCCAGCAAAAGCCTAGCTTTGGATGAGCCCAGATTTAAGTAGCTCGTCTTTTGCTCTTCGCTAATACCTACTTCGCGTGGCTTAATCTAAGCCATAACATGGCTTGTTTATCTTTGGCTTAGAGTGTTGTGGTGGAATCACCCATCTTTGCTTTTTGAACTTGGCTTGCGGTTGAACTATTGGGCGAACCCAGTCGGTTATTTCATTCAACGAGCCATGGTTAAACAAGCCACAATTGAGGACCACGCATGACTGCTGCCGAAGTCCCAGCTTAATTTCAGACACTGCTTACATGACCTCTTGGAGACTTTTAAAAATATCCCTTCCTTGTGACGTTGGCATGAAAAAGCTGTGGGGAGAGTGGCCTGCTCGAAAGGAGAACGTCAAGGAAAGATGTTAATTTGTTGGTTATTAAATGTACAGTTAGTCCTGGACTTGCAGCCGTTTGTTGGGTGACTGTTCAAAGTTACAACAGCACTGAAAAATAGAGACTTACGATCGTTTTTCACACTTATGACCATTGCAGCATCCGCATGATCAAAATTTGGATGCTTGGCAACTGACACATATTTACGACGGTCGCAGTGTCCCGGGCTCATGTGCTCACCTTTTGGAACCTCCTAACAAGCCAAGTCAATGGGAAGCCAGGATCACTTAACAACCGTGTTATCATCTTGACAACCGCACTGATTCACTTAAGAACTAGGGCAAAAAAGGTATTGTGCAATGGAGCAAAGGTCACTTAACTACTGTCTCACTTAGCAACAGAAAATTTTGGCTTAATTATAGCCGTAAATCAAAGACACCTGTGTTGTTGTTGTTAGTTACGAAGTCGTGTCCGACCCATTGCAACCCCATGTTCCTCCAGGCCTTCCTGTCCTCTACCATCTTCTGGAGACCATTTAAGCTCACACCTACTGCTTCAGGGACTCCATCCAGCCACCTCATTCTCTGTCATTGTCCCCTTCTTCTCTTGCCCTCCATCTTTCCCAGCATCAGGCTCTTCTCCAGGGAGTCCTTCCTTCTCATTAGGTGGCCAAAGTACTTGAGTTTCAACTTCAGGATCTGGCCTTCTAAAGAGCAGTCGGGGTTGATCTCCTCTAAGACTGACTGGTTTGATCGCCTTGCAGTCCAGGGGACTTGCTGGAGTCTTCTCCAGCACCATAGTGCAAAGCAACAAACATCACAGCCTCTCCTCTTGTTTTTCCCCACAACAACCATTCTGGCGGTAGGATAGACTGAAAAACAGCGAGCCTCCATGACCGAGGGAGAATTAAAATTAGTTTTGCCATTCCTGGTCCAAAGTCTTAACTGCTATGCCGCGCTGCCTCTCCAATATCTTTTAACAGTGTATTGATTGTCTTTCCCGGTATTCCAATTAGAAAGGGAGAGCCATCTGCACCAGCCCTCTGGAAACAGAGGATTTGATACAGCAAATTTAGGTGATTCATTCAATAGATAGGACCACTGAAATCTGATAACTCTTGGTGTGGTGTCTCCATGTTTACACATTCCTGGCTCATGTTCAGGCACTGCATACATATACTCTTTCCTCTTGTGGGAAAAGCCAATTTAGGTCAGGAACACAGGCTGACTGATTTAGGAGCCCGCCGCTATTTCGGCCTAGAAATCAGCTGCCACTGTTCTCACGTGAAGAGCCTCGGTATATCCATATAAGCCAGCGGTTCTCAACCTTTTTCAGGCCGAGACCCCACCTGCGCCGCCCATGCGCGGCGTGACCCTGACCTGCGCCGCACATGTGCGGCGTGACGGCCCAAACCATGCATGCGTGGTGCGCGTGCGACAGCCCGAACCGCGCATTCGCGGTGCGCGCGCGATGGCCCAAACCATGCATGTGCGGCACACGACGGCCCGAACCGTGGATGCGCGGCGCGACGGCCTGAATCGCGCATGCACGGCACGCGCGCGACGGCCGAGGGGAAATGGGGAAAAAAATGGCAGACTGCGATGTTTGGCGACCCCCGTGAAACGGTCGTTCGACCCCAAATGGGGTCACGACCCACAGGTTGAGAACCGCTGATATAAGCGCTATCAAGGTACATGGTGTTATTTCTAGAAATAAAATAAAATTCCCCCTTTAGGACAGCCCATTGATGATCAAACTAGATGACGAAATATCACTCAAATAACACATGGATTGTGAAAACAGGTGACGGGATACCAATGATTTTGTTTCAAAACAATTGCTGTGTGAGACGATTCCTCCCTTCGTTATGAATGACTGCAGATGATTCATTTATAGGTGGTTATAGATGATGCATTCCGTCAACTTCCAATTTTTTAAATTAGCCTCTAAAGTCCAAACCGTGAGCAACATGAGGGATAAAAATGATGAAAAAAAGAAATGCACGTGTGGTATTTCAGACAGGAGATGTCCGAGCTCTGGAACAATGCCTGGAAGTTTGCTTTACAAGTCTCTCCTTTTCAAAATAAACCCAAGTATTATGAGAAGGAAGGACTCACTGGAGAAGAGCCTAATGCTGGGAAAGATGGAGGGCAAGAGAAGAAGGGGACAACGGAGAAGGAGGTGGCTGGATGGAGTCACTGAAGCAGGAGGCGGGAGCTTAAAGGGACTCCAGAAGATGGCAGAGGACAGGAAGGCCTGGAGGAACGTTGTCCATGGGGTCGTGATGGGTCAGACACGACTTTGCAACTAACAACAACAACAATTACCCTTCGGAGATTGCATGTTCATGTTTTTTCAAGGCATGGAGAGGACTCCCAAAAGTACAACTGGGCCTTTTAGGAAGTAAAAAAAAACGCCTCTGTTGGATGATATTTTTGTTATTGTTGTTCAGTTGGAAAGTTGTGTTTGACTCTTCAAGGTCCCATGGATCACAGCACTCCTGCCCTCCGCTTTTCCCAGACTTTGTCCAAATTCACGTTCATTGCATTGAGGACACTATCTAATCCTCTCAACCTCTGACGTCCCCTTCTCCTTTTGCCTTCTATCTTTCCCATCATCGGGGTCTTCCCCCAAGGAGTCCTCACTTCTCATTAAGTGGAGAAAGTATTGGAGCTTCAGCTTCAGTAGCTGACATTGCACTTGCTGAAAATGAATGAGGCTTACCGAGAATAATTGTCGGGTGTGAAGAATGCTTGAGGTTCTGCGAGGTTTATGAGGCTGACAAAGTTAAATAAGAATTTCTCAACGTCACCCTTTGGGTTCTCTTTAGATTTTTTTTGTTTTCTAGAGAGTAACCAGCGTGGTAGCCAGTCTATTGATGTTATAGTAACCTTCGCCTCGGCTTAGCATGATTCTCTATTAAAGGTGTAGCAACTGTGACAGAGGGTCAAAAGTAGCTGGGGAAATTGATCAGAGCAATAGGGAATGTGCTCAATATCTCGGCGTAACTCTTCTTTCATTTTTCTCCTCTATTTGGGGGGATATTTTCATTTATAGCAAGTCCCTTTAGACTGAGTTACACCCTTCGTCAATCCCGAAGATGCTTTTTTCATAAGGCAAATATCATGGTTCCAACCGATGAAACTCTTCCAAGAACTTCCTCCATGATGAAATCTTCCCCGAATCTTTGTCAGCTTATCCCCAAGTCTAGGGACAGCGACTGGAGCCCGGGACCACTAGATAGTTTGGAAAGTTTGGAGATTTTGGCTTAAAGTCATGGTTTCAACAGATGAAACTCTGCACAGAACTTTGAGGCGTTGTTTACCTTAAAGAATCTTTATTCAAGTTGCATAGCATCGGCAGGTACATGGTCGAAGCCAAAATCTGGATTCCCCTCCCCTTAGCACATAGTATCGACCACAATTCCCTCCTCTAATTAACAGTCATAAATCACATTCTCCAATTAGTTTGAAATGCAGGCTTTCCCTCCTGTTCTCCAACCCGCCATTTCTTATCATCTCTTATTTCAAAAGTCCTGAGTTCACACACGATTACAATATTATTATGCCTAACTAACTCCCACCACATTCCTCCTCCTCCCCCAGTATCATCTAATTCTAAGAGTAAAGCACAAGAAAGAAAAAGGCTGCACGTCCATATGTTGTCAAAGCAAGAACATCCAATGTTAGCAGCATTGACAGCAAATGAACTTTCTTGTTTTCTTTGAAGACGTTCCGCTTCTCATCCAACAAGTGAAACGTCTTCAAAGAAAAAACAAGAAAGTCCAGTTGCCTGGTGAAAAAGCATCCTTATTTATTTATTTATTGGACTTGTATGCCGCTCCTCTCCGGAGACTCGGAGCGGCTTACAACATATACAAAACATCAAAGAATCTAAGTCCAATCAAAATATTAAAAATAGACACCCAACACACGTACAACTTTCAAGCAACAATCACAATCATCCCCAGGCCTGCCGGCAAAGATAGGTTTTAAGATTCTTTTGGAAGGCCGGGAGAGTGGGAGAAACGCGGACTTCAAGGGGCAGTTGGTTCCAGAGAGTGGGCGCCACAACAGAGAAGGCCCTCCCCCTAGGACCCGCCAAACAACATTGTTTCGCTGACGGGACCCGGAGGAGGCTGACCCTGTGCGCTCTCACCGGTCGTAGGGAAGTATGTGGCAGAAGACGGTCCCGTAAGTATCCTGGTCCAGATACTGACTATGACCTGGATGATTGAGCATCGCCACAGACGCCCTTCGTCAATAGCCAACATTGTGTTCCTCATGAAATGGTCTTCCTCAATCTGACGCCTTTTAGATATACTGGATTACAACTCTCACAACAGTCAGCATTTATGAAAATTGGTTTTTAACCCAACGTATCTACATGGCGTCTTCTTGCAAAAAGCTGGTACCAGATATGGACAACCATTTCTCTGAAATGGTTTCCTGCCTGAGCAGGGGGGGGAGGGTTGGACTAGAAGACCTTCAGAGTCCCTTCCAACTCTGTTATCCTGTTATATAAGGACTCAAATAGAGTCATTCCTAGAAAGCTGACAACAACAAATGACTTTGGAACTCTAGCTCTAGTTACTGCCTAGGAGCATTCATAAAAAAGAGAGCGCAAGAAATTATTTTACTTCAGCTACTCCTAGGAGTAGGAATGTCTTCTCTCAGAGCAATAGCAGCTGGATAAGCTGCTGCATTGACACAGTAGGAGAGGAACGGAAATGATTAAAAAAACAGGAAATCAACCAATTCAGAAGAAAACGTAAGAGGGAAAATATAAAAATCCTCAATTTGCAGAGTCTGGTTTGAAGTGGCTTCTGTTAAATTACCTATCATGGAAAGAGACATTTGTATTCCTATTTCATAGTATAAATATTTATGAAATGTGTCATAGTATAAACACGGAACCAAAGGCGAAGAAGGGGATGGAGAGTCAATTTATGTCTCACCTCATTTCTATCCCAGCCATTTTATTTATTCACAATTTCCCTGGAAGGAAATTGGGGTTACATAGATATAGAGCTGTTATCGTTGCAGTCTTCACACCTCTGGTTTTTTTTTTTTTTACATTAATCTTTAAAGACTGAGGTCAACCAATAAGCTTCAGGGTTCAGTGGATATGTGATCCCTGAACTAATCTTAGCAATCCAGCACATCAATTCCTACAGCATTTCACAGGGAGACAATAGCCTGGCTTATGGCATGCTTAGAATTCTTCAGTAGCCCGTTGGCCAAATTACCTGAGACTTGATTCACACCTCAAATGCTGCTGTTTGAACTGATTTACTTATAAACCCAGTTGGATCTCTCAGTGTACCCTGCTGGACCTTTGTTATGTCACCTCCGCTCCTTTTAGTGTCAATAATCCCATTTGTTGGACATTAGAGGGTATCAGTACAAAGTGATGCTCTTGGCACACCGTGGCCTACCTATGGGCACATTTGAAAGATCTGTGCGCAGCTCACAGCCCTGTGAATTTCTCCCAATAATCAGGTCAGCGACAACTGGTTTTACCATACAGGTAATAGTAGTAGTAGTAGTAGTAATAATAATAATAGCAGTAGTAATAATAATAATAATAATAATAATTGGAAGGAATAATAATTGGAAGGGACCTTGGAGGTCATCTAGTCCAACCCCCTGCTCAGGCAGGAAACCCTATACCATTTCAGACAAATGGCTATCCAGTCTCTTCTTAAAAGCTTCCAGTATTGGAGCATTCACAGCTTCTGGAGGCAGGTGGTTCCACTGGTTAATTGTTCTAACTGTCAGGAAGTTTCTTCTTAGTTCTAAATTGCTTCTCTCTTTAGTTGGTTTCCATCTGTTGCTTCTTGTCCTGCTCCTAGGTGCTTTGGAGAAGAGCTTGACTCCCTCTTCTTTGGGGCAGCCCCTGAGATATTGGAACACTGCTATCATGTCCCCCCTCGTCCTTCTCTTCGTTAAACTAGACAGACCCGATTCCAGCAACCGTTCCTTGTACGTTTTAGCCTCCAGTCCCCTGATCCTCTTTGTGGCTCTTCTCTGTACTCTGTACTCTTTCTAGAGCAGGGGTTCTCAACCTTGGCAACTTTAAGACTTGTGGACTTCAACTCCCAGAATTCCTCAGCCAGCTTTGGAATTCTGGGAGTTGAAGTCCACAAGTCTTAAAGTTGCCAAGGTTGAGAACCCCTGTTCTAGAGTCTCAACCTCTTTTTTACATCGTGGTGACCAAAAACTGGATGCCGTATTCCAAGTGTGGCCTTACCAAGGCCTTGTAAAGTGGTATAATCCTTGACTCACGATCACAGCTGAACCCAAAGTTTCCATTGCTAAGCAAGACAGTCGTTCAACGGGTGTTGCCCCGCTTTTACGACCTTTGTGGCCTCTGTTGTTGTTAAGTGAACCACTGCAGTTAAGTCGGTAACCCGGTTTTTCAGGGAATCTGGCTTCCCGATTGACTCTGCTCGTCAGAAAGTCACCAAAGGGGATCGCACGACTCTGGGACGCTGCAACGGTCGTAGGTATGAGACAGCTGCCAACGCTCTGCATTTCCATCCCACGATCCTGCGGAGGCCGCAAAGGTTGCAAGTGTGAAAAATAGTTGTCAGTCACTTTTTGCAGTGCCATTCTAATTTTACATGGTCACTCAATGAATGATTGCAAAGACCACCTGTATTCTACTGTAGCCAGGGGCAGTTCCATAGACAAGGGACTCAAATGCCCCTCAAACTGATGGACCAAGGAAGTTGATCTCTATGCTGCACCTTCCCAAAACACCAGGGGAAAAAAATGTCTAAGTGTTAGAGGCATTTTTCACCTTATATACTGTGTATCTGAAAGATGGAGGGCAATAGAAGGCAAGAGAACAGTGGTTCTCAACCTTTTTCAGGTTGAGACCCCACTTGCGCCGCCCATGCGTGGTGCGACCCCGATCCGCGCATGCGCATCCGGCCCCGATCCGCGCATGCACATCCGCCCCGATCCGCGCATGCATGGCATGCGCGCGACGAAAAAACAAAACAAAAAAACAAAAAGAAAATGGCGGACCGCAACGGCCCGATCCGCACATGCGCAGCGCGCGTGCGACGGCCCGAATCGCGCACGACAAAAAAAAACCCAAAATGGTGGACCGCGACGGGCCGATCCGCGTATGCGCAGCGCACACGCGACGGAAAAAAAATAGTGGACCGTGGTGTCCGGCGACCCCTGCGAAACGGTCGTTCGACCCCAAATGGGGTCGCGACCCATAGGTTGAGAACCGCTGCAATAGAAGAAGGGGACAATGACAGAGAAGGAGGTGGCTGGATGGAGTCCCTGAAGCAGGAGGCGTGAGCTTCAATGGACTCCAGAAGATGATAGAGGACAGGAAGGCCTGGAGGAACGTTGTCCATGGGGTTGCGATGGGTCGGACGCGGCTTCGCAACTAACAACATCAACAACTGTGTATCTAAGTCCTGATTTTTAGAGCAGCTTTTGGTGCAACTTTGTGTTGAGTTAAAAAAAAAAAAAGGGGGGGAGAGTCCCGTTCCTGCTAACTAACAGGTTTCTGTCTCACCATTGTTTCCCCCCCCCCCCCGCAGTGCAATTTGACATGATGCGTGCCTGCAATTTGATTGCCACCATGGCCTTGACAGCCGGTCAGCTCCTCTTTGTGCTGGGATTGGTAGAGCTGCCCATTATTTCCCAGGATACCCAATGGTGGGAAGAAGCCATCGCTGCCGTGTTCCAGCTTGCCAGTGAGTACCGTCAGTTGCAAAAGGAGGAAAACTGCCTCACCTGGGAGAAACGCCAAGGGGTCCCGCTCAAAACCTTTTCCAATGGGGTGGAGGCATTCCTACAAGTTGGTAGGAATCCCTTCCGTAATTACATCCGGTGCTGGCGTAGAAAAGACGGGCCCGTTCCGTCTCCACTAAAACATAAAAATAGAGGGATGGGAAAACTTCAAGGGAAGGATGGAGTTCCCCTAAAGAATCGGTGGCCAAGAATCTTTTTTTGTTTCTTTTTTCAAGATCTTGGTTGCTGTGAGCACCAATCATGCTATGATGCCTCTCTCTCTCTCTCTCTCTCTCTCTCTCTCTCTCTCTCTCTCTCTCTCTCTCTCTCTCTCTCTCTCTCTCTCTCTCTTTCTCCTCTCTCTCTTTCTCTTCTCTCTTTCTCTCTCTCTCTCTTCTCTTGCCTCTCTCTCTCTCCTCTCTCCTCTGTCTCTCTCAGAGGGTCTCTCTCTCTTTCTCTCTTCTCTCTTCTCTCTTTCCTCTCTCTCTTTCTCTCTCTCTCTCTCTCTCTCTCTCTCTCTCTCCTCTCTCTCTTCTCTCTTTCTCTCTCTCTCTCTTCTCTTCTCTTGCCTCTCTCTCTCTCCTCTCTCTCTTCTCTGTCTCTCTCAGAGGGTCTCTCTCTCTTTCTCTCTTCTCTCTTCTCTCTTTCCTCTCTCTCTTTCTCCTCTCTCCTCTCTCTCTTCTCTCTCTCTCATTCTCTCTCCTCTCTCTTCTTTCTCCTCTCTTCTCTTTTCTTCTCTCTCTTTCTCTCTCTTTTTCTCTCTCTTCTCTCTCTCTTTCTCTCTTCTCTCTCTCTCTCTCTCTCTCTCTCTCTCTCTCTCTCTCTCTCTCTCTCTCTCTCTCTCTTTCTGTCTCTCCTATTTATGACGGTTGTATGTGATCCATCTTGTAACCTCCTGACAAACAAAGTCAATGGGGAAGCTAGATTCGCTTAACAAACTTGTTACTAACTTAATTTGCTTAACAACAGTTGCAAGAAAGGTCGTAAAATGGGAGCAAGCCCACTTAACAACTGTCTTGCTTAGCAACAAAAAAAAAATTGGGGCTCCATTGTGGTCGAGAACTGCCTGTACTGCTCCTATTACATGATTAACCCAACAGGTTTTTAAGAAAAGATTGGACCACCATTTGTCCAGAATGAGATAGGTCTCCTGCCTGAGCAGGAGGTTGGACTAGAAGACCTCTGAGGTCCCCTCCAACTCGGTTATTCTCTATTCCTAGAAATCCTGACTGCATTTCCCTCCTCCTTCCCATCCAAAGCAGCCTGAGCTTCTTTTGTAACGGCTCGGCCGGCCTGCCCGTTGTCAGAGCTCTGTTTTTCGCCGAGAGGAAATGCATTTTGGCCCGCTTGAGATTTGTTGTTTCATTGACAAACAGTACAAGAGGGCGGCCGTGTGCCTTTCTTCTATCACGGTGGCTAATTTTAGATTAGGGATTTTTTTTTCCTAGGCTACAGTCTGTTTTAAACACAGTCAGAGAGAGACAGAAGGGCGCCAGGATTTCCCGACACAGGAGAAGGAAATGCCTGCTGTTACCTGTTATGCAAGCTGAACCTTGAAATCCTCAGCACTGGGAGTGGAAAGGGGGGAGAGAGAGAGAGAGGGAGAGAGAGGGGGGAGAGACAAGACAGAGAGAGAGAGAGAGAGAGAGAGAGAGAGAGAGAGAGAGAGAGAGAGAGAGAGAGAGAGAGAGAGAACAGAGAGAAAGAAGAGAGAGAAGAGAGAGGAGGAAGAGGGAGGGAGAGGGAGAGAGAGGAGAGAGCAAGAGAAGGAGAAAGAGATAGGAGAAGAGAGAGAGGGAGAGAGGAGAGAGAGGAGAAAAAGAAGAGAGAGGGGAGAAAGAGAAGAGAGAGGAGAAAGAGAGAGAAGGAGAAAGAGAGAGAGAGGAGAAGAGAGAGGGAGAGAGGAGAGAGAGGAGAAAAAGAAGAGAGAGAGAGGAGAAAGAGAAGAGAGAGGAGAGAGAGAAAAAGAGGGAGAGAGAAAAGAGAAAGACAGACAGAGAGAGAGAGAGAACAGAGAGAAAGAAGAGAGAGAAGAGAGAGGAGTAAGAGAGAGGGAGAGGGAGAGAGAGGAGAGAGCGAGAGGAGAAAAAGAGAGAGAAGAGAGAGGGAGAGAGGAGAGAGAGGAGAAAAAGAAGAGAGAGAGGGGAGAAAGAGAAGAGAGAGGAGAGAGAGGAGAGAGAGAGAGAAGGAGAAAGAGAGAGAGAGGAGAAGAGAGAGGGAGAGAGAGGAGAAAAAGAAGAGAGAGAGAGGAGAAAGAGGAAAAAGAGGAGAAAGAAAGAGTGTGTGAGAGAGAGAGAGAGAGAGAGAGAGAGAGAGAGAGAGAGAGATTGAAGTTGGAATTTTTCATGCAATGCTATGACGAGCAGCCACTGTGAGCCCTCTGATTGAAAGCTTGAAGTGTGAAAAGCAACGAAAGGGAGCGGAAGACAAAGGTGAGGGGGGGGGGAAAGGCATACATCACCACCAGAGGTACCGACCTCCACTCTCCACTCTCCCCACCAACTTTATTTATTTTTTTATTTTTTGATAACAAACAATAGCAAGCTGGCAAGACAGGTTTATAACCAAATGTCAAAGGAGTTTTATTGAAAGCATTTTTGTAAGCCCTATATACATTAAAGGCCTCGGGAGCTGAACCTGAACCGACAGCAGAGAATAAATGCTTCCAGATACTGAACTTGGCTGATGGTGCTGGCCTAAATGCCAAAGGATTGATGCTTTTGAATTGTGGTGTTGGCTAAGACTCTTGAGAGTCCCTTGGACTGCAAGGGGATGTGATCAGTCAACCCTAACCCTAACCCTAACGGAAATGGACCCTGTCTGTCCTTTGGAAAGACAGATGCTGAAGTTCAAATACTTTGGCCACCAAATGGGAAGAGAGGACTCATTGGAAGAGACTCTGAGGTTGGGGAAGAAGGCAGACAAAAGGAGAGGACAGCAGAGTATGAGATGGTTAGATATTATTATCATCAGTGCAATGAACATGAATTTGGGCAAATTCGGGGGGGGGCAGTAGAGGACAAGGGGGCCTGGCATGCTATGGTCCATGGGGTTGCAAAGAGTCGGACATGCCTTAGCAATTGAACAGCAACCTGGCGTAAAAAAACAACACCTGATCCAAGTGAAGAAAGTTATGTCTCCAGTATGTACAATTTGCTTACCTTCAAATTCAACTCTTTGGGCAGTTTTTCTCTCTATTCTGATGGGGCCAATGCTGGACTGTTTTGCCTGTCTGTTCAATATCCACATCTCAGAGATGTTTATTGGACAGAACGAAGAAGATAAACTACAGTAATGTATTCCATATGCTACTCGGAGCGCCTGGATGTTCCAATCAGTCTTTTAAAATGCAGAATGAAGATATTCACATATTAGCTTGCCTTTTACCCGAGTGAAGGAACAAAACAAAAAAAAAAAAGAAGGAAAGAAAAGAAATCCCTTCGCCACTTCTGCATCTTACCTGGATAAAAAGCAAAGGCCAGGTTTTCACCAAACATCAGAGTCCCGAGCTAAGGGTGTGAATACAACCCGTGTCTACAACTTGGCAAAGCCGTTTTGTTTTCCAGAACCACAGCTTTGTGAATCCAGAACACAACGGGGCACCTTGCACCTAGGTGCTGTGTTTTGTTTTTTTTAATCTTTGCACCCTCTGAAGCAGCCTTTGGAAAAATGAATCGCAGTACGGCAAACTCTGATGAGCCTGAACCACTGAATGGGAGCAACCACGTGCAAAACATATCAACACTGGACGTTTTTAAGAAGAGATTGGACAACCATTTGTCTGAAATGGTGTAGGGTTTCCTGCCTGAGCAAGGGGTTGGATTGGATGACCTCCAAGGTCCCTTCCAACGCTGTTATTCCATTATTTTTTTACTCTCTAAAAAATGCTACATGACTCAAAAGTTTGATTTTCCCCTAGGCTCTCTAAGTGGTTTACAGAGTCAGCCTATCCCCCCCCCCCCACAATCTGGGTTTTCATTTTACTGACCTCGGAAAGATGGAAGGCTGAGTCAACTTTGAACCGGTCAGGATCGAGCTCCTGGCTGTGGACAGAGTCAGCCTGCAATACTGCATTCTAACCACTTGAGCCACCACGACTCATTACCCAAGTAGATTATATCACTGGCACGGATGATGTTACCTAGTTTGGTAACGAAACATCTGCAAGAAAACCACCAAGCTCAGAGAGCACCAAGGACCCCGAATATTCTCTTACCTACAGATGTGTTCCAATGACTCTGGAAACTTGAACTCTTTTTTTTAAAAAAATAATAATTCCAAAATTAACAACAACAAAAATTAGAGGTGTTGTCATAACAGCAAGCCTCTCAGATCAACCATATAAAGTACACGTGTTGATCTGGCCCACAGATTTATTTTCATCCTAGCTTCCTAGTCTGCAGGAGCTTACAACTGGTCACATGTCGAAAGAGAAGACATGTGAGCAAGAAAGCGTGCTTCGGCCAACCTGCCTCAAATACCCCAAACAAAACTCTGACCTTGGCTAGCCAGCCTGATGGGTCAGCCCCCCCCCCCATCACAGGGACATGATGGCTCCCAGCCCTGCTTCACTTTGACTCGAGCCACCTGGCTCTGTCCTGGAGAGAGGTGCATCCTTTTTGGAAAAAGAAACAAAACAAAAGAGAGCCCCAACCAAATACAACTCTAGGAAGCTGAGAGGAAGGAATGAGGGAAGGAAGTACTGTTGCCCTGGTAGTTCCAGGACCGGACAGCCACACACCTTACAGGAAGGGGCTGTTTGCTTTGGGAAAGGTTGGTGGGGAAACTGAAAGTGGCTTTGTGCAGAAAGAGCGTGGAGCTAACCTCCCGAGGTTGGCTTCTGGAGGTTTCTCCTTGGAGAGAGTCACGTTAGATTAAAATATGAAAGACTGGTGCAAACATTCCGCGAATTGGAGTACTGCATTGGCTCAGACTATCGAAAGCAATCTCCCAGTTCAAGAGCAACGTCCCCAGGTATGAAGATCTTTAAAAAAGAGGGGCAGTGATGGCAACTGAACTGGCCAGTGTGACAGAGGCATGTGGTCTGTTACACTTAATCCAAAATCACAGAACGGCACGTGGTGGTGGGGATTCGCTGGAGAAAGCCATTCGGTTGGGAAGAGCTAGTGGTAAAAGGACTAGAACACGGTGGCTGGAAAAACCCTCAAAGTCTGCGTGTTTTTAAGGTTGCAGAACGAGAGGTGAAAACTTTGGCTTTCATCCAAGTAGAGAGAAGTGAAATTTAAAGAAAAAGAAGAGCTATGGTGTTAATGTTGCCCAGAGCTCCTTTCTCCCATTTCCTAAGGGTGAGAACAATTAATCAGAGGAACAACTTGCCCCACCAGAAGTTGTGGTGCTCCATCACTGCAGGCTTTCAAAAAAGACTGGACAGCCGTTTGTCTGAAATGCTATAGGATCTCCTGCTTGAGCAGCGGGTTAGACTAGAAGACCTCAGATCTCGGACTAGGATCTCGGAGTCCTAGTGGACCATCACTTAAATAGGAGCCAGCCCGTGTGCTGCACCTGCCAAAAAGGCCAACACAGTGCTGGGCTGCATTAACAGAGGGATGGAATCAAGATCACGTGAAGGGTTAATACCACTTTACAATGCCTTGGTGAGGCCACACTTGGAATACGGCATCCAGTTTTGGTCACCACGATGTAAAAAAGATGCTGAGACTCTAGAAAGAGTGCAGAGAAGAGCAACAAAGATAATCAGGGGACTGGAGGCTAAAACGTATAAGGAACGGTTGCTGGAATTGGGAATGTCTAGTTTAATGAAGAGAAGGACGAGGCGGGACATGATAGCAGTGTTCCAATATCCAAGGGGCTGCCCCAAAGAAGAGGGAGTCAAGCTATTCTCCAAAGCGCCTGAAGGCAGGACAAGAAGCAAATGGATGGAAACTAATCAGGGAGAGAAGCAACCTGGAACTAAGGAGAAACTTCCTGACAATTAGAACAATTAACCAGTGGAACAACCTGCCTCCAGAAGCGGTGAATGCTCCAACGCTGGAAGTTTTTAAGAAGAGACTGGACAGCCATTTGTCCGAAATGGTATAAGGTTACCTGCCTGAGCAGGGGGTTGGACTTGATGACCTCCAAGCTCCCTTCCAACTTTATTATATTATTATTATTATTATTATTATTATTATTATTATTATTATTATTATTATTAGTAGTAGTAGTAGTAGTAGTAGTAGTAGTAGTAGTAGTAGTAGTAGTAGTACCTCTGAGGTCCCTTCCAACTCTTGTTATTCTATGTTCTATCCTAGCACGTATCTTTTGGGCTTGCTAGCATTCCCAACCAGCAATTTTTATTTTGGATTATTAGCCTTTTCCTTCCAAGAAATATCCAAAGCAACCACACTGCAGAGGAAATTTAAACAAACAAGCTGGGAAATCGGTCGTGTGTATCTGGAGCAGCCCGGACGGCCCATCCTTATGAGTAATAATTACACTTGAACTGGCTTGCTTTATCTTATATCGTCTTGTGCCCAAGAATAGATTTTTGTCACAGAAGGCTCGCAAGCAAGCCGGGCCACGGATGCACAAAGGAGGAGACACGCCGAAGAAAAGTGGAGACAGCCAGTCCTGATCCAGGACTGACCTGTCCTTGCCCACAATCCTGACGGAAATGGTATCTGCAGATCTTTATGTCTGTTTACTAGCCTTTTGTTTATCCTAGCCTCCTTTTGCAAAGCAGCCTTTTGTCTGTGTGAATTCCCTTCTCTTGTGGTGGTGGTTAAGGAAGTGTTTATGAGAGAAAGGGAAGCTGGGTTTTTCCTATTATGCAAGGCCTACTTGCTTCTTTGTATATTGTTCTCCTTAGGCTAATTAGGCCTATAAATTACTTCCATCGAAAAGCTCATTAACTTGGACCGAGGAGGCTGGAGTAGAGACCGAGAGGACCAGGGAGGTGTTGAAAGAGACCTGTCAAGAGACACACCAGGAGAAATGCAAGAAAGAAATTGCATCAAAGCAATCAGATATATATATATATATTAACGGCATTTAAGGAACAGATGGTGCAGTGCCTGTGTTGCGGTGCAGGTCTTTCACCTTTTTTATTCTAGTCTTCCAGTTCCCACCATTTGAGACCTTTCCTATCTGCCTCCCCAATAACTGATTAGGATCTGATCATGAGTCTTATCCTGAGTGGACTAAAAAGAAATTGATTAATTGGTTTACAGCAAAGATTTCGAACTGGGGAGAACTTCCTTGAAGTTACTTCGTAAAAAATAAAGACTGAACTGGGGAAAAAAAAAAAGAGACACACCAGGAGCTGTGTTGACACCTGCCTGAATGGAAAGTAGGACAGTTTTTATGTGGTTCTTCACACAACCTTTTGGGTCAAGATGTTTCGGATTCTACTTCTGACCTCTTGATCGGTTTCCTGCATGGCTAGACAAATCTCCTCACCTCAGTTTCCTCAATGGCGAAGTAAGAATAACCGGATATTTAGGATACACACGAAGAAGGAAATGGTGCTGGGATAATGCTTCATGTTCATAAAGATCTTCAAGACCCGGTGGGAGAACGCCGCGTTAAGAAAAGCAAAACACTGCTGCACTTTGAAAATCGGACTCTTTCCTGCCATGTCGCAGGAGGAAATCCATCTCCAGATAAAGGAATTTCCCAGGAAAATTGATGCATGTATTTTCCCATTCAGAAATATCCACGTTTCTACCATCTTTCCTTGAAAGCCTCTCAGACTTAATTTTTGGCCTCCTGAATCACAAACGCGGGGGTGGGCTGTTGGGGTGAGAAACCTCCTTTGTGACTTAGTAAATTAACTTTGATCCGTCAGGTCCTTTGGTGAGAAACAATCTATTGCGCTGGCAGCATTCAAATCATGTTCAAATCGTGCAATGCATATCACTGGAGTGGCTAAGAAATGCTGTTAAAAAAATGAAATGCATACATGCACAGATATGCATTCAGATAGCCTAACTTGTGGTGCTAGAGAATAGTCCCCTGGACTGCAAGGTGATCCAACCGGTCAGTCCTAGAGGAGATCAACCCCGACTGCTCTTTAGAAGGCCAGATCCTGAAGTTGAAACTCAAGTACTTTGGCCACCTAATGAGAAGGAAGGACTCCCTGGAGAAGAGCCTGATGCTGGGAAAGATGGAGGGCAAGAGAAGAACGGGACGACAGAGAAGGAGGTGGCTGCATGGAGTCACTGAAGCAGTAAGCATGAGCTTCAATGGACTCCAGAAGATGGTAGAGGACAGGAAGGACTGGAGGAACATTGTCCATGGGGTCACAATGGGTTGGACATGACTTCACAACTAACAACAACAAGCCTAACTTGTAGAAATCTGCCAACATGTCCACAGAATTGTATCCACATTATTTTGCTTAATATGACCCAGCAAATAGATGAAGGGCATACTCTGTCGTGCCAACTTCTAGAAAGATTGCATCTGATTTATGAAATCATGAAAGCACAATAATATCTATGGGAAATATAATTTTTCTCCCAACCAACACAACTTGAGTATATGCAGTGCAGATGGTGGATATAAACAACCACAGAATTCTCTCCCCCCCCCCAAGTATTTCTAAAGGGAATGAACATAACTGCATCCATCTGTACTCCATTGTGTGTTCAACTATTCTGGACACAGAGAAGATGCAGTTGGTCTCCTCGTTGAATAATGCCTAAGAGAGTTTGGGTGTCCAGCCTTTTGGCTTGCCTTGCCCACAACGAATGAAGAGGCATTGTTTGCCCCGAATATACAATATATAAGAGCCGTGGTGGCACAGTGGTTACAATGCAATATTGCAGGCTAACTCTGCCCACTGCCAGCAGTTCAATCCTGTTGACTCAGCCTTCCATTCTTCTGAAGTCAGTAAAATGAGGATCCAGATTATTGGGGGCAATATGCTGACTCTGTAAACTGCTTAGAGAGGTCTGTAAAACACTGTGAAACGATAACATAAGTCTAAGTGCTAATGCTATATAACATATAAATATATATAAATAACAAACTTCCTTTATTTTTATTTTTTTTAATTTTTATTGTATCTTGCGAGGCCGCATTACTAAGCTGTTCAGGGCCGAGGGCTGGACAGGCCTGGCCTAGAGCTTAACCTCATTTAGGATGGAGTAATTTAAATAATCATTTTTGATCTGCACCTTGGAAGAAAAGAAGCAGATTATTATTGTGCTTAGCCTCTTGGGGGGGTCTTTGAAAGAAAGAATGCATATCCAGGCATGTCTGTGTCTGTATGCCTTAATCCTGTCCTTCATGCGAAACATTTGTCCCTCCTGGACGCTGACATCCCAGGAATATTATTTAACGTGAATTTTCCAATTTCATTTTCTTTCAGGTTTTGTTCTGGTCATTGGTCTGGTGACTTTCTATCGTATCGGACCCTACACCAGCTTGTCCTGGTCTTGCTATCTGAACATTGGGGCGTGTCTCTTAGCCACATTGGCTGCAGCCATCCTGATCTGGAACATCCTTCACCGTCGGGAGGACTGCATGGCACCCAAAGTCATTGTGATCAGCCGCACACTGACCGCTCGCTTTCGGCGTGGGCTGGAGAACGACTACGTCGAGTCCCCGTGCTGAGAACACGTAGATGGGAAGAGGGAGATGATTCAACTACCACAGGCAGAACAAAAAAAAAAAATAACCACCCGACTGCTTTCTATACATGGGCGATATAATTTAAAACCACAAATATCACTGTTCACTTAGAGAACTCCGCCATTACAAGTAGTCCTCCACTTACGACCGCAGTTGAGCCCAACATTCCCGTGGGGAAGCGAGACATTTGTTAAGTGCGCTTTGCTCCGCTTTACGATGGTTCTTGTTAGCAACAGGGTTAAGAAGTGAATCTGGCTTTCCCCACTGAGATGGTCGCAAAAGGGGACACGGCAACGGTCATAAATGTGAGCCATTGGCCAAGCAATCTGAATTTGGATCACGTAACCACGGGGGATGCTGCAAAGATTGTTAACTCACCACAAAATTTCTGTTGCTAAGTGAAACATGTGTTAAGTGAGCTTTTGCCCCATTTTACAACCTTTCTTTGCCACAGTTGTTAAGTGAATCGCCGCAGTTGGTAAGTTAGCAACCCGGTTGTTAAGTGAGTCCGGCTTCCCCCATCGAATTTGCTGGTCAGGAGGTCACAACCATGAACTTGGGACCCAACAACGGTCATAAATATGAACCAGTGGCCAAACGTCTGAATTTGGATCACGTGACCATGGGGGTGCTGGAAAGGTCGTAACTGTGAAAAATGGTCATAGGTCACATTTTTCAGGGCCGTTGTAACTTTGAATGGTCGCTAAATGAACTGTTGTAAGCCGAGGACTACCTGTATGGCTTAGAGGGGCTATGTTCATCTGTAACTGTCTGTCTGCCTGTCTGTCTAGTCCAGGGGTAGGCAGCCTTGGCTCTTTTAGGACTGGTGGACTTCAACTCCCAGAATTCCTGAGCCAGCCATGCTGAGGGGAAAGGGAGAGGTTTCCAAGCTGAGCCATGCTGGCTCAGGAATTCTGGGAGTTGAAGTCCACGAGTCATAAAGCAGCCTAGGCCAGAGGTAGGCCACCTTGGCTCTTTTATGACTCGTGGACTTCAACTCCCAGAATTCCTGAGCCAGCCATGCTGAGGGGAAAGGGAGAGGTTTCCAAGCTGAGCCAGGCTGGCTCAGGAATTCTGGGAGTTGAAGTCCATGAGTCATAAAAGAGCCCAGGCTGCCTACCCCTGGACTAGCCAACCAGCTAGATTATTCAATGCTTTCTTGATCCCAGCGTACAGCATAAGATATTAACAGTTCAAGCAACTTGATGGATTTTTAGCCCCCCTCAAAAGAAAAAAAAAAAAAAGAGTGTGGCAGAGCTCTACTTAGATGGATTTGGTGAGAGAATCTGGCAATGGAAAAAGGCAAGCCCTTTTTTCAAGTTTAAGTTGAGAAAGTAACCAACAGATTCAAAGGCTCGGTTGCGGAAGATGTTCTTTCTTTGGAACCAGCAATAGGAGAAGTTGGAAAGAAGAAATGACAGCCATTCCGAGTCGCTCTTTTCGCCCGTTTGGTGCAATTGCAAATGGGGTTGGTTTTTTTTAAAAAAAAATTAATTTAAAGAGAAATCACTGATGATTTAGTGTATGGCACATCACTCATGGACTAGCGATATATATATAAATATATATATATGTGTGTGCAAAATGTGAGAGGCACCCAATCTGGCTGGAACAATTATTCTTACAGCGAAAACAAATGCTTCAAAATCAAAGACAACCGGGATAATTGTAGTGTTTGGAAGGCTTGGCAGAAATGTCTTTTAACGGAGCATGAAATATTTAAGATTTCAGGCTTATTGTCTTTAAAGCCAATTTTGTAGAAACATTTCCACGCCACTTAGCTCTTGATAAAGAGCTTCATTCTAGGGCTGCCATCCTTCACGATAGCTGCATTATCCACATCAAAAATATTGGGCTTTTCTCTTTCTACCAGCCTTAGCAATTATTTAAATCAAACACTGAATGCTGGCCTTTTTTTTTCTTTTTTTTTCAAATTTGGTGCTAAAGGGTAGCTTTTCTGCCTGAGTGCTTTAGCCAAAAGAGATACAAGTAGTCCTTGACTTATAAACACGATTGTTGTTAAGTGAGAAAAGTTGTTCAGTCAGTGTTGCCCCCATTTTACAACCTTCCTTGCCGCGGCTGTAAAGTGAATCGCTGCAGTTGGTAAGTTAGCAACCTGGTTGTTAAGTGAATCTGTCTCCCCCCCCCATTGACATTGTTTTGTCAGAAAGTCGCAAAATGGAATCACGTGACCTTGGGATACAACAACCATCATAAATATGAACCGGTTGTCAAGCGTCTGAATTTTAATCATGTAAATCACGGGGGTTCTGCAGAGTCACAATTGTGAAAAATAGTCCCCAGTCACATTTTTCAGTGCCGTTGTAACTCTGAATCGTCACTAAATGAACTGTTGTAAGTCGAGGCCTCTACCTGTACTGAAATATAGAATCAAGCCAGTGCAGCTTCAGAAGATGCTTTGATGAGGTGGGAAGACCAGCTTACTAAATTTATGGGAGACAAGAATTCACTCCTTATTTACACCCAAGGGGGAAAAAAAATCCATCAGAAATTTCTGTCGGGAGGACTAGATCCCTGATACACCCAACGATGTTTGGCTTTGATAAAACATTTAGCAAAATATTTAACCTGTGAAGAATGATACTACAGAGGTAAGGACGGAGGGGAAAAAAAAAAGGATTGGATGATGAGGCTATTGACCTAAATATTTAATGTCTCTTTCTTAGAGACTTTTGTAATATAACTGCTTCAAAACTTTGCTTTGGCTTTCCGCTTTCCATCCTTGTTTTCTTCAGAAAGGGAATAATGAAGCTAGCTCTTGAGTTTCATAGTATGACTTAATATGATGCCAAATAAAAGACATTAAACAGGTATATCACTCTGTACCTAAGCTTTAATAAGTACCTAACCTAAACAATACAAACCCAGAAGCTTAAACTTTATATGACACCTGCAGTTCTTGAGGAATTATTTCTATTCTGGATGTGTAACAATTGCGTTTTTCCTCCTTAGGTTACTCAACTGTTTAGAGGACAAAAACCTGCTATTAGACGAAAAGTAATATAAGAATATGTGCAACATTTACGAAGTACTTTGACATCTTTCGCACTATGTATTGTAGAAAATACCTAGACAATGGATGTGGACAATTATGATTGAAATTATAGGTAAAACAGCTACCAATATAATCCTTTGGGCACCTTAATGTTGATATAAATTTTCTTAGCTACAGTATATTCTACCTCTCAGTATTAGGATAAGAAAATTCAAATCACAGTGTACTTATGTTCTAGAGTTTACATCTCACTTCAAAGCACGCCTCTAGTCTTTTTCAGATTTAGAAAACTATCTTGCTGGGACTAAACCGACCGATCCTTTAATCAAAAAATGGACTTCATTTCAACTTACCTGCCTTGCTTTCTAGCAAATTTCTATAGCTGCTGAACATAAAATGTGCTCTTATTAACTGCCATTTACAAAAAGACTTTAAATACTAGAATATTTAAGATGTATTATTTCTGCTAATATTGCAATAACCATCATTATAATGTGAAATTAAAATCAAATGGTTCTGCCCCCGATTCCACTGTAGAGTTGAATTCCCTGTGTTTGTCTTAGACATAGCGATGAAGCTGAAATGGTGGATTTGCCTTTAAAGAATAAAAAAGGCAAAAGTAAGGAGGTTTTATATTTTATAAATATTTTATATTTATATTTGGGGGTTGCTGCAGAAAAGACTTGCCTAGCTCCTACTCCAGGAAACTCATAAGGGGGCAGAATTTATAGGCTATCTTTAGAAATTAGTTACATGGCTTTTCAGGGTGAATGGAAATTGGTACATAAGGACATGAATTTCAAGCTATAAGAAGCTTGATGATCAGGCAAATAGGTTGGATCAACCTATTTTCCAAAGCACCTGAAGGGAGAATAAGAAACAAAGGATGGAAACTCATCAAGGAGAGAAGCAACCTAGAACTAAGGAGAAACTTCCTGACAATTAGAACAATTAACCAGTGGAACAACCTGCCTCCAGAAGCGGTGAATGCTCCAACACTGGAAGTTTTTAAGAAGAGACTGAACAGCCATTTGTCCGAAATGGTGTAGGGTTTCCTGCCTGAGCAGGAGGTTGGATTAGATGACCTCCAAGGTCCCTTCCAACTTTTTTATTATCATTATCATTATCGTTATTATTATTAACTAAAAAAATTGGGTTTCCAAACAAGCAAAACACAAAAAGGCATGAAACAATGAAATAAAAGGCAAATAAATGCAGCTTTCGTAGCAACGACAGTAACACCGCCACTCTAAGATCAATTAACACCACCAATCTGAGGTCAGTTAATCTCTTTTCTCCAATAATCATGGCATCACACTAGAGAAAATGAGAAATAAAGGGGGGGGGGACAGGGAGGAGAGAAAACCCAAAACCATCCTACCTTTTGATGAGTTTGATAGACTTGAAGGCCTCATCCATGTCTCCAATGGTTAGGTAGAAACTGAAGTTAAGCATAGCTTCACAAGTCATCTTGTCACAGTCTTCCAGCCCAATGAAATCTCTCATCGGTCTTCTAGCTACCATCTGATGCAGCGGAACCCTGCCAGGTTCTGCCTCGTCCTTTTTTTCAGCTTCCGGCTAAAAAGAAAGTACTAATTACACATGGCAAGCAAAATATTTGTGATGTGTGTGTGAGAGAGGGAGGGAGGGAGGGAAGGAGGGAGAGAGAAAGCTATGAAAAACAGTTGCAGGAATTGGACATGTCTAGTAGGACAGAGGTCCCCGACCTTTTGGGCACCAGGGACAGGTTACATGGGGAGAGGTTTTTCCGCAGACCGGAGGGTGTGTGTGTGTGTTTTTGTGTTGCCTGCATCCTGTGGATGGGTTTTTCTTTGTTTGTGCGGACCGGTTGCTGGCATGCTGCGGCCCAGTACTGGTCCACAGACCAGGGGTTGGGGACCCCTGGACTAGGGAGTGACATGATAGCAGTGTTGCAGTATGTAAAGGCCACAAAGAAAAGGGGGGAAAGCTATTTTCCAAAACACCTGAAGACAGGAAAAGGAATAATGGATGGAAACTAATCAAGGAGAGAAGCAACCTAGAACTAAGGAGAAATTTCAATTAATCAGTGGAATGGTTGGCCTTCAGAAGTCGTGGGTGCTCCCTCACTGGAGGCTTTTAAGAAGAGACTGGACAGCCATTTGTCTGAAATGGAATAGGCTCTCCTGCTTGACCAGGAGGTTGGACTAGATGACCTCCAAGGTCCCTTCCAACTCTGATATTCTGTTATATGTGGGAGCAACAACCTGTTCTAGATCAATAAATAATATTTATCACTCAACACTGGTATTTCAAAAGAAGCAGCAACTTGATATTCAAACCATTTTCTCAATACAACTCCCCTCCACCATCAAACTATTGTGTTTTTTCCCCCAAGTTTTTCTTCCAAATAGTTTACTTTTCATATGGAGGGTTTTATCTTCAAGTCATGGAGCATATAGTAGCAGAAACCAACTTTTTCCTGTCTAACATTTTGGGGCAGGAGTCCTCTTTTAATAAAGTAGCTTCTTGCACCTTGAATGTCTAACAACAGAACATTTTGAACAAATCGTTTATGACTTGAAGACCCATCATGTTGTTCCAATTGCTTAAACAGAAGGGTGGGGATGGGTGGGCCTCGCCTAGAAGAATGCCTGAGACGGCACGAAACGTGGAAGAAAGGGCAGGCTCCGGTGAATTGAATAAACCATTAAGTCATCCATTATTTTATTATGTGATAAGGATGAGCTAATGGTACTCAGAAGTACAGTGCACTAAGATAGCATGTGGGGCTATGCTTAGCCGATTTATAATCATCATCAGGACTAAAGGAAGCAAATTAAACATCCATCGCATCATTGCATTCTTGTGACACAATGCTGATATGTGTGTGTGTGTGTGTTTGTGTGTGTGAGTGAGTGATACTTAGCATCTGTGTGGACTCCCGGCGACCGCCTGGACGTGTCCCTCCAGTTTTCTTGGCAAGATTTCAGAAGGGGCTCGCCATTGCCTGCTTCCTAGGGCTGAGAGGGAAGAACTGGCTCAAGATCACCCAGCTGGCTTTGTGCCTAAGGCAGGACTAGAACTCACAATCTCCCAGTTTCCAGCCAGGTATCTTAACTGGCTCTTGCTGATACTGATACCTTCCATGTGAACATCTCAAATTCTTGATAGTGACAGACAGCAAAGAGAAGACAGCTTGTGTCATTCTCAGGATAGGGGCTTAATGCACAATGCACAACAGCAACATGGAAACATTTTCACATGCTATGCCCACACTGAGAACTGGAGTCAGCCCTTCTCTTCGTTTTCAAGATATGCTCAACTGGAAGGCATTTCAGATAAAATCCTGCACCGTCACTACAATCTCACCAAAAATGAAGTGAAGATTTGGGGGGGACATTTTCCTCAGAAAACGACGCAAGTTTTATTTTTTTTAGAAAATAGCAAAGGATGGATGTGGACAAGGAAGAGGGAACACCCAGCCCAACGAAAGTAATGAATAAAGAGAAAAATCACGTTAAAAATGACTTACGTAAGGTTTATAGACAGAGTCTCTCCAAAATAACAACTATTGGTTAGCAGAAATTAAAAAAGAAAAAGAAACAGAAATGAGAGGAGCAGCAAAAAAATATATTTCGAAAATGTATGTTAAAAAAAGAAACTGCAACAGAACACAAGAGTGAAAATCACAAACCACACCCTGTTTTTACAGCTGGGTAAAACCAGAATTACACTGATTGTTTTTTTTGTTGTTGTTTAAAGGATCTCACCTACCATAGCCCCACTCCTGCTTGCTTTAGCCCATAGGGGTCCCCAATAAATTACCCCTGAAAGAATGCAACCCCAGCAGAAAAAAGGCCTGCTCATCCTTAAATTATGGCCTGGGAAGTGATTTTTTTTTACAGCACTGTCCTTTTTAAAAAATGTGCCTCTTCCCAGACACAAAGAATCAGGACCAAATGTTAAGTTCCAGTTAAGTTGATTTATTGCTCAAGTCTATACAGAAGAATCTAGTCAATTAACAGTCAGCACTATAAATTTGTGCTAGTTAAGAGTCAACAGAATTCAAGAGGAGTTGAACTTGGGCTGTTTGTGGGAACGTAAGGATCCCAGGCTGATTCCTCTCTTGACTCCGCTCCCAGGCTCTGCCTCTCCTCCTACATCTCTGTCTTTAAAGGGTGCACATTTGTAATATAACTTACGAAGCATTTGTGACTGAATTGATTGGTTTTCTTCCCATGGCTTTTGAGCATTACTACATCTGCAAACAGTTAACAGCAACTGTTTTCTCCTGCCGTTTTCTCTTTTTTTTGCCTAAAGCACCTGAAGTAATGACGATTATGATAATTCGGTTTCTCTTCCTCCACGAAGGACGACGACGACAGCAACAAAAAAAATCCTCTACGGATTTCTCCTAGGGAAAATCCTTCTTCCTTTAGGACAGGGGTGTCAAACTCAATTTCACTGAGGGCCGCATCAGCATTGCGGTTGCCCTCGGGGGGGGGGCAGGTGGGTGCCACCTACTGGGTGGGTGTGGCTGTGGAGTGGGTGTGGCCTACTGGGTGGGCGTGGCCAGCTCTACATCGTTCGCGTCAAGGGTGCCTGTGGGGGCCTGGGCAGGAGTGGGACAGATCTGGGGGTCTCTGGCAGAAGGGGGGGGACTGGGGCAAGCGCCAAGGCATGGTCCACTGGAGGAGCCTCACTGTTCCTCTCAGGCCATGCGGGGGGGGAGCTTATGGAGCTAAGACTGAATTATTATTATTATTTATTATTATTATTTATTAAATTTCTATGCCGCCCTATTCCGGGAACTCAGGGCGGCTCACAGCATAAATAGAAATCCAATATAAAAAACTACATAATACATATATAAAAAATACATATATAAAAAAGAGAACCCCTAAATTAAGAAACCATTCATTCAGCAAACGTACACACAAACATACACTGGCTAGGGGCAAGATGTCAACCGCCCCAGGCCTGTCGGCAGAGATGGATCTTTAGTAGTTTACGAAAGGCGGAGAGGGTGGGGGTGATACGGATCTCCGGGGGGAATTGAATGCGTTTCAGCATAGATGGCCACCACAAAATTGTACTTTGACTCCCGGCCAGCCTGGGCCAGGGCCCAGGGGGCCATTCCCTCACTGTTTCCAGGATGGCTTCGCAGGCCACATGAAACCACTTCGCAGGCCGCATCCGGCCCCCGGGCCTTGTGTTTGACATGTCTGCTTTAGGAAGAGGAAAACAAAAAAAACCTTCTGGCCACTCACCTTTTTGGCAAAGTAATAGTGTGGCACCTCCATGCCCAGAAGAGACTGGTAAGTTGATGGCAACGGGAAACTGTCTTGGAGCAGAAGGCCATGCTCTTCGGTGCTGAAGAAAGATACTATCAGCACATGCATCTGGAAGGGAAAACGGAGGAGGATTTGGGCTTCACGGTGCCATATCTTGGTTCTTGTTTTTCGTTTTCACCTGGCAGTTAAGAAACCGAAGGCGCCCCTGTTGCAGATGACTGAGCTAAGGGCTTCCTCTCCTTTGATAGACCATAGTGTGCAATGTTCTACAGTGCCAAACTGGGCAGCTCTGCCAGGTAGGAATCGCAGGCTTTGCCATTCAACGGAGAAGCCCTTGGGAAAATCCAATCTGGATTTCCTCCCCAGAAAGTCCTCGACTCACAGCCATTTGTTTAGCGGCCAAAGTTACAACAGAAGTATTTACAGCAGATGAGGGGATGCATTCCATTCAAGCACAGAGGAATTATTACTTTTGCAGAGCCTGAAAAACGCACTCAGGGATAACAGGAGGAATCCTGGCCAATGTATATATAACGTGTGACCTATAAAAAGTTCCTATGTCCTATTATACTCCCCACAATCCAATTTTAAACGAGGGCTGCTACAAGACTTTTGTGAACATCAGCTCTTTTTTTTGAAGAAGAAGAAGAAGAAGAATGTCCTGAACGATCTTGAATATCATTAAGATCCTACGACAGCCAACTGGAGACTCTCACTGAAGAACAGCTGAGTACAATGTCAAAATAACCGGCTAAACCAGGGGTAGGCGACCTTGGCTCTTTTATGACTCGTGGACTTCAACTCCCAGAATTCCTCAGCCAGCCGTGCTGAGGGGACAGGGAGAGGTTTCCAAGCTGAGCCATGCTGGCTCAGGAGTTCTGGGAGTTGAAGTCCACGAGTCATGAAGGGGCCATAGTTCCCCCATGCTGGCTCAGGAATTCTGGGAGTTGAAGTCCACGAGTCATGAGGGGACCATAGTTCCCCCATGCTGGCTCAGGAATTCTGAGAGTTGAAGTCACGAGTCATGAAGGGACCATAGTTCCCCCATGCTGGCTCAGGAATTCTGGGAGTTGAAGCCACGAGTCATGAAGGGACCATAGTTCCCCCATGCTGGCTCAGGAATTCTGGGAGTTGAAGTCCACGAGTCATGAAGGGACCATAGTTCCCCCATGCTGGCTCAGGAATTCTGGGAGTTGAAGCCACGAGTCATGAAGGGACCATAGTTCCCCCATGCTGGCTCAGGAATTCTGGGAGTTGAAGTCCACAAGTCATGAGGGGACCATAGTTTCCCCCATGCTGGCTCAGGAATTCTGGGAGTTGAAGTCCACGAGTCATGAAGGGACCATAGTTCCCCCATGCTGGCTCAGGAATTCTGGGAGTTGAAGTCCACGAGTCATGAAGGGACCATGGTTCCCCCATGCTGGCTCAGGAATTCTGGGAGTTGAAGTCCCCGAGTCATGAGGGGGCCATAGTTCCCCCATGCTGGCTCAGGAATTCTGGGAGTTGAAGTCCACGAGTCATGAAGGGACCATGGTTCCCCCATGCTGGCTCAGGAATTCTGGGAGTTGAAGTCCCCGAGTCATGAAGGGCCCATAGTTCCCCCATGCTGGCTGAGGAATTCTGGGAGTTGAAGTCCACGAGTCATGAAGGGCCCATAGTTCCCCCATGCTGGCTCAGGAATTCTGGGAGTTGAAGTCCACGAGTCCTGAGCTAAACCATCAAAACCTCAAAGGAAGGTAAGAGAAAAAAACATACGGCATTTTCTGACGATTCTTGCTTCTTATCCAATGATTGCTGATTAGGATCAAGAACTGCTTCACACACGAAAAGCCTTGGTTCGTTCTGATCCCAGAAGTGACTGGCAGGGATTCGGTTACATAGCACTGGATAGGCAGAGGCGCTTTTCCTATGGAGGCAACAACAATCAAGATGGGTAAACCTAATCAATAACCTTCATGTCAGGTCCCCCAAATCCTTATTGCCTTCCTTGCATATATATAATCATGTGCTTTTGTTTTGGGGCCTGCCATTCTGCTGGGGGGAGGGGGGATATTTGCTTTCGCTTGGGATAACTTTTGCTTTCTGTATCAGGCTAGAAACAAGGAGACGGTGAGTTCTAATCCCACCTTAGGTCTGAAAGCTGGCTGGGTGAGTTTGGGCCAATCACCAGGAGATGGTGAGTTCTACTCCTGCCTTGGGCATAAAAGCCAAACTGGCATGGCATGGCATGGCATGGCATGGCATAGAATAGAATAGAAATACAGAATAGAATAGAATAGAATAGAATTAGATAATAGAATAGAATTAGAATAGAATAGAAATACAGAATAGAATAGAATAGAATTACAGAAGAGAATAGAATAGAAATACAGAATAGAATAGAATAGAATAGAATAGAATAGAATAGAATAGAATAGGAATTAGAATAGAATAGAATAGAATAGAATAGAATAGAATAGAATAGAATAGAATAGAATAGAATAGAATAGAATAGAATAGGAATTGGAATGGAATGGAATAAAATAGACTAGACTAGACTAGAATAGAATAGAACTGGAAGGGACCTTGGAGGTCTTCTAGTCCAGCCCCTGCTCGAGCAGGCGAACCTATACCATCTCAGACAGGTGAATATCCAGTCTGTTGTTAAAAACCTCCAGTGATGGGGCGCCCACGATTTCTGGGGGCAAGCTGTTCCACTGGTTAATTGTCCTCACTGTTAGGAACTTTCTCCTTTAATTCCAGGTTGCTTCTCTCTTTGGTCAGTTTCCAACCACTGCTTCTTCTCCTGCCCTCTGGTGCTTTGGAGAAAAACTTGACCCCCTCTTCTTGGTTGCTGCCTCTCAGATACTGGAAGGCTGCTATCTCGGGAGTCTGAGAGAAGACATCTGGCCCTAGAGAGGGATAAAAGGACTCTCTGTCCATGTTTAACCAGAGAGATGATTGTAAGGTGGAGCTTTCCATGGTCCTGCAAGGACCAGCTGGCCTCCGGCTGCCTTGCCCCCATTTTGTGCACTCTAAGGGTGGCCTGCAAAGATCAGGAAAACTGTGCCCATGTTTCAAAGCCAATAGCATCAAATTAAGCAACGGAACCATTGCCAAAATTCATTTTCCACTAGAAGAGAAAAAGAGAGAATCTCTTCTCCGCCACACCCCCCCCCCCAAAAAAGAACAGGTCAATAAAAGGAAACACTTTTTGAGATTACAAATTAATGCTAACAAAATAACCAATATCACATAAGGATTCCTATGGCACACGGAAATATTCTACTAGGCGTACATTCCATTAAAAACTATTGCAAGATGTTCATGTTTTCTTTGAACACATTAGGATAAACCTTTTTTATTTCACAGTGACCCCTGCTGGATCTTTCATTTCACATTAAGAAATGACATTAAAAAAAAAAAAATTGGTGCTCGGAATAGTCTGCCAAGCCATTTTAAGGATGCAGTTCATTTACTAAATGACTAAGCAAGTAAGAGAAAAGCAAGAACTGTTGCAGAGTAAGTTTAATTTGTGTGTGGATTGGTTGGGAACCCCTGCACTAAACAAAGGGCTATAAGTAGCAGACTACCTGTATTAGTCAAGGCCATGGTTTTCCCAGTTGCAATGTATGGATGTGAAAGTTGGACCATAAGAAAGGCAAAAGAATGGAGGCCTTTGCACTATGGTGCTGGAGAAGACTCCTGCGAGTCCCCTGGACTGCAAGGCCATCAAACCGGTCAGTCCTAGAGGAGATCCACCCCGACTGCTCTTTAGAAGGCCAGATCCTGAAGTTGAAACTCAAGTACTTTGGCCACCTAATGAGAAGGAAGGACTCCCTGGAGAAGAGCCTGATGCTGGGAAAGATGGAGGGCAAGAGAAGAACGGGACGACAGAGAATGAGGTGGCTGGACGGAGTCACGGAAGCAGGAGGTGGGAGCTTCAATGGACTCCAGAAGAGGACAGGAAGGCCTGGAGGAACATTGTCCATGGGGTCGCGATGGGTCGGACACAACTTCGCAACTAACAACAACAACAACCTGTATTAGATTCTGCAATATAAAAGGAAAGATGCTGAATGCACGCAAACCAAGCATCTCTTGTCCTGTGTTCCAATCCAGCCAGAACTTTGTAAGATTTAGATATGTAAGAGAGTAAAGATTTGAAAAGAAGGAGGCATGCTTTTTTTAAAAACAAAAAACAAAAAACACGCCCTCATCTATATTCCACAATATCTTTCTCGGAAAGAAATAAAACCTCACTTTTCGGTCTCTTCTCCGAAGGAGAGGATTTCCTTAGCATCTCTTTGTCGACCTGACTCAAAATCAAACAGGGTGATGGTGTCCATTTCAATGTCGTAGAAACAGATCCTAGGGTCAAGACTGCCATCAGCCTGTAACAATTAAAATAAAAGAGGCCCAAATTGGATGCAATATGCCAAGTGCGGTCTTACCGAGGCATTAGGAAGTGATATTAACGAAACTCTCCAGGTTTTCCCGCGAAAGGTGAGGTTGTTCAGGCTCACCTTGCTCAGCAGAAGGCTCACTTTGTTGCCGCTGGCGTTGCACTTCACCGAGGCGATCCCGAGAGTGCCTGGAATTAGATCAGCCAAGGCCTTGCTATTGCAGTGCACCTTTGCCTCTCTGTGGGAAGACAAGAGGCTTAACATGTCACACAAACTCGCCTGTGTTTTTGTTTCCCTACAAAGCTGACAATCAAAGAGGGCATTCCAACTGTCGAAAGAAAGAAAGAAAGAAAGAAAGAAAGAAAGAAAGAAAGAAAGAGAGAAAGAAAGAGAGAAAGAAAGAAAAAAAGAGAAAGAAAAAGAAAGAAAGAAAGAAAGAAAGAAAGAAAAAGAGAGAGATAAAGAAAGAAAGAGAAAAGAGAGAAAGAAAGAGAAAGAAAGAAAAAGAGAGAGAAAGAAAAAGAGAGAGAAAGAAAAAGAGAGAGAAAAAGAAAGAGAAAAAAGAAAGAGAAAAAGAAAAAGAGAGAAAAAGGAAGAAAAAGAGAAAGAGAGAGGAAGAAAGAAAGAAAAAGAGAAAGAGAAAGAAAGAAAAAGAGAGAGATAAAGAAAGAAAGAAAAAAGAGAGAGAGAAAGAAAGAGAAAGAAAGAAAAAGAGAGAGAAAGAAAGAAAGAGAAAGAAAGAGAAAGAAAGAAACAAAGAGAGAAACAAAAAGAAAGAGAAAAAAGAAAAAAAGAGAAAAAAAAGAGAGAAAAAGAAAGAAAAAGAGAAAGAGAGAGAGAGAAAAAAAGAAAGAAAGAAAGAAAGAAAGAAAGAGAGAGAGAAAGAAAGAAAAAGAGAAAGAGAAAGAAAGAAAGAAAAAGAGAGATAAAGAAAGAAAAAAAGAAAGAAAGAAAGAAAAAGAAAGAAAGAAAGAAAAAGAGAGAAAGAAAAAGAAAGAAAAAGAGAGACAGAAAAAAAGAAAGAAAGAAAGAAAGAAAGAAAGAAAGAAAGAAAGAAAGAAAGAAAGAAAGAAAAAGAAAGAAAGGGGAAGCTTCATAAGAAAACTATGTACCTGCGAGAAAGATCGAAGATTTTAAAGTGAGACATGTCGGTCCCCACCGTCAAGTAATTCCCGCAGACGTCCAGAAAGCAGGGACTGCCTTCAGATTCGGAGAAGGACAGCAGCTGTTTAACGGTGCCCTGGGAGAAAAGAAAGCAGAAGGGTTAAACTAGGCCTTGGTGGTCCTTTGTCCTATCCTGACAAAGATCTTGGCAGCTCTTCGCAATTTTTCCTGACCTGACGGATAATCAGGAACTAGGGAGACATGATAGCAGTCTTCCAGTATTTGAGGGGGTCAAACTAGCCTCCAAAGCACCAGAGGGCAGGACGAGAAACAATGGTTGGAAACTGACCAAAGAGAGAAGCAACCTGGAATTAAGGAGAAACTTCCTGACAGGGAGGACAATTAACCGGTGGAACAGCTTGCCACCAGAAATCGTGGGCGCTCCATCACTGGAGGTTTTTTAAGAAGAGACTGGACAGTCGCTTGTTTGAAATGGTATAGGTCCTCCTGCTCGAGCAGGGGGCTGGACTACAAGACCTCCAAGGTCCCTGCCAGCTCTATTCTATTCAGAAATAGCCTGCTGATATAATTAGTCCCCAACTTTCATTTAGCAAATATTCAAAGCTGCGATGGAACTGGAAAAAAAAAAGCCTCACACTTCTCTCCATTGCAATAGTCCCCTCAGTCATGTGACACAAATTTGGCAACCCATGGATTTGTGACAGTTGCAGCATCCTAGGGTCATCTGGTTGCCATGGGCAACTTTCCCAGCTGTCTGGGGAAGCCAGATTCACTTAACAACCATGTTACTAACAGTTACAGTGATTCGCTTAAGAGCTGGGGCAAGAAAAGTCATAAAATAGGGCAAACTCGATTAACAGCAGCCTTGCTTAGCAATGGAACATAGGAACATAAGAAGAGCCCTGCTGAATCAGGCCAAAGCCCATCGAGTCCAGCATTCTGTGACACACAGTGGCCCACCAATTGTACATGGGGATCTTGAGCAGAAGGAGAAGGCAAAACCCTCCCTTTCCCTTGACCCCCAACAAATGGTACTCAAGGGAATCCTGTCTGCCTCAACCAACATAGAGGCGGCACATGGACATCCGTTTTTTGTGTTGTTTTTTTTTTAATGTCAACTCAAATGTATTTTATTTGTTCATTTCTTGCATTTGAAGTATTCTTCGATGACATCTTTGGCCTGAGATTCTTTGCCATAGTCTTTAACAACCACACAACTGCAACCCACAACTTTACGAGGTTTTCCTTCTCTGTCAATCTTGCAGAGACCTACCCACTCACCAAGCTTCTTGTTATCATCAACCTTTATTAGATTGATCTGATGTTCAGCACAAACAGCTTCAACCAGCTTGACATACATAGGTTCGTCACAATTGGATGCAAGAACACAAAGATGGGCTTGACGTTTGTCCAAGGCTTTGGCAGCTTCACGAATTCCACGAGCTAATCCATCGTGGATAAGTGCAGTTTTCAACACTTCTTGAAGGGCGGTGTTGACATCCATTATGCCTCCAGCAGTTATGCCTTCCTCGGTCATGGTTGGTGGTAATGCTCCCACCAGGAGTTCCTCACAACTTCCACGAGTCGCCGGTGAAAAAAAAGCGGACATCCGTTTTAATAGCCACCGATACACTTGGCATCCATGAATCTATCTAGCCCTGCCTTGAAGCTGTCAAGGCTGACAGCTGTCACGACCCCTTCTGGAAGTGAATTCCATAAACCAACGATCCTCTGGGTGAAGAAATATTTCCCTTTATTTGTCCTCACTTTCTTACCTACGAGCTTTAGGCAGTGCCCCCTTGTCCTGGTATTGTGTGATAGAGAAAAGAATTTTTCTCTATCCACCTTTTCTATCCCATGCATGATTTTATACACTTCGATCAAGTCACCCCTTAAACTCCGTCTTTCAAGGCTGAAAAGACCAAGGCGTTGCAATCTGGTTTCATAAGGGAGGCGCTCCATTTCTTTGATCATTCTTGTTGCCCTTTTTTGCACCTTTTCCAGTTCCAAATTTCGGGCTCAGCTGCGGTCGTAAGTTGAGGATCACCTGTACTGTTCACTGGCCAGACAATATGGGCAGAACAGTCTTGTTCGAACTACAAACACAGTGGCATAAATCCAAAGCTACTTTCTGAGGCAGGTGGCTGTAACTGCCACCCTTCAATGCCGGCTTGCTTGCTTACTTGCCAGGTGCGAACTTGAACCCGATTCGGCTCCACGGTGTAAAGGTTCTCTTCATGCATGGCCAGCACAGGGGATTCACAGAGGAAAAAACCTGGAATCATTCAAAGGAACATTCTTACCACCACCTTAATCTTTTTAATTTGTACAACTAAGAGCTTCGTTGAAACAGGCTGTAAGTTATACGAGTCCTGAATGCTGTCCACAAAAATAAAATGAAATATTAGCAATCTTTGCTTTTAAGATATGATAAGATAATCTTGATTGCCATTTTTTTTCTGTGAACACACTGGCGCATATTAAAAAATGAAACTCTGATGAAACTCTCTAAATATATAATAAATAATATATGCATGCACACACATATATATATGAGATATGTATACACATAAACACACATACATACACACACGTGCAGAAATATGCCTATTTTCACTTTTCTTGCCTCTTTTGATAAAAATCCAAATTATTGACCTTCTATATTTTTTCCTAGTAAGCAGAAGATATTCCATTCAAACTCATCCAACATACCTGAATTCCGTAAAGTGGCAGCCGAGAGTTCAAAGATAGAAATTTGCTTTCCATTCCAGAATGCTACAGCGTCCTAAAAGGCGGGATCAAAAAGGTCGCTAAAAATCCATTTTTCAAACTAATCTAGACCTCAAAATGTTATACTCCTCCACTAGGGCCAGCCGAATATATTGTAATTTCTATATGGTGTGCAGCCTTGCTTTCAGAAGCATTATCTTCCAGAGGAATTTTTCAAGGACAATAACAGCTCCTGGAGTTGATGCTACAATCCTGGCTGTACCCCTTATAAAATTGTAGAACTCCGCCTGGATTTAAAATCTTTATCTCCTAGAAATTTAGCAAGCTAAATGCCGCTTATTCAGCTTTGAGAAAGTTAAGTCTATTAATTTCAATTATTATAGTTTTTGTTTTACCTTGCTGGGCACACAGGCAAATTTGCTTTTCTAGGTATTGCTATTTTTACTATTCGATTTCTATAGCTGCCCATCTCAACAAGTGGCAGTGTACAAATCATTATATATCATACGCTATATATTATTATACAAGGTATCGTTCTTGTTTACTACCTAGAACACAGAACATCGTAGAACCTTATCAGAGTTGGAAGGAACTTCCAACTTAAATGGAGCATGTGCTCGCCTGCTGCTTGCACAAGTAAAAAATGCGGGCATGCGCACTTGCTGGCTGTTTCTGCAGCCCAGTTGCAAACTCTTCACAACCCACTGGTTGGGGGACCCCTGATCTACTCCAACCCCTGTTCTATACCATTTCATACAAAAGGCTCCAGACCCCTTTCTTTTATGGTGGCTGATAACATTATCAAATTCATTTACGCTTCCCTGGATACATACTCTTTGACACATATAGGAGAGACAGCATGGAAATCTTTTGGGGTCCCATATTAATACCCGTTAAGAGGGAATTCCTGAAAATCCGGCTTGTCAGATGCTATATTTTTTTTCTATCTCTCGGCTCTATGGAGTAGAGAGTCGGTCTCTGACAGAAGGCCACCTGAAGAGACCAGAAGCATTTGAAATGCGGATTGACAGGCGGCTGTTACCTATAAGCTGGGTTGACCAGATCAGAAATGAGGAGGGGATCAGCCGCCTGGGAAAGCCCAGGGAAATCATCAAAACAATTAAAAAACGAAAATTAGAATATTTCGGACACCCAGAAAAATACGGCATACTCCATTTAATCCTCCAGGGAAAGATGGAAGGCAAACGAGGTCCAGGCAGAAGAAGAACATCGTGGCTTCAAAATCTCAGGGACTGATTTGGACAAAACTCAGCAGCACTTTTTCGTGCGGCTGCTGATAAAAACAGGATCGCCAACAGGATCGCCAACATCCGATAACGGATATAGCACAAGAAGAAGAAGAGGGAACTCACTGGAATCAACAAGAACTGAGTTCATGGGAATACATAATGAAATTCACGACTAGTGCCTTAAGACTGGAGTCATCCGATTCCTTCTGTCCCTCATCCTCCTCCCCCGAATCAAGACAGCGGCTACATTGATCTGATGGAAAAATACCTTGGTGGCCCACACCCCGTTCACGTGCATATCGATACGGAGGTTATCCATCATTTTGCTGCTGAAGCTGGTGATGTTGAACAAGTTGGGGGAAACCTGGACCACTGCCATTTGCTGGTGGAAGTGGGAAGCCATGGCTTGCTCTCTTAGGATGGCTACTGAATTGGTCAGGTTCACTGCCAGCAGATTTTTTTTTGAACTCCACTTGAAACAGGAGGAAGAAAAATACATTAGGATTCCCCAGTCAGCTTTAGTGAGAAAATGCATTTTGTTTAGAGGCTTGGACACTTTAAAGAAAACATTTTTAAAAAGACAAATATTGATGACTTCTTAGACTTCCTAATGTATCGGTTCTCATGTTCTGCTTTAGTTACTGTGATGTTGCACGGCACCTTGGAGGGAGGATAACATTTGGGGAATTAAGCAATTATATATCTATATCTATATCATTATCTCTATCATCTCTATCTTTCTATCTATCTCTTTATCTCTCTCTCTACTAATCTATCTATTTATCATCTATCTATCTGTCTGTCTATCTATCTATCTCTCTATCATCTATCTATCTATCTATCTATCTATCTATCTATCTATCTATCTATCTATATCTATCTATCTTTTATCTTCTAATCGATCTACCTATCTACTAATCGATCTATCTTCTAATCGATATCTCTCTATCTGTCTATCTATCTTCTAATCTCTCTATCTACTAATCTATCTATTTATCATCTATCTGTCTGTCTGTCTATCTATCTCTCTATCATCTATCTATCTATCTATCTATCTATCTATCTATCTATCTATCTATCTTTTATCTTCTAATCGATCTACCTATCTACTAATCGATCTATCTTCTAATCGATATCTCTCTCTATCTGTCTATCTATCTTCTAATCTCTCTACTAATCTATCTATTTATCATCTATCTATCTGTCTGTCTGTCTGTCTGTCTATCTATCTCTCTATCATCTATCTATCTATCTATATATCTATCTATCTATCTATCTATCTATCTTTTATCTTCTAATCGATCTACCTATCTACTAATCGATCTATCTTCTAATCGATATCTCTCTATCTATCTATCTTCTAATCTCTCTCTCTATCTACTAATCTATTTATTATCTATCTATCTTTCTTTCTTTCTTTCTTTCTTTCTTTCTTTCTTTCTTTCTTTCTTTCTTTCTTTCTTTCTTTCTTTCTTTCTTTCTACTGTATATATATTTTAATGGTGTACAGGTAGCCCGCCACTTACAACCATTTGTTTGGTTGAAAAAAATTAATTATGACCGGTCCTCACACTTATAACTATTGCAGCATTCCCACAGTGACAGGATTAAAATTTGGGCACTTGGCAATCCGTGTGTATTTACAACAGTTCCGTCTCCAGGGTCTGGCAATTGCCTTTTCAGATCTTCTCAGCTGGCTTCTGACCAGCAAAATCAATGGGGGAAAGCCAAAGTCACTTGACAATGTGTGATTTGCTTAACAACCACAGCAAAATACTGGTAAAATTGGACATGGCTAACTTAACAACCTCCATGCTTAGCAATGTAAATTCTCATCGTAAATCAAGGACTACCTGTAAGTGTGAACAGGTGGCTTTTTCTGGCCAATTCATCTAACTGGTTATTGATGAAAAGCTTCATTGGTTAGGTAATGAATTCTTGCCAGATAGAAAATCTTTCTAGGGTCTGTTAAATAACTTATAAAGATGAGTGGAAAGGACTGGAAAATCTACAAATATCTACTCCTACAATAATAATAAAAAATCCAGGAGGAAGCATCAAAAATGTGAAATCAATATACCAAAAGGATTGAAACAAAAACCCGTGGTATATGTAGACAGTATAGATGGCAGGGCCAAAAATCTGTCCAGCAACAGTACAGTCAAGCTGGCCGAATCAAATGCATTCCGTTTTGGTTATTTATGTAAGAAGACTGCACAGCCTACATCATTTGTTATGATTTGTCCACCATAATAGATCAAGAGAACAAGAACCACCATTGTTATGTCTGTTAATTCAAGTGCAGGCTGAAACTTAAAAAGCAAACATGACTGTACTTTTCATCTACCAAAGATTAACGCCACATCCAAATAAACACTTCACCCCAGAGTTCCCAACTATCTATTTTCTCACATTTCCAATGACTCTCTAGTTTCCTTTCATTCTTACACCTGATTAGAAGAACTTGCTTTTTTTAAAAAAATGTATTTACTGAACCAAATTAATATCCCATGGCAATCAAACACTCTCGGAGCTCACAACAACAACGAACGTTAATAGCAAAAATTAAGAAAGCGCTTTTTAAAATTCAGTAACGTAACACTGGCCTCACATCTCCAAAGCCCGCTGGAAAAGTCCTGTTTTCTTTCTTTTTCTTTTCTTTTTGGAAGGCGGATAATGTTGGGCAGAAAGGAATCTTCAGCTAAACAGTGTTTCTCAACCTTGACAATTTTAAGGCATGTGGACTTCAACTCCCAGAATTCCTGAGCCAGCCAGGCTGAGGGGAAAGGGAGAGGTTTCCACGCTGAGCCAGGCTGGCTGTGGAATTCTGGGAGTTGAAGTCCACATGCCTTAAAATTGTCAAGGTTGAGGAACACTGAGCTAGGAGGCCCTTCCATCCAATCTTACACATCGTCGTTTTTCAATCTTGGCAAACTTTAAGAGGCGAGGACTTCAACTCCCAGAATTCTCCAGCCAGCAGGATCTTAAAAGTCGACCAGGTTGAAAAATACAGGTAGTCCTCGACTTACGATCGCAATTGGGTTGAACATCTCTCTTGCTAAGTGTTGTGAGTGTCCCTAGACCAGCTTGGGAAGTGTCAGAGTATGAGGATGAGCAGCCAGGCCCCTCTGGGTGTTTTCCCCTCCCGGCAGCCGAGGAAGAGCAGCCAGGCCCCTCTGGGTATTTTCCCCTCCCGGCAGCTGAGCCAGACAGGGAGGAGATTTACAGGCAGTCTGGGTCAGATTCACAAAGTGAGGGGTCAGATTTGGATCAAGAAGATAGATGGCTTGATCCGAGATTCCGAAGGTTTGATAAGCGACGGTGTCAGTTAAGTGGAAAAAGGAAGTAATGAGGGGAAGTGACGTATCGGACACTATATTAGAAGGGGACAGAGAGACTACGCCTTTGTCACGAGCAACGTTAATCAAGGAGTAGCCTGATATCTGGAGCCGTGCGTTTGAATTCAGTCTTCAGATGTTTTGGAAATCTACGGAAGAATAATGAGGTATTGGACAATGTGATAAAGAAAGAGTGAGTTAATTGGAAGGTGTGGGAAGAGCATGTTGTAATCTAAATGTAAATAAATGAGACTTGGCCGTTCCTGCCAGCAAAATGCCAGCAGCGTGCTTTGAAGTGAATCCTTTTGAAATGTGTTAAATAAACCTCTTAAAGACATATTTATGTGGATTTTAATGAGCTGGGAGGGGCCAGACAGAACACTAAGTGAGTTGGCCCCCATTTTACGTCTTTCCTTGCCGCAGCCGTTAAATGAATCGCTGCCGTTTTTAAGTTGGCAACGTGGCTATGAAGTGAGTCTGGCTTCCCCATTGACTTTGCTTGTCAGACGGTCGCAAAAAGGGATCACGTGACCCCCGGGAGGTTGCAACCGTCCTAAGTACATGCCAGTTGCCAAGTGCCTGCCTGCCTTTTGATCATGTGACCGGGGGGATGTTGCAGAAGCTGCAAGTCTATACACCAGCCAGCCGTTAAGTCACTTTTTTCAAGGGCCGTTGTAACGTCGAACGCCCACTAACTAAGCGGGGCAACCTTTGAAGAATGTCCGGAGACTGCAGGTGGTTCAGAATGCGGCCGCGCGAGCCGTCTTGGGTCTCCCAAGACATGCTCATGTCACTCCAGCCCTCCGTGAGCTGCACTGGCTGCCAATTGGTCTCCGAACACAATTCAAAGTGTTGGTTATGACCTATAAAGCCCTTCATGGCAATGGGCCAGGATACTTGCGGGACCGTCTTCTGCCTCATGAATCCCAGCGACCGGTCAGGGCGCATAGGGTTGGCCTCCTACGAGTCCCATCTGTTAGACAGTGCCGTCTGGCGGGACCTAGGGCTAGGGCCTTCTCCGTTGCTGCCCCAGCCCTCTGGAACCAGCTTCCCTCAGAGGTTCGTACTGCTCCTTCCCTCCTAGCTTTCCGAAAACTTTTAAAAACACATCTATGCAGACAGGCTTGGGGCGTGTGAGCTGCGCTCTGCCCCTGGGCCTTTGATTGGGACTGTATGTTGTATGAGTGGGTATAGTTTTATTGTTTTTTTATATTGTATATTATTATTTTAACTAACTTATATTTTGTACTTATATTATTTGCTGTGAGCCGCCCTGAGTCTGAGGAGAAGGGCGGCATATAAGTCAAAATAAAGTAAAGTAAAAGTAAAAGTAAAGTAAAGTAAGGATGTTCATAAGTTGAAGGCTATCTCTGTGTGATATCTCCTAACGACCTCTTGTCTCCAGCGGGCACTCCTGTGCAAAAAAAGCTTCTTCTGGGTATCCCTAATGGGGGAACTGCACATTTTTGGCACTTGGGTGTTGCATCTAAGTAAGCCAAAGAGAAGGATCAACTCTGTCTGTGATTTTACCTCGATCTGAATGATGTTTCCATCAAGCTCAGTGGGTGTCTGAAGTTTCCATCTGTCCTTGCCTTCCAGGGACCAAGTGGTCTGGCTGGAGAACGGCACTTTCCTCCACATAGCGATTCGCCCTTTGTCAGTGCCAGCTGCTAGAAGACCTGCCAAATGGACCATACTAGATCTGGTTAATTATGCCACCAGCAGCGCACTCACACGCTCTCTTTCTGCCCAACCTAGCCTTTCATCAAAGCTCAGGATGAATAAATAAAAAGAGAGATGAAGCATAAGAAAAAAAAACACATCTTAGATGACCAGGAAAGCTACAAGATTAACTCACAATGGCTGAAATCATTATCTCCCAGGAATGTATAAATCATTTCCCGCTTAACGGCAGCGTAAGACAAAGGACCAATTTAAAGCAAGCAGTATCTCATTCCAACTTTACCACCTAAGGCCAGATTCTACGAGCGAAAGGGAGAGAAATAATCTATTGTTATTTCTCTGTTAAGAGAATCTATCCAGAAACGTGCAAGGAACATTCTAATTCACATGGCACTTGTTAAAAGTTTATTCCTTCAACTAGGGTTCTCCAAATTTGGCAACTTTAAGACTTGTGGTCTTCAACCTCCAGAATTCCTCAGCCAGCTGAACTTGCCAAATCTTAAAGTTGACAAGTTTGGAAACCCCTGCTTATAATTGTATGTAGTTTTATTCATTGATCACATAAAATGTGAACATACAAAAGCAAATATTAGTAGAAAAAGGGAAAACAAAAAAGATGTGAAGAAAAGGGGTGGGGAGAAACAACAGGCACTGACTTCCAACTTTCTGTTGCAGTAAAATCAGACATTAAAATCAAATCTCAAGTTTTTACATTTTTAGAGTAGTATGCACTAGCCATTTCCGTATCGGCAAATCAGTCTAATCGGTAAAAACCCAAAATCGTGATATCATTTTTTTCCCCACCTCAAGCACAAAGTCCAGAAGCGGTTTCCAAGTAGAAACAATGGGACTTATGTTCTTTTCTTTGATCAGCACAGTCAGTGTGACCATCTTTGCTAATTCCATCAGCTGGAAACCTTTGCTTTAAACGTTATTCTTCCACAACGCATCTCCCTCTACATAGAAATGCTTTCTGGGCTGTGTATGTTTTGTCTTCAAGCTGTCCCCTTATCAATGTTAGTGGGACTAACTTCCGTAGAATAAATTACCTCTGAAATCAGTGAGGTTTTTTTTTAAAAAAAAATGGGTAATCGAGATGCTAAAGGTCAAAGCAACGCAATCTTTTGTACCTTTGGCATTGCAATATGACACACAATGGACACATTCTCCGATTTCAAAGCCTAGCTGTTCATCCAGAGAAAGGACGTAATTCTCACCCCGTTCCAAATCCCAGAACCTATAGAGAATTACAAGAAATATAGTTAATAAGAGACAAGGCTTTAAAAAAAACAAAACCAAAAGGCTTTATTGTAAAACCCGATGCTGCTCATATTTGCTTTTCTGCCTTGCCTTGGCAGTTTGCCATCTTCTTGTTTTGTATCAGGCTCTGTGAGAAACCTTTGATTCACTTAAGACTACTCTAAAAATAATCACAGCAATGGCTAAACGGTACCCATCCAGTAGTTGGCCTATGGCTCAAGAGGTGAAGCAGGAGGTGAAGGTATCAGCCCTTTAATTTATGACAGATGTTTCTTGTACAAAGTTCTTCACGTCTATTCTCTCAACACTGCTCCTAACAGATCTGTGACTTTAAAGCAGGGGTCTTCAAACTTGGCCCTTTTATGACTTGTGGACTTCAACTCTCAGAATTCCTCAGCCAGGCACTCCCAGGAATTCTGGGAGTTGAAGTCCACAAGTTATAAAAGGGCCAAGTTTGAAGACCCCGGCTTTAAAGTCAATAGGACAGTAATTTTATCCAAGCCAATACAGCAAGTTTGTGTCACAGGAAAATGAATTGCCAGGTTATGCTTTTTCTATAGCAGCTATTTACATGTGTTTCACTTTGAGAGCGGGCAACTAAATTTCATTTTTGATGTGTGCCGTTGTGCCCACAGTAAAAAAAAATGATAATAAAGGTTATCTTATTTCTTATCTAAAAGACCCAATCATTTTCAAAAGACCCAATCATTTTCTTACCTAAGAAGGGGTTCACCTGTCGCAGTGATAAGGAGGCTATGATCAATCAAAATGATATCAGCAGGATGACTCATCTTTCCACTCAACTTGACCTGGCAAGAAAAAGCATTCAGCGGCAAAGTTATTAAGTTTAGTCCTCTTTCAAAGATCGTGGTCCAAATAAGCAATGTGCACTGAAATAAAAGGGGCTGACAATTTTAAAAAGCGGTTCAAGGTCTTTGCTCATAAATTATTTTGATTCTTCAGTTCCAGGTACGTATAATCAGTGGAGCTCCAGGGTCCTCGAGGCAGCTTGTAGGCTAGCTAAAAGCCACAATAATTAACTTTTTGGGTAAGTAACATATCACACAGTCTACTTCCTTACCTTCAGAAGTTCTTCTGCTTCTCCTTCAAGAGACATTTTGTGAAGGGATAAGAGGAGAGCCTCCGTTATTACTACTAAGACGTCTCTTTCCATGAACAACATTTTTTGGACTGAAGTTTCTATAATCAATGCTTGGCTGGTCTTTCCTCTTTCACTCACATAATGCACAGTTCCTGTAATGGAAACAATTGTGTAATTAACTCGGCCATCGAATGAAGCTCGGGCCATCCCAAATTTGGGATTGAGGGTAAAAGAGTAATCTCAAAGTGAGTGGAATCAACCTATGCATTTTTCAAAATGATGGAAAGAAACTGAACGGAAGCAGCAACGTGTGATGAAGGTTGCAGTTATGGGAGACTGCGAGTTCAAGTCCTACCTTAGCCATGAAAGCCGGCGAGGTGATCTTGGGCCAGTCACCAGGAGACGGTGAGTTCTGGTATTACCTCAGTCATGAAAGCCAGCTGAGTAACCTTGGGCCAATCACCAGGAGATGGTGAGTTTTAATCTCGCCTTAGGCCTGAAAACTGGTTGGTGGCTTTGGGCCAGTCCTTCTCCCTCGGCCCAATCCACCTCACAGTGTTGTTGTGGTGGGGGAAATAGGAGGAGGAAGGTATATTGGGTCTGTTCACTGCCTTGAGTTATTTGAAAATAATTTTTTTTTTAAAAATGAAAGACTAAAAATAACGACTAAAAATAAAAGGGAGCCAAGAACATATAGGCTAAAAGGAATCCACAGAGTCTCTACAGAAAGTGGCATTATTCACTGTCAATATTAAGAGTGTAGACAAATAAGAAATTACATGTGTCAAATGCAAAGAGCTCTCATAATGCCTTCTTTAGATCACAAAAGCCGGGAAGAACTTGCCAAATTTTAAATCATGCATCTAATGTTTACCAACAGGGGGAGCTGTGAGCTTCCAAATTAACCGCCACAAGAATTTCATGAGGAGTAAAGTTTATTTATTTAGCTGGTGGCAAAATCAGCCAGATGTTCAGAGAGGGGTTGGCATTTTTAATCCACCTATGAAGTCCTTCCCAAGGACCTGAGAGAGGCAGATGTTGATGCTTTATGGTGTTCGGAGTATTTATTATTTATTTATTAATTTGACTTCTATGCCGCCCTATTCCGGAGAACTCAGGGCGGCTCACAACATAATAGAAATCAACAGTTAAAAATACATATATATAAAAACCCCTAATTTAAAAGAAAACCAATCATCCAACATACACACAGACATACACTGGCTAGGGGCAAGCTGTTAACTGCCCCAAGCCTGCCGGCAGAGGTGTGTTTTAAGTAATTTACGAAAGGCGGAGAGGGTGGGGGCGACACGCATCTCCGGGGGAAGTTGGTTCCAGAGGGCCGGGGCCGCAACAGAGAAGGCTCTTCCCCTAGGCCCCGCCAGGCGACACTGTCTGGCTGACGGGACCTGGAGAAGGCCAACTCTGTGGGCCCTAACCGGCCGCTGGGATTCATGGGGCAGTATCCTAGCAGGATGTCAGCTGTTCCAAGTCAAGCTGCCTTTCGTAATTGACAGACGATGAATTTGTCAATGTCGGTGGTGCTCGGGTGGCATTGTTTGGGGATTTACAATAAAGATTACAAACAATAGGCAATATTAATGTACTGTATAATATAAAGTATTATATAAGTAGGCCTCAAAGGTCCTTGGTGAGGCTTGTAGAAATCACAAGAGTTAACTTTTTCCTAAGTAATCCTAAGTAAGGAAGCCTTTAAATACTTATACAAATATAAACCATATAACATAAATGCAAAGAGTAAAGACCACCCTATACATTCCTGTTTTTAAAAGCTACTTTGGTCTTACCGTCGATCACGCTAACAAAGAAGGATAGGCCTTCCTGGGGTCCCATTTTGAGAGGCAGCCCCATTCCAGATTTTCTCCAGTTAAACATATCCAGGGCCTTCTCATCACCGCTCACTGCAGCTTTGGCGAGCTGGACCAAATCTCTGCAGGTTAAGAACAAGACATCTGAGATGTGACACCCTTTGGATTTACAAGACTACCTGTAACTACCTGTTACAGGTAGTCCTTGACTTAAAGCCATTCATTTAGGGACTGTTCAAAGTTATCACAGCTCTGAAAAAAGTGGCTTAGGACTGGGTCCTCGCACTTACGGCGGTCACAGCAGCCCTTAAAGTCTTGTGGTCAAAATTTTGGTGCTTGGCAACTGGGCCTGTATTTAGGATGGTTGCAGTGTCCCAGAGTCACCATTTTGCCACCTTCCCAGTTGACTTCCGACAAATAAAGTCAACGGGGGAAGCTGGATTCACTTAACAACCAGGGGAAAATGGTCATATAAATGGGGTGACTCACTTAACAACCAATTTCCCTAGCAATGGAAATTCTGGTCCATAACTGTGGGTTGTAAGTCAAGGACTACATGTAAAGAAAAACCACTTAACGGTAAGAGGTTTCTCCTCACCCCAGTCTAGAGAATGTCTACATATTTTTCAATATTAAAGGCTTTTTTTCCGATGGGCACTTAAGGCATCACACAAAAGGGAACAGGAGGCCTCCATTGGATTTTAAACAAACGCTGTGCTGCAAGTAACAACGTAATTTTTTTTAGACAGTTTAGGAAGGCCGACGGAAAGAGGATGAAAAAATAAAAAGATTTCAACCTGAGGATGAGGCTATAAAAACAGATCGTGCTAAGGAACGGTTTAAAAGAAAACACGAAACAGGGAAGGACGTGGCACTTGATTCATCACCCGTACTAAACTTTTAAATTTTTGCTCCGGTGGAACTTAGTATTAACGGACAGAAATTCTGGCTGAAGTTTCATACTTACTCTCCGGGAGGAGGTGGGCGAAAAATGCAGAAATTAAGGTGTTTTCCATACTCGTGTTTTAACAAAGGGGGACCTTGGACTCTTCCCCGCTGATCCATCCGCCACAAGACGAGAACCCCCAGCTGCAAAAGAGAAAAAACTCGATTAAGGTTTTCATATGGACCAGTTGTTCTGCCATTTGCGGTCTTGGTTTGTCTTGAGGTGAGCTCATAACTTCATCGATAACTTGATATGGAGAAGCAAGTTCTCAATAATTGGCTGTACATAAGAACACTAGCCAAGATATGTTAAATGCCAATTCTCACCATCTTTTTAGAACAAAACAGCTCATGATTTTCTCGTCTCATATGCCAAGGGAATCCGGTGTATAGGTAGTCTTCGGCTTACGACCGCAATTGGAACCAGAATTCCCATTGCTAAGCAAGGCGGAGGTTAAGTGATGTGGGCTGATTTCAGTTCTCTTTTTTTGCCACGGTTATGTGAATCACTCCAGTTGTTAAGTGAATCACACGGTCACTAAATGAACAGCAACGAAGAATGGATGTTTCTGAATTTTTAAAAATATAGATAATCCTGGTAATGGGTCACTCAAGTCACATGATTTAACCTTCGGTTTGAAGGTTGGCAAAATAGAATAAAAAGCCTTGGGAAAACGTACCTGACATTTTCTCCCTTTATAGGTAAATGAAAAATCCTCGTCTACAAAGGAAATTTCCATAGCCTGTGTTAACGAATAATAGATAGACTATGCATTGATGTGCTATTCAAAAACCTTTTTGATTTTGCTACTTACTTTATCTCCAGAAACAAGACGTGTTCCATTGGTACTCCAGTTCAGGATTGAAATATCAGCATTATGGTTGGAGGGCACAGCATGATGCTCCTTGTCTTGTTTATTCATTACTACCACATCTCCCATCTCGCAACCCACAGCCACAATCAGTTTGGAGGGGTGCCAACTGAGATATGTGACCCGAAAGTTTCTTTCCAAGTGTGTATCACCCATATACTCTCCCTGGGGGAGGAAAAAAGGAAAAAGAGAACAGATAGATAGATAGATAGATAGATAGATAGATAGATAGATAGATAGATAGATAGATAGATAGATAGATAGATAATATAGACAGAGACAGAGAGACAAAGGGAGAGAGAACAGCATATTTTATTTACATATATTCATACATACATACATACATACATACATACATATGCTAAATAGGTGTTTCTCAACCTTATCAACTTTAAAAGAGGTAGTCTTCAACTCCAAGAGTTCCTCAGCCACTATTAACTGATCAAATCCTTCAATACATCTCTGACTCTAAAAGGTATGTACTATGCAATTAATGCAGGTGCCTAGCACTTGATTAGCCCAGGACAACCATTAGTTTTCGAACACTTGCCTGTTCTTGAAAAATATCCACACTACCGCCAGAGTTTGCATTAATGGATGCAACAGCCAAAAGTGGCTGAAGACGGTGCCATCTGATGTGGGTGTGGGGTCCACAGGACTCAAGTGCTTCTATTCGATGATCAATGTATACCGCCATAGTCAGATGCCTATGAGACAAAGTATTTATTGTATAATCAGCTGAAGAGTGAGAGACAAATATGAGACTGAAAGGCAAATTATATGTTTAAACATAAACTGAAACAAATAAAAAATGAATTTTCTTTGCACATGGAAGGAATTCATCCCACCCATTATTTAGCTCTTAATATATATATATATTTCTTTCCCTATCCTCCCACCAGGAGCAGAAGGGAAAATGCACAGAGGGCAAATTCTTGCTGTCCACCATTTACACGCAGGTTAAGAGTGCTCCAATTTGCTCCAAGTGAAATGTCGGAGAAATGAAGTCTCTGGGCAAGCAAATTATACAAATCGTGATCCATTGTAAGAGTGCTGTTCCTGTTCAAAGCTCTTCAGAATCCTCTGCGGTGAGCGGCCGTATCAAATCAAATCAACTAAATTAAATATTGCAGTGATTTGCATTTGAAAGGCGAGGAGGTGGAAAGCAGACATTTACATTGCCGGCTATATCATTTAAAAAAACAAACAAACCTAAAATCTCCTATCAGTCAACTCCCCAGTCTAGCCTATAGCCCCAAGATTTCCTGAAGGTGTCTTTTCCCGAATAAGAACTACCATAGATTTGTTTTGTTTAAGGAGATTGTCCATCATCCCAGGTCCTGGTTGTCCCAAAGATGCTTTTCCACGAGGCAACTGGACTTCCCTGTTTTCCTTTGAAGATTTTGCGCTTCTCATCCAAGAAGCTCCTGGAGAACTGAAGAAGCTCCTTGGATGAGTAGCGAAAGGTCTTCAAAGAAAAACAAGAAAGTCCAGTTGCCTCGTGGAAAAAAGCATCTTAGATCTGATTTGTGTTTTTATTCCAAATTAACGGTGACGGGCAACGAAAAATCACAGACGAGCACACCTAGCAATTTTATTTACTTATTTTATTGCATGTTTACGCTTGCACGTCTCTCTCATACCCAGGCTAATACAAGCTAGGAAATAAACCAAGAGCAACATTGCACAGGCTCTGCCCCACATCTGGATCGGCACCTTTAGGCAGTGGTTTCGCAACCTTGGCCACTTGAAGACGGGGTGGGGAGGGGCGGGACTGCAACTCCCAGAATTCCCCAGCAAGCCTTGCAGGCTGAGGGATTCTGGGAGTTGAAGTCCACTCCCACCCACCAGATGCCACGGTGAAGAAACCGCTGCTTTAACACCTGGCGAAGGGCCCCCAGGAGGGTTGATGGGGATGGGGGGGCAGGGAGGGGGAAATTAAAACAAGATTAATTAATTAGCTCTCACTTGCTGATTTCCCCCACCCCCCACCCCGCCAAAATCGAGGGTCTCCTGTATGGCAGGTAAGCCCAGCTCGACTCCTTCGTGGAGGCGATCGCGACCGCGTGACAGTAACGCGGCTGTGGGGGAGGGTCGCCTTGGCCTCCCCCTGGGATGTTTTCCCGACGTGGCCGCCCAGGGATCTCCTGGTGGCCTCCCACCCATGCTTCCACAATAGCCACGCTTTCCTTCCGGGAGGGGCCCAGGCCCTTTGGAGCGCCAGCTGGGCCGAAGGGCTTCCTTTCCACCCCCGCTCGGAAGCAGCGAAGCGGATCCCCCCCAGCCACCCCTGACTTCGCCGCCTTACCTGCTCGCGGCCCGGCCCGGCCCCGATCGAGGCCTGCTGGGCCGATTCCAGGAGAGGCTTCGCGTTGCCCTTGGCAACGGCCAGCGCCCCGCCCACGGAAATACCCGAAGGGGAAGCGAAGAGAGCCGAAGGAGGAGGGCTGGGCGGACCTTGCCGAGCGCTTTCGCGCATCGCTCGTTGGAGAGCGGCGGAAAGAGGCGCTCTTTGGTTGGCAACGCTGTTTTTTTTTTTCTTCCCCTCCTCTCTTCCCATTTTGGACGTTCTGCCTGAACAAGTAATAAAACAAACACACACACACACACACACACACACACACACACACACCGTGTTGCTGTATGTTTTGTTCTCAAAAAGCCAAGACGATTCAGTCTTGGCTTGATTGAGAACCAATCTCGATAGAAAATCAGTGTTTCTCAACCTTGACCATTTTAAGGCCTGTGGACTTCAACTCCCAGAATTCCACAGCCAGCATTGCTGGCTGTGGAATTCTGGGAGTTGAAGTCCACAGGCCTTAAAATGGTCAAGGTTGAGAAAACACTTGCGATAGATGGTTGTCTTTCTGTGCTGAAATGTCCCTCTCTGCTGGAGGCATTTTATTTACAAAGAAATGAATATTTACAAATATTTGTCAATGTTGCAAATGTGGACAAATAAATAAATCCCCTCCTGAAGGTGTAGTTCCTCTGTCGAGGATAACGGAGAGCCTGTGGTCTCGTGGATGTCATTCGTTTGTCAGAATTAACCGTAGCTTTCACGGAATGAAGTTCGCTTTAATTGCGAACAGATACGCCTCGCGGGAAAAACAAAAACACGACCGCAACCTTTTAAATCGCCCCCCCTCTTTCGGCATTGGTCCCCTGCCTTGCCCGTCCAATAGAAACCAGCCAATTGATGCTCCCCAAAGTGACCTAGTCCCCTCCCCTTTCTGAATCCCCGCCCATCCCTTCCTCGGACCCAGTCGCTCCTGCCTCCACCACTTCCGGCCCCGCTCGGCTGCCCTTCCAATCTTCTCTCTTTCTCCCCCCCTCCCTCCTTTTTCCTCATCCCGCCTTTCTTCGCGCGCTGGGCGGTGCCGTGTCATCTTGTCGCGCGCGGCGCTCCGATTGGCCACCTTTGCCTCCGGCGGCCTCGGGCCCCGCCTCCCCTCCTGGCGACGATGACCAATGAAAACATTTGTTTGGGAGTGGGGGGGAAAAATCCTCTTCTCCCCGCCGCCTCCTCCCACCCCTTTTGCTTCCGCCTGTCTTTTTCTTTCTTTCTTTCTTTCTCCCCGCCCCCTTTGGAGGCGTGGCCTGCCGAGCTGTCCGCTGGGCCTGCCGGGCTCGCGCGCCGGGCTGCCTCCGATCTCTCTGCGTGACGCGCGTGGCGGCGGCGGCAACGAGGAAGCGGAAGCAAGCGGGGAGCTCGCGAGCCAGGCGGCGGCTGGCGTTGCAAGGCGCCGAGGAGTTGCGGAGCGGAGAAGCCGCCAGGGCGCCGAACGGCCTGCGCGCTGCCGGAATCGCTTGCCCTGCCGCCGCCGCAGCTACCGGAGGCTTCCTATGCATCAGGTAGGACCAGGCCCGTTGGCTCGGATACTCGGCAGGGGGGTCTCCCCGCCGAGCCAGCCCGGTCTGTAAAGCCAGGCTGGGCTGCAACCCCGCCAAGGGCTTGCAATGCCAATCGGCCCCGGTGAATTGCCTTGCGCGTGATCTCGCTTTGCGAGGGTGGGTTTTATGGGGAACCCCCGAGGGGTTTTATGGGGAACCCCCCCTCCCGAGGCTGGCCTTCCTAGGAGAGGAACGGTAGAGGCGAGGCAGCTTGCGCGGTGGTCGGCTTGCAGCGAGGAAGCGAAGGAGGGGCGTTCGGGTTAGGAAAGCAAAAAAAGGGGAAGGTGTCATCGGAGGGGTGGGAATAATCGAGCCGTGGCGGGAGTAAATATTGGCCGACGTAGTATGTGGCTGAGCAGAGGTGTCGGTGCAATGGGAAATAATGAGTGGGGAGGGATGGAAATCTGACAGTCATGCGAAAATGGGAGTGGGAGTGTGTTATGCAGTTGGGCATGTTGAAACGGGCCAGTCTGCTGACAATACCACTTTCCCATCTGAGATGTCCTCTCTTTGCTTGATCAAATTAAACAGAACATACTGATTATTTCAGAATATCTTTGATATCTTAGGACTCTCTGCTTCTGTGTAACTGGGCAGCCAGTCCTGCATAAACGTTGATTATCAGGCTGGATAGTTTTCCTGCGGCCATTTTTAAAACTATTCAAGGCAGAACTGAGTCTATCTCCCCCCCCCAAATGAATAAAACGTACACCAAGAATGTATATTTAAGTGTACAAAAATGTACACTTAAAAGCTTTGCCTTCTAATGCCTTTTGGTGTTAAGTTCCAGTGAAGTTAAGGAGCTTCCATCTTGGTATCCAGCTTTGAAAATGGGCATAAACTAGAATGTTCTGTATTCAAGTGCTCTTAAGTGAAGCTTATGCGCTGTTTTCTTGAAAGATGATATTCTTTGGAGGTGCTGAATCTTTTGACTAAAAGCAACTTTCTATGACTTGTTCTTGTTATGTTGGTGACTAGCCCTTCGTTGATGGATATTGAGTTGTAATTTCTAATCTTAAAATATCCTTACGTGTGTTTAGTTCTAAATAAGGACCACTTAATTCTCAATATACCCTGAAGAATGCTTAATTTTTCAGAGCATATTTCCAAACGCCTTGATATTTCTATGAACTCTGATAGATGTTAAAAGATACTTTTGCTTTGCATCTTTTCCAAGGTTATTCTCTGCATGCATTTTTTTTTAAAAAAGAGGGATGGTTTATGTAGTTAATACCACTTTGCAGGCTTCCAGCCTAGAAAGTTAGTTTTGTGTGTGTGTGTGTGTGTGTTTCGAAAAGCAATAACCCAGGGATGCAATTGTCAAAAAAAAAAATATGTCACTATCAAGTCTGGAATTACCCCTTTGATGAAAACCTGGCCAAGCGAATAGCCCCTGCTTTGTAAAGATGGCACAAGGATCCCTGGAATCCAAACGTTGGGCAGCCATTTAGGGAAAGGGGAGGGAGGGAAAGTGTTATATCCACCTCCCCTGCAAATAAAAAAAAATCGGAACTTTAACCCACCCTGAGCTGCCCAGCCCCCTCTTTTAAGCCCCCCCAATCAATAAAGCTTCTCTCCAGCTTTCCAATGCAAGAACAAGTCAGTTCACTAAAGAGGTGAGGTGGGAGGCAGGCAGACGCAGTGATGGGGCGGGGACCGGCCCTCCTAGGCGGGTGTGCCTTCTGCACCCCCCAGACCCAGCCCCAAACCTCCCCCCCACCGCCCCCCCACGCTTTTGTCCGAGACTTCGCCTCCCCCCTTTGCAAAAAGGCGCGTGCCTTTCCCCCCCCCCCCACCGCCCCGCAAGTGCGCGTCCGGAAAGGGGAGCTTGTTTTTTTGGAAAGGTGGTGGTGGTGCAAAGAAAAAGAAAAAGAGAGAAAGAGAGAGAAGAGTTGGAAATCTTTGCACTCCCCCAGTGCGGGAGAGAGAGAGACACACTCACAGAGAGAGAGAGAGACACACTCACACAAACACACACTCACACCCAGAGGCACAGGCAGGCGCACACCCTCGCTCGCAAGGAGAGGAGGAGAAACTGCCGCCGCCGCCGCCGCCGCTGCTGGGTTGCTGCAGCGAGGAACATGAATGCCCCCCCTTCGGGAGCTCGCCTCGCCTCGGCTCCATGGTGAGGAGAAGGAAGAGCCCCCCCGGCCCGGCAGCCCCGCACCATGGGTAGGACGGGGCGGCGGGGGTCGCTCGGGGGGCCCCCCACCCACCCGCGCGCTCCGGCCCGGCCGCCTCTCCTTTCTCCTCCTCCTCCTCCTCTGCCTGCCTTGCCCAGCCACTTTCCCGACTTGGGCCGCTTCCCGGGCTCGGGGGCTCCGCCGAGGAGCCGGGCCGCCCCGCCGCGCGGGGTGGGGTCCCCTCGAGCCCGGCGGAGGGTCCCCGGGGCCCTCTTCTGCCGCCAGCCGCCCGAGGGCCGCGCGGTCGGGTCGGGACGAGAAGGGGGATCGAGTGGCAAACAACGGCGGCCATGTTGAGCGGAATGTCTGCGGCGAAACTTCTCCCCGCGGGGGGGAGAAAGGCGGGCGGGGGGCGGGCGGGCTGGGCCTGGGGGGACCCCGGCGGTGGGGGGCCACCCCCGCGGGGCGGGGGGAAGGCCCCGACTACCCGGCCCGGGGCTTGTTTTGGGCCACCAGCCTCCTCATCCTCCTCTTCCTCTTCTGTTTCCTCCCCCCAGGATGACAGTCAAGCTGGGCGACCACAGCAGCGGCGGGGCCCCCGAGGAAAGCCTGAGGAAGCTGGGCAAGCGAGGAGCCGCCGCCGCCGCCGGCGAGGAAGAGGGCTGCCCCGAAGGAGGAGCAGGAGGAGGAGGATGTGGAGGAGAGGGGGCGAAGAAAGGCCAGGAGCAGGGGACCCCCGGGGGAGAGACGACGAATGGGGGTCCCTCCTCAGGAGTCCCACCGGCGTCGCCCCCGGCTGCTGCCGCCTCCTCGGGCCCACCGGCCGCGCCCGGCCACGACCAGCATCACTTCCTCAGGTCCAGCGTCCGGCCGCAGAGCAAGAGGCTGAGGAAGGACCCCCAGGCCTCCTGTGGGGCGGGCGTCAGCGGAACGGGCAGCAGCGGCGGCGGCGGGGGCAGCGCTGCCCCCACGGGAAAAGGAAAAGGTGGGTGACACAGGCAGACCACCCTCCTTCACGCCAGACTATCACCCCTCACAGTGGGTAGTTAATCCAGAAGGAATCGGGGTGAAGCCGCGCTTGGGAGTGGACCCCGAGTGTGTTTTATGGGGGTGCCGGTGATTCGAAGCATCATTTGTCAGGGCTGGGCTCCATTTCTTGCACCCCGAATTGATCTGGGGGTGGGAGGCGTCAGATCCACCCAGAAGACTTGGATTCAAAATGGGAAACCATTTAGATTGGGAAGGTTGCTTGACTACGCTATTGACTACTGCGGCTTGAATTTTTTTTAGTGGTTCTGTTTTTTTTTTCCTTCCTTCGATACTCAAGGTTTAGGTTTTCCCCACTCTCTGGTCTGCACGGGTCAAGAATTTAATTTATTGATGACTGTGATAATCAGTCTTGATCACCTTAGAAGTAGCCTCCTTTAAAAGCCTCAATTTGATCTTTTTGATTGCTGCATGATGGTTGAGTTTTAGCAGCTGGCGTTCCTGGGCACAGTCTGGTTCTTAGTCAACAAATAAGTTGCGATGTTTTCTTGTCCATGTTATTTTTGATGCTTTTTGAGTCGTGAAAAAAAAAGACCATTTGAATGGATCTGATGTCTCCAGACTAGGAATCTCTTGATCCGTTCTGCATTGTCTTTAACTGATGGATTGTATAAATTTCTGAACTAGAATCAACTGAGTTAGCAGGTTTTTTTTGGTAATCACCGATATTAGCATTTGATTAGAGTGCAATTATAACATGTTTCTATGGATTTAATTATTCCGGCTTTGTTTTATTAACCAGTTGCATTTATGGAAATGGAGATCCTTAAGACTGTCTTAGAAAGACTTTCTTAAAAAATATTTTTCCTGATGTACTAGTAGATATATAGATGTCATTAGAGATGGTTTGTTTAAGACAACCTTTCCCAACTTTGAACTTTTTTTATAAACCAAAATTACAGAATCTTTTAATATTTCTTGGCAAGACTGCAGAAAATGTTGATGCCACATTAGATTTGACATCAATCTTTTTTGAAGAACAGGTAGTGGGGTGTTTTCAACATAATGCTGTGACTTGTGGAATTTTGTCCTCAAAACTGGATTGAGTGAATCCATCCAGTTGTCAGTTATTCGGTGAAGGACAAATATATCATATTTTAACATGATACATTAAACCTATCAAAGCCCTGTATAACTTCAGCATTGTTTCAGCAAAGAACTACTTTGTTGGTTTACCTTTTTTTACCCCTTGCATTACTACAAACCTTTGTGCCCACACTCACATGGTGTAAACATGTATTTAGTGAAAGTGAAATAAACATCACAAAGTACGCTTTGCATTAGCAGTTTATAGGAAGTGTTACTTCCTTATACCGATCTATCTTTTTGGAATGCAATATTTCATTTAGATGTACACTTTGATAACCTGAGATTGACATATAGTTATTAATTTCAAAAGAAGCATTTGTCATATTCAGTGTCCTAGATTGATCTAGTTCAGTGGTGGCGAACCTATGGCACGCATGCCAAGAGGCGGCACGCGGAACCCTCTCTGTGGGCACACGCCATCGCCCCAGCACACGTGGTCTCTAAACGTTCGCCATCACTGGCCTAAGGCCAACCAGCCTGGAGTTGCCATTGGGGAGTCCACCATCCCACCCACCAGAGACCCCCTGAATCTCCCCCCAACCCTGCCCGGCTCCCACAGGTGTCTCTCCCTATAAGCAACATAAGGTAACCACGCCCATCCCGGACACGCCCACCGAATCTGCCATGACTACTGCAGCCACACCTATCCAGTGGCCACGCCCACCCAGTCTGCCAAGCCCACTGTAGCTGTGCCCGAGTGGGCCACGCCCACCCGGCACCCGGTGATACATAAGTGGGTTTTGGGTTGCAGTTTGGGCACTCGGTCTCTAAAAGGTTCGCCATCTCTGATTTAGTTCTTATAGTTAGAGAAAGATGTTTCTGACTACATGGACTTCAATTCCCAGAATTCCTCAGCCAGCATGCCTCTTTATAGAGAATTGTGGGAACGGAATCCTAAGTGAAAAACACAGGTATAGACTAATGCAGATATTTTTTTCCAGAGTGCTGGATGGAAAATTTCCATTTGCTACATAATCCTAATAACCAGAGCCTAAATTTTGAGTTTTCTGCAAGCAGAGTCTGTACTGCACAATTAAAAATTCAATAAATTTCTGCAGAACTCATCTTGGAATGAATGGAAATTTTACCACACTGTGGAGTCCTCAGTACTCTCTGAACTTGGTTATTTTCTTGCAGACATTTCATTACCCAGCTAGGTAACATCATCAGTGCTAGGACTGTCTTCTACCATATCACGGCTGCGTGTTAACGCAGCCTTTCTTTCAGCGGGCTTAAGAGCATGGCTAGGAATGTATGAAGTTGGAGCTTGTTTCTCATCCTTCAGATAAATATAGTGAAAGGGGGGGGGGAAGTCTTACTTTTCTCAACAGAACAACATGCTTCAGCAGTTGCAAGAACAGCCATGAAAGTGCTAATATTTCCACATGCCTTTGATGTGTGAGTCTGTTCATGAAGTACACTATTTTAATCATGAATTTCAGTTGTAGACAAACTTGAGACAGTGACCAGTATTTAACAATGAAACAAATCTGGTAAAATGTAGGAGGTGTGGGAAAATAGATAAATGGAGGCATGGCCTTCTGATCTCATTTCAGGCCTTCAAAACAATGTAGTATCTTTGTGAAGAAGTTGAACTATAATTTGGGAGACCTAATGACTGTCCCTGTTTGACCTTGGAGAGATCCCAGGTGTGCTGTGGAATAAAAGTAAAATCCCACATAGGCCACTTTCCACTGCCAGAAAAATGGAAGGAAATGAATGCAATAAATAGGCCATTTCCATTAGTTCTGTAACTTGTAGACAGGTGAATATTGGATCAGAAATCTTTCAAGTGAAGCTAATGATAGTAAGCTTACCCTGGACCCCGGTGGGTCATTTTGCTAAGATAATGGAACAGATCATTTCCAACATCCTACTTCTCTCTAAAATTTCAGTGGTAATCTTTTTTTGCATGCTGGTTAACTGGAATAATTCTGGTTTAAGCGCTTCGTTATTGTAAAGGATATGTTCTGCTTATTTTGGGGGGGTAAAAGAGGGGAATTACTTCCCAAAATACATTGGAGATCCTACTCCTACCGTACCTGCTACTCCTTGACATGAACAAGGGGTTCTGGAGGCCAAGTAGGGATGGAAGCGCTACTTGGCAACTCAGCATGATTCATACAGGATAAGTTGCAGAAATGTTAATTTCTTACCCCAATATTTCTAGTGGTATTTGAGCCAAGGTCTAACGTAGACTAGAGTTCCTAGATACATTTTTATTTTTTCTGCTGTATCTTTTTTAAAGACATTCCTGTATCTGCAAAGACTGTTTCAAGCAGGGGTGTCAAACTGCTGGCCCACGGGCCGGATGCATCATGCCGAAACCGCGCCCACCCCATTGCCGGCAATGGGAAAAAAGTTGCAACACATCACATGATGTTGCGAGTTTGACACCCCTGCTTTACAGTAATAACTTTCAGTTGTTTAAATTGCTTGGTGATGGTAGAGTTGCTAAAAGACTTGTTATTCCTTTTTATAGACATATGAACTCCCAATTTACTAATTTACTAAGGTTTTATATATGGCATGGTTATCCTCATTATTAACTTGGCATTGCTCCATTTCTAGGTGATTGTGCCAGCACAGCATTCATACTTTTCGCATCCTATCCAGGTAGAACTCAACCACATTGGCTAGATCCATGTATCATTGTTTAACACAGGACAGGAAGCCTGAGGCAGGATATCTACATATTTGTAAGGCACTTTGGGAAAAAGATGGGCTAATTTGAGGCTCATTGTGTTTGGGCCACAGGAAGGGTCTGTCTATCTCAATAGACGGGTAGTTGATTCTGGATTGAGCATTGTCTGTCCAATTTTAGGTATGTTTATTCAGAAATTAATTCTTGTTTGGGTTCACCTATCATACTAAGCCACATTGTGGTTTGCTTGACTTGGGTTTAGTTTTTTGTGTAAATATGTCTGGTTTATTCCATAAACTGTTGTTTGTTCAACATGTGTGAACTCTGTCATTAAATGGAAGAACCCAATATTCGTGCAAGTATATAGTACAGTATATAGGAAGGTACATTTTATGGTATATATAGTTTGATACACCTCATGGTACACATCAAACTTTTTTTTATTAGAGAAGGGGTCTCCAACCCTGGTCCGTAGAGTGGGTTGCGGCATGGCAGCAACCGGTCCGCACAAACAAGCAAAGCCCCATCCATGAGATGCAGGCAGCACACAAAATCTACACCCCCTCCGGTCCGCGGAAAAAACTCTCTCCACGGAACCGGTCCCTGGTGTCCAAAAGGTTGGGGACCTCTGTATTAGAGTACAAAGTTTCTTAGATAAAAAATGGATCTACGCAGTCAGATGCTTTTGAAGGTCAGTGTGTTTGCTGATATTTTCAACTGTTTCAGTCCTATCGTTGACATTTTTACCATTTTTAAAGAATTATTGCTGAGACCTTTAAAAGAAAGTGCACCGAGGGTTTGTACTTTTAATTGGAAAATAATATGAATTTGGCACACGTTGAGGTATTAGTAGAAAAAAGAAAACAGCCTTTGTCAAGCTTTTTCCTTCTTCCAGATGTTGGCCCTTTGTTAGCTGTCAACACTCATGGTCTTGAATAGGTCCCCCCCTCCCCAACTGAAGCTGTGTTAGTCCATTGCAGTAAAAACACCAGAATATCTTGTGGCACTGTTAAAGAGAAACAGATTGACAGGGCATAGGCTTTGGGGGATGTAGACTTTAGTGCTTCAAAGTGTCTGAATCATAGAATCGTAGAGTTGGAGGGGACCTCCCGGGTCATCGAGTCCAACCCCCTGCTCGAGGCAGGATTCCTTAAACCATCCCAGATAGATGGCCGTCCAGTCTCTGCTTGAAGACCTCCATCGAAGGGGAGCTCACCACCTCCTGTGGCAACCTGTTCCACTGGTCGATCATCCTTACTGTTAGAAATTTTTTTCTAACATCTAATCTGAATCTTTTCCCCTGCAGTTTCATCCCATTGTTTCTAGTCCTTCCTTGGGCAAGTGAGAACAGGGCTGATCCCTCTGCACTGTGACAGCCCTTCAGGTATTTGTAGACAGCTATCATGTCTCCTCTCAGTCTTCTTTTCTGTTGACTAAACATTCCCAATTCCTTTAACCGTTCCTCATAGGCCATGGTTTGTAGACCGTTCACCATCTTGGTAGCTCTCCTTTGAACCTGCTCCAGTTTGTCAGTGTCTTCCTTGAACTGGGGTGACCAGAACTGGACACAGTACTCGAGGTGAGGTCGGACCAAGGTAGAGTAGAGGGGAATAATAACTTCACGTGATCTGGACTCTATGCTTCTCTTGATACACCCCAGGATCGACCCTGGCTTGTTTTGGTGGGATTGGAATCCATCTTGTGTCCAGTTGCCTCATGAAAAAACATATTTTGGACATTCATTTTAATGGTGATAGAACTCATTTAAGTTAGAGCTTAAAAGTATCTTTCGGAATACTTGAGGATGCTCAACATACTACGTGGACTTTTTTAAAAATTACATGTATGTGCCTGTCAGTGAAAGACAGCTACAAAACTGCTAAAAAAAAACACAAAACCCTGGTTAATTTGCAGCAAACAAGTTACAACACCCCATTCCTGTAGACTTGTTCAACAAGAGTTGCATTGATATTGCCGGCAAAGGTTGGCTTATAAGGCCCTTTCCAGACGTGCAGCAGATGAGTCTCGATCATCTATGTAATTAATTACAGGCCACTGATACTCTTTAATTAGCACGGCTTAACCTTGCAACCTCCACAGTGGCCCAAATCTTTTCTTGTTCCTTCCGGAGTCAGTTGAATCTAGTCTTTGAACACCCCATGTTCTTCCTTTTCTGCGCCCTCTGCCACGCAAAATAGTTTGTGCGAGGGCACACCCTATCCAAACAGTGACGGTAGCCATCCACCCTCACTTCATCTTCGTGGGCGTGGCACCATGAAATAGTGCTGATTATGCTCTCAAAGCAACACAGGTGACGTTTCATCCTGGCTTAATAGCCGTACCCCTTGTTTCATCTGGCATAGTCCTTTACCCAACGTCGTAACGAAAGCTCTAATGTTGCAAAGGTTTCCAAATAGAAAAGGTCTTCTCTACCTTGATGCATTACTTGGGATTTAGATGCCACCACAGGTAGTCCTTGACTTATGACTTGAACTCTCAAGTTGCCCTCAAGTTTGTAAAAACGCATCTGAAATTAACAATGGACTCCACCATCCAATTTCTGTGCTACAGTTTGGCGGTTTCTTGGGTTAACTCTTTGCTTTGTCCTTCCTAAAGGTGCAGATAATGGTGGGACGTCGTCTAGCAACTCCACAGGAATCCCATCCAGCGCCCCATCCAGCAGCTCAAAATCCGGTTCCAGGAACCTGAGCTCAACTGGAGAAAAGGAGGAAGGCAAGAAAGTGAGGCGTCAGTGGGAATCCTGGAGCACGGAGGACAAGAATACTTTCTTTGAGGGCCTGTATGAGGTGGGTGCTTTAAAAAGCGGGAAACCGCCACATCCTGTTCCAAAGGCTCCATGGTATCCGTAGCAGAACATCCAGATTCAGCCATAGTTTCATTCCTTACAGCAGGGGTGTCAAAGTCAATTTTATTGAGGGCCGCATCAGCATTGCGGTTGCCGGGGGGGGCGGGTGTGTGTGGCCAGAGTGGGTGCAGCCTACTGGGTGGGTGTGGACTACTGGGTGGGTGTGGCCAATTCTACATCATTCGCGTCAAAGGTGCCTATGGGGGCCTGGGCAGGAGTGGGACAGATCTGAGGATCTCTCGCAGAAGGGGGTCGGACCGGGGCAAGTGCCAAGATGGCCACCACATTGGCTTCCAGTTGCCAGGGCAGCGGGGGCTGTTCCCTCACTGTTTCCAGGATGGCTTCGTGGGCCACATGAAACCAGTTCGCGAGCCACATCTGGCCCCCCTGGCCTTGTGTTTGATCTGCCCTACAGCTTGTGAACTCTCAAGCTTCCTCCTCCCATTATATATTCAAGACGGACAGCGTTTAATATTTATTTGCTACGTGTGTGTAGGGGTGTGGATCTGTACATATGTTGTACATAGTATGTTTAGGTGTGTGTCATGTATGTGTTTGACTTTGAGAGCGGGCAACTAAATTTCATTTTTGAGGTGTGCCATTGTGCCCACAGTAAAAATAAATAAATAAAGGTTACCTTATATCTTATCTTATCTAAGATACATGCGCAGCCTTTAAGGCGAACTTTAAAAGGCGTCGAATCTTTTGTTCGCATGAGAAGTAGGCAGATGTGCACAGGTAGTTGTGCCGAATTTTGCAACCCAAGGTTGTTAAGCAAATCACTGCAGTTGTTAAGTGAATCACGCAGCTGCTAAGTAAATACGGTTGTCAGTGTGAAAATTGACCAGAAGTCACTTTTTTCAGCACCATGGTAACTTTGAACGGTTGCTAAACAAACGGTTGTGAGTCGAGGACTACCTGCATGCCCTATTGATGTATCTAAACCAGGTGTAGGCAACCTTGGCTCTTTTATGACTCGTGGACTTCAACTCCCAGAATTCCTGAGACAGCCTGTCTCAGCTTGAAACCTTTCCCTTTCCCCTCAGCATGGCTGGCTCAGGAATTCTGGGAGTTGAAGTCCACGAGTCATAAAAGAGCCAAGGTTGCCTATCCCTGATCTAAGCAGTCGGAAATACATAAGTTATCCCAGGATTTTGAGAATATTATTTTGAATGCATTGCGATTCACCAGTCGTGTTTCACCCATGTTTCAGTTGCATTGTCTGGGTTCCCAGGAATTATAGTATTAGGAAATTCACCAGAATTATTATCTGTCTAATCCTACCGATTGTAAGAATAATGCATTTCTACCTGTGTCTTTTGTAGGATTCTGAATGCTAGCATTCGTACAGAAAACCTATTTTCTGCAATCATGCTGGAATAAATAAATGTCAAATTCTAGAAACCTGTACAGCCTTTTGACACGTCTGCCCAAAATCACGTGTCAAACTGGTGGTGTGATGTGGAAACGCCTGTTTCCCCCAAACCCACAAACACTTGACCCAACTCTGGAAGGTGTGTGTCATGTGCTTATTCCTGCTGCCCCCTCTTCTCATGTGGTAATGTTTGCCCTTTATTTCAGCATGGCAAAGACTTTGAAGCGATTCAGAACAATATTGTCCTGAAGTACAAGAAGAAAAGCAAGCCAGCAAGCATGGTGAAGAACAAGGAGCAGGTCCGGCACTTCTATTATCGCACTTGGCACAAGATTTCCAAATACATCGACTTTGATAATGGTGAGCACACCCTGAAAGATTCGGTTGGCTTCTCTGAATGATGCAACAAGCTAGCGTAGTTTATCTTTGGATGGACAGCTGGTAGATAGTGGGTAGGAGGGAATGTTTGTTTAGGATTTGCCCAGAGCACGTGAAGCAGACCTCCACCCAGTCAGTGATTGAAATAGACCTTATAGGTCATTCCTATCTTTATAGTCTTGGGAAGTAGGTTAAAAGGAAGGTAGAGTATGCATTTAAAAGAGGCACACCTTGGTCATAAGTTCTTGTTCTTGGACTGGTTCATTACACGAGCACTATACCAAGCGGTTGCTCCATGTGATTTTTTTCAGAGACAATTGGTAAACCTGCAAAATCATTAAAGGGAACCGTGAATAAAACTATTTGAGATCACACACTTCCTACCTAGAGCATTCTATCCTAGTGTATTTTTTAAACTTTGGGTGAAGGCTGGCTAAGGAAACAATATTACACCTTTCTCTGATGAGCCCAACGGCTTTGCAATAAATCAGCACGATGGCTGGGGAATTCTGGGAGTTGAAATCCACATATCTTAAAAGTTGCCAAGATTGAAGAACACCGTAATAAACAGAATGTCAGAAAAATAACAAGAAAGCACCAAGAAGAATGTCTAAACCCTATGGTAGCAAGATAATTAAAATGGGAGTTTCTTTTGCAATTTCATTATCTTCTACCAGCTTATTCCAGATTTAAGAGTGGGAAGACTGAGGTCCTAATCCATCTTCTGCTACAGAAGGTCCCTGAGTGATTTGGGAGCAGTCACACATTCTGTCTGCCAAGTCTACCTCAAAGGGTGCTTGTTAGGAAAACAGGAGGGGACACTACATATTCTGTGTGCTTCAGGAGGAAAAGTGGCATATAAATCTACGACATAAATAAATTGTGATCAGTTTGGAACTGGAGGGAAGAAACGGATGGGTGAGAGACTCAGGATTGGAAGCAGAGGTTTAAAAGTCATGCTAGAATATGCAAAATAAAATCTAGCACTCGCCCTATGACCACAATTGAGCCCAAAATTTCTGTTGCTAAGCGAGATAGTTGTTAACTTGAGTTTTGCCCCACTGTATGACTTTTCTTGCCAGAGTTGTTAAGCAAATTGCTGAAGGTCTTGAGTTAGTAACACAATTGTTCAGTAAATCTGGCTTCCCCATTGACGTCACTTCCCAGACATGATCCTGGGTCACTGCAGCCGTCATAAATATAAGCCAGTTGCCAGACATTTGAATTTCGAACGTGCTGCAACAGTCATAAGTGTGAATAACAGTCCTGAGTCACTTTCAGCATCGTCGTAACTTCAAACAGCCACTAAACGAACAGCAGCCTAGCATTTTTTTTATATCTTGGAAAAATCAGAATATTGCAAAAAGACAAACGTGGGAGTAGGTGCCAGTGTCCTCCTAAAACCCACTGTGAAAGGTATCCCCTTTTCAGAGAGTAAAATTACATTAATTGCAGGGATCCGGTAATGTTGGAACAAATGTCAGTGCTTGGCCGAGAGATTCTTAAATAAGAGGATGCCGCATCCCTTAGTTCAGGGGTTCTCAACCTTGGCAACTTTAAGACTTGTGGACTTCAACTCCCAGAATTCCTCAGCCAGCAAAGCTGGCTGAGGAATTCTGGGAGTTGAAGTCCACAAGTCTTAAAGTTGCCAAGGTTGAGAACCTGTCTTAGTTGAATCAAATCCCATGCAAGTTTGAACACCTGTGTTTTTCTTTCTTTTGCAGTGTTTTCTCAAGGGCTGAAAAAGTCCTCCCTTGAGCTTTATGGCTTAATTTGTTATGGGGAGCTCAGAAAGAAGATTGGGGGCTGTAAGTATTCTGTTTTTTTTCCGATGATGTCATGAAATGAGAAAGTATGGGGCTTGCCTTTTAGCTGCTGGGGACAACCATTTCCAAGCCGTTTTGCCAGATGTGTCTAGTTTTCCCCCTTTACAGTATTTTTGCAAAATAGCTCTGCCATGTGCATCTCTCTGGCTTTGTGTGGGAGAGATCTCCAAGCATGATCTGTAGTTTTTGCTCTTTCAAGCCAGAGTAGAAGGAAGCAGAAAACACGTAAGGAAGCATCTGTTATTTGGGGGTGTAATTTCACATGCCATGAGAAATCCTTGCCTAGCAGAAGAACGACACAGGATGACTTCTGCAGAATTGAAAACAGGGATCATATCTGACTACAGATTTAGAATGAAAACTAAAATGCATTCTGAGCAACTTTGTTTTTTTTTTAAAATCAATATCTGACTTACCTAAAGTGACCATAAAATTCTTATTAAATTTTTGCTTTCTCAGTTGAACACGTTCCTTCTCCTCTTCCATTCATCATCATAGTTCTTCTTGGGATATGCAGCTTTATACAAGTAGTTCAGAGAGAGAGAGGTGCATTTTATACTTTTCAAAAAATAATATAGATTTGTGATTTGAGGAATTTGAGTTACATACAATTAAACGGTGTATGCTTGATGCCTAAAATGCATTTTCTGGAACAACATGAGGAAACTTGCTCTGTTGAGGTTTAATTAAAATGATATCCCTCCCCCCACTCAGGAATGACAGTTTTGTAGTTAATTATTTTGGGCTGCCATGTTTTGTTTTTGATATTCTGCCCATCGCTCAAATTTGTTCATGTTCTTTAAAGGTATGGATGACAAAAATGCAGCTAAACTCAATGAGCTTATCCAAGCTGGGTGAGTAATATTTTTAAAACATGATTGCTGCCTTTTACATCTCTCAATTTTTTTCACATTGCAAATGCTCAGAACAGATGTTTGTTTAACTTGTAATCTTGTCAAGTGACGGATGGAATGATTTCAGTATATTGTGCACGTTGTAAGCTGCCCAAAATCTCTTGAAGTGGGGTAACTACCATTAATCTAAATAGTAATTGCATTAATGTTAGCGTCAAGAATGACCAAATACTTGCTTCTCCTAGGTCTTCGGAGAAGGGCGGCATATAAATTTGATTAAACTTAAACTTAAACTTTCAATGAGAAAATGGTCCTGCTTTTGATTTGGATCCTATAAAGACAAATGCTACTGAAAGGGAGTAGATTGTGCCCATCACAAAAAAAATTGTACTTTCCTGGGGGTTAAGGCACCAGGGTAGAAAGCAAGCGACTCTGAGTTCTAGTCTTGCCTTAGCCATGAAAGCCAGGTGGTGACCTTGAGCCAATTACCAAGAGATTGGGAGTTCTAGCCTAGCTTTAGCCATGAAAGCCAGCTTGTTGATTTTGGACCAATACCAAGAGATGTTAAGTTCTAGTCCTGCCTTAGGCATGAAAGCCAGCTGGGTGACTTTGGGCCAATCACCAGGAGCCTGGGAGTTCTAGTCCCACCTTAGCCATGAAAACCAGTGGGTATCTTTGGGCAGTCACTCCCTCTCAGCCCAACCCACCTCAGAGGGTTGTCGTTGTGGGGAGAATAGGAGAAGGATGTGCTTGGTTATGTTCTCCCCCTCTGCCCCCTTGAGTTATTTGCAAAAATAACAAAGACAGGATATAAATAACCAAATCAAATCTTCAAGCATCTAACCCCTTTTAAATAATTCTTTTTAGAGCCACAACGGTTCGTTACAAAGGCAGGAACCTTCGTATCAAGGCGCCCATGTGCAGGGCTCTGAAGAAGCTCTGTGATCCAGACGGTATGTCGGGAATTCTGGGCAGGAAAGCTGCTTGACACAGCTGGCAGGGGTGAAGATCCCGTGTGCCCCCGGCCCGTATCATGCTCACTGTTAAAGGCAGAGGCTGGGAAGTAGCATGTACCAAAGAGATATTTGATACGTGAACTGGACAATCACCTGTCTGAAATGGTATGGGTCCTGCTGCTTGAGCAGGGGGCTGGACTAGAAGACCTCCAAGATCCCTTCCAACTATTCTATTCTATATTCCATTATTCTATTCTATTCTATTCTACATTCCATTATTCTATTCTATTCTATTCTATATTCTATTCTATTCTATTCTATTCTGTTCTGTTCTGTTCTATTCCTTGTTCTTAAGTCAGTGGGGAAGCCAGATTCGCTTAATAATCCTGTAGCTAACTCCACAACTGCAGTGATTCACTTAACAAATGTGGCGAGAAAGGTCGTCAAATGAGGCAAAACCCGCTTAACGACCATCTTGCTTAGTAACACAAATTTTGGGTGTAAGTCGAGGATTCCTGACAGTGAGAACAATCAATCAGTGGAACATCCTTTCCTCCAGAAGCTGTGAATGCTCCAACACTGGAAGTCTTTAAGAAGAGACTGGACAGCCATTTGTCTGAAAGGGTATAGGGTTTCCTGCCTGAGCAGGGGGTTGGACTAGATGACTTCCAAGGTCCCTTCCAATTTTATTGTTGTTGTCGTTATCGTCGTCGTTATTATTATCATCATCTGTGCATTGTTCTCTTGATATGTGATTTCCCTGCGCATTTTGCTTAAACCGGGCTCTCAGGTTTAGTATTTCCTGCATGTCTTCTGCTGTGTCCTATAGGTATAAGCGACGAGGAAGATCAGAAGCCTGTGCGTCTTCCCCTGAAGGTTCCTGTGGAACTGCAGCCACGGAATAACCACGCGTGGGCCCGGGTGCAGAGTCTGGCCCAGAACCCACGTCTCAGGTACTTTAAAGGCCGGTTATGGGAGATGAACGGGTGGAATCTGGAGCCCTGGAATTGGATCCAAAGCAGCAAGCAAAATAAGTGGCTGACTCAGTTTGAGCAGAGAATTTTTAGAATGTGGTTGGCACGTTCTGCAAAGTATCTGAGCCATTAAAAACAAGATTTGTAGGATTATTTTTTTTTCCTGTTAAAATACATCGGTGTTTTAAGATCTCATATCCTGTGCTATTATTTCTGTGTCTTTCTCTGGTGTAATAAGAACATAAGAAGATCCATGCTGAATCAGGCCAAAACCCATCGAGTCCAGCCTTCTGTTTCACACAGTGGCCCACCAATTGTACATGGGGATCTTGAGCAGAAAGAGAAGGCAAAACCCTCCCTTTCCCTTGACCCCCAACAAATGGTACTCAAGGGAATCCTGCCTGCCTCAACCAACATAGAGGCGGCACATGGACATCCGTTTTAATAACCACCGATACACTTGGCATCCATGAATCTATCTAACCCTGCCTTGAAGCTGTCAAGGCTGACAGCTGTCACGACCCCTTCTGGAAGTGAATTCCATAAATCAACGACCCTCTGGGTGAAGAAATATTTCCCTTTATTTGTCCTCACTTTCTTAGCTACGAGCTTTAGGGAGTGCCCCCTTGTCCTGGTATTGTGTGATAGAGAAAAGAATTTTTCTCTATCCACCTTTTCGATCCCATGCATGATTTTATACACTTCGATCAAGTCACCCCTTAAACGCCGTCTTTCAAGGCTGAAGAGACCAAGGCGTTGCAATCTGGTTTCATAAGGGAGGCGCTCCATTTCCTTGATCATAAAGGAAATAAAAATGGGAGTAATAGAATCCTAGGTTGGGTTAGAGGTAGAGACTGGGAAGGCCGACGTTTGGTTTCCTTCGGCTTATCTAATGACATTGTTCCTTCGCTAAAGTTTCCCTCATTTGCTGATTCTTTCATTCTTTCTCCCATGACTTGGCAGAATGATCGTGGAGCTGCATCGGAAGGTATCCAGCCTCATTGAGTTCCTGAAACAAAAATGGGCTCTCCACGAAGTGCGTATCGTATCCTTTCTCTTAATGCAGAAGTCAGTGGCATGGAATGTAGTCTGGATTCCCAGGGAGGGGGGGCTGCATTCTGGAGGAGCAAGGAACACTACAGTTAGACAGTTCAGTGTGGGAGAAACAGGATGAAGACAGCTCCTCCCTAATAGTTGCCAGAGTACATGTTTAATAATGCAAATAGTTTTTAGCTGGGCGAGATTTTTGTCTATAGTTGAGGAACAATAAAGGAAACCATTCAGAAGAACCACAACGTGTTTTGCTTGGGTTTTGGAGCCTGATTTAGTGACTTCCTTGTTCCAAGAGTTGGCATTTTTAACATTGCAGGTAATCCTTGACTTACAACCCCAATGGAGCCAAAAATTTCTGTCCCTAAGTGAGACAGTGGTTAAGTGAATTTTGCCTCATTTTACGACCTTGACACAGGTGCTAAATGAATCAGCGCAATTGTTAAGTTAGTAATGCGGTTGTGAAGTGGATCTGGCTTCCGCATAGACATTGCGTGTCAGAAGGTCGCAAAAGAGGATCACGTGACTCCCCCCCAGGCCACCCGCAACCGTCATAAGTACACGCCAGTTGCCAAGCTTCCGAATTTTGATCACCTGACCACGGAGATGCTGCAACGGCCGTAAGGGTGAAAAACGGTCATAGTTCGCTTGCTTCAGTGCTGTCGTAACTTTGGACGGTCACTGAATGAGCTGTCGTAAGTTGAGGACTGCCTGTACTAATGTTCATTAAGCCGTCTCTTCCTTAGGACAAGAGTTCCTTTTCCAGTTTTTTTTTAACCTTTGCAGTCTTGTTAGTAGCCCTCCTACTCTTCGGGGCATGCAGCAAGGTGCCACTGACTTGTTTGGGGTTTCTGGGGGAATATTTACAGATCCAGCCTACCCTTTTTCTTCTTCCACACCTGTCTTCCTAAACCTCCTGCACACAGAGGAAAACACTAGCCGAGAGGCAGCTGCAGGATTGCAGAGATGCCGAAACCACCAGCAGCAGCAGCAGCAGCTGTTCCGAAGACCAAACGATGCTTCACCTCTTCCCAGGGGAAAACTGTACGCTGACACCCCTGCCAGAGGTTGCCCGCGTGGTACACTCCAAAGCTTTCTGCACAGTGCATTGGCAGGAATCCGGCCGGTGCAAGCAGAGTACGAAGGATGTCCACCTCTTGCCCCCTGCCCAAATCCTAGGCATACAGAGCGGTCAGGGGACAGCCAGAGGGCAGGTGAAATACTCACGGGGGGCAGAAAGTAAAGGCGGAGCCAAGCCCGACACGACCGCGGAAGTGAGCAGAACTCCTCAGCTGATCCTGGATCCCGTTGCAAACCCGGAAGATTGCTCCCCCGAAGCTGGCCTTGCCGAAGCAGCGTTTTCGGACCTCGGTGTCGTCGGCCATCTCAACAAGCCAGCTGCCGGGCTTCAGGGCCCGAGCGGGAGCCTGGAGAAGTCCATCCCGGCGGCCGAGAGCAGAGAGGCGGCGCCCGCCATTGCCTTGCCCGCCGCGGTGGACGCCAGCAGCGCCAAGTGCAATTGTGGCGATCTCCTGCCGGATCTGGAAGAGCTCTCCCTGCTCGATCCGTTCCCTCGTTACATGAAGTCCTGCCACGATCTGATTGTCCCTGAGAAGTGTCTCTGCGCGGAGAAGCTGGATAGAAAAGAGCTTGCCTTGCCGGAATGTTCTCCCGCCGGGGGGGTTTTCCCTGGCGCCACAGAGACCGGCAGTCCCACACCGTTGGCGAGTGGCAGTCTGGAATTGCCCAGCAGTGGTCTCTCTGCTTTTGAAACTCAGGCTTTCCACTGCTCCGGACCTCAAGCCGAACCGTGTGTTAAGGAGCCCCCTGATGCGGTCACGGAGGACTCTCAGGAGAAGCTCAACACCTCACTGCCACCGCCTCCGCCACCGCCACCGCCTCCAGCTCAGGGACAGATGGTCACAAAGTCTGTCAAGGACGACCCCAGCCGCCTCGCGCAGCAAGTGCGAGAGAAGGGATGGAGCCTGCGGACATCTGAAAGCCTTACCTTGGCTGAAATCTACCTCATGATGGGCAAGCCGAACAAACTGCAGTTAGAATACGATTGGCTGACAGTCTTGGGGCAGGAGAACCAGGATGCTGGGCAGCAGGTCGCTGAACCGAAATGTGTTCCTCCATCGGCCACTTTTCATAAACAGAAACTCCTCAATTGCCTCTTGAAACTCATCTCGACCGAAGTGAACCCCAAACCGGTAAGTATCCGTTGGACTCAAGACACACAGATTGGACCAAATTATTATTATTATTTATTTAATTTCTATGCCGCCCTATTCCGGAGAACTCAGGGCGGCTCACAACATGATAGAAATTACAATAAAATACGTAAATATAAAAACCCTTAAGTTAAAAAAGAAACCAATCATTCCACAAACATACACCTCTTAAGTCGTCATAACCGCTTCTTGCGAAGTAAGTTGGACCGAAGGTCCTCCGTCTTTCCCAGTTATCCAGATGTGGCCTTTAAATCTTTTGCAGCTGGCTTGCAGCTTCCCTTCCCTGCTTGCCTCTCTCCTCTGAAATGACGACTGAAGGAAATAGGCTTATTTTGGTATAATTTGGATCTTCTTTTTAAGATGATTCGCGATGGTGGTTAACATTGTTCATTGCCACCTAAAAAGAAAAAAAAAGAAAAGGCAAAATAGGGAGAATTTCCATCGTTTTTTAGTTAGACATAATCCTCACTTAACGACAGCAATTCTGTTGCTAAGCAGTGTAATAGCTAAGCCAAAATTTACATGACCAGGTCAGGCCCACTTTTGCCATTTCACTTCGTATGTGTCCAACCCAAAATTACGATTTTAAGAGGTCAATTTTAGATACGTAGATATGTGTGCAATAACCAGAACTGATTATAATGGATTCATATGTGTATAAATATAAATATAATGATCAACTTTGGGTGGGTGCACCAAAGTTTTATGAGGCTTTACTGGTTTCTAGGGTAATCTTTAAAAGCTTTTCAAAATGATGCAACACTTGACTTAAAGCAAATATTTTTGGACCCCTGGGCTAGATAATTAGTGAATTCACCACTATCCTACCCAGGATAGTTAGATAAGATAACCTTTATTGTCATTTTTTACTGTGGGCACACTGGCACACATTAAAAATGAAATTCTGTTGCCTGTTCTCAAAAGTGTATAGTACATAACGCACATATAAACATGCTATACACAACGTACGTATATACCTACATCCTTACATATGTTGTTGTTAGTTGCAAAGTCGTGTCCGACCCATCGCGACCCCATGGACAACTTTCCTCCAGGTCTTCCTGTCCTCTACCATCTTCTGGAGTCCACTGAAGCTCATGCCTCCTGCTTCAGTGACTCCATCCAGCCACCTCCTTCTCTGTCGTCCCTTTCTTCTATTGCCCTCCATCTTTCCCAGAATGAGGCTCTTCTCCAGTGAGTCCTTCCTTCTCATTAGGTGTCCAAAGCACTTGAGTTTCAACTTCAGGATCTGGCCTTCTAAATATTAAGAGAAAGAGAAACTTGAGAGTTCACAAGGTTAATACTGTATGGAACAAAACTGTGACTGAATCTGGACGTTGTGCTTCAGGTACCACGGAGCCCCCTCCTCCCAGAGGATAATAAGGAAAACAGGTCGTGGAGAGGATGTGTGGCGTTCCAGGCAATCTTGCAGACCCTGCTCAAGCATCACTTATAATGTTTTTATATGCGTATATGCTGTTCTGAATGTAATTTGAATGTTCTGAATGTTCTTCTATAGTTCTGAATGTTCTTTGGAATATCTATTCTTTAACATTAGATCAGGGGTCCCCAACCCCTGGGCTGTGGACCAGTACCAGGCTGTGGCATGCCAGCTACCGGTCCACACAAACAAGGAAAGCCCCATCCACAGGATGCAGGGAGCACACAAAACCACGCACCTTCCAGTCCACGGAAAAACCTCTCTCCACATAACCGGTCCCTGGTGCCCAAAGGGTTGGGGACCTCTGCATTAGATGACAATAATTTGAAGCATCCTGCAACTGAGATTTCACTGCTTCTTTTCCAGATTCCCGAAATGAATTCTGTTGCGACATCCCCTATCAAGCCCATTCAAGAGGAACATGCTTTGACCCCTCCCGGGAAGGTGATTGCCATTAGCACCAGGAGCCCAGGCTGTGCTCGCAACCAGACTGCGCTTCACAAGAAGACCTTTCCCCCCAGTGCCACTTCCAACTCCTCAGGTGAATCAGTCATACAGAAAAACCTGTCCACCCTATGCAGGGTCCATATAGAATGCCCCTCCCGTCTAAATCCTGTGCCTAGGACAGGGGTAGGCAACCGTGGCTCTTTCATGACTCGTGGACTTCAACTCCTAGAATTCCTGAGCCAGCCATGCTGAGGGGAAAGGGAGAGGTTTCCAAGCTGAGCCAGGCTGGCTCAGGAATTCTGGGAGTTGAAGTCCACGAGTCATAAAAGAGCCAAGTTTGAAGACCCATGGGCTTGACAATAATAGAACTGGTTGGTCATTCTCTTCTTCTAGGGCAGGGGTAGGCAACCTTGGCTCTTTTGTGACTTGTGGACTTCAACTCCCAGAATTCCTGAGCCAGCCATGCTGAGGGGAAAGGGAGAGGTTTCCAAGCTGAGCCAGGCTGGCTCAGGAATTCTGGGAGTTGAAGTCCACGAGTCATAAAAGAGCCAAGGATGCCTACCCCTGGCCTCGGAAGTCTCCAGATTTTGTATCGCCTGAATTCATTACTCAATTGGGCAAGGTGGTCCAGGAGCCCTTTCCAAGTTCGAGTTTGAGAATATTGTTCTGTCGTTTGGAATTGGGACTGCTTGTACAGAGCTACGGATTTGTCAGTCTCTGAGACCAGAACTGAAGAAGCTTTCTTGGGATGAGAAACGAAACGCTTTCAAAGAAAAAAAAAAAACCAAGATAATCCAGCTGCCTTTTGGAAAAACACCTTTGGGGTCTCCTAGAGTCAACCGTGGCAAGTTGAAGATGTGTGGACTTCAACTCCCAGCATTCTCCTAGGAAGAATGCGCTGTCCTAGAAGGTTGTGCTCGTGATTCTTTTCCCTTTTTTTCTTGTGATGCAATTCACACCTTCCTGCAGATCCATACAGGGTCATGGAAGCACTTCCGAGACTTTTCCTAATAGAAGTTGTCAGGGTCATGATTTAAAGGCTAACCAGCTGATGTCATGTAAGATGGATGATGCAATGATCGGAATGACTCAGCAGTGTCTGTGTCTCTTTAAGACCCTGAGTATAAAAGGGAAGGCTTTTGCTGAAGTGTCTCTCTCATCCATTTATTGCTGTAACTGCTGTGTGTGTTGGATCTTGCTGAATTACCACGTTTGTACATTGTTCCTGGTGTATGATATTGTAGATACTGTAAGATAAACCACCATTTAATATAGACCACTGTTTACTGTATTTACTCCTGGGTTATCTCAGCACAACTGAGACTGTGCACGCTGTGACAGAAGTCCTCTTGGCCTGCCCTTCTCTGTCAACCAACACATGTGTCATTATCCTTTCCTGCCAGGTTTCCGAAATCCTTCTAAACCCCTCTTGGTGGCTAGTTCTTCAAGTTCCAGCAACCCTGATGCAGACGGCGGTCTCTTCGCCATTCCCACAACCCTCCCGCCAAACAGCAGGCACGGGAAGCTTTTCTTGCAAAACAAAGACACAGACCTGAGCTTCCGCCAGCGCTTGGACACCATCAGCGTGAGTCTCTGTGGCTTTTAAAATGTGTAAATGGAACGCTAAGAGAAAAAAAACCAACCTAGCCTTCCTTGTAGCTGGTAAAGTTAAGCAACTCTCAGTTCCAGGTCTCATTCTTGGTCATGCTGTTAAGATTTCATGGCATTTTATATCGTTGATATGTTCTGGGTTGCAGCTGTGTTGCTGGGAATGCGATGGGGGGGAAAAAAAAATCTCCGGGTTACCCAAAACTTAGGAAAGAATGAAGGCAGAATTTCAGCCAGTAGGGAATCAAATTGCCCGCTTCTTCCTCTACTGTTGCTTTCCTGTTTTCTCCATTATCAAAATGTATTTTAAAGTCCTTCCTCTCGCTTTCCAGGCAGAACCACACAATCTGAAATCACGTTTGTTGGTTTATTAAATGTGTTTGCCGCCCCTCCGGCTGAGGGTTACTTCCTGCATCCAAATTTCTGATTCTGATTGTCTTGCAGCCGAATATTACTCTGCTGTTTCTGCTAGCAAATTAAGTGGACATGTTTCATATTCCCTTATATAAATTACGTAGGGCCTTAGAGTCTTTGCCACAAGAGACACTAAATCAGGGCTCTGAAAAACATCCTATTAACCTAGTTCAGGGATCGTCAAACTTGGTCCTTTTATGACTTGTGGACTTGAACTCCCAGAATTCCTCAGCCAGGCACACGTGCCTGGCTGAGGAATTCTGGGAGTTGAAGTCCACAAGTCATAAAAGGGCCAGGTTTGAAGAGCCCTGTATTAGAATATCAGAATGCTATAATCATGAACTACTGTTTCTCTTTAGATGCAGTCAGATTTTTTCTTGCCAAAGCCAAGAAAACTACGCAGCAGACACCTGCGGAAGCCGCTAGTTGTGCAGGTAAGAGAGAACCGCTAATTAAAATACATTCTTCACTCGATTGACAAATGGATTCATTTGGCATATTTGGGGGGGAGGGTTATTGTTACTTTGGGGAGGGTTATTGTTTCTCCCCATCCATTTGGACAGAGGTAATTGGTTCTTCCTGTTTGATGGTTCTTTGCTTTCTCTTGAGCAGTTAACAAGGCCTGTCAGCATGAGGGAGAAGCAGATTGCATGGTCATTTCAGTTTTAGGCTACGAAAAAGCAGCCAAAGGTGCATCTCTTTGTAAGATGGAATGGAGGATCAGATTTGAATACACATTTAGAATTCTTTTAAGGTGCAGAAATTTGATTCTCCAATTGTATCCTAAGAGGGATCTTTGGTTTTTTTGAACCACGCTCTGTAAAACAGATGGACAGTTTTGTGACAGATAATCTGTCCTTCCTGGGAGGAGAAGAAATAGGAGAAAGAGTAATTTCTGTACAGGTCTTAGCTCCTGTTTATTGCCAGCATATGGCCTTCAACACACAAAACCTAGAAGAATATAACTCTCCCCATCAAATCAGACTTCTCCAACCCTTAAGTTAACTGAATGCAGTAGGATATTAGCAAAAGGTCCAGGTGTTCATAACTATACAGGTAGCCTTTGACTTAAAATTGAGCCCAACAGTTCCATTGATAAGTAAGGCAGTTGTTAAGTAGGTTTTGCCACATTTTACAACCTTCTTTGCCACGGCCGTAAATCAAGTCACTGCAGTGATTAAGTTAGTGGCACAGTTGTTAAAAGACTCTGGCTCCACCCCACCCCACCCCCCATTGACTTTGCTTGTCAGAAACCAGCTGAGAAGGTTCCAAATGGGGATCACGTGACCCTGGCACGGCGCAACTGTCCTGTCACATGACCATAGGGATGCCGCAGTGGACATAAGTGTGAAACCTGGTCATAAGTCCCCCCCCTTTTTTTTAGTGCCGTTGTAACATTGAGCGTTCCACTAAGGAAATGGCTGTCAGTTGAGGCCTGCCTGTATTGTTATGGAGAATGTATTTGGAGATTGTCCGTATGATGATTAAACATGGAGCAGGGATACACATTTACATGAAGCCACTGGGTGAGATCATCCACTGCCAGGGAGTGAGATACCATCAGTACGCTGATGATACTCAGCTGTACATTTCCACTCCTGGCCATATCAGTGAAGCGGTTGAGGTGATGTGCCGGTGTCTGGAGGCTGTGAGGGTTTGGATGGGTGTTAACAGATTAAGGCTCAACCCCGATAAGACAGAGTGGCTGTGGGTGATGCCTCCCAAGGACACTTCTATCTGTCCTTCGATTACCCTGGGGGGGTGAATCTATAAACCCCTCAGAGAAGGTTCGCAACTTGGGAGTCCTCCTCGATCCACAGCTGACATTGGATCATCATTTGTCGGCAGTGGCGAGGGGGGCATTTGCCCAGGTTCGCCTGGTGCACCAGTTGCGTCCTTACTTGGATCGGGAGTCTCTCCTCACAGTCACACATGCCCTTGTCACCTCAAGGATTGACTACTGCAACGCTCTCTACATGGGGCTACTCTTGAAGAGTGTTCGGAGACTACAATTAGTGCAAAATGCAGCTGCGTGAGCAGTTGTGGGCCTTCCTCGTTGTGCCCACATTTCATCAACTCTCCACATGCTGCATTGGTTGCCTATTGGTCTCTGAGCCCAATTCAAGGTGTTGGTTATTACCTATAAAGCCCTTCATGGCTTGGGACCAGGATACTTACGGGACCGCCTTCTGCCACATACTTCTCTACGACCGGTGAGAGCGCACAGGGTCGGCCTCCTCCGGGTCCCGTCAGCGAAACAATGTCGTCTGGCGGGCCCTAGGGGGAGGGCCTTCTCTGTTGTGGCGCCCACCCTCTGGAACCAACTACCTCCTGAAGTCCGCGTTTCTCCGACTCTCCCGGCCTTCCGAAATAATTTAAAAACCTACCTCTGCCGGCAGGCCTGGGGATGATTGTTGATTGTGGTGTGATTGATGAGTATGTATGGGGTTTTATTTTTAATGTTTCTTGTTCGGATTAGTTGAAATTGTGTTATATATATGTTGTGAGCCGCTCCGAGTCTTCGGAGAGGAGCGGCATACAAATCCGAATAAATATAAATATAAATATATAAATATAAATACTACTCTGTTGTTGTTTTTTAAGTTCTCTTGCTATCTTCTTGCAGAGGACCCTGCTTCCTAGACCATCCGAAAGTCCTTCCCAGCATGTTTGCTCCTTTTCCATCTTATCTAACTCCTCTGTAACAGGTGAGCCTCTCGGGCGCTGTGTATAATCTGAGCAATCTATTTAGACTGAGCTGGGGAAGGCTCCTATCTCCTGTTCTTTGACTGGAGAGGGGGGGATTAAGAATTGTGCCCCTTTTTTCTGTGCACTTGTCACGGAGCACTTAACAATTCTCACTACTAGCTGCTTTTCCAACAGCCCTGTGACAGCAAGTCTTTATTTTGATGGTTTTATGTCGGGGGTCTCCAACCTTGGTTTTAAGACTTGTGGACTTCAACTCCCAGAATTCCTCAGCCAGACAGGGATGGCTGAGGAATTCTGGGAGTTGACGTCCCTAAGTCTTAAAGTTGCGAAGGTGGGGGGGGCCCTCTGGTTTATGTGACATCCTCTGAGGAGATAAAACCTGAGCCTTTGGGTAGAATCCTAAGGACGTTGATGGGGGAGTATGCCTCTGAGAAATCTGGGGGTCCTGGGATCCTACTAAACTGCCACAATAACCCCTAGGGCAGGGGTAGGCAACCTTGGCTCTTTTAGGACTCGTGGACTTCAACTCCCAGAATTCCTGAGCCAGCCATGCTGAGGGGAAAGGGAGAGGTTTCCAAGCTGAGCCAGGTTGGCTCAGGAATTCTGGGAGTTGAAGTCCACGAGTCATGAGGGGGCCAAAGTTCCCCCATGTTGGCTCACGAATTCTGGGAGTTGAAGTCCACCAGTCATAAAAGAGCCAAGGTGGCCTACCTCTGCCCTAGTGAGAGCCAAGAAAAGATTTTCAGCACAGTCAATAGATGCTCAAGGGCTTCCTGCTTGAGCAGGAGGTTGGACTAGAAGACCTCCAAGGTCCCTTCCAACACTATTCTATGTTTGCCACAGCCCCATGCTCTACCCATTAATTCTACTGGGAGTATCTAAAGCTTTTCTCTTCCGTTTTCTTCCTGTGAGAAGGACTCAGAACTGGGTGCCAAGTGGGATATAACCCCCAAGTGACCTTTTTTAAAATAAAATAAAATAAATTGGTGTGCTTTGAAACATTCCTGCTGTTTTTGATTGTTTCTTCTTCAGGAAGGGGGTCTTTCCGGCCAATCCAGTCTTCGCTGACTAAAGCTGCCGTGTCACGTCCAATTGTTCCCAAGATCCTTCCAGTTCAAGCCACCAGTCGTCTTTCTAGTAAGTCTTTTTTTTCCAAAGAAAGTCCAGGCACAGCGAAGTAGAAGTAAGGTTAGGTCTCCATGAATTCGGAGAGCGAAGTGGACATCGCCAACAAATCCGTAGTGCATCAGTATGCTTAGGAGGGCACTGACTTTTCACGTCTATCTTACCTAAGTGTCCTGGTAAAATACATGGAAAAATCCCATTTGGGGGGGGGTAGCAAGCGGGGCAGGCAAATCCACTTAGGGTTAGGTCTCCATGAATTCAGAGAGTGAAATGGACGTCGCCAAAGAATTCGTAGCACATGGAACCTGCCTTATCCCAGATCTTAGGAGTTCTGAAGTAACTGTTTTTATCTTCCCCCGTGATTAGTTTTTAAAGCGCTGGTTATGTTTGCCTGGGTCTCTAAATCCTTTTCAAAAAGATCCTATTAGTCTAGTTTAGGGGTCTTCCAACTTGGCCCTTTTATGACTTGTGGACTTCAACTCCCAGAATTCCTCAGCCTGGCGTGCCTGGCTGAGACGTTCTGGGAGTTGAAGTCCACAAGTCATAAAAGGGCCAAGTTGGAAGACCCCTGAACTAGTTAATAATTCAGGTGATAGCAGGACAATGGAGATAAAGGTTTTAAGTAAGGTTGAGATAATGAAGCAATGGGAAAAAAATCCATTGAGATAGAGGTAATCTTTATTTAGTGATTGTCTCATATAGCAACCAGTTGAATTGCCGTGATGGTGAAAAAGCAACTTTGCGACCGGTCCTCGTATCTACATCCTTCACAGGTCTATAAGCAAAGGAAAGCCGAGATAAGATCATAAGCACAACGGTCATGGCTTCCCTTAGTGACCTCTTTAATGATTGAGTTGCCGCTCTTAGTTAAACAAGGACTGCCTATACTGAATCGGTGAACTGTGTAAATACAAGAAGGTGCTATTAAAATAAAGTGTTTTCCTGCTGATGCAGATGTAACCTTGCAAGAACCTCAGGTTTTAAGAGTTCTGCCTTCAGGAAAATGCCCTTCCTCACATTTGCTTTTATCTGTCCAAAGGCGCGATTGATTTGGCGGCAAAATCGGCCGGTATTATCCCTGGCAGTCCTTTGCCGCTTTTGGGGACCGAAGGCTTGCCAAGCGTTTCCCCACTCTCACCAGAGGCGGTATCCACCGTGGTTGGAGGTCAAGATTCCACAGTGGCACATCAGAATGGAGGCTCCATAGCAACAGTGGCGGTCAGTTTTCAGCTTTACTACTACTACTACTACTACTACTACTACTACTACTACTACTACTACTACTTCTCCTTCTTCCTCCTCCTCCTCTTCTCCTCCTTCTTCCTTTCTTCAGCTCATTCTATTATAGGGGTTAGGCAGCTGTGGCAACATTACGACTTGTGGACTTCAACTCCCAGAATTCCTGAGCTGCCCATTCTTCCCATTCAGTGCTGGCTCAGGAATTGTGGGAGTTGAAGTCCACAGGATGTAAAGTTGCCCACCCGTTCTAATGGGATGTTGCTTTGGGCACAACGTGCACCAATTAGATGCTAGGCTTCAAAAACCAAGAAAGACACGTCGTGATTCTTACAACCAGGTTTTTTTATTGTTGTGGACTTACCGACAGAATCTTGCCAAACCGAAACAGACTACTTCCTGCCCGAAGCATATATTCTGGGAACTAATAAGGAGGGGCTGTCTTCACTCTCTTTCTCTCACATAGGATATCTGGGCTGAGTTGCCTCTTATTCCTCTGGAATGCACCCCCCCCCTCCCTCCTGGAAATCCAGCCCTCTATATTCCATCCCACTAGACCAGGGGTAGGCAACCTTGGGTCTTTTATGACTCATGGACTTCAACTCCCAGAATTCCTGAGCCAGCATGGCTCAGCTTGGAAACCTCTCTCTTTCCCCTCAGCCTGGCTGGCTCAGGAATTCTGGGAGTTGAAGTCCACCAGTCATAAAAGAGCCAAGGTTGCCTACCCCTGCACTAGACTCCTCCAGATAGCCAAACACCTTTAAAAGTCTTCTCCTGCCTTCCCGAAATGGCCTCTCCACCCCAGTCCAGACTGACACCTCATCAACTATTTTAGACATTAATGGTTCTGTCATTCTACCTGGCAGGATAGTCTTTCCTGTCCTCTGTAACAAAGGAGAAGGGCTCCCAGGCCAGCTAGCCACGATAGATAATGGAGATGCTAGTTCTGTTTTCCCTGAATTTCTATTCTGTATCTTCCCTTTTTCTTTTTCTTTCACTATTTATTGGTTAGATTTACTTTTCTTTGGAAACTCCTTGGCAGTAGCAAGGCAGGCATGTTAATAAAGCATTAATGTTCCATAATTTCAGCATTTCTCTTCCAGCCGTGTGGCTCAGGCAGTCTTTCTTGATTCCAGGGTTCAAGCCATGAATGTCGGGTTCCTTTCCTTGGTCTACCATCCCAGCCTGAACAAGAAGCCATTCCTGATGGCTTCCAGGTAAAGTATATTTAATTAATAATTATGTACACTTCAGAACTTAATAGACACCAACGCTGTAGTTCTGATTAAGGAGGCTGTGTGCATAACCAGTACTTGCGTTGCTTGCAGCCTAGTTTTTAGACATAGTCATTTTAGAATAGTCATTTCGGAAACTCTTTCATTCCTAAATAAAGAAGATTGGCAAGGCACTTGTCTGAATGTTGTATGAACTTTTAAAGTCTGTTATTAGATACTCGAACTCCCCCCCCCCCAAAAAAAAAACTATGAACACATGGCACATGCTAGTTCCAGTAAACACTGATAACACTCATAGTTATAGAGAAGCAAGAATAAATCTTGCTGGATCAAAACGTGAGGCTCAGAGATTGCAAGAAGACAGTTGTGAAGTGCAAACAAAGTGGAAAAAAATACCATCTTGTTGTGAAATTGCTGGTATCCTGTAGTCTAGGCTATTGTTTTTGCAATGTTTGCAACTTCCCAGAATGTGGACCAGGTTTCTAGAATTTCCCATCCAGCAGATCAGTGAAGTCCATAAATCTGAAAGGCACTTGTGTTTATGTTCTGTCGCTGAATAATCCAGCATCTAACGGATCCCTTTCAGATTTGTGGGCTTCGTTGCCCTGAATTATCAGCAATAATTCTGTTGGAGTCTATTGAAATAAACGTTTCATTGGATAACATACATTAAACAAGACACTGGTATAAACATAGCGGTGAACTGGAATCTTGGGGGAATCCGATTTCAACCTTGCTAGATACTGTTCTCCAGATCCCACCATTAGGGAAAGCTGTCAGCTTGGTTATATGCCATCTGTAAAAGGAAAAATCATCAATTTCTCGGGAGCTGAAAGGAGGAATAGAGAGGGGAGACTGTAGGCAAAAGTTTCGATCACCGTCCTCTTCAGGGAGACGATACTGAACTATAGATGGAAAGACTGGTTGCATCTAACGCAGCGGTTCTCAACCTTTTCCGGGGCTCGACCCCGGCCCGCATCACGCATGCGCTGCGCGACGGAGCGCATCGCGCATGTGCGGCATGACGGAGCGCATCGCGCATGCGCGACGCGACGGCCCACATCACAATAGGGAGAAAAAAGTGGCCGACCCAAAAAAAAATGGCTGATCAAAATTTAAAAAATGGCGGGCCCGCGCATGCGCGGCGCAACGGGGCGCATCGCACATGCGTGGTGCGACGGCCCGCATCGCAATAGGGAAAAAAATGGCCGACCCAAAAAAAATGGCGGGCCCACGCATGTGCGGCGCGACGGCCCGCATCGCAATAGGAAAAAAAAATGGCCAACCAAAAAAAAATGGCGGACTGCGGTGCTTGGCAACCCCCGTGAAATGGTCGTTCGACCCCAAATGGGGTCGCGACCCACAGGTTGAGAACCGCTGATCTAACGTAAGGAAGCTTTGTATATTTAAGCACGGATGTAGGGTTGCAACACCCTGACAAGGTTCCTGGTCTTCTGCAGGGCGTAACAGCTTTAGAAAAGGACATGTTGTTGATGTTACGGTTGTTTACGATTACCGTTTGCTTGCTACCCCAGGGAACACCGGTCCTTTCCCTGCCGGAGCTGCCTAAAACGTCGCTGCGGAATGGCCTTGCTCCCTCTCCGCTTCCCTCTTCTGAGACGTCCAGTACCCACCTGTCTCCTCCCAACGTCTCCGCTCTCCTGGACATATCACTTCCTGGACCCCCCGAGGATGTTTTGTCTCAGGGAGAACCGGCTACTCAAATCAGTGACTCCATCATCGAAATAGCAATTAGCTCAGGCCAATACGGTAAGGGAGAAAGAAGAGGCAGAGGAGGCACCAAATGAATGAGTGAGGGAGGGAGTGAGATGTCAAAGGTTAGCTGTTCAAAAGATTGCCATAGGTCTGGCTCATCAATGGGTTCTGTTTTTTGTTTTTTGACCTTGATAATGCTCAAATGGGCGAGTGTTCTTTGAAAGCAAGAGTGGGGAGCTTGTGATGTTCCAAAAAAAGAGATGGCTGCCTATTTTACACACTTCAGTAACATTTTCCATTTACAGGTGAGAGTGTTTCCCTGTCCCCAGCTAAGCTGAATGGCAGTGATAATTCCAAAAGTCTTCCGTCCCCATCCTGCAGCCCCCAGCAAAGCTGGATCGCCTCGCCCAGCCACGATCCACAGTGGTATCCCAATGACTCCACCGACTCTTCCCTCAGCAGCTTATTTTGTGAGTGCAGCCAAAAAGGCTCTTACAGCCCGGGGGGGTGGGGGTGGTATGACCAGTTTAACCTCATTCTTTTGTCCCGTAACCTCTCCGTTGTCAAAACCCAGCTGAGAGATGTACATTGAGCAAGCAGGAGACCTAACCGTACTCTTTTTAAAAATCTGAGCATAGCTGCAGCCCACTTAATCAGCAATATTTATTCCACCATTATCCCATCTGGTCTGCTTCTTTTCCTTGGTCCACAAAAAATATCAAATTTTTCATGACCGATAGCCCCACACAATCAGAATCAGAATTTCTGTTGCTAAGCAAGGCAGTTGTGGATGTGAATCCCGGCATATTTTAACCGTTTTTGTCACAACTGCTCAGCGCAGTGTTGCAGTGGTTAAGCGAATTGCGCCATTGTGCAGCGAATCCAGCTTCCCCCAGTGACTTTGCTTGTCAGAGGTCAGCTAGGAAGGTCGTAGATGGCGATCACGTGACCCCCCCCTCCCCAGGATGCTGCAACCCTTGTAAGTACATGCATGTAAATACATGCCTGTAAATTCAAGTGCCCGAATTTTGATCATGGGGAACGCTGTAGCAGTCATAGGTCTGAGGACTGCAAGTCACTTTTTTGCAGTGCTGTTAACAACTTTTGAACGGTTGCTAAGTGAACGGTTATTAGTCAAGACCACCTGTAGTGCTCTGATCCCAGTTGGGAAAACAACCTGTTATAACGAGCACCAGTTAAGTCAGCGGTTCTCAACCTTTTCCAGGGCTTGACCCCGGCCCGCGCCCTGCAAGCGCGGCGCGACCCTGGCCCGCATTGCGCATGCGTGGTGCGACGGCCCGCATCGCGCATGCGCGGCGAGCGTATCGCGCATGCGCGGCCCGACGGCCCGCATTGCAAAGGGGAAAAAAATGGCGGACCAAAAAAAAAATGGCCGACCAAAAAAAAAAAAGGCGGGCCCGCATCACGCATGCGCGGCAGCCCGCATCGCAAAGGGGAAAAAAATAGCGGACCAAAAAAAAATTTAAAAAATGGCCGACCCAAAAAAAAATGGCCGACCCCCCCCCAAAAATGGCGGGCGCGCATGCGTGGCGCGACCGCCTGCATCGCAAAGGGGAAAAAATGGCGGACCAAAAAAAATAAAAATGGCGGATTGCGGTGTTTGGCGACCCCCGTGAAGTGGTCGTTCGACCCCAAATGGGGTCGCGACCCACAGGTTGAGAACTGCTGAGTTAAGTGCTGCCTCTTGCCCAAAGAGTGGGCTATTTTTCCTGAGGACATCATTGGACTTTCCTACTTTGGACTGAGATTGCTGTCTGACATCTTCCTACCTCTGTTTTACAGCCAGTTTCCTTTCTCCGGAAAAGGGCCGGAAAATGCTGGCCACTTCAGTGGTCAATCCAAGCAGCAGCTCCTTGCTGGGACCCAGCCTGCTGGATGGGAACTCACGGGATTCTTTTGTCTCTCGGTCCATGGCTGATGTCGCTGAGGTACAATATACTTTTTCTCGGAGATACGGTGCAGAGCTTTCGGCTGGGGTGATGGCAGAGAGAGAAAAAGAGAGAGTTTGGGATGCCAGTGAAGGTGCTGGCCTAGAAGGGAGGAGATCCTGAGTTTCAGCTCTGGCTTTGGAAGACAAGCTGGCTGGTTGACTTTGGGTCAGTCTCTCTTAGCCCAATCTCTCTTGCAAAGGAAGGAAAGGAAGGAGTGGAACAAACAAGGAAGCAAGGAATCTAGCAAAGGAAGGAAGGGAGGGAGGAGTGGAACAAACAAGGAATTTAGCGAAGGAAGGAAGGAGTGGAACAAGCAAGGAATCTAGCAAAGGAAGGTAGAAGTGGAACAAACAAGGAATCAAGGAATCTAGCGAAGGAAGGAAGGAGTGGAACAAGCAAGGAATCTAGCGAAGGAAGGAAGGAATGGAACAAACAAGGAAGCAAGGAATCTAGCGAAGGAAGGAAGGAAGGAGTGGAACAAGCAAGGAATCTAGCAGAGGAAGGTAGGAGTGGAACAAACAAGGAAGCAAGGAATCTAGCAAAGGAAGGTAGGAGTGGAACAAACAAGGAAGCAAGGAATCTAGCAAAGGAAGGAAGGAAAAGGAAGGAAGGAAGGAGTGGAACAAGCAAGGAATCTAGCGAAGGAAGGAAAGAGTGGAATGAACAAGGAAGCAAGGAATCTAGCGAAGGAAGGAAAAGGAAGGAAGGTAGGAGTGGAACAAACAAGGAATCAAGGAATCTACCGTAGCAAAGGAAGGAAGGAAAAAGGAAGGAAGGAAGGAATGGAACAACAAGGAATCTAGCAAAGAAAGGAAGGAATGGAACAAACAAGGAATCTAGTGAAGGAAGGAAAAGGAAGGAAGGAAGGAGTGGAACAAACAAGTAATCTAGCGAAGGAAGGAAGGAGTGGAATACACAAGGAAACAAGGAATCTAGCAAAGGAAGGAAGGGAGGAGTGGAACAAACAAGGAATCAAGGAATCTAGCGAAGGAAGGAGTGGAACAAGCAAGGAATCTAGCAAAGGAAGGTAGGAGTGGAACAAACAAGGAATCAAGAAATCTAGTAAAGGAAGGAAGGAAGGAGTGGAACAAGCAAGGAATCTAGCGAAGGAAGGAAGGAATGGAACAAACAAGGAAGCAAGGAATCTAGCGAAGGAAGGAAGGAGTGGAACAAGCAAGGAATCTAGCGAAGGAAGGAAGGAGTGGAACACACAAGGAAACAAGGAATCTAGCGAAGGAAGGGAGGAGTGGAACAAACAAGGAATCAAGGAATCTAGCGAAGGAAGGAAGGAATGGAACAAACAAGGAAGCAAGGAATCTAGCAAAGGAAGGAAGGAAAAGGAAGGAAGGAATGAGTGGAACAAGCAAGGAATCTAGCAAAGGAAGGTAGGAGTGGAACAAACAAGGAATCAAGAAATCTAGTAAAGGAAGGAAGGAAGGAGTGGAACAAGCAAGGAATCTAGCGAAGGAAGGAAGGAATGGAACAAACAAGGAAGCAAGGAATCTAGCGAAGGAAGGAAGGAGTGGAACAAGCAAGGAATCTAGCGAAGGAAGGAAGGAGTGGAACACACAAGGAAACAAGGAATCTAGCGAAGGAAGGGAGGAGTGGAACAAACAAGGAATCAAGGAATCTAGCGAAGGAAGGAAGGAATGGAACAAACAAGGAAGCAAGGAATCTAGCAAAGGAAGGAAGGAAAAGGAAGGAAGGAATGAGTGGAACAAGCAAGGAATCAAGGAATCTAGCGAAGGAAGGAAAGAGTGGAACGAACAAGAAAGCAAGGAATCTAGCGAAGGAAGGAAAAAGGATGGAAGGAAGGAGTGGAACAAGCAAGGAATCTAGCAAAGGAAGGTAGGAGTGGAACAAACAAGGAATCAAGGAATCTAGCGAAGGAAGGAAGGAAAAGGAAGGAAGGAAGGAAGGAAGGAAGGAAGGAAGGAATGGAACAACAAGGAATCTAGCAAAGAAAGGAAGGAATGGAACAAACAAGGAATCTAGTGAAGGAAGGAAGGAGTGGAACAAACAAGTAATCTAGCGAAGGAAGAAAGTGGAACAAACAAGGAAGCAAGGAATCTAGCAAAGGAAGGAAGGAGACCTATATAGACAAACAAAGCCCACACAGGTGATATTTTGCATCACTACTCCACCCCTAGCCATCATTCCGTGCACCCCCCCCCAATATCGTGCAGCTATTGGCTAGCAAAATTGCACGCTGCACATCCTGATAACTAGCGTGCCTTTGACCGTATTCTAAACTCCGCTAAGCTCAAGAGAAAGCCAGAAGACCAGGAAACCAACGATCTCTTTTCTTCCCCTTCTCTATGTTTGTAGGTGGTAGATTCCCAGCTGGCCTGCATGATGAACGAGAACAGCATAGATTACATATCTCGTTTCAACGACCTCGCCCAGGAGCTCGCGATCCCCGAGCCCCCCCGCCGAGAGATTCTCTTTGATGGAGGGAGTGGCGGCCCCCCCATGGGCGACCTCTCTCAGTGAACGCATCCCGCCAGCTGGCTGGTGGGCGCCGTTGAATTGGCCATAACGTGGAGGAATGACGTCATAGCTATGCAGCCGATTGGGTTTTTATTATTATTATTATTATTGTTTTTGTTATTGTCCTGGCGGGAGCATACCTGACATGAAGAGAGAAGCTTTTTTTGTCTTCGACCTTCTACGGTTCCTGGAAAGTGCAATAGGCTGGGAACAAGGCACTGTGGAGCAGTATTATAGGAAGTGAGGTGTGTGTAAGCTGGTGACAAAGCCGCAAAGTTTACAAGACATCCTGAAAATTACACCCTTACATAGAAAACCAAAACTCTTGTAGGGGTATCCACAAATAAGCTGAAAGTTGGGGGTAAATAGTGGTATGTTTTTATTAAGTTTTCTGTTTTTTTTTTGTTTTGTTTTTTAGAACTTCCTCTCCTGATCTGTCACGGTTGTCTTGTTGGCAAGTCAGTTGAGCTGGTATTCTTCGCACTTTCCTATCGCAACAGAGCAGCTGAATTTTAAACAAGGCTTTTAGCAGAATTCTTTCATTGTTTCTTGATATTCATTAACATTCCAGCAGGACACTAGGGAGGGAGGAGAAAAAAAACACCTGTTGCTGTTCCATGTTTAAAAACTAGGATAGGGTCAGAGGAAATCTTGGAAGGACACAGGACCTTTCCTGCTTCTTTTTAACCTTCTTCCCCACGCTTAAAATAAAAAGACAGCTATCGCCCGAGGACTTCCATTTTTCCTAGCGTGTCGGCTGGGGAATTCTGGGAAGCAAAGTCCACACATCTTAAATTTGTTGGAAGTTGAGAAACATTCTTCTGGGGTGGCCTTCTAGTCAAATCCCTTTGAGATGAGCACAATCATTGGTGACAGCCATGGAAATGTCCTCTTGGGAGGACAGTGGTTTCCTTTGTCTTACTTGGGGATGAATTTCCGACTTCCCGGTCTAATCTGCAGCTCGGGGTTCTTGGTAGTTATTAGATGAGAGGCCTCGTAGCAAAATCAGGGCCATAGACTAGACCGGGATGTCAGCACACTCTCCAAAGAAGATCACGACAATGCACTTCCATCTTGTTGCCTCCTCAAAAATCATGTTTATATCTCTTTAGATATCAGGAGCCAAGCCTGACATGAAGACACTTTCTCTTTTCTTCTTAAGAGCCCCATTGATTATTGTGTGTTAGCGTTTTGGAGGACAAATCTCTTGGCCACATTTCTGGTTGCAGTTGAGGAACGTTTTTGATCATGTTCTGCTGATGAAAGAAACGGGTACAATTCTCTTACTTCCGGTAGGTTCCTAACGCAATTATCAGTTTTACACCAGGGTCTCTCCATCTACAGTCAACAAGGGCCCCTCCTGAGGTCTGTAGATGTTGGCCTCTTAGCCTTCAGAGCTTGGATAGCAGGTAGCCATCACTTGACTTTAATTTTGCAGCCATCAAGAACCATCTAGTCCACTGTTTCTCAACCTTGGCAACTTTACGATGTGTGGACTTCAAGTCCCAAAATTCTCCAGCTAGCTAGCAATGCTAGCTGGAGAATTCTGGGAGTTGAAGTCCACACATCGTAAAGTTGCCAAGATTGAGAAACACTGATTTCTACTCCCTCTTCTTTACCGATTATTCCAGATTATACAGTTCCCTTAGTTCAGTGTTTCTCAACCTTGACAATTTTAAGGCATGTGGACTTCAACTCCCAGAATTCCACAGCCAGCATTGCTGGCTGTGGAATTCTGGGAGTTGAAGTCCACATGCCTTAAAATTGTCAAGGTTGAGAAACACTGCCTTAGTTGTTCCTCTCCCACAAGCCGGGCATTTCTAACCATCATTCCCTTATGAAATGCTGTTTACCTGCAAGCAGCCGCTCTTTGCAAGCCTGTCCTGTGGATGTCTCATTTTTCTTCAGATGTTGTGACAGGTAACGTGACTTCAGACCTGGTCGACAAGGTCTACCTTGCTTTTGCCCAAACTGACGTCCAAAGGGAGCGAAAATGGTGCCGACCGATGAGGAGAGGCATCTCTGTTCCTGGGATTTATCCCTAATCCTCTTTTGGCATCGCTCCACGTTTCTTCGCTCTGCCTTGCCGCAGAACTGGAGGGCCTCTCCTAGCTGCAGTGTATTTGTGACGTGAGTCCACCTGCCCTTGTTTAAATTAAGAGGCTCTCCAGATTCTGCAGAAGCTGAATGGAAAACTGCTGAGATCATGCGTACCTCTGGGGCTAATTATTATAACCTAATCATCTGATATCACTGCTCCTTCAAAAGTTGCAGTCCTTTCGAGTATTTCGCCGTAACCGATAACTAAATGTAGTCTTTTATTTCGGGCCAAAACACCCTATGCAGTTCTGATCGCAAGGGACAAAATAGCGGTCCACAGAGTTCCGGCAGTCACAGAGATTCTCTCCTTTTAGCATACTGGATCGGCATGTATCCAGACGCCTCCAGGCAGCATCTGATTTAGGAGGCATTTTAGCAACTTAGCTTAGATCCCCACACTGCCGGAATTCACTTACTGCACTCATGCAGTTTTTGCCAGGCTCTTGTCTGATAAACAACATTCCCCCACTCCCTCCCTCCCCCCCCTGTCCTTCAGATCTTTTCAGTTCTGTGTCCCGTAGTTTTATTCAGCGTGTTTTGTTCAAATAAAGCAACCTAGGCTGACTCTTTCAGTGATCATCATGCAGCTTGCACTGTGATTTAAAGCTTTTATGTGGGTTTTTCCTTAGGAATTCTTTCCTCTTTAACTACTGGGCTATTTGACGTGGATATTTTAAACTCAAGTTTATGGAGCCCTTCTTTTTATGTCTGTCTGGAATATTCACCTGCCGTGCAGTAGAATCAAAAATCCTACTCAGATACCGGTCCTTGGCGTGGTGATCAGTGTCCCTCCTGACGCCAGCTTTCTCCATCCATGAAAGCAAAGGATGTCGTAAGAACTATTAGGGCTAGACAGTTTTTAATACGGTTTTGTTGCCGGAAACCTCCAGAAGTAAGTAAGCATTCCCAAAGCAGCTCCTTTCCTAGTACTTGACCGTTTAAAAAGCAGTATCTACATAACAGCTTTAGTGCTTCTGAAATTCTCTGCAAACGACACTGAACTGCCTTCGTAAAGTCTTAATTGTCTCCTTTCCTGTTGAGTGGGTTTTGTCCACAAAAATTTTAAGAAAAAAAAATCCTTTTGTGGCCTTTTACGTCTTGCATGTTACATCTGAAGTCAAAGAGCAAGGACAGCTCCGCTTTTAGCACTGAAGAAGAGGAGAACTCCAGTGATCTCAACTCCAGCCGTTTCGCTGCAGTGCTTATTTATATAAGTGATTTTAATTCTTGGGAGCTGCTGGCCTTATGGCTGCTGTCGAGAGATGTCCTGATTGGATAAGCGCTGGAGACGAGTCTGAGCTGTTCCTCTGGATCCTTTTGGATCCAGAAGAATGTTAAGTTTATGTGCAACTAATAGGGAATTTGCAGGCACGGCTGCATCTAAGTGGAGTCACCTTGCCTCTGTTTTTGGCTGGAGGTATTGAAAGAAAAGGCTTTTGAGAATGGCCTGATTTTCATTTGTGCATTTGGTTCCTGAAAAGCTTTTGGGGTCCAGTGTTCTTTTTCCAATCAGATGGGTGGGCTGAAGTGTGTCTTTTACAAATGAGAATGTATGCAGTGGATATAAGCTTTTCTCGTAGGCCTACCAGATGGGGCACTGGGAATCGGAAGGGTTTGCTCCTAACCTAATGTAAAGTTTCAAGGTTGTGGGTTAGGCGTTTGTATCTGCCCATTTTTCGAGTGCCTGGATTGGACAGTAGTTGGTGGTCTTGCTTGTGCATTGCGTTGAAATTGGCCAATCGCTCAAACGTTGACTTTTAGTTTTGAACCATGGGACACAGTTCACGAGGAGTTTCCCTCCACACGACATTGGTTGGAATGAAACTCCCTATGAACTGTGTCCTAATTATCACACACTTTTGTTCTTCACACAAAAGAAATTGGCATTATGTAAATTGGCATTTGATTGTTAACTTTATTGCTTTCTTTAGCCAGCTTGATTTCAATTATACCCATAAGGATGGCTTGTCTTTGACTTGACCAGTGGTGGGTTTTTTAGTATTGCATTTGGGGTTTGGGTTATTTTTTTAAACACACACACACATATACACACACACTCAATACTTGTATGCTTACACAGAGAAGACAGCTGAATTTTTAAGGAAGAAACGGCACTTTTTTTTTTTGAGTTAACCCAGCCCTTTTTAAAGCTTTCCTTGTGACCTGTAAATGCTAAATAATGAAAATGTTTGCAAGCACTACAGCAATGAGTTATCACGAGTTGCCAAAATGTGACAACTGGCTTTTGAGCTTGTGCATTTGGCAGCGGATGATGTTGCTGTTACTTTTAATAATAGTTAAGCCATATCATCTTAAAAAGTTTTTTGTCTTGTTTTAAAATGTGAATTCGTTTTTCAGATAATATGCATATATAGCGTATGTATAAAGCAAGAATGCCTGTCCTTAACTGATTTATTTTTTTGTACCATATTGTAAATTATATTATTTATTCTTTATCGATTTTTGGAAAAAGGAAAAAGGTGTTTGGGTTATTTAATATAATATACAAAAGTTAACTTCCTCTGTTTTCAATTTCCAATTCAAGTTGTAAAGTTGTTTTTATGATTGTCCATAAACACTTACTAATCCTTGGTCTAATCTGTGTGTCTGAGAAAGATATTTGATAATCATTTTTTTTCTTCCTATAGTTAAGAGTTCAGAGACATTAGAAGTGATTGGGGATTTCTTTGAGGATCTGTTGAAAAATCAGTATTCTATTACATTGGGTGAAATTTATAGAAATGCCCTGGAACTTTTAACATTTGAAGCATTAATTGCTAAGTTCTTTTATTTCCTGTTTTGATGAGTGTCTGCATTCCATGGGAATTATTTTAATGACCCCCAAAAGTGATGAGCTTGTTCTGCTGCTTCCCATAGCTAAAAATGACCCTGAATTTCTGCCACTGACAGAATAGAAAGCAATGCTACTAAGCTTTCAATGTTGCTGATCATCCTTCCCAAATCTGACGTCTCAGCGGATTTGTGGACTTTTTCACTCCCAGAATTCCCTCGCTTTAAAAGTTGCCAAGGTTGGACACCCCTGCCCTAGCCAATATTGGCATTGCTGACAATTCTAGTATTAAATGTGTTCACGCATCTAGAAATTACCAGTTTGCAAAAGGCTGGAACATGCCGCCCAACAAAGTGTTGCCAAGCAAGCAGTATAAAATTGGGCGATGCTTTAAATCAGGGGTTCTCAACCTTGGCAACTTTAAGACTTGTGGACTTCAACTCCCAGAATTCCTCAGCCAGCAAAGCTGGCTGAGGAATTCTGGGAGTTGAAGTCCACAAGTCTTAAAGTTGCCAAGGTTGAGAACCCCTGCTTTAAATGATAGATCAGTGTCTTACGTGCTCATCCTTGAAGTGAAACAATGGGTTTCTTTTTCCAGATATGAGAAGGATATCCAAACTAGATAAAGAACAGACAAAACACCAAGGTCAAAAGAAAAGTCAAGATGGTGACAACATTGTGACTTTTTTTTTTTGACAACACCCCTCTGCCCGGCTGGCTGATAGAATGATTCTAAAATACAAATTTCTACTGTAATAAGCTTTATTGTGAGTGGACTGGAAACTTGATATTTTGATCTAATTAACACACCACCCCATGCCTTCACACAACCATCCAAGTATAACTAAACTATGCTTTCTTGAATCAACGTACCAGTGCATGGAACTATAATCCCACTGGATGGTCACAAAAGCACCCTGCATTAATAATTGACCCAAGTTTCATTAGGAACAATGCGACCGGCACAGAACAAGTAAATATCTGAATTTGTTAAAGGTTCATCAGTCAACCGCTTGTCAAGTAAGATCAAACATTTGCCCAATAATAGTTCAGCCGATTGCCTATCCTTTTGGAGTGCTGGTTCGCCTTGCAACCGATAGATACAACCCACTTAAAACAAGGTTAAGACCTGATGACTGCATTTATTCATATTAGATTTTGTAATGGTCCACCTCGGGTTAATCCAGGGGTTCTCAACCTTGGCAACTTTAAGACTTGTGGACTTCAACTCCCAGAATTCCACAGCCAGCAATGCTTGTTTAAATTAAGCAATGCTGGCTGAGGAATTCTGGGAGTTGAAGTCCACAAGTCTTAAAGTTGCCAAGGTTGAGAACCCCTGTGTTAATCAGTGTTTCTCAACCTTGACCATTTTAAGACACGTGGACTTCAACTCCCAGAATTCCACAGCCAGCAATGCTTGTTTAAATTAAGCAATGCTGGCTGAGGAATTCTGGGAGTTGAAGTCCACAAGTCTTAAAGTTGCCAAGGTTGAGAACCCCTGTGTTAATCAGTGTTTCTCAACCTTGACCATTTTAAGACACGTGGACTTCAACTCCCAGAATTCCACAGCCAGCAATGCTTGTTTAAATTAAGCAATGCTGGCTGAGGAATTCTGGGAGTTGAAGTCCACAAGTCTTAAAGTTGCCAAGGTTGAGAACCCCTGCGTTAATCAGTGTTTCTCAACCTTGACCATTTTAAGACACGTGGACTTCAACTCCCAGAATTCCACAGCCAGCAATGCTTGTTTAAATTAAGCAATGCTGGCTGAGGAATTCTGGGAGTTGAAGTCCACAAGTCTTAAAGTTGCCAAGGTTGAGAACCCCTGCGTTAATCAGTGTTTCTCAACCTTGGCCATTTTAAGACACGTGGACTTCAACTCCCAGAATTCCACAGCCAGCAATGCTTGTTTAAATTAAGCAATGCTGGCTGAGGAATTCTGGGAGTTGAAGTCCACAAGTCTTAAAGTTGCCAAGGTTGAGAACCCCTGCGTTAATCAGTGTTTCTCAACCTTGACCATTTTAAGACACGTGGACTTCAACTCCCAGAATTCCACAGCCAGCATTGCTTAATTTAAACAAGCATTGCTGGCTGTGGAATTCTGGGAGTTGAAGTCCACGTGCCTTAAAATGGCCAAGGTTGAGAAACACTGGGTTAGGTCTAGCGCAGTTCAGGCTGTTAATGCGAACTCGGACCACTTCGGAATCAGGTTAAAGGAGCGTTTGGAAACACGTGGGGTGGGGGGGGGGCGGGGAGGAGCCGCAGCCCTTTAAATTTTTTTTAAAAAAAACTTCCGAGTCATTTCCTCTTTTCTTCCCCCCTCATCCAATGAGCGCCCGACCTCTTTGGAGCGGCCCCGCCCCCTCCCAAAGCAGACGCCGCGCCCCTTTCGGCTCCCGCCACCTCAGGCTCGCGGCCCCGCCTCGCGCCGCGGTTGGCCGAGGCAGGGTGGAACGGCGCCGCCCTCGGCCAATGGCCTTCGGAGGGCGGGGCCGAGCGTCGAGCCGGGCAGACGCGGGAGAGAAAGAGGCGAGTCGCAGCCGGGAAGCCGAGCAGTCTCGGACAGTCGCTCTGCCGGCCACCATGTTCCAAGGGCCCGAGTCCGACACGGGCAGACCCAGCTCCAGGTGAGGCGGCCGCGCGGCTGGGCTTTTCCCTCTGCGGGGAAGGAGGGCGGGAGGGACTCCAAATCCCAGCATCCCCAGCCTGGAGATGGGCCGGCCCGTAGCGCCGCACCCCGACGCCTCTGCCGGGCGGAGGAACACGTGGAGGCCGCCGCCTGAAGGGAGGAGGAGGGGGCGGTGGCTCTGTCCCCCCCTCCCCCTCCCCGTTCCCGCTCAGGTCGCGTTCGCACGACGCGTGTAACCCCGACCCGCAAGGTTTCACGGGGCGCGTGAAAACTGGCCCCGCTTGTCACGTGGGAATGACTACCTGGCTTGGGGTCTGGCGGTGAATCCCGCCTCGGGCGTCGCCCCCTTGGATGCCGGCAGCGGAGGGGCGATTCGGCTGGCTTGGGCTGGGCCAGCCGGCTGGAGACCCCCGGTGGGGTTGGGTGGGAGGCGAGATGCGGGGTGGGGGGGCTCGAGAGAATCGAGGCAGGGTCGTCTGGCTCTCCCCTCCCCCAAAAAGTACCCTGCCAGCCCCTGCAACACGGGTGGGTGGCATGTAATTGCGTCTGCCTTGCTGGGAGCCAAATAAAGGTTAAGCGTGCTTATTTGATTGTGTTTGCTTGTTGTATGTGTCGATTTTTTAATTGGATGTAATTATTGTTATTGGTTTTTATCTATGTCTATGTTCTTGTTGTGAGCCGGCCCGAGTCCTGGGAGAGGGGCGGCATACAAATTTAATAAATAAATAAATAAATAATGCCCCCCTTTGGAAGGCTGCCTCCGATATAAAAAAAAGATGTTGATAATCCTAGAAAGATATAAAAAAAAGATGTTGATAATCCTAGAAAGAGTGCAGAGAAAATACAGACGATGAAGGGGCTGGAGGATAAAACATACAAAGGAGGGCGGTTGCAGGAATTGGGCATGTCTAGTTTAATGAAAAGGCTGACATGACAGCAGCCTTCCAGTATCTCAGGGGCTGCCCCAAAGAAGAGGGAGTCAAGCTCTTCTCCAAAGCCCCGGAAGGCAAAGACAAGAAACTATGGATGGAAACGAACCAAGGAGAGAAGCAACCTGGAATTAAGGAGAAACTTCCTAACCATGAACTGGGAGCTCCTTCACTGGAAGCTTTCTAGAAGAGACTGGTCAGCCATTTGTTTGGAATGGTTATATAGGGCTCCCTACTTGAGCAGGGGGTTGGACTAAATGACCTCCAAAGGTCCCTTCTTACCTCTGTAATTCTGTGAGAAGGGCTGATGGGAAACATTCCGTGGAAGATGTTCTGGCCAAAAGGCACCCAAGCCTTGGTTAACTAAGTGGTTATTTATTTCTGGCAACTAGCCCAGCTTGTTTATTTGTTTGATTCTTATCTTTATTTTATTTATTCAATTTCTACTTCATCTCTCTCACCTAAGTGATTCTGGCTGATTATAACTAACTCAAGGCAGCCAAGGTACATAAGATTCCTTCCTCTTCCTGATTTCCCCATAGCAACCCTGTGGGATGGGTTGGGCTGAGACAGGGCGACACACTAGCCCAAAGTCACCCAGCCGACTTTTTTTTTTTAATTTCTTATTAAGTATATATTTGTAAATGTAAACAAAGGAAAAATTCAAGTTGAATGCTACTCAACTTAATACAATCATTTTAAACTTGTAAACATTCTTCACTCGGTATATCAAGATTTAACTATAAGCAAGATACATTTTCTTTGATTGATGTGCCTAAAGCAGGACTAGAACTTGCCTTGGGATTGTCTCCCCAAGTTGTAAAAATGCCCTGCTTGCAAAATCGAGTTGCCTGGGTTGTGTCTGTGATGCTGGTTGTTATGTTCCAGGATTTTAAACGCTTTCAGGGATTTTCAAGGTTTGTACAATCTGCTAAACAGCAGGATAAATGGCGCGGGAATTTCCAAAATAGACATGTGGCAATTTCCATTGGAGATAATATATAGCTATGTAGTTAGAACAATATTCTGCATGCGCCAGGAACAACTTTTTAATGGGCACATGTTGAGCGGCGGCTGCCTTTGCCTTGAGGGATTAAGGAAATGAATCTGAGTTGGGTTTCAAATGACGGAGATGAGTTTGATTGTTGTTCTTTCGAACCCTCCGCCTGAGTACTACCGGTAGTTTTGGAGTTGCGATGCTCCAGCATAAATTATTGATTGCCAAAGAGAATCAGGTGCCACCCAACCACCTTGTCCCCTCCTGGAATTCCAACAAGGCTCAATTGCCTTTGCTTGCTTTGTTACAAAGTGGGTGTGGGTTGTGAGACAGGAGATTCTTTGCTGTTGTTCTGCATCTCTGCAGTTTCGTGTCTTGCCTGAGGCCTAAAATAATCTCTTTAAAACTGCTTATTCAGGCCATGTGCAGCGGCCTTTTTTTTAACGAAGCAGTAACTCCGGATAAAAGTTGGAATTCAATCCTTTTTCTACTCTATCTCTCATAAGTTAAAACAAACAAATTCAATCTTTCATATGTTTATAGACCACTGGCTCCAAACAACTGGGAGTGGTTTGCAACAACAACAAAAAAAAAAAAACATAAAAGCAATAGTAAACCCTACAACATAACAGAGCATTGTTTCAACTTTGGTATCAAAATCCTTTAAAAAGTTCCATGTATACTGCCTTCCAGCATGTAACAATGAACCCTTTGGATCTCTGGAGAGAAAAGTGGGCCATAACAAAGCATCATGAAAGCAGTGCACCTTAGTTTCCCCTCTTCTGTTCTTGGAGTGGGGGGGGGTCTCAACACCCCACCCCCATCCTCAGCTGGCCATACTGATGGTCCTGCAGATAGAGCAGAGGTCCCCAACCTTTTGGGCACCAGGGACTGGTTCCACGGAGAAAGGTTTTTCCACGGACCGGAGTGTGCATGGTTTTGTGTACTGCCTGCATCCCACGGATGGGGCTTTGCTTGTTGGTGTGGACCAGTTGCTGGCATGTTGCAGACCGGTCCCGGTCCACAGACCAGGGGTTGGGGACCCCTGGTTTAGAGCCATAACATACAGGGCTCTCTGTAAATTAAAGCTAGAACAGGGAATTGTATTTAGAAGCCTGTGGCTTCAGAGCAGCATTAAGGTTATGTGAAATGGATAATTCTCACCTGTTAGTAAGCCACTGCATTCTACAGCATCGCTTCCAAGTAGCTTTCAAAGTGATGAGGGTGTGTTGCTAGGATATTATCTCCCTTAAAAGGTCATAAATGACATAACAGCCAAACCTGGGCAAAAGCCTCATTAGTCACAGTCCCCATTTGCCAGTCTAGCTGCCAATGTAGCTGTTGTCTATAAGGAGACCCCAAATTGTGAAATCCCTCCTAAATGTCCCCCTTTTATATTTGACAAGAGCAGTGCACAGTGGTCTCTGGATAAACCGCATTGCCACATCTTTCAAGAATTCTGTCCAGTTTTGTTTTTCTTTTTTCAGCCCCCCCCCCAGGCACTGAAACAATCCCCACCCAGTTCACATGATCCATGTTGGCCTTCCACAAGCTCCTGAAACTCTTTCCCCAGGCATCAAGCTAGTTGGAAAGGTGTCCAACCGTGGCAACCTTAAGACTCAGGGACATTAATATGGAACCAGATAAGAGAAACACCAATCAAACAAAGTGTAACAGGAGTATAGTTGAGGCTAGACGCGAGGGGTGGAACAAGGCTTACTAACTCAGACATTTTCAATGACTAATACTTAGTATTGTATATCAGGTGCCATGATGATTGCTGCACAATATGTTTTTATGTTCAATGTTGATTGTTTTAATAAAAGAATTTTATATATATATAAAAAAAGACTCAGGGACTTAAATTCCCAGAATTTTAAGAGTTGAAGTCCACCGGTCTTCAAAGTTGCCACGGTTGGATACCCCTGGGCTAGAGCATGGGATGAGCCCTGGAAATCGCAGTTGTCTAAATGCCTTTTTGAAGTTAAATTCGAGATAGATTAGCTCCCTGTGGAAAAAATGATTTGCAGGTAAATTGTGTGAAGTAATGCCAAACCATATCTGAATGGCTGGCCTACTTATATAATTTCCTTTGGATCTTTTCCACTGCAGGCTCTTTTCCACTGTGGCACATTGAAAGAAAATAGCTATAATTCTACAGTGGAGTTATCTTCATTTCTTCTTATCCAAACAGTTTGGTTGTACAGGAAATTTGCTTTATGAAATAAGCATGGTAAACATCTGGTGTGGATTATAATAATATATGCAATTTTTTACCATCCCTTTGGCAAGTGGTATTACCAATGAAATAACTATCTTCCTTACTTTTTAGATCATAATCTCTCAACTATCACTGAGATTACATATTCCTGAAATGTATTAATCAGTCCTAGATCACTCCTCCTTTTTTTTTTACAGTATACAGCAAATGTATAATCCTTCAGAGTGTATATTGTGTAGTTGTCTGTACAAGATCTACCACCAAAATCATGTTCCTTATTGGGGCAGCTTATAGCGTTGCAAGCAAGTTGGTCTTTACTTAGAAAGTGGTCCTCCATTGACTGCAACAGTTGAACAATGCACGCTAAGGTATCCCAAACAAAGAATATAAGTTTGTTAATTTTCTGTGACCCAGTCTTTCATGTGCCGTTTGCATTTGTTGCTGAAATGAGCCCCCATCTCTTTCTAATTGAAAGCATGCTGGCTGGGGGGATTCTGGGAGTTGAAGTCCACAAGTCTTACAAGTCGCCAAGGTTGGACACCCCTAATTTAATCCTTCATGGACCAATAAAGAGCAGTTATTATAATAGGCAATAACACAAATCTATAATCTTTTTTTTTAAGTGTATATGTCATGGTTCCAGCAGATGAAAGTCTTCAAAGAACTTGGAGGCATTGTTTACCTTAAAGAATCTTTATTTGTACATAGGCAAAGCCAAAATCTGGATTCCCCTCCCCTGAGCGCATAGTATCAAAGCACAATTCCCTCCTCTAATTCAGTCATAAATCACATTCTCCAATTAGTTTGAAATGCAGGCTTTCCCTCCAGTTCTTCAACCGCCATTCCTTATCATCTCTTATTTCAAAAAATCTTGGTTCTCACCCTAGTTACAATATTGTTATGTCTAACTAAACTCCCATGCACATTCCTCTCCCCCCCCCCAGTATCATCTAATTCTAAGAGTAAAACATAAGAAGGAAAACGGCTGCATCTCCATATCGGGAGTCTCTCCTCACAGTCACACATGCCCTTGTCACCTCGAGGATCGACTACTGCAACGCTCTCTACCCTTGAAGAGTGTTCGGAGACTACAATTAGTGCAAAATGCAGCTGCGTGAGCAGTTGTGGGCCTTCCTCGTTGTGCCCACATTTCATCAACTCTCCGCATGCTGCATTGGTTGCCTATTGGTCTCCGAGCCCAATTCAAGGTGTTGGTTATTACCTATAAAGCCCTTTATGGCATGGGACCAGGATACTTACGGGACCGCCTTCTGCCACATACTTCCCTACGACCGGTGAGAGCGCACAGGGTCGGCCTCCTCCGGGCCCCGTCAGCGAAACAATGTCGTCTGGCGGGCCCTAGGGGGAGGGCCTTCTCTGTTGTGGCGCCCGCCCTCTGGAACCAACTCCCTCCTGAAGTCCACGTTTCTCCCACGCTCCCGGCCTTCCGGAAAAATTTAAAAATTCATCTTTGCCGGCAGGCCTGGGGATGACTGTGGTTGATTGTTGAATTGAATGTGTGTTTTTTATTGACTTTTTAGATAGTTTTGTTTGGGTTTTTTTATATTGTACTTTTTTGTTGTTTATATGTTGTTAGCCGCTCCGAGTCTCCGGAAAGGAGCGGCATACAAACCCAAATAAAAAATAAAATAAAATAATAAAATAAAAATATTTGTCAGAGCAAGAACATCCGATGTTAGCAGCATTGACAGTATAACTTGGTGTGTATCTCCTAGCCAGTATTCAAACGCTGTAGTTTTCACCGATTCATCAAAGGGTGTCAACGAGTTCCTGAGGGATAAGCTGAGCTCAGCTTGTTCAGCCTCCTTCCTCAGCTTGGGATTGGGTGTGGTTGTGGCCTCACCCAGCAACTGAAGGGAAAGGAAAATCAAATCACTATCCAGAAGAATCAAGCCAATTGTTGATCCTACTTTGCAACAACCCCTTTTGTGGGTGGGGGGCAGGGAGGAAGTATGCATACAGTTCTCATAGGAAAGGTCTGCACTAAGAACGTTATTTGCCAGTATTGTACACCCTGATACTTTAATCCGAATTCTTCACGTGGATTTAAACAAATGCTAATTTTGAAGACGATTAAGTATTGCAGGCGCCAAGAAACTCTTGTTGTTACCTCCTCCGAAAAAAATTTTTTTAGATAAATCGGAGACTGCCAGATAAAATAGGACCTTTATTAGTCAGTGTTGACCAGGGGTTGCCCACCCTGAATAGATGGAAGCTAATTAAGGAGAGAACCAATCTGGAATTAAGGAGAAATGTCCTGACAGTTGAAACAATTAACTTGCCTCCAGAAGTTGTGAATGTTCCAACACTGGAAGTTTTTAAGAAGAGATTGGAGAACCTTTTATCTCAAATGGTATAAGGTTTCCTGCCTGAGCAGGAGATTGGACGAAAACACCTCCAAGATCCGTTCTAACTCTGTTGTTCAGTTTTTTTAAGCCATTCTATGCCCAAACCATGGTTTCCAATTTAAATGATCCCACAATTCACAGTTATATTAAATGGAAGTTGAATAAACAGTATAATAACTGGACCTTACCCGCCACTGCCTAGTTTTGAGTATAGAGTATCTTTTATAACCACGGTTGATTGAGGATTGTCTTCTACGAAACAGGGTGCTGCAACCACCGGGTGGAACCTCCAGCAATCTCTTTGGAAGTCCAGACGTGTCCGCTTCCAAGTCACAGAAAATGGCCTCCAACATATTTGCAGCAGCGGAAGAACCCCTGAATTTCCCAAAGAGAACGAATCCCCCAGGTAAGAGCCACGCTTTTCTTGAAAATACTGGGGATGGGAGTGGCAGGTTGGATAGGTTCATCCATGAAACCAGGTAACTATCATTTATCGTTTGAAGAGCCGTGGGGGTGCAGTGGTTAGAAGGCAGTATTGCAGGCTAACTCTGCCGACTGCCAGCAGTTTGATCCTGACCGGTTCAAGGCTGACTTGGCCTTCCATCCTTCCGAGGTCAGTAAAATTGAGGACCTAGATCGTTGGGGGCAAAATGCTAAGTAAATGGCTTAGAGAGGGCTGTAAAGCACTATGAAGCGGTATATAAATCTTAAGTGCTATTGCTGTTGCAGTTTTTAGACAACACTGATCTCTTGGGAACTTGCATAAGGCGTAAAATTTTTTTTTTAGTGCCATTGTCACTTCGAACAATCACTAAATGAACTGTTGTAAATCGAGGACTGCGTGTCTCTTTTTAAGGCAGCGGTTCTCAACCTATGGGTCGCGACCACATTTGGGGTCGAACGACCATTTCACGGGGGTCGCCAAACACCACAGTCCGCCATTTTTCCCCCCTTTTCCCCTCGGCCGGCGCAGTGGGCAGCACCGCGCATGCACGGGGTAGCACCGTGCATGCACGATGCGGGCTGTCGCGCCACGCATGCGCAGTGCAGGTTGGGGTTGCGGCGCAGGTCGGGGTTGCGGCCTGCAAAAGGTTGAGAACCACTGTTTTAAGGGATGTTAATGCTTCACTTACATTCCAGATTGTAAAACTTGCTTACTCAGCCACGAAGTTGTGCAAATCTCCGGCTTAGATGTGGGGTTTTTTTGCACGGTAATTTAAATTCGATAAAGGGCTTTCTGTAACAATTCACTTTTTTCCCCCTATTTGTAATGCTGTAAGACTGTAATAAAGGACTGTTGAGAAGCAGAGAGGAAAAGCAACAGGATTTTAAAAAGGAAACCCTGAGCCAAAGGTCCCAAATGGCCTCAACATCCTAGCTAGAGGGTCCGCTGTCTGTTTCCTCCAGCCCTGGAGAATCGGAGAGGAAGAGCAGCTCCTGTAAACTTCCTCTGCTATTGTTGCCTTGCAGGTGGGAAGGACAGTGGCATTTTTGAGGATCATAAACCTAATGAATCCCGGCAATTTATAAACCCACCTGGAGGAAAAACAAGCAACATCTTTGGGACTCCATCACCTGTCAGCACAGTCAAAGCACATCCAAATAAGCCCAAGGTAACTCACTCACAGCTTCCACGCACTTTCTTTGAAGGATCGCTCAAATGAACAATATATGATAGACTGGAAACAGTGGATAGACTACATACAAGAGAAACACCAATCAAAGAAAATGTATCTGGCTTATAGTTAAATCTTGACACAGGGAGTGAAGAATGTTTACAAATTTAAATTTAAATCGATTGTATTAAGTTTGATAGCAGTTAGCTTGAATCTTCCCCTGGTTTACATATACAAATATTTATCTATTGATTATTGGAAGGTATATATCAAATAGACTAAGAATGTACTTGCTGGAGGGAAGGGCGTATCAACATGAAAATTATTAATTTTAATAAGATGACTTGTTTGTTTGATATCCAATGGATTGATCTGAAAAGAAGTGAAAGTTAAAAATTTTAAAATGTAGTTGGTTTATAGTTAAACTTGGATACACGGAGTGAAGAAGGTCTACAAATTTAAAATGATTGTATTAAGTTGAATGGCATTTTTAACTTGAATTTTTTCTTTGTTTACATGGACAAATGTTTATCTAATAATAAATATATTTTTTAAAAAAATGGGGGAGGGCAAAAGGAGAGCCCAAGTTACAGTAGTATCTATGTAGGCAAAGCAATTTGTGTCTGTGTAAAGAAAGCTGTTGAATATGCCCTCCCTGGGGCTACAGAAACGTCTCACAAAACTAATGTTGTCTTGATAGGGCAGGCAATAGAAATAATCTAGCATTAAAATCGACCGTAGGGGAAACATTGGTGTTAAGACAAAATGGAATCTAAAGATTTGAAGACTTCTTGGTGCTCTCTGAGTTTGCTTGTTTTTCTTGCAGGCGTTTCGTGACCCAAACTGGGTAACATCCTCACTAGCACTGATGAGGTTATCTAGTTTGGTAATGAAACGTCTGCAAGAAAACAAGCAAGCTCAGAGAGCACCATTTCAGCCCTGAGCTAAAAAAATATTCTCCTTTAGCAGTCTCTAAAAAAAAAATTTTTTTTTCTCTGATGCAGGACCCAGAGTTTGCATGTCCTAGAAGCATTGCTTTGTAAAGCTGAATTGCCAGACTTGATTTTTCTTACAGCTCAAAAGGAATTTTCATTTTCAGCCAATGAAAAACGGCCTTTTCAAAGTCTTGGTTAATATCTGGAACCTTTTTCCCCTTCTTATCCAGGATCACACCTTTCTCTTGAATGATAGAGGAAATTCAGCACGGGAAATAAAAGGTAACTGGAGCAAGAATTCTGGGATTCAGTCAACTCCATTATTTTATTAATACTTGAAAAACCACATTGTAGCTTTAGTGCTAGGTACTTTAGAGCAGGGATCCCCAACTTTTGTTAAGTGTAAGACCTGTCTATTCAACTGCCAGATTTCTCCAGCCAATAAGATTGGGAATTCTGAGAGTTGGGAGTCCACAAGCCTTAAAGTTGCTCAGCTTGGACGACTCTGGTTTAAAGAGAGATTCACTGAAACTTCCATTGTCCCTCTTAAGAGATTTCCCCATATGATCCTTACAATGTACCACATTTGACAGGCCACGCTACAAATGTTAAAGAGTTTCAGACAGTCCCCCTGTCCCTCCTGACCCACTGTCCTTCCATGTGATCATGTGGGGGAAGCATTGTATAAGCTGGACTAGCTAAGACCTCCTTCAGATGGCAGGAGTGGAAGACTAAGTGGGAGTATTAACTGAATCAAACACCGCACCAAGTTTGGGAGCCTTGCATGCAAAATCCAGGCGTTGCCAGCATAGTTGTAATGCAACCCAAGGATTGAGGACTGCGTTCTAACGCGCAACCTATCATCTTGCCCACTTCCAGAAGACCAAAGACCACCGGGAGACTTGCCAAAGGAGAAGAAGGACCCGCCGAAGGAGACCACCAAAGAACCTGGCCCCAAGATAGATGATCACGAGCCCAGGCTGGGACCACGGCCGCGTTCTCACAACAAAGTCCTCAACCCCCCGGGAGGCAAATCTAGCATTGCGTTCTATTAGGGAAGACCACTTCCTCAACCCCACTCCCCTTTCCCCCAATGTCTTAAGCTTTGATTATCAGAACCCAAAGGCTAATTTTCTGGTGCTTGAAGGAGGGAGGCGCTTAGTAGTTTGGCTTATTCAGTCCATGCTAGCATTTGGTGTAAGCCAGGGGTGGGCGAACCTTGGCTCTTTGATGACTCGTGGACTTCAAGTCCCAGAATTCCTGAGCCAGCCATGGTTAATTGAGGTTTCCAAGCTGAGCTGTGCTGGCTCAGGAATTCTGGGAGTTGAAGTCCACCAGTCATAAAAGAGCCAAGGTTCCTGGTGTAAGCCTTTCAGGTGTTCTCTTTGTAAGACAGGGATGCTCCTTCCTTCCCTCTGCATTCTGAACCCAGTTAAGGAAGGCTCCCTGTGATGGCTTGCAGAGCACATTCCAGTTAAGGTGCAATACTAACTTTTTGATCTGCCAGCTAGGCAATACAGCCTCCAGGAGATTTTGTCTGTGTCTGTAAAAGAGAGGGAGGCTGCTTCAATCTCCCTTGGAAAAGAGAGTTGATTGTCATTATGCAAAAGAGGGGGGAAAAGTGGAAGGAGAACCTTCACGAGCAAATCAGTTTTTTAGATAAATTGTAGTTGAGATGAATCACGCACAAATCCCTGAGAGGGTTTTAGAAGCTTTGCTTTTGCGGCACTGCTCTTTTGACTAGTTGGGTATAACTTTATGGTGAGTAGCAAAAAAAAAAAAAAAAGTCTGCTGGGAAAACGTAGCCAAACCACTTAAGTTTAAAATTAGAGCCTGCCTCCTCTTGAAGGAGGCGGTTCAAAAGCTAGTGACTAACTCTCTCCTTCATCGCTAATCTCTCTGTGCAAGCTATTGTGCCTGAAGATTTTAACTTTCCTTAGGCTGCGAACTGCTGCTGTTTGCAGAAAGATTCTCCTCTGGTTTTCTGCTGACTCTTTTAGTCTGTTCTCCTTGTTGATCTTTGGTTCCCTGTAGCAACTTCTGTCTCCCCTTTGCCAGGTCTTTCCATGCAGAAGCAGCACTGTCACCTTTAACTACATCAGGTGGCGCTTAAGGGCACTGTTTTGTTTTTTGCAGTTCTTGGGCTCACCCCTTCTACTCCCTCTACCAACAGGGAGGGGGAGATCAGACTGTGGGGGCCCACCAGTTCTTGTAGGGCAGGCAGTGACAAAAGAGGTAGGGCCTGAGTAACAAACAGTTACTTAAGCATGGGGGTCTCGTAACTCACATATTTTGCCCTCCGATGCTTTCCTGGAACAATTATTCATCTTATTACATGTTCACCTATTTTATCTCCTCAGCACCTCCTTCCCACCTGTACCCACTTCAAACATCACATAGTGCCAATTCATGTGGCCTCACAGATTCTGAACACCCGAGGGTCTCCAAGTTTGGCCACTTTAAGACTTGTGGACTTCTAACTCCCAGAATTTCTCAGCCAGCCCTGCTGCCTGAGGAATTCTGGGAGATGAAGCCCACAAATTGCAAAGTAGCCATGGTTTGAGACCCCTGCTGAAACACCATTCCACAAATGGCCAGGGTGTTCTTCTAACAGTTAGAAAGCTTGAAAACCAAGTTATTGAAAATGCTTTCTCGGAAGAATAGGAAAGCTTTCATCTTTTTTTTAAAAAAAATCATCTGTAAGAGGTCACTTATTCTTCAGTTCCTGGAAACCAGAGAGCTTCCAGATGTATCAGCTGAACGCTAACATCTCTGTGCCTTTTAACCTGCAAGAGAATATTTAAACACCCTTACATTGCTATACCCTTTAAACTGTGAATGTCACCTTCCTGTGATTTTTTAACCTAATTCTTAAGATGACCTAAGGATGACCTTGAGGCCTATTTCTAACAGTATCGTTGGGAAGGGGTCAACCCTAATTCTTGCACATACACTCACTTATTCCATTTTTAAACCTCAACAGGAAGGCAGCGAGGACAACATTCCCTTGTAGAGAGTATGATGTCTGGATAACTGGAATGTCATTTATTTAGTTTGATTGACAACTAACGCTCTTATATCCCCAGAGCTGTCCTGCCCTAACATTTCCTCCAATCATATAGTCTCATCCCTGTGAGCATATTTTTAAGTATTATGAGAAAACTGCATATTTTTGTAATGTTTCAGTTACCTGTTTCACATTGGAACAAATATGAGTTGACCCACCATAAAGCAGCCCAGATCCATTCTAAACATTCAAATAACCTTGCTCTATAATTCAAAGGACATTCAAAAGCAAGCAAAGTCACCCTAGAATGGGATGTGTTATCCTTGTTGACAAGAAGCTATGAAAAAGACCAATCCCAAAATACATTCCAGCATTCATTGTTGAATCCCCGTAAAAAACAGGATCGCGGGAAGGCAAAGTTAGACAACAAAATCAAATACTATCTCCCTCGTCTCTCCTTCCTTGTCTGAGCACCGAAGCACATTAGTCTGTTTGGCTGAGGTATTTTCAACCAGTGTCCTACTGATACCATTTCTGCTTTTTTTGCTATGCAGATGCAGCTCAGGGTAACAATTCCCAAAGGGCAGCCAGTGACTTATCCTGGAAGATTGCCCAAGGTGTGTATTAAATGTAGTATTTTGCTGGAGAGGACAGAAGCAAGAGAGTGTTGCAAATTAGTGAGATGTGACTGCCGAGGAAAGGAAGACCGAAGGAGCAGGGTGGCTGCTTCCGTGCTTGTTCTTATTGTGAAGTTGTCTTTGGCAACTTGGTTATGATGCTTATATTGCATAGAATCAAGGGGAAATGTTGTAGTGTTACATATTATACATATTATATTTAATGGTTAGCTAACCTCTCTAGGCACAAGCTGGAGGTAAGGAGTAACCTAGCTGATTATTAGAGCTGATTCAAGAACCTTGCTAGTCTCTTCACATCACTGTTGCTTCCAGGATGTTTATAATCTATATTATTTGGTGGCTGTCATCTTGTACTGTTTCCCAGAATTGCAGGGTGAGTTTGTGAAGAGACGAAAGGGGAAAGGTCTCAATGTTTCTGGATGAGTTCCTTCTAGACCAGGAGTGTCCAACCTTGGCAATTCTTAAGACTTGTGGATTTCAACTCCCAGCTGGCTCGGGAATTCTGATAGTTGAAGTCCACAAGTCTTAAATTGCCAAAGTTAGAGGCCCCTGATCTACAGTGTAGCAGGATTGCTCAATGTGAAAATGGTCAGACCATCGTAGTTTGCCTTTTCAGCTCCCATTTTCTGTTGGAATTCACCAACAGAACCTCTGTAGAATAGCTTGATCCATCAGCAATAACACAAGTTCTTTGCCAAGTATTTTTGAGATACTCTATAGTACCAGAAGTTGAAACGGTTTAGCATTTTGATAAACTATGAACTAAGCAGTCAAGCCATACTTGAAACTCAACGCTGGTTTAATCATTCTTGCCAAGTTCTTCCATACAGCTGGCTGTAGTAAATACCATCCCTTCAGTACTAGGGAGATGGGAAAAAACGAACAGTGGAATGCAGACACTGTGTAGCTTTGTAATAAAACGAGCGATATGAGAACAATCGGCCAATGCCAGCTTGGGATGCCATTTGCCTAGGTCGTTGCTGCACATGGATTACTTGGGATTGCAAAATTTCAAAGGGGTGTTTTCACCAGAACTTCTTTCTCTGTTAGCCTTTTTTCTCCAGCTAAGCCTTAAGTTATGATTGATTTATCTTTGTGCCTGTCATTTTTTTTTTCTTTTTGAGGGGAGGCTGAAGGTTACACTGTGTATCCAGAAAGGGTATTTTTTTCCTTTTTTTAAAAGAAGAAAACTACACCAGAAGTTAATGATAACTCAAATGTGTTGAATCGTGTGCTGTTTAATAAACAACTGTATTTTGTTAGTCTGTTACAGTAGAGCTGATGGATTCTTCAAGTCTTTTTATCCCATTATAGTCTCATGCGTTATACATGTAGAAACTAAGATAGTCTAAGCCAGGGGTAGGCAACCTTGGCTCTTTTATGACTCATGGACTTCAACTCCCAGAATTCCTGGAAGCGGACTCAGGAATTCTGGGAGTTGAAGTCCATGAGTCATAAAAGAGCCGAGGTTGCCTACCTGTGGTCTAAGTCCAAGGTGCCTCTTGTAAAAAAAACAAAAAAACCACATTTCTTGCCAAGCAGCTGGCAATCCAGAAATTTTACTGTAACCAAACTAGCAGTATATTACATGAATTGTAAAGAATGCGATTGTTGGGGGGCAAAACAGAAGCAAGATTTATAAAATTCCTTTTATTTGTGCTAATTGTGAGGTGGCCCAATCATTAGTTATGCAACCTTGACATTCAACCTTGAACTGACTGTTTAGTTTCCATAGGCAAATCCACTCATTCCTAAGACGGTGAACGTGCAGAGCAGTTCCTTTTGTGAAATTTGACAATCTGTAGAGAGGAACAAGAAGAATCTCCCCAGTTCTTCCTGTTACAAATAGAGAATGTTTTTGTTCTGCTGAAATGCCTTTAAGTCTTTCTTTGTAATAGTGATCAGGGAAGTAGTATGAACCTGATTGAATCCATTGCTGAGCCATTGGTTCTCATGTAAGTCAAGGCTGGCTGGTATATCGGCATTTTTAAAAAAATAAATAAATTCAATCCCTTTGTAACATTACCACTATCCCTTTTTCCCAGTGTCCAAATGTGAAGAATGTTGCTATTAGACAAATCAAGTTGTGTCCATTGTTCTTTATATCATTTGACAATTAAAAATTAATTAAGTTGCCCGTCTTATTTTTATGCGAATTGAGCTACACGGGCATTCTGAGAAACGTTAAATAGCTCTAACCCAGGGGTAGGCAACCTTGGCTCTTTTACGACTCGTGGACTTCAACTCCCAGAATTCCTGAGCCAGCATGGTTCAGCTTGGAAACCTCCCTTTCCCCTCAGCATGGCTGGCTCAGGAATTCTGGGAGTTGAAGTCCACGAGTCATAAAAGAGCCAAGGTTGCCTACTCCTGCCCTAGATATCTTGTCAGTCAATGCTGTCTCTTACCTCGTAGTGAACCAGAAATTTCCATCACCTGGACAATTTCCACGCCAAGCATCTCTGTTCACAAAGGCCTGTCTACAGCCTGCCTGCATACTGTCTTCCAGATTCTGGAGATTTTTCTATCAAGTGGTGAATATCACTGGGGACAGTTGCTGGCATGGACTTGTTTCATTTTCTAATTGCAGTGCAACATCTGAAGTCTAAGGCCAGTTAGGAGACAGCAGAGCCAAAAGCTAAGTCATTACTGGATCACGTTAACTTTCAAATGCCTCTGGGATGGGTTTGGCTTATCCAGAGTGGTTAACCCTGTCCAGTCTGAGTGAAGTGAATATAGTTAACAGTATTATTAGATTAATGTGTATTATGCTTCTACTTCCAGAGCAAAGTTAAACAGCCCTCTTGACAAATTACCAACCTATGTAGCCACAATTACTAGTAATGACATTGTGCTAAAGAGATACAGAATATTCAATATCCATATGCAGTCCAATCAATAATCATTCACATTAGACTTTATATTTCCAAATGGTCAGGATGGAGCTACTGGAACCCTTCTTAAGAAGTAGTCAAAAAAGGAGAAACGGGAACTGAAATATCTGGGACCGTACTATAATGCCTCAGTTCCTGGCTAGATTGTATTAGGATATTCAATACCGTCAGAATAGATTTCAAAAAGAAACCAATATAACTGAAACAGATGTGTGAGGAAGGCAAACCTTGACTTAAAACCTCATGATTTTGGAAAAGGAAAATTATAAAGGATTTTGATGGAAATTGATAATACTGCTGTGGTGGATGCTACGAGGATGTTGGAGCAAAAAATCCATTATTAGCCTTTACCAGGGCAAGAGGAATTTTTAAAAAAAAATGAGTGCAAGATTTGTATATACAATTGCTTGCACCGAGTAATTTACATTCCCACCTTTCATCCAGTTAAGATCTACACAAAAATTATTTCAATCTCTTCAGCAGAAAACGTCCCGCAATAAAGAATAAAAGAATGACTAAATAACTCAAAATTGGCATTAAAAGATCTCAGCACTCATGGCAGCTGTAGAATTAATTATAGTGTTAAGATTTTCAGTTAATATATAGCACCTAGCAGCTACTTAAAAAGCAGCTCTTCCTATATACCGGATTTATGCCCCGTTCTTTAAATTCCCTTATTAAACCCCCAAAAGAAAGAAAAGGGGGGACACATTGCTGAAGAATGAGACACCCCAAGGCTCATTTGGGTTATACTCCATGTCCTGAAGGCCTCTTTAATTGATGGATCGTACTTCTTCTGTCTCATTCAGAAGGGGAGCTGTGTCAACAGGTGGCTGGACCACTGCCTCGGTTGGCGAGCGTTTGGTTGAGCGGTTCAACGTGCCACCCTGGGGATTCATAGAATGGGGAAAGTTTGGTGAAGGTTGAACCTTTATGGACACAGTCCCAGGTAACTGATCCCCCGTTAATCAGCCAAGTGGATTCTTACCTGCTTCTTATCTACCATGTTAAGGCAGACAGAGCTCCCGATGCAAGCAATGGTGTTGGCCAGCATGAAGACCATCATCTGTTGCCAGCGCCATAAGGGGATCTTCAATTCACTAGCAATTTTTAAAAAACAAAACAAACCGAACATTATTTGCCTGAACAGGTAGCAAGAGAAACAAAGGTGTTTTATCACATTAGTTCCCCAAGATACAGTAGTCCTCAACTTACAACAGTCCCTTTAGTGAGCTAAGCTACAATTGCACTGAAAAAGGGACATGGCCGTTTTTCACCCTTATGACCACTGCACTCTACCTGCAGTCAAAACTGTGATCAAAATTCAGACACTTGGCCACTGACTCGTATTTATGACCTTCTGACCTGCACAGTCAACACCATGAGCCAGATTCACACTTTACAACCATGTTACTAACTTCACAACTGCAGGGATTCACTTAAAGGCGGCAAGAAAGGTTGTAAAACGGGGCAAAATTCACATAATCTCATTTAACAACACAAATTTTGGGCTCAACTGTCGTTAAGTCGAGGACCCCCTGTTCTTGGTTATTAGTTCCACCATCAAGTATCAATTTATGGAAGCCATTCGGAACGTCTGTGAGACATTTTCTTGACGTTTAAGGCATAAACTCTTACTTCCATTTAAGCAGAAAGACAGCAGTGGTTACCTGGACTTTGTTCCCAAGATATGTCCCACGATCACATTGGAGAGTCCGATGCCAATCATTTGTACGGATGTCGCAAGCCCCATCGCTGTTCCCAATGTTGCTTGAGGAACCACGAGTGGAATTGAAGGCCACATGCTGGCCTGTACAAAACATAGTGGAAAAGACGGACAGAAAAGGGAAATAATGTGAGAAAGACCACTTTTGTAGGAAGAAAGAATCCAATTTCACGGCAGCTTCATCTCGGAAGAAATAATTGGATAAACAGTGTTTCTCCACCTTAATGTGTGGACTTCAACTCCCAGAAGTCCCCAGCCAGCATTCTGGCAGTTAAAATCCATACATTTTAAAGACTGCTAAGGTGGAGAAATGCTGAGATAAACGCTGACAAGTCGAGAATCAACCTGAGTTCTTGTCAACTCCTAAGTGATCATGAGATCCCATCTTCTAAAACCTCTGTTTACTGATAATCACAAGGGGATGCCACAGATTAGGCTGCTTAGATGGACTCATGCTCTCCCAGGAACAGGAGCCACACTCATTTCTCAGGAATGCTTAAAGCTAGATGACATTTAAATCTGGATTCCTGCAAAGAGCAGCAATTAAATTCTACGTGCTCTGTGACCTCTGATTCTAAAACTGTTGAAGCCAGCACTGGAATGTGAGACTCAGCAAATCAAAATCCCACTTCAATTGGCTTGCCAGACAGTTCTCCTGCTCTGACTCTCTCCTCACCTCCTTCGAAACTTTCTCTTTCTAATGAAGAACCCAGGGACATTTGACAAAAGTTAGGTCAGTACCAGAAACATCCCCATGGCTTAAAGTGGAGTAGAAATCGGGAATCCATGCATTCCAGTTCTGAAAACTTACGGCTGCAAAGGAGTAGGTGATTCCTAGCCAGATGGTGGAGACAAGTGGGGGAACGAAGGTGAAGGCCAAGAGAGCAAATACGGGCAACGTTAGCACCGCACAACCAACAGCAAACACACCTCTCAGCCCAATATAATCCTGGAAAAAAGCAGAGAGAGAGAAATGAGAGCCAGTGTGGTGGAAGTTGAAGGCATCAAGCTAGGAGCTGGGAGAACGTGAGTTCTAATCTTGCCTTAGGCACAAAGCAGCTAGGTGACCTTGGCCCAGTCACTCACCATCAGCTCTAGGAAGAAGTCAAGGATCAACCATTTCTGAAATCTTGCCGTGGAAACTGCAGTCACTAAGAGCCAACCCTGACCTGAAGACACACGCATGCATGCACACACATCTTATAGAGTAATAATGCATCCAGCTATTGCAGCGGTTCTCAACCTGTGGGTCGGGACCCCATATTTGGGGTCGAACGACCATTTCACGGGGGTCGCCAAACAACGCAGTCTGCCATTTCCCCCCCCTTTTCCTTAGCTGTGCTACTCCCTCTTATTCTATTGGTTTTTGAAAGCCCATAGAATAGACTCTGTTGAATAGAGTCTAATTCTATTGGCTGTCAAAAGCCAATAGGAGTTGTCCAGGCTGTCTCTGCCCTGCTGAGCCCACCAAAAGTCCCAGTCTGCAAACGGTGCTGCAAGTTGTCTGCAGCGAAGGCGAGCTGTGTGGAAGTTTCCACCCCTCCCTGCTGAGCAACTACTAAAAATGTAAGTAAAAGAGGGCCAGGGGTGGGAGGTGGGAGGCTGGCGGGTGCAGCGAGGGTTGCTGGCATGCGTGGGGCCCGACGGGTGCCTTACCTCCCTTGGGCTGGGCCAGCTGGTGGCCCAGCCGGTGGTTGCCCTGCGCCGTCGCTGCCCCTTGCCAGCTATGCCTCGGCTGGCGCAGGGGGCGGCACCACACATGTGCGGCGCTCCCGGGCAGGGAAATAGTCCTCGACTTACAACCGGTTGGGGGTCGCGGCATTAAAAAGGTTGAGAACCACTGCGCTATTGGGACCACACAGAAATCTATCTTTAAAAAGATATAATTCACATTTTTTAAAACCTCAAACAGAGAGAGAGAGAGAGAGAGAGAGAACAATTTCTGTCCTTGTACTCTCATTTTGAAACAGGGCCGCTAGCAAAAACTCAGTGCAGCTCTCAACCCAGAAAAAGCTGCACGCCTTGTTGTGTTGCATATTCTTTTCAGGCTTCGTATTTTCCCGTTTGCACAATTTTATGGGTTGCCTGACCTCACCCTACAAATGCAGGCGCCCCATCAAGGCACTGCCCTATTTCTGCCCTCAAGTCTTAAAATCATCCTTCGAAACTTACGATCAATATGCCAACAGCCGCCGAGAGAACAAGAGAGCTGTCGTAAACCGCTCCAGCTATATATGCAGCTGCCTGTTGACTGTAGCCAGGATACTTATCTTGGATAAACTTACTAGAAAAAAGAAATGGGATAGGAGAAAGAGAAAGAGAGAGAAATCCCGTTAGGACTCCAAATTGTTTTGGCACTGATGTGGAGATGGGGAAAACATCATCCTTCTACAAAGAAGTCAACTCTTTGAGGTTGAGCCATCGGTGTTTTTAATAGCCTTTGGTGACATGGCTTCTTTTGTTCTAAGATGCTGCATTGGCAAGCAAAGCCAATGTCTAGAACAGCGGTTCTCAACCTTTTTCAGGCCGAGACCCCAAACCGCGCATGCGCGGCGCTCACGCGATGACCCAAATTGAGCATGTGCAGCGCGACAGCCCAAACCGCGCATGCGCGGCGTGTGCACGACGGCCCGAACCGCGCATGCGCGGTGCATGCGCGGCGGCCGAGGGGAAATGGGGGGAAAAATTGGCGGACTGCGGTGTTTGGCGACCCCTGCGAAACGGTCGTTTGACCCCAAATGGGGTCGCGACCCACAGGTTGAGAACCGCTGGTCTAGAAGATAATTTCCCAAGCAACGTGGGAACCTCCATGCTCCTCACAGTAACAAAGGTTTTATTTATTTATTTATTTATTTATTTAATTTCTATGCCGCCCTATTCCGGAGAACTCAGGGCGGCTCACAACATGATAGAAATTACATTATATACATAAATATAAAAACCCTTAATTAAAAAAGAAACCAATCATTCCACAAACATACACACAAACATACACTGGCTAGGGGCAAGGTGTTAGCTGCCCCAGGCCTGCCGGCAAAAGTGTGTTTTAAGCAATTTACGAAAGGCGGAGAGGGTGGGGGCGACACGGATCTCCGGGGGAAGTTGGTTCCAGAGGGCCGGGGCCGCAACAGAGAAGGCTCTTCCCCTAAACCCCGCCAGGCGACACTGTCTGGCTGACAGGACCTGGAGAAGGCCGACTCTGTGGGCCCTAACCGGCCGCTGGGATTCATGAGGCAGCAGACGGTCCCGTAAATAACCTGGTCCGATGCCATGTAGGGCTTTATAGGTCATAACCAACACTTTGAATTGGGTTCGGAGACCAATTGGCAGCCAATGCAGCTCGCGGAGTGATGCCGATATGTGGGCATTTCTAGGCAAGCCCAACACTGCTCGCGCGGCTGCATTCTGCATTACTTGAAGTCTCCGAACATTTTTCAAAGGTAGCCCCATGTAGAGAGCATTGCAGTAGTCGAGCCTCGAGGTGATAAGGGCATGAGTGACTGTGAGAAGAGACTCCCGGTCCAAATAGGGCCGCAACTGGTGCACCAGGCGAACCTGGGCAAATGTTTGGTGGAGGGACACCCCTAATATGGCGTTTTCACTGTGAACCTAGAGAAATTTCCCAATCTGATCCTAGTCCTTGCTTCCAAACTTACCTATTCATCCAAAAGACAGCACCAGCTTGATAATTAAGTATTCAATAAATTATTTTTCAAGTGCCACATTTTTCATATATTACTGGAAAGGACCGTTCTACAACCAAATCCTTGCTCAGTCTTAACAAATATAGAAAAACGCCACCGGGTTGATTCCTGGCTTCTAACATCCGCAGAAGCCCAAACGCAAGACTCAGATATTCTGTGTTGTCCTTGGTTAACATCTCATCTTTCCTATTCATCCCCCCCCGCCAATCAATATTTTAGCTTTGCTGATGCAAAAGAATGAAGCAGGAGACTTTGTGAAGATTGCACAAATTTGTAAGAGTCAGGGAAAGCATCCCCAAGTCAATCAGCTCCTTCCTGTGTACAGTACAGTATAGTGTACAGAAAAGCCACAGCTAGCATTTTTGGGTCCAAGAATTGTTCAGGAAACTGGACAATGAACAGTGAGCGGCCCAGGGGAGAAAGGGGATTTTTAACTACGCTCCTTCACGTGCCAAAACCTCAGAACTGGCTTCTCTTCTGCACCTATGTGGAATTATCAATAAAGTTTTACTCTTGGTAAATTAATGTTCCAGGAGTTTCTTTCCCTGCATATGCCAAAGGGACAGTTAACCCACTGCATGCCACAGGATTCGCTCCATTCTTGCCCACAGTCAACCCTCGGTCCCATTTTGTGAAATGAAATCGCTTACCTTGCATCGGCCACAAAGGGGAATATCCCATTGTAGAAGAACATTATAGTAAGGACCAAAAGCCAGTAGCGAAGGGGTAAGTGGCGGATATCTTGAATTCTCTGGAAGTTAAAAATAAAGCACACATTAATTACCTACAAGCACAGCTCTGAGAATTAGAGTCTCTAAAAACAGCTTTTTCTAGCCAAGTGGTTCTCAATCTTTTCTTCACCACGGACCTCCTCTAAATACCTTTTGTGGCCACGGACCAGGGCCACAGACCCCCAAGATTTAACTCATAACATTTCTTCAAGCCTTCGCAGACCCTCTGTGATGACATTGCGGCCCCCAAGGGTTCTCAACCACAGGTTGAGAACCACTGCTCTATGGCCTATTCCACAATTCTTGAATTTCAATTCTCCACATTTCTGACATGGTGGTTGGATAGGCTGTGGGTTGCAATCCAACTCAACTGGAGAAGATAGCTTGGATCAATACTTCACCAAGGCTTTCTCCCACCCTGGTTCTACTTAAAGAAAAAAATGATGCATTCTGAATTTCCAGGCTTTTATACGTGATCAAACAACAGAGAAACGCAGGAACCAAAGACGTAATTTTCCATCACACCTTCCTGCTCAAACTCATTCATTTTCACATTTCGCATTTACAGCTACCGGAGACTAAGATGAAATAAACCAAGATCAATCTCCCATCCAACACCAGCTACGCAAGCACCAGAGAAACCAGATGTGCAGATTAATTCTCTGCTGTAACATAGTTCCTTTAGTTTTGATTCCGAGTGTCCTTTAAGACCAGCCAACTAGCTTTATTCAACAAAATCATAAACAATGGCCTTGGCAGAATGTATGAACAGAGTCAGAATGCAAACCAAATAAGTATTCAGAATCCAAAGCCATTCAGAAAAACCCCTCTGCCTCTCTTTTTTCAAGAGATAGGAAAACTGGGGGAGCACAATGAGCTTAAATGTTTGAAGTCTCTCTTGACCAGGGGTCTTCCAACTTGGCCCTTTCATGACTTGTGGACTTCAACTCCCAGAACTCCTCAGCCAGCCTCCATTTTGTTTGTTAGATTTAAGACAGGGGTCTTCCAACTTGGCCCTTTTATGACTTGTGGACTTCAACTCCCAGAATTCCTCAGCCAGCCTCCATTTTGTTTGTTAGATTTAAGACAGGGGTCTTCTAACTTAGCCCTTTTATGACTTGTGGACTTCAACTCCCAGAATTCCTCAGCCAGGCACGCGTGTCTGATACAACACCCATCCTACCTACCACTTTCTTGGACTCTTGTTGGAGAACTCCATCTAAGCCAAGCTGCTTCGTACCCACTTTGTCCAGAACACTGACGGTGATGGCTGAAATAAAGCCCAGCACGCATAACAGGGCTCCTGTGAACAGAGAAGAACCAATCATCAGAAGAACCAATCATCAATGAGGAACTTTAGGGTTGGCCTGAAACCCTTTTAGGTCGGATAACCTTTGTAGTCAAAGCATCAATGTATTGCTCCAGTGTAGATCTTCTCTTGAGAAGCAGCTGCATTAGGTTATTCGTCGACCTACCTTCTAGAAAAGCTCCCGAGTTCTGACGGAGCATTCTAGGCAAGTTCTCTCAATCTAGTACAGTTAATTTAGTGGCCGTCTGAAGCCTAGAGATTGTGCTCCAAGAGAAACTCACCTCCCCAAAGGGTCCACTGGATTCCAAAATGGCTTTCAAACTGCTGGGTGAAAAAGAAGTTGAGGACACTCCCGAGACGGGAGAAAGAGAGAGTCAACCCGAAGGCGAGCGCCAGCTCTTTGCCTTTGAACCAAAAGGCGGTGATGCGGTTCTGCACAACTCAAAAAGCAGAAGAGAGATCAGCGTTACTAAGCGTTACTAGTTCCTGCATAGGGCAAGGTGTTTAAATAGTGCTACTTTAATGGTAAGGTGTTTAAATACTGCTACTTTAATTGTTTGTCCTTGAAGAAGCTATACATTTCATTTATAAATTAAAACAAACCCACTCCACCTTTCCACTGAAAAAAGGCATAATTTTGGAAATAAAAGGAAACATTCATAGGCTTCCACTGTCCTGTAAGACAACTAAAGTTCTCTTTAGTTCTCCCTTTTCAATACAACTTAGAGAAAAACTAATTTGTGTTTGCACAATCTGAATCAAGAAGTTGACATTGAATTTTTTTTAAAAAAATATGTTAATTCTTTCAACAATTAACTAGATAAGGATGGGTTCAGATCTCACCCTAAGTCCTGATTTGTTTTTTTGTTTTTGTTTTTCAAATTTTATTTATAATACAGTTAAAAACAAACAAACATTGGATTTAACGTGACATTCCAGTGTATACATTCTTATCAGATTATTCCACTTTTTACAATCCATTCTTCATCTCTACATATGCATCTAAGATTTATATACAATACTTAAATAACATATATTTCTATCTTAACATTCATCTTTAATCCCTACCGTCCTGATTTGTTTATCTCATTTGTTGGTTTGATAAAACTTTTTTTTTTTTAAGGAAGGGGCTCTAGTAAGAGATGTGAATGTATCTTGACTCAAATCAAGATTCCTGCTGGATGTATCGAGGATGAAATGAAAGAAAGTAGCTATGTGTCATGGTTCCGAAAACAAGCTTTTCAAAGATCTTTGAGGCTTTGTTTTCCTTAAAGAATGCTTTTATTGCTGCAGAGCTTTGGCACGTACATAATGAAGCCAAAAACTGAATCCTCTCTCCCCCAATCACCCGTAACAAAGCATAACTCACTCTTTCATTTTACAGTCATCAAACACGTTCTCCAATTAGTTTGAAGTGTGAACTTTCCCTCCCGTAACTCCTCTAGTTACAACTGACCTTGGAAATACTGTACTGAAATATTGTTGTGGCTAACTATCCCCCAGTACATACTTTCCCACCCGCTAGTCTAACACTGTCTGACTTTAACTCTAGAAGTGATGTACAGATGAAATAAAACATGCTTGCTTCTTCATATATGTCAAGCAAGAACATCCGATGTTAGCAGTCTTGACATTCCGCCCCCCTTACAAAAAGGACAGATCCTGCAATGTAAACAAAAGCATAGGTTAAGGATTATTTTTCGGTTTGTTGGGGTGTTTCACATGAAACCTTTTGACGAGCCTGTTAGCTTTCACCTCACTGGATTTCACCCAGGTGGCCTCAGACAACGGGTATCCCTTCCATTGTACTAGGTACTGCAATTTCCCTTTAAAAAATGTTGGAGATGCGAAAGTATGGATGCTACTTATTTTCATGTATGGTGGACCTGTAGAAAAATTAAAGCTTTTTGGAGAAAAATATGGTGGACACTTCAAACCATTTTGAAAAAGCGTATTGAATTTCTACCTCAGTTGTTTTTGTTAGGGATCATAAAAGACTGTAACACCGTTGAGACGAACTTAATTTTGAACCTGATCACAGCAGCGAGACTGTTGGTGGGACAATACTGGAAGAAACCAGAATTACCATCTATTGAAGAATGGACCTTGAAAGTCATAAATCTGGCGGAAATGGCCAAAATATCTGCATACTTGAAGGATCAATCAAATGAAAAATATATGTTGGACTGGAGAAAATGGATAGACTACATACAAGAGAAACATCAATCAAAGAAAATGTATCTAGCTTATAGTTAAATCTTGATATGCTGAGTGAAGAATGTTTACAAGTATAAAATGAATGTATTAAGTTGAGTTGCACCTGATTTTTTCCTTTGTTTCCTCTGTTTACATTTACAAATATATAATTAATAAAAAAGGGGGGGAAAGGGGGCCAGATGTCAAGACTGCTAACATCGGATGTTCTTGCTCACTATGGCTGAATCTTGCTTACCAGAGAAAAAAGAGTGGAAAAAACATTAAGACATTCAATGCTTCGTCTGAGCTCACAGAACCTTATCGGCAAAGCATTAACCACGTTGACCCAACGCGCTCTCCCTTCTATGGAGAGGACGCTGTCCGTTCCTTACTTGTGAGTGATCCATTTCCAGAACCAAAAAGCAATCTGCCAGTTAGCATCAGAGGCAAGAGATACGGAGTTCCTTTCAGGTGGGAGCCCAGCGCAAAAACGGATGATCCCAAGACAGTGAGGAAAGAGAAGACAAAGACACCAACTAGGGAGAGAAGGAGAGGAGGGAAAAAAATAAAACGGCATGGGCAAAATTCTACAGGCAAAACACGTGGCTTTTACAACAGCCGTGCAAATTGGAATTGAAGAGGGGACAAGACCCAGGTTTATAAACACTTTAATCCCTTCTGGTCACATAGATACCATCTCCAAGACATGCCATCACTGTTTCCAGTTGCAGGCGGTCCTCGACTTTCAACACAACTGGGGGCTGAGTTCCCATTGCTAAACAAGGTGGCTCTGCCGAACTTTGACCTTTTTTTGTGTGTGTGCTACAGTTTAGTTTAGTCACACTTATATGCCACCCTTCTCCAAAGACCCAGGGCGGCTCACAACAAGAATACAATAACAATTAAAATGAATCACTGTGGTTGCTAAATAAATCATGTGGTTGTTAAGCAGATCCAATTTCTCCCACTGGTTTTGCTAGGAAGTTCACGAACGGTAATCACATTACCCCAGGATGCTACAACCCTCGTAAATAGATGCAGGTTTTGTCAAAGCACCCGAATTTTGAAAGTGCCACTTCAACTCGAGATAGTCACTAAATGAATTGGTCGCATGTCAAGGGCTACCTGTAACAAGCACAATATTTAACTCCTACCTCTGATAAGAAAGATTAAACATTTTCTCTTAAAGCTTGTAGGAAATAAACTACTCAAAATTCTGCAGTGTAAAATACACTGCAAATACACACGGTCTCCTCGTGCTTCCCAAGAAACATGATCTGAAGACCTGGTTTTTAAGATGCTTGAAAAAATTCTGGAAGGGCTAACCAAAGATACTCAATTTCCCTGGTAGTCTTACCCCTTTTTCTACTCAAGAAAGTCAGCCTATCAGATCCAAGACTCAATTTAAAAGAATCACATTAATGTCTGCCGACCAGTTTTCAACTGTGTGTTTTGTAGCCATCGACAGAAATAACCCAAGTTAAGGGTATGGTCTTGAGATTACACAGCTTGCCAACTTCTAACACTAGGTCAAAACAAATGTTGTTATGCGGGGTCCTTGGTGGCCTCAGCTTAGTTGTTTTCTTGCAGGCGTTTCATGACCCAAACTAGGTAACCTCATATCACTGCTAGCGTTGTTAAAAGAACAGAATGGAAGTCATTTGTCAACTCAGGACAGAAAAGAGGTGGAATTTATCTATCTGAAACAAAGCTGCACTTTCAAATGCATCTCTAACCATAACTGAGTTGCTTGATACATTTAGAACATTCGACGCCAATGGACCCAGACCAGGGGTAGGCAACCTTGGCTCTTTTATGACTCGTGGACTTCAACTCCCAGAATTCCTGAGCCAGCATGGCTCAGCTTGGAAACTTCTCCCTTTCCCCTCAGCGTGGCTGGCTCAGGAATTCTGGGAATTGAAGTCCACAAGTCATAAAAGAGCCAAGGTGGCCTACCCCTGACCCAGACAGATGTGGCTAAAGTGAGCCTTTCCATTGCAAAAGGCTTTTAAAAGCTTCTTGTGAAACTTCTTAGGCAGAAATAAATGCCAATAACTTTCCAGGAAAGGCAGCTCTTCGTAATGCATTAACAGAGCAGAAAAGGTCTTCTTTAGCCAGCTGGATGTGAGAAGACAAAGGAACACACAGAGCAGCATCCCCCCCAACCCCCCCCCCTTCCCAGATGATCTCAGAGAGAGGGCAGGAAAGTGGCAAAGAAAACAATGCGACAGTCACCCGGTTGAGATGGGCGGGCATAGAAATTAAACAGTTCAGCTCCTCCAAACTTACAGCGGTTTCCCAGTTTGTCAATCAAGAAGCCAGCCACAATCACCACCAGCGCATTACTAAAGAGAACAAAAAAAAAACACACAAAGAGGAGGTGAAGATAGTTATTTTGCGTGTACGTGTGTGTTTGTGTATATATGTATGTGAGAGAGACTCACGTCCAGGCATAGATGGCATAAAGAAGGTTGTATTCTTCAGGAGTCATTCCAAGCCCTTCCACACAATCAGCTGTTGCGTTATGTTCTGTGCCATTCTGTTGAGTTCCGTTGGGGCAGGTTAGATTCTGGATGACAAATCAGAACGGGGAAAAAATTGTCAATATCAGAAATTACAAATGAGCCAAGTTGAAATACACCCTGATTTAGTGAGGCCCACCTGCATATTTGTTCCAGATAACTAGAGAATTCCATCTACTAAGGGATGGGTACATGCCTTGCAGAAGATGTTTTGGGTTATTAGGTTTTGCTAATAATGTGTATTGAAGGAATGCACCATGTAGCTATTGTGCTCTTCTGATCAAGATTTATGACTTAGTATAATTCGACAGCCCAGTCAATTATCAATGAAGCATAGTTTAAAAACCATAGCTTAGTATAATGTGTGATGCCGGTATGTTGTTGTTAGTTACGAAGTCGTGTCCAACCCATCGCGACCCCATGGACAACATTCCTCCAAGCCTTCCTGTCCTCTACCATCTTCTGGAGTCCATTGAAGCTCATGCCTCCTGCTTCAGTGACTCCATCCAGCCACCTCATTCTCTGTCGTCCCCTTCTTCTCTTGCCCTCCATGTTTCCCAGCATTAGGTCCTTCTCCAGTGAGTCCTTCCTTCTCATGAGGTGGCCAAAGGACTTGAGTTTCAACTTCAGGATCTGGCCTTCTAAAGAGCAGTCAGGGTTGATCTCCTCTAGGACTGACCGGTTTGATCACCTTGCAGTCCAAGGGACTCGCAGGAGTCTTCTCCAGCACCAGAGTTCAAAGACCTCAATTCTTTGGTGCTCAGCCTTTCTCATGGTCCAACTTTCACAGCCATACATTGCAACTGGGAAAACCATGGCCAGTATGTATAAGAATCCAAAAATTCTTAAGCATGACCTGGGTCTTATATACAGAAAACAAACGTAGTTGCTACATTAGCTGTCAAAAATGTGGCTTGGCATCTACACAGTGCAAGGTTTCTTGAATGCCTACACACGCTTTTGGTTGCTCGGGTGTGGAAACAGCCGACGTTTGTTTTGGGTTAATCTCTGAAGCTCTGGAAAGACTTGAATTCAAAAAAGGCTTTGAAACTTTGCACCGCTACTCTATTTGCTGCATGGCTGAAATCAAGTTGACTTCTACCAGGGATGGAGAGAAAAGGAGAAAAACACTCACCCCTTGAAACTGTTCTTGCAAGACACTGGGAATATCAAAACAGAAGTAGGAGCCAAAGGTCAAGAGACAGTTGAAGAAAAGCACCAGGAACCGATAATATGCTGCCAAGGGAAATAAATAAAGAATGGTAGAAAATAGCTACAGTAATTGCACACAGCTATTTATATATACGGTAATTTTCCCAGAATTTTGATTTCCGGCGGCACTCTCAATGCCCAGACACTGCACCACTAGTTTACACACACACACACACTAATTGTGGTTCTGATTTACTTCCCCAAAGTTGGAATGCAATTCAGTGAGGCCCACGTTTTCATGTTAAGAGGACAGCAAGGACCACAAGGAGGCACTTTACATTCTTGAATCCATTTACATTTACCATGTAATTTGGAAGGTGTTTATTGCAAATATTTGTTCGGCTGTATTTTTTCCTTAGCCATAGATAATCCTTGATTTACGACCATTTATTTTGTGACTATTGGAAGTTGCAAGGGCATTGAAAAAAGTGACTGTGTGACTGGTCCTTCCACTTATGCCCAGGGCAGCATCCCAGTCACATGATCAAAATTTGGGCACTTGGCAACTGGCATGTACCGGTTACAGTTGCAGGACCCAGAATCAGGTGATCTCCATTTACGGCCTTCCCACCCAGCTTCCAACAAGTCAATGGGGAAAGCCAGGTGATTCAGTTAACCAGTGCAGGGATTCACTTAACAATGGTGGTAGAAAAGGTTGAATAACTGGAACCAACTCACTTAACAAGCTCCTTGTTTAGCAATAGAAATTTTGGTCCCCATTGCTGTCGGTTGGGAGAGTGCCTGTACTTTCATGTATACCATTCTTCGTTCTTTCTGTCCATAAAAATTCAAAGACACAAAGCAAATCTTGCATTCCAGCTGACATCCAATCTGAGATTTTAACCCAGGGGGTCTTCTAACTTGGCCCTTTTATGACTTGTGGACTTCAACTCCCAGAATTCCTCGTGGCTGGCTGAGGAATTCTGGGAGTTGAAGTCCACAAGTCATAAAAGGGCCAAGTTGGAAGACCCCTGTTTTAACCCCTGGGAACTGCTGGGATACAAAGGCCAAAATACCCCAGCCCAGGCTTAATCCAGGCAAAAGATCTAATCCCACCTCCCGTTCATATGATGAGTCAACCTGATGGCAACGGGAGGCTGGCAATCTCAAAGCAATGCTACTTGCTCCCTTGCCAGATGTTCTCACCCAGGGCCGATTGTTCTTTCTGATCTTGCCCTTTTTTGCTTTGTTGACTTCGGGTTTAAGGTTTTTGATACCTCCTGATATTTATCATTTGAACTGGAAGCTAACCAACGGGTCGCTTTTCAGATTGAGAGGAGCAGTGCCTACTCAACATGCATGCCAAGAGTTAACCTTCAACCATGGCAGGCAGCTGCCCCGGTCGTCTCTTTTTTTAGGGGGGGGAACCCGCCCAGAGAGACTTCCACCATCCCTTCTCCTGTTAAGCCAGGGGTTCTCAACCTTGGCAACTTTAAGACTTAGGTTGAGAACCCGTGTTAAGCCAGGCCAGCCTCTGCCCTCCTATCCCGAGGAAATCACGTGCATAATCACGGGGTGAGCTGGGACAGATCTGAGCATGCCAAAAAAAAAAAAAAAAAAACAAAGGCGCCAGTGCGAAAGGGCCCCTCTGAGCATATGCAAAGCGCGCCTGGGGATCTGCATTGAAGAAAGCACCCCGGGGCAGCCCGGTTCCCCTCTGCCTCGGGAGGGGGGGGAACGGTCACGTGACCGAGCGGGGAGTCACGTGCTCCCGCTCACCTTTCTCGGCCGCCGCTTCCGCCATGGCTCCGCTTCCCGGCTAGTCCGCTCTGCTTCTCCCGAGGCAGCAAGCAGGCACCGGATTGGCCCCGCCCCGGCCACGCCCACCATCCCCGGGACCGAATCCCCGCCCCTTCCCTCATCAGCCACCCTCTTGGTTCCTCGCTGGCGCTCCTCTTCGCGGGAGGGACATTTCGCCCCGCCTCTAATACCCCGCCCTCCGGAGGTGGGCTCTGGCGAAGGCCCGCCCTTCTGTCTCGTGACGCGGCTCCGCCCTCTTCCCCTCCTCACGCGTCCCCCTGTTTGTAAAGCAGAGCTTTGCGTCCCGAACCACGCCTCCTCCGGGGAGGAGGAGCGGAAGGCTCGCAAGCTCCGCCCCCTGCAGTTGGACACCTTTGGAGGCTGGAGGCTTCTCTGCTCCGCCCTTCAGCGTGAAGGCGTGGGTCGTTCCCGCCTTTTCTGAGGCGGCGCATTTGTCTCTCGCAAGGCGATGGAGGTGGGCGTCTGGGTGTTTTTCTAGCTTCCTTTATTCACAGAAAAACGTCTCAGAAACAATTACTATATCTGGTCATTTATTATTACAGTCCAAGATCAATCATAAAATCATTGGTTTAAATTTAAAATGTGTCCCATAGAATAGAATAGAATAGAATAGAATAGAATAGAATAGAATAGAATAGAATAGAATAGAATAGAATAGAATAGAATATTGGAAATAGAATAGAATAGAATAAAATAGAATATTGGGAATAGAATAGAATAGAATAGAATAGAATAGAATAGAATAGAATATTGGAAATAGAATAGAATAGAATATTGGGAATATAATAGAATAGAATAGAATATTGGGAATAGAATAGAATAGAATATTGGGAATAGAATAGAATAGAATATTGGGAATAGAATAGAATAGAATATTGGGAATAGAATAGAATAGAATATTGGGAATAGAATAGAATAGAATATTGGGAATAGAATAGAATAGAATATTGGGAATAGAATAGAATAGAATATTGGAAATAGAATAGAATAGAATAGAGCTGGAAGGGACCTTGGAGGTCTTCTAGTCCAGCCCCCTGCTCAAGTAGGAGAACTATACCATCTCAGACAAGTGACTGTCTAGTCTCTTCTTAAAAATCCCCAGTGATGGAGCGCCCATGATTTCTGGTGGCAAGCTGTTCCACTGGTTGATTGTCCTCACTGTCAGGAAGTTTCTCCTTAATTCCAGGTTGCTTCTCTCTTTGGTCAGCTTCCAACCATTGTTTCTCGTCCTGCCTTCTGGTGCTTTGGAGAATAGCTTGACTCCCTCTTCTTTGTGGCAGCCCCTCAGATACTGGAACGCTGCTATCAGGTCTCCCCTGTTTCTTCTTTTCTTTAGACTAGCCAAACCCAAGTCCTGCAGCCGTTCTTCTTCGTATGTTTTAGTCTCCAGGCCTTGGATCATCTTAGCTGCTCTTCTCTGAATTTTTTCCAAACTCTCAATGTCTTTTTTGAAGACTTGAGAACACCATGGACAGCCAAGAAAACAAACAAATGGATCATCAGTCTGGTTAACTTTCAGTCCTTACCCAAGGACCCAAGGACATAACCAGGCTCAAGTTACTGTAGTTTGGACATCTTATCTGAACTGGGAAGATAGAAGGAAAGGGAAGAAGAAGACAACCATCCGCAAGATAAATCGGCACAATTAAATTGGTGATAGGTGCACCGTTGGGAAAAGACCAGGTCTGGAACAGATGATCCTTGAGAAAATCTATCTGTGTGGTTGGTAAGAGGGACCATTAACTCGATGGCGCATAATTCATTAAACTGGTAGAGTTTGCTTCCACGTAAATATGCTGAAAATTGCAGCCCAAGGTCTATTTCTAAAGCAATAGACTTCACGTGTTCTGAGTACGGCTAGTCTTTGACGTACAGCCATTCATTTAGTGACCGAAGTCACAACGGCACTGAAAAAAAATGACTCATGTCTGTTTTTCAGCTTAACCGCCATTGCAGCATCCCCATAGTCACGTGATCAACATTCAAGCGCTTGGCCACTAGCATGATGGGTGGTTTCCCCCGGGTCATGTGATCCCATTTGTGACTTCCCAGCCAGCTTCTTGACAAGCCAATTCAATGGGGGATTCCAAATTTGCTTAATGATCGCACGATTCACTTAACAACTGCAGGGGTTCACTTAACTGTGGCAAAAAATGGAGCACAACTCACTTAACAACTGCCTTGCTTAACAACAGTAATTTTGGGCTCAATTGTGGTCATAGGTGGAGGCCTATCTGTAATGCTATGTTAAAACACCATTATTGTGATTCATGCTTGCTTTTTTTTTATATACATTCTCTGAGTAGGGAAGAATTAAGATTTATGTTCAATGCATGCCCACCATCTTTAAAATACCATGTAGTACCACAAGATGCTTTTTCTCTGGTGCAACAGAAGTGGGTTTTCCCCACAGTTCTGTTTATATAGTACAAACATGGATTGTATTTTTAGGCAGGGTGTTGTTTGGGGCATTGATCCTTTGAAACTAATATCCCCCTGGAGATCTGCAGGGCTCCTACAATGCCCGTCTTTGAGAGTTCTTTTAAAAAGTAGCTTTTTCTGCAAGCCTTGAGTTGGATAGACAGGCGCCTATTGTTGTTGGGAACATGGTTGAAGGACTTTATTCCTAAATAGTTGTTTTTATTGAAGAATTTTGTTTTGTTTCAACATTGTGAGGCTGCCAGAATCAACTGGACAAAGTAGGCTAGACATTAATTTATTAATTTAATATTATATACAGACTCAAGTGTATACATGTAATAAAGGCAGACAGAACGGGGGGGGGATACAACAAAATCAGAGAACAATAGTAAACCTGAAGTGACAATAGCCATTAAGATCTTCCTTAGAACTATGTTTCACCAATAGCTTGAAAGATATGATTCCTTTATTGAGAAAAAAAGCATCATAAGTGGGATATTACTGTCCATAAGTCATTTTCATAACCACACCTATCCAGGAGGTGTGACATGAAAAAGAGCGTTAAATAATAAAGTACATTTGGAACAGGCTACCTTATTGCTTTTTGCTTTCTCAAAAAGCAATAAACATATTGGCTTTGCAGATGGCAATGCTGTTGCAGGATTAAATGTTGCTACTTAGTATATAACTATCTTTTTCAGTCTGATATCTTTCCAATTCTTCAAGTGCAAGAACATTCATGCATATTTTTTTGTTTAAAAGGCAGTCCACAATTTCTTTTGTGCCATCTCCAATGCTCCTCCTGTTTGATTTTTCTTACCCTTTCTATACATCTGTAAAATCCCTGTAATTCCTCAGAAATGGTTTGATCTCCCCTGCCTGTTACCTTCTCTGATGCTTTTGTATAGAAAGGATTGAGCTATGCTCTGTAGCAAAGTTTTCCATTGTAGAAAAATTACTTTTACATAGCTGCATGCACTGTGCCAGTCAGCTATTGATATAATTCTACAACCTTTCTTTTAATCAATATTTCTAGCATTTGGAAGCTTCAAGGACATAGTTAAGGAAAAAGTACTTAAGTAAAATCCCTGGCTGGGCTTTGCACCAAAGAGCTTCTATGAAAAACAGCTTTCTTTTGTCCTGTTTCTTCTGTATATTTTGGAATATGAAAGAACGCAGTGGTGTAAAATTCTAACAAAGTTTCTAGGATGTAGACTATAAGATAAAGTACAAAGTAATCAAATCTTTTAAATTAAAATGTTTGCTACATATAAGAACACAAATATTCTGTAACTGCTTTTTCTCAAACTTTCTTATTGTGTCATCTTCTTTGTATCAGTGGGAATTCTCCCTGATTCAATATGGCTTTCTTTTAGAGGTAGTTACTGCCTCAGTTATTTTGTTTCATTGTGATGATTCAGTTCCCATTTCTGGCCCAAATGGCCTAAGCAAGACCTAAGGGAAGAGGAGGAACAGCTGTAAATGCATCTTTTCTTCAATCAGTCTCAAATCCAATTAAATACTGCTGCTCCCTGCTAGGCTGAGGAATCATTTCATTTCACGCATGATAACTCAGAGTTAGGGAGAAGTCTAACTAGATTATATCACCTCCCTTCTTTCTTCTGTTTCCCGTATTGCTCCTTTTAAAACCTCAGCTGCATGTAAAAAAGGGAAGCGTGACTTCTGAATGGTATTGATCTTCATAAATCAATGGGAAAGGGTATTCCTGCTAGCAGATATGTCCCTCCCACAGAGGTAGGGGCTGTGAGCCTGTGATTTGAGACAAGGGAGCTGTCCAGCAAAGGAAAAACAAATGAAAGCAGTGTGGAGCTGTCCAGCTGAGTACCTAGATGGTGAGCAGAGAATAAGAACAGATCAGAAGAAGCTTACAAGAATAAGAGCTGGATATCTGTGGAAAGACACTGTTCCAGTTGCAAACACCAGATTGATCCAGGAAAAAAAAAACAGACCCTGCAGTTGTGTGAAAAATACTAGGAAGAAAGAAAAATACCTGCTAAAAGATCTTACAGCAAATCCAGCATCTGCTAGTCCTTCTTAGACATCAGCTAAAAACCTTCCTCTAGAAGGGATGTTAGGAACCAAGATTCAGGGTGTTGTGTGAATATAGGCACAATAATTTAATCAAGTCTTTTATATTTCATGTCACTGCCACTGTTGTTCCTGTAGTCAACAAAATTGTGGTAGAGACCTAGTAATAGGCATTAAAATATGAGAGTTTAGTACCTATTGCTGGCTTCTAGGGTAGAACAAGATGTGAGATTGGTATATATTTCACATTAATTATCAAGGAATGTTTATCAGGCCTTGTCAATTATTCAGGACACAAGATATTCCTCTGTGGTGCAGACTATTATGTGCATAGAAGGATGAGAGAGTAGTAATGACTCAGCTCTTCCTCTGACCATATCTCTTGGGAATTGGTAGCCTAAGAGAAAAAAAAATTCCCTTTCCCGTTGCTTGACTATCATGCTTTCCCCACAATGGAGCAACACATCAAACTGTCACCAGGCATTTGAATCATTCTTGTTGGCCGTTGTAAAATCTCCTAAGTGACTTTTTTAAAAAATGGAATAAAGTCCCTGCCAAAAGACAAAGAAAAAAGAAATGCTGTGCATAACAGTTGCAAATGCCCCATCTTAGAGAAGTTTCACAAATAGGAAAGAACATTTTCCTCTTATATGTAGAGCTGGAAAATCCAAAAGCGTTTCATAGATATGGGTGCATTTTATGGCAGTTTTAAAGATTAGCTGTTAACCTAAAACTGTATAGTTCTCAGAAATAATCCCCACTCACTGTGCTGTTATGTAATTCCAGCAGAGTGCACGACAGAGGAAGAGGCTGAAAGCATCCATTCATCAACTCCGCAGTGAGATTTATTCCATCAAACTCTTAACTTTCCTTCCACAACCTATTAGCAGTTATTCTAAGTGGTTGCAGGACAGAGAGAAATTGGAAGGAGCTGATCTGTTAGTGCAGCTGATAGTTCAGCTCCTTTTGCTATCTGAGAGCAGCTTCTACTCATGTCAGCTATTAAAAGACATTTAGCAGTAACAGCTCACCAAACTCACTTTTCCTTTTTCCTTCATTTTTGCCATTATCTATTTATGCTTTTCACATTATAAGCCTCCAAGCAGGAATGGACTGTTACTAACTTTATGCACGCTGCTTTGGGATAATAATTCTTTCTGTAATTTAAGTATCCACTATATAACATTCATTTTGGGTGGGATACAGAAGGGACTTAGATGGTCAGTTCTGATATACAGTATTTGGGCTACCAATTATTATTTTTTAGCAGTGTGTGTTCTCTACTGGGCCAGCCAGTTTACTTGTTTTGGTAAAAATCAGCAAAGGCCAAAACTCACTGAAAGGAAAAAGGAATAGGTAAGCAAAAAACATAATTTCTGAAGAGCTTGATTGCATCCAAATTGTAGTCAATGTGCTGGCAATTAGCACAATACAATATTGGCACAGAAATATGGCCTGTAAGAGTTATAAATTGTGCGCTTGAGGTTGTTGAAGAATCCCCAAGGAGTTTCCAGAGGAATATACTGTATACCATTCTATAACAGAAAGCCAGAAAAAGGTCTTTATAGAGCCATGGGCAGAGGAAAAAAAACCTGTTATTTCAATTGATCCCATGATAGGACTAAACTTTAGATTACATAGAACGGAGCCAGGTCAGAGTAAAACCCTGAGCCAAGAATGGATCAGGTGGTCTGGATTGGATAATTGGATCTGTTGGTTGAAAATTCTGGGAATCGCAGTCTTAGTGCATCTGGATGTCATAAGGCATGGAATAATTGCAGCACGGTAATGCATTTTGTTGGAGTCAACTTTAAAAGAACACATACAAATTATTATTAAGCTTATCCAATTTCGCGGCAAGCAAAGTAAAATGTGGGTAGGTAGAGGATAGGACATGCGATGAAAAAAAATCTCTGCAAAATGGGATAGAATTAAGATAGAACAGATGAATTTTTCAACTTCTGCCACAAGAAGTAATATAGTCAGGGCTTTTTTTCTCATAGAACGCCCAGAACGGAGTGCCAGCACGTTTTTTGGATGGAACCTTGTAGGGTAGGCAAAGCGGGTTGTATGATGTGTGTGAGTTCCGGCACCTTTTTTTTTTTTTTTTTTAGAAAAAAAGCACTGGCCATGGTCATTCCTAAATGTGAAAGTAGCAAAATAGCAAAATACTGCTGATAATTTCTTGTGTTGGGAGGAGTATCCAGCAGTGAGGTTGACCAGGTTAATTCCCCTTTGCCTGGCCGACCTCGCAGGGATGTTAGCAGACTAACGTGAAGGGATGTCTATGGAGATTCTCAGTCATCCAGATTATAGCTATCCCAAAGGTGCTTTCTCACCAGGCAACTGGCCTCAGCAACTCTGTGAAAGAGGGCAAATGACCAGCGGTCTGCAAGGAGTATAAATCCTTCCATTCTCCACCATCCAGTCAGAGCTGGAGAAGCTTCTGGAATGAGAAGCGAAATGCCTTCAAAGGAAAACAAAGAAAGTCCAGTTGCCTCCTGGGAAGCTTCCTTGAGCTGGAGAACAGGCAGTGTTTTTTCCCTTCTCTGATGATGATGATAATAATAATAATAATAATAATAATAATAATAATAATAATAATAATAATAATAATAATAGAACTGGAAAAAATTACAAAATATTGCGACCTGGCCATCGAAACTGCGCAATTATGGATGAAAGGTGTAACAGTGGTACCCCTTGTCATCGGGACACTGGGAACTATGTCCAAAAACTTTGCAAAAGACATCAAGAAACTGCAGCTTCCTGCAATAACTCCAGCAATGCTACAAAAAAACTGCACTACCGGGAACCTCTTATATTTTATGGAGGTACCTGGTTGACACCTAGGATGCCAGCAGCAACCCGTGTGAACCATTAGCCCAGCCAGTTTGAATGTTCAGTTGACTGAGGTTCATGTCTAATGAATTATTATTATTATTATTTTATTATTATTAATAATAATAATCATTCTCCTCCTTCTCTTATTAGTCTTTCTAGGATCACGGGTTATCCACCCCATCAACTCCCAAGAAAGTCCGGACTGGGCCAGGGGAAGAGGGCTGGACTAGAAGACCTCCCAGGTCCCTTCCGATCTTATTCTACTCTCTGTTCTACGTTCTTGAAACTCAGCAGCTGAGGAAAGCCCTGGTTGTGGTGGTTGCTGCTGCTGCTGCTGCTGCTGCTGCTGCTGCTGCTGCATCCCCCAGCCCGGGCGGTTCAGGAAGGAAAGCCCCATCCATCCCTGGGCCGGGAAGGAGCCTCCCCGGAGACCCTCTGCTCAGCCTCCCCTCCGGGTAGAGCCGGCGCCCGCCCGCCTCTCTGCTGCGCCTGTGCGCGCAAGGCAGGAGCGCCGGGGCGAGGCGGAGGAGGCGGGCGGCCGGGCAGGCGGCGGGAGTGGCCAGTGGCGCAGGGCCGGGGCGAGCGCGGTGGGCAGAGCCGGGGCGAGCGAGCGAGCGAGCGCCGGAGAGGTGGCGAGCGAAGCCGAGGCCGGGGCCGGGGGAGCATCACCGCCGCCGTCCACCGTCTGCGAGCGGGCCGGCCGAGCAGGTGCGGCGGCGGCGTCGGCGCCTCCGCCAAGATGCTGGAGATCCAGCTGGACGATGGCGGCGTCGGCGGCTACCCCGGGGACGACTACTGCTCGGGCTCGGTGATGTCGGAGCGCGTCTCGGGCCTGGCCAACAGCATCTACCGCGAGTTCGAGCGCCTGATCCGCTGCTACGACGAGGAGGTGGTCAAGGAGCTGATGCCGCTGGTGGTGACGGTGCTGGAGAACCTCGACTCGGTGCTGACCGACAACCAGGAGCACGAGGTGGAGCTGGAGCTGCTGCGGGAGGACAACGAGCAGCTGCTCACCCAGTACGAGCGGGAGAAGGCGCTGCGCAAGCAGGCCGAGGAGGTGAGCCGGACGGGCAAGACCCCCCCCTTCCTCCTCCTCCTCCTCCTCCTCCGCCCTCCCCCCCTCCAGGGCGAGCCGGAGGCCCGAACTTGGCCGCGGAACGGAGGCGGGAAGGCTGCCGGGCCTCTCCGGCCCTCTGACTCGCCAGCAGAGCCGCAGGGCTTCCCCTCCGTCGCATCTGAGCCTCCCTCCGTCCTTCTCATCGGATCCTCAGAGGAGTAGCAGCTGCTGCTGTGGAAGGAGAAGCATCGCTGCTTTATTATGCTGCGAGCCTTCGTAATCGTTGTCCCCCCCCCCGCCCCCCGTTCCTTGGGCCCGAGGGGGAGAAGCCCCCAGCCATGGGCTGAGCTCCAGCGATTCAGCTGTTTTCAGCCTGGCCTGTGTCTGAAAGAGGGCTCTGGCTCCTGTTTCTCTCAGGGTGGATTAAAGTCTTAAAAATAAAAATAAAAATGAAAGCAGGTTTAGAAAAGCATTGGATGAGGTGGCCTAAATCTGGAGGCATCTCGGAGCTTGAATTAGTTGGGAATTGGCTTTCTTTGAAGGGCAAAGAGGAGAGAGGATGACTGGGAAATCTTCCTTGATTGATGGAGAAAAGAGGGGAAGGGAGATGAAGTTGGCTTCCAATGAATAAATGGCATAGTGGGGATGATTTGTTTTCCCCATCGCTTTCCCCCCAAACCCATCAAACTAACAGTTCTGGTGTCAGCCATCCCTTTTTCCTAGCTCCAGCGGGTCAATCATATTTCAGAAGTTTTCACTTCTCATTCTCATCATCAACCTTGATCTGTTCTGCTCAAGATAATAGGAACTGACATCCAACAGTTTGAGAGCCCCTTTTGGTCTGGTAGTTAAGAGACCAGGTTAGAAACCAGGAGATGGTGAATTCTAGTGCCGCCTTAAGGCATGTAAATTGGCTGGGTGACTTTGGGCCAATCACCAGGAGACCGTGAGTTCTAGTGCCTGCCTTGTGCATGAAAGCTAGTTGGATGATTTTGGGCCAATCACCAGGAGTTGGTGAGTTCTAATCCCACCTTAGGTATGAAAGCCAGGTGGGTGATTTTGGACCAATCACCAGGAGACCGTGAGTTCTAGTGCCCTTTAGGCATGAAAGTTGGCTGAGTGACCTTGGGCCAGCCAGTCTCGCTCAGCTCAGCTCAGCTCACCTCACAAAGTTGTTGTGGAAAAAATAGGAGGAGGAGGAGGAAGTATCATGTATATTCACCACCTTCAGTTAGTTATAAAAAATAATAACAGTGGGATTAAAAAACCCTTACAAAAATCAAAATCAGAGGTTGCTAGATGTGGGAACTGCTGGTATATTATGACGGCATTCATCCAAATGCCTTTTCTATCCCTCTTGGCAGCCAACCAAATAGATTGGCTTGTCCCTGTATTAATTCCTGTCTGAAAACTTTAATAATTTATCTTTGGAGGACATCAGAAAGTCACCCAGCTAGTCTTTTGAAAAATACATTTTATCTGTCCCAATTTTTGAAAATATGCTCTCTTTTTTTTCTCTTCTCTAGATTTTCAATTTCAGAAGTTTAGCTTGCTTCCTAGCAACTGCCTTTTCTTCCACTTAGCATGTGGATGTACCATCCATGCCTTTCTAATCCTAGTGAAAAGAACAGGGCTGATAAAAATGCCAGCAAAAATATTCTTTCAATCATTGCATGGAATAAAAAGATACATTTGTAAACATAGGAAGAACCAAATACAAAAAGGGCTTTATTTGGTGGTGGCAGGTGGCCAGAAAGCACATCTGAATAACATAGTAGATACACTAGATCTGCAAGGATTTCTTGGCCCCGCTAAATTGTGTGAAGTGCTATGTGAATCCAGCCAATCCAGCAACTTGGATTTTCTTGTTGAGAACAAAAACCAAAATGGAGTTACAAGGCTGAATTCAGTTCACCCAGTGACCGATTCATTTAGTGTGCTCTGCTTAATATGTTAGGCGAGTTCAGACACTATTAGTTGCGAGCAATGGTTTCAATTTTCATGTGCCATGCAATCTTCATCAGATTGTTATTTTCTACAAACCGTGGTTAGGCAATAAACACGTCTGGCTTTGATGGGTGAATATATTTGGGACTTCCGAGAACCTTCAAATTGCTTTTGTACATCATGTTTATCTTCTAAAGTCCTCCAATTGCATCCTGCAGTTTTGTAGACCAGTGTGGTTTCGATTTCATTATTTTAAAATGTTGCTTTATGGATGATGTCTTGTTGAGATGGGAGGCTAGGAGCTTTAATGTGGAAGATGGTGCTGTCAGGATGGATCTTTTTTTTATTTTTCAAGATTCATCTTTCTTGGATGTGTCTTTCTATTAAGTCAGCGTGGTATTTCTACCCGTGGTGTGGCTTGGACTGAGATGGGCAGCTGTGCATTGAAACAGAAATGAGAGCTCCCAAATAAAAGCACTTTTGTGGCTAACACACTCTGACAACCACTGAATTGCAAGTGTATTAATACAGTTCCTTTAATCTTGCCCAAATTAGAAACAAATCCAATTTCTCATTCTCAACAAGTTTCGGTATATTTTTTATGACTGTGATCTTGCTTTATGTGGGGTAAGCTCATAAAATATTATCACCATGATCCAGGCAAAGTCAAAACCAGTGGGATTTACCTTCTGTAGGGGCATGTGTGTAGGCTTGTGTTATTGAGGTTGTGCTGATTTCAAATAACCATGTTAAAAGAGCTACCTGCTTCTCTGGATAAGACAATTAGAAAAATTTGATGCTTTTTGTCTGGGCCAGGTCTCTAGATCCTAAGAGTAGGAAAGAAATGGTTGGTTGTTACAAAATTATGACTATTACAGAAGTACAGAAAAAGAATGAGCTGCAAGGTGTTTTTATGTTACCTGGGTAAATACCTTAGCACAAATAACCTGGATATTTTGGTTTTCGTTCAGTTTATACTTGTGAACTAAAAGTATGTAAACCTATCAGTTATGGCTTAGTGACATGTGCCTATGCAACTATTATGACTCAATGAACCACGGTTAACATGAACTACGGCATAGTGGGAAATATGAATCTATGGTTTGTCAAACAGGTTTTTATTTGTTAATTTTTGCAATTCTCTGATGGACGGTGGTGAGAATGGTAGAAAAAACAAGTGAAGCTGTGGTAGAAGAGAGGTGTGAGATGCATATCTCCCCCAAATCCATAGACATACACATAAAAATGTCCTGAATTGTTCTGAATTTTCATGCTTCCTGAATTGAATTTTTCTAGGATTCCCCCTTCCCCCAAACAGATCAGAAAAGAAACAAACACTGTGTGCTGTTCTCCTTTTTTCTTCGTGGGAACTAGGAAGGAGCTTGTCTTGAGATGTTTTCTCAAATTACTTTCTTGGCCGAAGGTCAAACAACTTTTATCTGGCTTGGCTGTCCTCTTATCCTTCAAATCCATTTCCTTTACCCTCTACACAAAGGTGTGTGTATCTATTACAATTATTAAATTCCTGAAGTTATTGATGGGGAATATGCTTCTTAGGGAATTCTGGGAGTTGAAATCCATACCCTTCAACCTGGAACTGGTTTAGTTTGGGAAACCCTGTTACCTATATGACCTCTACTGTCAGAATAGAGTGGATTTTAAGCCTTGATCTAATTTGTTTGATTTTGGCTTGGCTTCATAAATTTCACACATTTCAGTAAACCCCGATTAAGCAAACCTAGACAATTGGGAACAATCTTAATATTCCGTAGAGTCATTGTACCTATTTAAAGCAATGTTAATTACTGGGTTGAGTTGCAGCATTCTCAGAGATTTTCAGTGCAAAAAAGGGCTTTTCCACTACTTGGTCTAGCTAGAGACACCAGATAATTCCACTTAGAAATTGCACACGCACACACACCAAGAAAAAAAAGCTTATTAATACTTGTTAATTTGTGAAACTGATTGCCACTGACATTTGAGAGAGGTCAAATTTAGAATGAGTCTATGCCTTTTGCCTATTTAGCAGCATATTGTTTAAACAGGAATATGGCTGTCTGGGACACAGCCAAAGGATTTTCACATCATCTGCTACTAGATTTTTTTAAAAATCAAAATACGTATTGGAGCATTTTATCTTCAAAGTGTATACAGTTTCCACTGAGTTGTCATCCCTCCCCAACTAGGCATTTGCAGCTTATGACTTAAATAGGCAGAAAAGAAATAAAACTCCGGGATGCTGAGACTCTGTAATAAAAGATTTTAGCATGGTTTGGCTTTGAATGATAATCACGTTTGTAGACATTGGTTCATTTCCACTTCTTTGCCAGCATAAAATTAGAATTATTCAGGTAGTCAAGATCTCTGGATTGGTCTGTTTTTATTAAGAATACAGTAGCATCATAGACTGATTACGAATACATTGTACTGTGTTACTATTTTGAAAACTAACTTTTCTTCAAGTTTCCAGCCAAAGAAAGGACAACAGAATAGAATTCAGTATTTTATTGACAAAAAATAAAGAGACCATAGGTACGTAATAGACTAGATTCCTTACCGTCTCCTTTCTCCATTGGAACTTTCTGAAAGCCAGCGATGGATATTAAACAAGCGTTTTTGTTGATTACTTGCCACTTCCCCAAATTTATCAGATTTAATCACTCTGTCGTGTAAAAACAGTGAAGAAAAACAAGTGTCATTCTGTCTGATCACAGAGCGGTGTCTTGATGGATGTTTTTCCACTAGGTCAGGGGTTCTCAACCTTGGCAACTTTAAGACTTCTGGGAGTTGAAGTCCACAAGTCTTAAAGTTGCCAAGGTTGAGAACCCCTGCACTAGGTAGTGTAGAGCAGGGGTCCCCAAGCCCCTGTCCGTGGACCAGTACTAGGCCGTGCCATGCCAGCAATCGGTCTGCACAAACAAGCAAAGCCCCATCCACAGGATGCAGGCGGCACACAAAACCACGCCCCCTCTGGTCCACAGGAAAAACCTCTCTCCCTGGAACTGGTCCCTGCTGCCCAAAAGGTTGGGGACCTCTGGTGTAGAGTGCGAAGAAAGGTTGCAATTCAAGGTGCTGGTTATCAGCTTTAAAGCCCTACGTGACTTTGGGCCAGGCTATTTTGAAGGACTGTCTCTCCCCTAATACATCTACCCAGCCCACCAAGACAGGAAGGCAGGGCAAGTGACAAGTTCCCGTCAGTTAGGGGTGTACATCTGGTGGGACTACAGAAATGGGCCTTCTCAGTGGTGGCTCTTCTTTATGGAATATCGTTGTCCCCCAAGGTACAGGTGGCCCCCACCCTGTTGCTTTTTTCAAAGGGCGATTAAAAACATGGCTCTGTCAGCGAGCCCGGGGCCCTGAATGGAGCTGGAGCCAACCCAGTGGCTGATTTGATTGTGTTGTTGCTGTCATGGAAACTGAGGGGTGGGGGCGTTAATGGTTTTTTACTATCTGATGGATTTTTTTAAAAAGAAATTGTAAATTTTGTTGGGCGGCTGTGAAACTTCGTTTAATAAATAAAGGGGAAATGGCAGAGCCAGAGGGGAATCAGCCGGTGACACTAGCATGGTTCAGCAGGGGGTCCCAACAAATGAAACCAAGATGAAATAGAAATTGGTAATGCAGACAGCCGGTTTTATAATGGAGACTTTTGTACCAGCACAAGGAGTGGGGGATAGTGCTTCAGATCGATAATGGGGAACTGGCCAAAGGCCTCAAGATTGTAGATATCTGTTACCATCTTTGTGTTTGCCTTCGAGTCTGCATCCAGCACTGCAGACAAAGGAAGAAATGTTACAGTGCAGACAAAGTTTTTTTCTGCAAAGCCAAAACAAAAAAAAAATAATATTTTTTTTTATAAAGAACAAGGCCTCAAAATACTGACTTGTTCTGACGACACAGCTGTTATATGCTTAAAACACATGCATTTTCATAGGAAAAGTGCACTATTTGTAAGTAAGAAGGGACTGTCTTTGAAAGGATGACAGCTCGTAGTAAAAAGTCACACTTTATCTGCTCACTTCACCCATTTCTGTTATTTATGTCTTCAATAGAAATTCATTGAATTTGAAGATGCACTGGAACAGGAAAAGAAAGAGTTGCAGGTTCAGGTGGAGCACCTGGAATTTCAAACACGGCAGCTGGAGCTGAAGGCCAAGAATTATGCTGACCAGAGTGAGTAAAGCCATTCCCAGAGCTTGGCCATTCTATTGCATTCTGTACACAGATTTTATTAAATTTGGTTGGATTTCCCTGGGTGCCTCATGAACTGCATCATGACAAACCCCTGGTTGGCTTCAGAGGTAAAACATTTACTGGTAAATGTTAAAAGGTTCCTGCTTCAATTCCTGGCCCTCCAAATAAGTTTGCTTAGGGAACCCAATCCAAATCTGTATAAAGAAGCCACTTGCCTTAAATCAGCCTGTGCTCTGACTAGGCTCAGGGTGTGGCTATCTCTAGCTTTAGACTGAATCTAAGAAGTCTACCTGAAAAGTATGTGCTGTATTAATTAATTAATTAATTAAGCCAGCAGGAAATCCAGGCACAACCTATTCTTTTGTTCATTTGTAATTTTATAACAAGGCCTTGGGAGTAAACCAGAGCAAGCTTGAAGACGTCATCTCATTCCATTTATAAAGTTGTTAGTATCATCTTTCTCTCAGAGTGCTCTGTTTCTCCTCAACCCACTTTATTTTCTTTTTAAATAATGAACAGTTTCCCGGTTGGAGGAGCGTGAATCTGAAATGAAGAAAGAATACAACGCCCTACACCAGCGGCACACAGAGGTATCTCCTCTTTACTAGGAGTGGATGAAAAGTTGATTATTATTAGTTGGAATGTACAGGTCTAGGAGTAAATGACAGCAGTAACCCTAGCTCCTTTCAGATTTGTGGGACTAGGTTCCCATCGTCTCTGATCTTCTGTTCTAGTGTGGTGGGTATTGGGGTACGATCCTAGCTGGAAGTTTGTAAGTTCTGGTTCTGCTGTATGGAAAATCTAAAACACATTATTATTATTATTATTATTATTATTATTATTATTATTATTATTATTATTATTATTATTATTATTATTATTATTATTATTATTAATGCCGACAGGCTTGGGGGGTATGAACTCTGTTCTGCCCCCAGGCCGAGGAATCTCCTTCCATCGTTGATTGTTTATTTGACTGTGTTTGCATGTTGTATGTGTGGATTTTTCGATTGGATCTAACTATTATTATTAATTTTTATTTATACCTGTATTATTGTTGTGAGCCACCCTGAGTCTTGGGAGAGGGGCGGCATACAAATTTGATAAATTATAATAATAATAATAATAATAATAATAATAATAATAATAATAATAATAATAATAATAATAATAATAATAATAATAATAATAATAATAATAATAATAATAATAAAAGAAAAGCCATTTCCCAGATCAGAAAATGTTGGACTCGGGTTGGACAATTCTAAAGTGGAGTGGAAATCCAGATTAAGTACTATCTTGCTTTTTCTTCCCCTTCTTCTGCAGATGATTCAAACTTATGTGGAGCACATTGAGAGATCCAAGATGCAGCAGGTCGCTGGAAATAGTCAAAACGAGAGTGGTCTGTCTGGGAGAAGGTAGGGGGCCCCTTGGCTCTGCCCCCAAGGAAGTAGAGTTTCAAGGCGAAAACACTGTTCTGATCTTGCGTAGATGTTTCTCTTTAAGTAAATGAAATGAGCATCTTGGGAAGATACCTGAACCGGGCTGCATCTTTGAGCCTCAGCCATTTTGGAACAGGCTGAATTATGATGGTGGGACCTGCATGGGGAGAGAGTGAAGGGAAAATGCTTGAAATGCCTGTAGTTGTGTTACACAACATGTTTCACTGTCCCACTTGGCATGGTCCTTGAAAAGCTGGTTTAGGCTTTTGTCTCCAGAGGTTCAGTACTGGGTCCAGATGTTGTGAAGCATGATTTCAAACAAAAGGATAGCGAATGAGAATGCATTTCGTATCACAGCAGAGTTAAAAAAAAAACGATTTGAAAAGTTTGAATGTAAATTCCTTTAAGAAGTCCCCCCCCTATTTTTTTCCCCGAACTTACTATTTCCTTCTTAAGAAGTCTGGCTTCTCTGAGATTAGAAACAAACATTTTAAAGTAGAGTCCCAAAGGCCAAAATGTTGCAAATGATATTTGTGTCTTCCCTGTCTAGCTGAAGAGCTCTAAAGTGAGGTTATGCACACTTTGAAAATAATTTGGAAGAAGCACTTGCTGAGGCGAGAGTCAATAAATCCCCTTGAAGTTAAGGCAACTCTTAAAGCAGCTGTACCTTTTTTTAAGGCTTGCAAGAATATTATAAAAGGGCCAGGCTCCTTCACTGAAGAGCTATACTTGTACAGGCAGTCCTTGTCCTATGACCACAATTGAGGCCAAAATTTCTGTTGCTAAGTGGGACTGTTGCCCAGTGAATTTTGCCTTTTTTTATGGCCTTTCTTGACACGGAATCACTGCAGTTTGTAAAATCAACAACACGGTTGTGAAGTGCATGTGGCCTCCCCCATTGACTTTGCTTGTCAGAAGGTTGCAAAGGGTGATCACATGACCCTGGGATGCTGCAACCGTCATAAATACAAGTCAGTTGCCAGGCATCTGAATTTTAATACTGCAACGGTCGTAAGTGTGAAAAAACGGGTCATGTCGCTTTTTCCAGTGCCATTGTAACTTTGAACGGTCACTAAATGGATCGTTGTAAGTCGGGGACTGCCTGTACAAGGTCAAAAGCTTTTCTGATTCAGTCATAACAGCTTACAGCCTGTGGTGGGGAATGGATCCCAATAAGGATTATTATCGGCACTCTCTGGCTTTCAGCTGCCTTATGTCTTCGGCAGGGACAGACCCCCCCCCACACACATAAAATGCAGTTATAAGTTACACAAATGGGGATAGAACTGAGATTGAGATCATGGAGGCAGCAGGGCCATTCATTTCTTCTACACTGGACAAGTTGTCCATCTTTGGAATGAATAGATGGATGACTTGCTTCCGGGGAAGAGAAAAGAATGTCATTTAATTAAATCCCAGTGGGTTGTGGGGATTGCTATCCTGTGTAAATCTTCTGTGACACCCCTCCCCTGCCAACCAGTATCAGGAGTCTTTTCCCTTCATCCCAGTCAGTGCATGTTCTTTTGGATTTGGCTTGGGTCTGGCTGTGCTTGTATTCCGCAGTTCCTGTTGCTTATCTCACCTCTGCATGTGGTTTGCGCTTTTTTAGAAAAAGCGGAGACATATGGTACCCTTCAGCGCATAAGTGTGTGTATGAGCACAGACCATGTTCCATAACTCCTGAGGCTATTGAGGATAAGGACATTTTTCCATGTGATGATGGGACCACACAGACGTGCATTTCTTGGGACTTGTTTCCATTGGAGTTTCTTTCGATTTGTTCAAGAAGCTTACCTTGCGTTGTGCAAGCCAAAAATAATACGGCAACAACTGATTCAGACAGGCGGATTTACTACAGGGCGAGCACAGGGATTGAGGATCCCTTTAAGACAATCTTGGCCACTTGAAGATGTGTGGACTTCAACTCCAGAATTCCCCAGCCAGCTCCCAGAATTTTGAGACTCGGGAGTCCACACATCTCCAAGTGGCTGGGAAACCCCACCTTAGGAAAACATTATTGGAGTGTAATGAGATATAAGAACATATATTTTTCTGGTCTGCTTATGAAATTTGAATTCATCCACATATCTTGTGGATGAGAGGAACTCCTGAGATTTCAAAAACCGTTTAGTTTATTGAGTATGGGAGAAGCTAGGCATAGGATGCATTAGATCAGACATGTCAAACACAAGGCCCAGGGGCCGGATGCAGCCCACAAAGTGGTTTCATGTGGCCCGCAAAGCCATCCTGGAAACAGTGAGGGAATGGTTCCCGCTGCCTTAGCCCTGGCCCAGGCCGGCCGGAAGCCAATGTACAATTTTGTGGTGGCCATCTATGCTGAAATGCATTCAGTCTTAGCTCCACAAGGCCATCTGGAAACAGCAAGAAACCAGCCCCTGCCGTGTAGGCCCCGCCCCCTAGGTGCATGCTGGGGAGGGGTCCCCCTTTGTGAAGAATGAAGAAATGCACCATGCCTTGGCACTTGCCCCAGTCCCCCCCTTCTGCCAGAGACCCTCAGATCTGTCCTACTCCTGCCCAGCCCCCCACAGGCACCCTTGACGCGAACGATATAGAGCTGGCCATGCCCACCCAATAGGCCACACCCACCCAGTAGGCCGCACCCACCCTGGCCACACATCCCCTCCCAGGGCAACTGCAATGCTCATGCGGCCCTCAATGAAATTGAGTTTGACACCCCTGCGTTAGATAGAGACCAAGAGTAGTCCAAGCATTTTGCTAGTGCTATGAATGGTCTAGGAGAAACTTATACTAACTCTAAGAAGATGTTGATAGTTACCATTGGGACATATAAATGTGGAATGTTGATCACTAAAATGTGAAATAATATAAAGCCAAACGTAAGAGTCAACCACCCTGTTTTCTGCTCTTTTTTCATTCTTGCTCTTTTTAAAATTTTGAGTTTTTCCCTGACATTTTGGTAATTTCTAAGCCTTTTTGAGAACTCACTGATGGAATATGTACCTCCGCCCCCAATAAATAAATTTCTTGAGTTTTAGATGAAGGCAATCAGAAGCCAACCTATGAATTTACTTGCTTACCCAGTTGTCACCATTAGAAGGAAATTTGCAGTTCTTACTAGCGCATACAGTATATCTACCCATGTGTGTTTCCTGGTACAGCTTTAGGAGAGTTAGAGAAAACTATCAATCAGCCATATGAAATATTATATTGGAAAACCATAATTAGAACTTCAGGAGTATTTATTTCCACATAAAAGAAACTGATTGATTTTGGAATGTTTAATCTTCTCTCTCTCTCTCTCTCTGCTTTCATCATCTAAACTTAGCTCCATTGGATTAAAAAAGAAAAAGGAATCACACAGAGAGAAATACATATTTATATATCCCTGGGATTATGAAGAGAGTTGAGCATTAAGGGTTAAGTCCAGTGTGAGTCTTCCATTCAAGTCATCTCTGTCCTTCAATGTAAAATAAGTACATTATGAGATCTAGTCATAGATCTTTCACGTGTAACTATTATCAAGTCCAAAAAAAAATATTCTTATTTGTCCCACTCTTAAGAAGAAGCTAGAGCTGAAAACTATGATGTGTTCCTTATTTCTGATCCCTGGCTTGTTTCAAATAATTCTACTCCAACACCAAAATTCTAGAAAACTTTGGCTTACTATATTTTGCAAATGCTATACAGTTGCCATCTTCTGCCATGAAAGCAGAGGCCATTGGTTGAACGATAAAAGCGTGGAATCAGTGTCGAAACGACTATTTCCAATCTTTGCAAAATGTCATATGCTGATGTACACTAAAGAAACATCATTTTTCTTCAGATAAGAGACCAGCAACGCAGTGTAGCTGTACGTACAATAGTATCATCCTTGCTTCACACTGTGCTTGTGAGGCTGTGGGCTGGTGTGTCAAATCTCTATTCAAAGGAGCATGTTGTCTGAGCATGTCGGTGCGTGCTTGCATGACTTTTGCACTCTAATGGTTATTCTCTTGTCTTGCTTCTTGTGCCATTACCTCCCTTGTGTTGGCTGTTCTCTGTTTGTCACTTCAGTCACTACCCATCATGGAGAAAAAGGTAATTTGGCAGACTCTTCTGAAGGGGTTGAGTTTTCTCTTATCATCATCTTCATGTTCATCATCATCATCATGGAACTTCTGATCACCAACCATATTTTGCTGTTCTGTACTGTTTTCTGAAGATCATTCCTGAGCCCTATTGAGCACAAGTTCAGAGTGTGAATCAGGCCTGGTAGCCATACCTATCGCTTCCATACGTTGTGTTTAGAGTGTTGGGAGGCCTACTTGCCCCAGTGTCTGCGCTGACCCATCATATCTGAAGTAGCAACAATAGGCACCGTTTAAAATGGTTCTTATTTAGATTGGTAAGATCTCAATTCTGCAGTATTGGGTGATCTTATAATATTTACAGAGGTTCCCCCCCCCAGTTTTTCAGCATTGGTGGGATGTTACAACTGTTGTTTTGATGCCCAGAGACAAAAATTAACTGGGGTACCCTAAAATATAGGGGAAAGATAATTCTTTTTTATTCCCCCTAAGAAGGTTGTAAGAGCCCCTCTTAGCCTCCAGCTAGGGTAGAAGTCCATGTCCTAGTGTGACAAAAATGTTGGAAAGGAGAGCAGTGTGCAGATTTTGTTGACTACCCACCAGTCAGTTACATTTGTTCCTACTCATCCCCTCTTACTCTCCACAGGGGAATTTAAAGGAATCTCATCGGCCTTTATCCCCACTGTTTCTTCCAGAACCTTCAGTTGTACATTTGAAGTTCTGGTTTGCTTCTCAGCTGGATTCAGTCCCCATTTGGAATCAGTCAAATGAAGCTGAGTCACAGGAGGAGAAGTTTGACTCTCATTTCAACAATCTCCACTCTTTATCTTTAGGATAAGAAAGAAATATGTTTATAAAAACCTGGTTGAAACTGGAGTTCATTATTGTATCCAAATCTCTTCCTCCCTCAAACAAACTAAAAACATTGGTGAGATAGGGCTGGAAAAGGGCACTTTTTTGTGGGGGGGAAAAGCCACCCCCTCCCCACATAGAGCTCTTTGGGAGAAACCTCCCTGGTTTTTTTTGGGCTTGGCTAGCAGAAGAGATTAGACAAAAATGATGTTCGATATTTAGCATTTCAACGTACTTTGGCTGTGTATAAACCACATTCTCATGTTGGGTCATAATAGGATTTCTTGAGGAATTCCACATTATTTGAGCACATCAGTTGTATTTTGCTAAACCAGGAACTGGAGAATTTATATTTTTGCCCTACTTTCAACTTTGAAAATGACAGCAACTGGAAGATGAAACACATCCCCATTGGGAAAAACAAGGGAAAAAGAAAGGATAGGAACCAGTCTTGATAGATTTATGCTATCTGACTTTCATTCTTACCTGTCAATCTGTCCTAACATAGTCAAGATGGATCAAGCGACATATTAAGTGCCTTATAGCATCCCCTTGTTCTTTCTACTGTATTTGTATCTTATTTCTGTGTCAAAGTATCTGAGTCATGGGCTGAGCTTCTCCTTCTCTTTTATTTTCATAGCGACTCCACTAGCTTAAATAGGATGTTATTGAGTAACTGAACCCAAGATAATTTCAAGGCTAAGCAAGGCTATGGATTCTTACTTGATGGCTCCCCAAATCGTTGTCCAGTACTTTTAGCTACTCTGCCACAGCCAATCTGTACTTGAGATTGAACAGAGAAAGAATACAATGTTCTGCGCTTCTTGTCATGATTTAATTAATATGATTTGGGGCCATTTTTCATGCATTCTTTTGATCTTAACAAGATCTACAATTCAGTGGCAGAGCACATGTTTCGTATGCAAAAGGACCCGGTCTACCTCCTAGCACTTCCAAGACAATCTGAAAAAGGGTCTTATTTAAAATACTGACAAAACCCACATGCCATTTAGAGCAAGACAAACAACGTTTGTTCCTTAGGGCATGGGCAAGATTTGAAACCCATTTTTCAAGAAGCCAGTTACTACGGTAGCAAGGTCAATCTGTGCCCCTCCCCACCGCTTCCTGGTGAAGAGAGTAGCAGAGAAGAGAAAAAAAATGGGAGTAAAGATGAAAGATCTTTTCATTTAGTTTTGGTGGAATTTGAACCCACCCAGTTTGCTTTAGTCTTGTCCATCAGACAGGCTTTAACAGAAGGCAGCTCTCAACACATCTTGAGGATCTGGTCTCTGTTCAACGTGATTGAACTTGGTTAGTACTTTGATGGGAGATCATACTTCTAGTACGACACCTATATTACTACTACTTTGTCTATTAGAATGTGATAGAAACCAGAAGTATTTGATATCTAACAGCAAATGTAAGTGCTTAGCTAAATGTCATTAACCGTGAAAAGCTAAATGGAAAAATCCAATGACTGAGCACCTATGTGCTGTTGTCAAAAAAAACTCATATGGACGCAACCATTACACCACCAGAAATTGCACCCAGTTTCAAAACTTGAGTTTATTTGACTAAAAAGAACTAGTAGACCAGCTTGCTGTATGCCTCCCAAGATTGCTTTTCGTGAGATGGGTGGCTATACAAATTTGATTAATAAATACACTTGAAATAAGGAATATTCTTACCTTAGTGATCAGGAATGTGGATAGGAAAGATCACCATGAAGTCTATTTATTCCCCAAGTGCTGGTGTTGAAGATTTCAACACCTAGAGCATTTCCCCAACTAACTTGGAAGTTGTTCTTTAAATGGGAAATGGCTGCCATTGTGAGACAGTTGAAATCATTGACCTGATGCCTCTAAGACAGTGTTTCCCAAGCTCAGCGGTTGCAGAGTCTGAAAGACACTGCTCTAAGGAATGATATGGAAGCTGCTTTGGTATGCCATCTCCCGAGAGTCTGTTTTGTTACGAGCTGGAATTACGTGGATTCATTTCAGCTCAAATTCAAATAAGAGGCAGGTTGATATACAATGGACCCTAAAGAGCACTTGAAGGCAATTTCTAGGGTCCTTGATGCTGTGTGAGTTTGATGGTTTTCTTGAAGATGTTTAACTGCCCAACTAGGTAACATCATCAGTGCTAGGAGGGAGTGGGCTTACCACTGATCACGTGATCTAATTGGGTAATGAAACAAGCTCAGAGAGACCAAGGACCCCACAGTTCAACCCTAAGCTACAAATATTCTCTTCTACTGAGCATTGTCTCCTGTTGGAGCAGGGCGTTGGACTAGATAGAAGATCTCCAAGTCCCAACACTGTTATCCTGAATGTTATTTACTATGGCAAGTTTTTTTTTTATTTTGTTGCTTTTCATACATTCAAGCTTTCCATGCTTCGCTGACTCTTTCCCCTCTCTTTTCTCTTGCTCTCTCGTTCTAGCATGAAGAGGCGTCCTAATTCTCTGAACATCCCCCTCACAGATGATATGGTACGTGGGCAGGTGGGGGCCAAGATTGCCCCCGCAGTGGACCACTGGCACCTGAGTGACCTCAGTCAGCTGCAGTCCAACTCCATCTACAAGGTTTTTTTTACAACTATCATGGAAATGAGAGCTTCCCTGCCTACTTGTTGAATTGTGTTTTCCATCAGGGGAGAAGGACCCTTTGTGTCTGTAACCCTTTGCAGCCTAAACCATTCCCCCCCCCTTACCTTTGTCTACCTTTTGAGGAACAGGCAATGTACAGCCCTTCTAGAGGTGAAACTCGAAAAATTAGAATATCGTGCAAAAGTTCATTTATTTCAGTAATGCAACTTAAAAGGTGAAACTAATATATGAGATAGACTCATTACATGCAAAGCAAGATAATTCAAGCCGTGATTTGTCATAATTGTGATGATTATGGTAAATTGACAATTTAAATAAAGGAAAAATAAAAGGCTGGTTAATAGCTGGTCTGAGAACCCACAGCAGTGGATTAGCTCCTAACAAGTTGCACTGCTCTTCAACAACTATTAGTCTTTTTTTCTCAGGTTGGAAGTGGTGATGTGGAGAGAAATCTTTTTTCTAAGTTGGCTGGATAACACCCTAGGCCTTGTATTTGTAAGATCACTTTAGACTAGTGGTCCCCTTGTCTTGGTGATATTGTTGGACTCAAAATTCATATCTGTCTCAGCTGCTAGAGTGGATTGCTATTACGCTGTGCAGTTGAAAGATAAGCAACCTGCTGTCCCCCAAATGTTATGAACTTTTGATTTAATGCCAAGGGTTAGTGGGAATTGTTCAGAATAACTTATATATTAAATAAGTTTAATATATTGGAGGGTTTTTTGGAGATGATGAAAAGGAAGCGGTAATTAATTAATTAATTATGCGCCGTACTGTGTAGGGGATATGATATGGGTTTTAATAGCATATTTAGAGGCCTGCTTTAAGTCTCAGAAGAAGTTGTAAGGAGGTGCAGCCACTTCTGGGTGCCGTGCGTGATCACTGACTTAATTTTGGAAACCCATCGCAAGCAAATAGAGTTGTAGCCAGAATAATCTGGCCCGTTTCTAGCAGCCTGCTGGGCAGAAGGGAAGTTGCAGGGGAGAAAAAAGTTTTGGGCACTTGCTCAGCTGGGCTTTGGCAATGCCAACATTCAGGCTCCAACAGATTCATTGCAAGACGTTACGGTCCTGACAACAAAAAATGTTCCTCAGCCATGAAACTTTGTGTCATATTGGCCCCCGTTGTTCATTTCATGGTTTCCATTACTGCTGCTTGGCGTCTTACGCTCGTACTTCTTAATGCTCCAAAGGCAGCAAAAGAGCCAGGAAAAAAATTGATTGGTGTGGCTATCTGGGTTTTGGTGGACAGCTCGATGAAGATGTCAACCCAATGCGCAGCAGCAGTAAAAAAAGCAAATTCCATGCTTGGCATGATTAGGAAGGGAATCGAAAATAAGTCAGCAAGTGTTGTATTGCCTCTGTACAAATTGATGGTGAGACCACACTTGGAGTACTGTGTACAGTTCTGGTCACCACACCTCAAGAAGGATATAATGGAACTGGAAAAGGTGCAAAAAAGGGCAACAAGAATGATCAAGGAAATGGAGCGCCTCCCTTATGAAACCAGATTGCAACGCCTTGGTCTCTTCAGCCTTGAAAGACGGCGTTTAAGGGGTGACTTGATCGAAGTGTACAAAATCATGCATGGGATAGAAAAGGTGGATAGAGAAAAATTCTTTTCTCTATCACACAATACCAGGACAAGGGGGCACTCCCTAAAGCTCATAGCTAAGAAAGTGAGGACAAATAAAGGGAAATATTTCTTCACCCAGAGGGTCGTTGATTTATGGAATTCACTTCCTGAAGGGGTTGTGACAGCTGTCAGCCTTGACAGCTTCAAGGCAGGGCTAGATAGATTCATGGAGGCCAAGTGTATCGGTGGTTATTAAAACGGATGTCCATGTGCCGCCTCTATGTTGGTTGAGGCAGGCAGGATTCCCTTGAGTACCATTTGTTGGGGGTCAAGGGAAAGGGAGGGTTTTGCCTTCTTTTTCTGCTCAAGATCCCCATGTACAATTGGTGGGCCACTGTGTGACACAGAATGCTGGACTCGATGGGCTTTGGCCTGATTCAGCATGGCTCTTCTTATGTTCTTATGTATCTTGCCTTTCCCCCCCCCTCTCCCCTCTCTGCAAACCACATTGCGCGCCAGTGTCCACCTGATGAAATGTCAGAATCCGGACAGTCCTCTGCAGCTGCCACGCCGAGCACCACGGGAACAAAATCGAATACCCCCACGTCATCAGTGCCCTCTGCTGCTGTGACACCCCTGAACGAGAGCCTTCAGTCAATGAATGACTACGTCACTTCCAAAAATAACAAACGGTCACGGGAGAAACGGAACAGCCGAAATATGGAAGTGCAGGTGGTCCAGGAGACAAGGAACGTGAGCATAGGTAGAGTCGGTCTGTCTGCTTAACTCCTTTACTGTGGGCACAACGGCACACCTCAGAAATGACATTTAGTTGCCCGCTCTCAAAGTGAAACACATACATGACGCACACCTAAAACATTGGAAATTGTTGAAGACGCATTTATGCCGACAGGCTTGGGGCGTATGAACTGCACTCTGCCCCTGGGCCTAGGAAGGTCCCTCCATCAGCGACTGTGTGTTCACTGTGTTTGTATGCTGTATGAATGTAATTAATTTTATTGTATTGTTATTGTTAGCCGCCCTGGGTCTTAGGAGAAGGGCGGCATAGAAGTTTGAATAATAAATAATAATAAATAAATAAATACTATGTACAACATAGGTATAGACCCACACCCCTACAGATACATAGCAAATAAATATTAAATACTGTCCATCTTGAATATATAATGAAAGGCGAAAGCGTGAGAGTGCCCAAATGTTAATCACCTGACTGTCGGGATGCAGTGAAGTATGAGGAGTGATTGTAACGTCACTTTCTTCAGTGCTGTTGTAACTTTGAATGGTTACTGAATGAGCAGTTGTAAGTCAAGGACTAACCTGTATGTGTGTGAGAGAGACAAGATGAGGCCGGGTGATATTTGGGATGCCCTAAAACGCAGATTGGGTTACTCGATGTTTTTCAAGAGAAGGAGAAGAGCAATGACACGTGTTTAGTCCAAGTGCTTTGTGGGCTCCAGAGCATACATGGTTCCCCGTGCCTTTGTTACAGGAATGGGAAGCAGTGACGAGGGATCGGACTTCCAAGATATTGACTCTACTCCAGAGTTGGACATGCAGGATCCTAGACTGGAGCGCACAGGGAACAGGTTGGAAAGCTTTGGGGGCAAACTTAATCATTTAAAGGGTTCAAATCGTGGGGAATCATTGAAACAGACACAGATAATTTACGAAGCTGGTCTGTTTCTATGCACTGTCATTTAAATCAACTACTTGTAGAGTAGCTGTCCTTCTTAAACAGTGTTTCTCAACCTTGGCAACTTTAAATGTGTGGAGGTCAAATCCCAGAATTTCCCAGGCCGGGGAATTTTTCCCCCCCTCTGTGGGATAAGGGTAAAAAAAATGATATTTTGGGAGAAAAGCTGCCTTTTGTGATTAAGAGAGGAGGAAAATGACAATATTTCTTGCTGCGATGTATTTCTGATTTTTCTTCTTATGTAAATAGCCCAACACAAGGGATAGTGAATAAAGCCTTTGGCATCAATACCGATTCGTTGTATACCGAACTTACTGAAGTGGGCTCAGAGGCCATCGGAGACGTGGATGAAGGAGCAGATCTACTAGGTAAAGGATATTTCAAAGACATGGCTTTTAAAATCCTTACCTTGATTATATGCTCACAACAATACTTTGAAATAGGTTTTTGACACAAATTTGTAAAATCTGTCGGTCGATATTTAACTGGATCATTTAAATATCTAGAGAAAGGGAAGAGGTGAAACCAATCAGTGGTATTTGGATTCAAGTTCCAAGACTTATCTAATGTATGCCAGAGTGTGTAGTTATGAAAAAGGCAATTATTTACTAAGCAGGTTTATGCATTCTGCAGAATTCTGCAGTGGGTATAAGGACAGCCTCTTAAAACAAGCATGCATATTTTGTGTTCTGCATTTTCTAATTAATTTGCTTAATTTATTCCATTAGTTTCAAGATTGGGAAAGAGTTTTGTGGTATAATGATGCCTTGTTAACTCTTAGGCTACGAAGAATCTTGCCTATGCAATTCTCTTACCTTTGAGGCAGTTATTCTTCCTAACGATAGGACTTATATACCTTTAAAAGGTGTCGTTGTTTTCTTTAAAAAGCTGAATTTTCTGATCCGAATCATGTTCTTTTGTCACTTTTTCTCTACTTGCAAGGAATAGCAACCTATGTTAGAGGGTCAGATTTGTAGCAAAGATTTCAAAAAGCATTTAATAAAGTAAATAAACTATAGAGAGGATAGCTGATCAAGGAGCTTAAACAAGGCAAGTAGTTTGTACAGTCATAGTCTCACTAGCAACCACTTTATTTAACTATCAAGTTCCCGGTTCTAATCGTGGTCTCTAAATGAAGACGACCTTTATGTTGGGTGTACCTAGCCATTTTGGTTTGTGAACAGTGTTTTATGAATTAATCTTAGCCAGTTAGGATTTATTTAAGAAACTACGATTAAACAAACCTTAGCTTAGCAGTTGTTGCTTTTATATCTTTATTTGGCTTATAGGGCCACCTATCTCCTATAATGATTCTAGGGCTGTTCACAAGCATCTATAAAATAAAGATTTATCAGACGAAACAGCCTCCCAGCTCAACCACCTCAGCCTGGGGGAAGAACCAGGTTTTCACAGCACCTCACTCAGCTTATTTGTTCAATTCCTGGTCGGTTCCTTCCAGTCTTTTATTGTTGTGCTCACGTGGCATTTTGTCGGATAGTTAGAAGGATGTTTGAAGCCCAAAGAAAACCCAAGAACAAACCAGAAAACTTAAAAACAGACCATACTCTCCATTTGCATGTCATGCTAAACCACAGTTGCAATCAGTAAGCCCATAGCAAGCCATGGTTACAGTCTGCTTGCCCTCAAACAAACCATAACCTGCTCCATTCTCCTTCCCTCGTCCACACACCGTAGAAAGGTAGAAACAACGACAACAACAAAAAACACATCAGACCATAATGTGATCCCTGAATCCAAACAATTCAAGAACACACACGAATATCCTATCGTGGGATGAGACAATGTCCTTTGTAGACTTCTAAGGTGACATGCTTGAGGTTTTGGTGGAGCTGATGGGGACACTCCTAAGTATTTAGTGAGATTTCGGTTTCAAAAAATCATGTTTGTTTTTTTTAACCTTTTGCTGTGCTGAAGCAGAACAATGCAAAGAAAGCAAGAGAAAAATTCTTCCTGATTCTGGCTTAATGAAAACCAGATACTACGCGTGAGAAAACAAGGTTAAATGGGGGACTCGTAAGGTCCCCAACTGCATTTTCATCAGAAACATTGACCCTTCCCCTCTCACGCCCCTCATGCTTTTCCCTCATGTAAATTCATGCTGTTTATGGTCACAGTGGACCTTGTCTTTATGATTTTACGCCTTTTGGTATGGAAATGGCAAAATCATTGTCTTGGGGTTTGGGGGAGGGGGAGGGGGTTGTTTTTTAAAAAAAATATATCCAAGAATTATTTTTTGTTGTTGTTGGTTTTAGACATTGATTGACTTTTTTTCCCTCCCTCCCCCCCCCACTCCATTCCTTCCTCTCTGTGCTTCGTTGGACATGGCCCATAGGGGAATTTTCAGGTGTGTATTTCTCCTCTCCTTAGATTCCTGGTTTATTTTCTCTTTTTCCTTCCCACCCACCCCCTAGAATTTTAAATCAAATGAAGAGGGTATTCATATGTAATATATCCTGTCACAGTTCATTTTGTTGACTTGGTTTCTACCTTTCCCTACTTTTATTAGCTTGGACAGTGGATGTTGGGAACCTGCCAGCTAGGCTGGAAGGAGGGGGTCAAGCAAGGACCTAGCTTGGAATCATTGTGCAGCCTACATGCAGCATAAGCTTGACCTCACCCAAGATCTATGAACCCTTATCTGGTCATTCCCAGGGAAAGGCAAGCAGTCTGGAGGATTCTTGTAACGTAGGTGGCAAACAACAAAGTTACTGACTGGGTATTTTACAAAAGGCTATGGTTGCTTGCTCCTGACAGTTAGGTATCTGAACAGAATTGATCAGTTTTTTGCTTACATTTCCTTTCTGCAATCTCCATCCGTTCTGTCTACTTGAGTCCCATCTACTTTGGGATTTAAGATGGGAGGTGGAATATCCTGATACTGTGGGATGAAGACTATACTTTCTTTGCTAATTAAGGCATGTCAGGACTCAAAGTCTGAAATTCAATATCTATCTCTTCTTAGGTGATTTTAAAAGAAATGTATTTGGGAGAATGGTGCTTAAGTCACCAATTTCTAAAGTATAGCCCTGTGATGTAGTTGAGCTACAGGTTCCACCATCCCCAATCAGGTTAGTCTGCAGCCAAGGATAACGAGAATTATAGTCCTAGGGGTTTCCAGAATGAAATTACTGTCTTAATTAGTGCTAACTGGATGGGATCTGGTGCTACTTCTGATAAACTAACAATAAGGGGGGGAAAAACTACTGAACAAGTGAGTTGGTTTGTGATGTTCTCCTTTTTTCCCCCCAATTCTTAATAACAGTCCTGGGACTTTTAGAGGAGAATACAAGAGATTGTTTTTCTTTGATCTCATATAATCAAAGACCAATTCGCTTGAACAGTTGTAATGTCCCCTTCTATTTGAAGGGGATATATATCTTTTCATTATATCTCTGAAATTGGAAGGTTGTTGTCAGGATAGGTTACCTGCAGCTCTTGAGTTCTTTAGCCTCAGTCAAGACCCGGTTCTGTGGTTCTAATGGGACAAACCTCATAAAGGGAAGAAAATAAGGAAATGGTACAAAAGAAAGTGAATTCCCAGGGTGTGGCAGAGAGAGAGAGAGAAAGAAGCTGTGCTTTCACTTAGTGTTCTTCTAGCTCCTGGGAACATGGTCCCTGAGACATCATCCTCCCGCACCCTAAAAAAATTGTAGCCGTCCATAGAAAAATCCCGCTTTGCTCTCTTTGTTTCTTCCAGTTTATATTCCTCTCCTTCTCTGAAGAAAGTAAAAATACTAGCATCTGCTCCTCCAAAGAGAGTGAAAATGCTAGGATTTTCCTCGCCCCATCCTCCTCCTCCTCCAGGAGAAGTTGAGCTCTTCCTTAGTGTTTGGGTGTTTCTACTTTTTAATACTACAGAAGTGGGACTGCAACCTCAGGGTTGAATCCAAGATATTTTATGATTTTGGTGGTTCCTCCACCACTGCCACCCCTCACTTTTTGTTTGTCACTTGAGCAGGCATAGAAATCTTGTTCAATAGGAGGAAAAATTCTGGCTGTTGTAACACAAAAAGCAGGATCCTAGAGCAACAACATTCTTCATCTGCTATGCTCCAGTTCTCAGAGGTGGACCAAGGCTACACCATGAGACGGATCCCCCAATTCTTTGTTCCTCGAACGCAAGGATCTGTTCCCAAAACCTCTCTTTCTCAAAAGGGAAGAGCATTTGGGTCTAACCCACAAAAATGGCGTATGATTTTGATTTGGGTTTCTTTAGAATTCGTTAGACAACACTTTAGAAGATAATATTGGTAGCTCAAGGCTGAACTATGGACTCCTTGGTGCCTTAAACCCAGAAGTTATAGCCTTCTGGAACTTGCCTGTGCTGAATTTTCTATTACCGCGTCCCGATGAGCTGAAAGATGGTTGTTATTCAGCTGGAGAGAACAGTGATAGCCTCAGGAGTTGTCACTTGATTGGTTTTACTCAAAAACCAGGTCCCTTCTACTGAGTTGGATCAGTCCGGTGAAGAATTGCCTTGCTGTCATGTAAATGATTTTTCCATACACATACGTGCTAAGACGGTGTCACCATTTGCTGAGTTGTATTTAATGGCTGCTTTTTTTCTCTCTCTCCCTGCCCTCCCCTTTCCCCCCTTTTTTTTCTCTTCTGTATCTCTTCCCCCTCTGGATCCTTTGCTCCTTCCCTTCCTCTTCTCTCATATGCAATGACTTTCATAGTACGGGATGATTTCTTTGGTAAGGCGAAAGCCAGTTTTAAAACCTATGGGTGTTCCCCTTTCCTTTCACTTGGCATCTCTTCATTCTTTTTTGTCTTCTTTCTGGGGTCCCTGGGGACTTGGTTTGTTTTTGTATTGATCCCCGTGATGGTAATGAAGGTGCTTTTTCGAGAAGCAGATCTTCTTCAGTTGCCATCGTCTAGGAGGTATTGTCCTCTGCCTCTTCTCTTGGGACTTTGGGGGTTATCCACTTTGATGTTTCAAGCAGCTTCCAAGAGGTGGCCATAAAATGTCTCCTTCCCTGTTTTTTGTTTGTTTTTGGTTTTGGAAATTGTGCCCCTGGGGCAACCTGATGGGAAGATTTGTCTTAAGCAGCCCGCTTCCTTGCGATTCACTTAGCTTGACATACATGTTGATGCTCTGGCCAGTTTTTCCTCACTCATGCTCTAAACTTTCCTTTCGAAAAACCACACCTTTTCCCAGAAAATAAAGTGGGGAGAAAAAAAGGCTCTAGCTGGCTTTTTCTGAATTGCTAGCTTTTTTTTTTTTTTTGCAAGTAGAGATGTTCTATCATAGCTTCTTTCCACCTGACGTTTGAAACAGCATCAGGTCATCTTCATCACAGATTAAAAAAAAAAGAATATTAAAATATAGGCAATTAATTCTGAAGGATGTACTCAAGAGATGACCCAATGATACTTGGCGCAGCAGCTGAGATTTCAGACTCCTATTTGTCTAGCAATACTGTTGATTAAAAATACCTTCCTATTCTAAATTGGGCTTCTAGAAGGACATATCTGAAGAAACTTGCATTCAGAGTCTTCATTAAATGTCAGGATTGGATGGCACGGACTAAGACCCCCATTCTTGCAAGGGTCCCCATTGCTCACCTTTTCTCTCTGAGTCTTCAAAGTGAAGAGTAGACGTGTCATTCTTGGACTCTTCCACTAACCAGATTGGACTCAGAAGGAAAAGGCAAGACAAGGAACAGTTTCTTGTTAATGTCCCCAAAAGATTTAGTTCTTGGTTGTGCTCTAAGAAGCGGTGTGCAGATCAAATGCTGCCTGAAACATCAAAAGGGACTAATCTCGTCATGTCCCTTCAAAACAACTGCAGCTGCTTTTCCATTCTCCCTGGGAAGTGGACATTCCTCTGCCATCTCCAACTCATCTCCATCTGATTGTGGGAAGAAGGTCTGTGCACTGCCCTGGTGTGTTGTGATGTGTTCTCACTTCCTATGTATGCTGCCATGATTCTCTTGTTAGCTTTTCATTTGTCCTGAGTGTGCATTTGTCCCATGAAAGCAACCTAAACAGACGCCGCATTAAAAGAAAACCCGAGTTTATTTTCCCTACGCAGTGTGAAGTAGAAGAGAGTTTGGATGCTGGCAGAGGTTGGCTAGTCATTGATCCCATGCAGACCTCTTCTTTTAACATCTGGAAATGGGACAAAATTATTCAAAGTAGTACCCTTTTCATTTTGTGATTGAAGACATCTCTGTTTCTTCTCTGCTGAATTTTCAGTGCTATGAAGCAAAATCTGTCCCATAAAGAATGGACAATAGGACCATCCATAGGAACTTTTTGTTTGTATGAGCTCTCTTAGATAAAGCTTAGGTGGTTCCAAGGTCACCAAATGGCTCTTCCATGCTTTGAGGTCCATCTAAAGCAGATGTAGCATCTCAGTTTGTTCAGTCACTGAGAGAGAAAGGTGGTTATTTGTGAAAAGTGCTTAGAGATTCTCAAAAACTAAAGACTGCCATGTTTGGAATGCTCCTATGGATATTCCTTCTCTCAGTACTGTATAGGCCTCTAGATTTCTAGAAAAGGAGACTCAATACAGTGAGAATGGCCTTGATAAATTCGGCAGTTGTCCTCTGGTTGAATGCATGTTTTATGTGAAGGAAATATTAGGTTAAGAAAGAGCCAGGCGAAAGATGGTTTATAAGAACCAGAAAGCCTTGTAATGAGAGGACCAATTTAACAATTACAAGCCAAAGTAACTCCTTCATGTTGAGCCTACATTTGGTGGACTTCATGACCACCTTCATGCACATTTTGGGGGAGGAAAGTATGGACATAAGAAACGGTACTATTAGGATCTTTTCTTTCTTTCTCAATCTAGTCTATCTTCCAGAATTTCCTTCCGTGTATTTCCCCATCCAAGGGCAAATCGGGACCAGTTCTACTTAGTACTTTTTTTAATTCAGCCAAGATTGGCAAGGTGTTGCTACCTGTGCAGAAGGCAAATTAAGGTTCCCTTGATATCAGCTCTTGATAACTTCAAAGACAAATTTGATACTTTTTCTTGCCAAGAGTATGAAGGTGATTTGCCACTGTCTTCTGGCAAGTTTTTTTTTGGACTTCCCACCATAGCTTAGTGGTTTTCTGTCCAAATAAGGACCAGGTCAAGGATGCTTGGCTTCCCAACCTTCCCATCAAAGGGGCTGCCATCGACAGTTAAGGTCCAAAGAAAAATTTCATTACAATTATTCCCTGTTTATATCAACTTTCCTTGAAGAGTAGCTTATATTGTCGTTTTCTCCTTTTTTTAAAAAAAATTGCACCATTTCTTCTAGATGCTTAGACTGTGAATAGGTTCCTCACTTTGCTTCTGGGCTAAATGAGGAAATGGATCTAGGGTTGCTGAATTCAGTATATTGATCTCTGCCCCATTCTGCCTTCGCAGAACCATGATTATTTTAATCCAGAGTGAAAGCAAATCAGGGTAGTGTGAACTGGTCCTTGCCTAGACTTTTAAAAAGGACAGCCGTTTAGAGGATAGGCAGCAGATCTGTAGTCCAGCATTTCAAGCCCCCCCCCCTCCCAAATAATCTTCCACCTTAACTTCTGAAGGAAGTTTTGGGATGAATGGGATCCATCTTCTGATGCCATTCCTTCCATTCTTTGCAGCTAAGTAGAAGCTCTTGAACAAGAAAGTTATATCTCTTCAAAAAGGAAAGAGCTTTTTTTCCGCCAAAATGTGTGTGTCAAAATTTGTATGGCTCTCATTATTATTTATTTATTTATTATTTTTTTCCACCTCCCTCCCCCCAGGGATGGGCAAAGAAGTGGGGAATCTCTTGATGGAGAATACACAGCTGCTAGAGACCAAGTAAGCATTTTCCCTTTTTCTAAATAAAAGTTTCGTGCTTCCTCGTGAGTCTAGCGTGAGTTTGTGGTTGACGAGATGCTGCATGTGGCTGTTTTGTTCAGTTTATCTTGTCCTTGGATTTTTTTTTTCATTCTGCTAAGATTGTTGCCCAGTGGGGTTTTGCAGCTTTGTTGACCCAACCTACCCAACTAATTGCCAAAGGGAGAGGTGAAGAGCATTTTTACCCCATACCACAGCCTTTCCTGTGACCCCAGATATTGGTGGACTTCAACACCCATAGACCCAGACCGATAGCCATGCTGTGGGAAGGATTGTAGTTGACAATTTAGTGACCTGATTAGGAAAGACTGGAGTCTGTTTGTTTTTGTTGCATTGATAGTTTGGCCCAAAGGTAATCCGAGTAACTAAAATGCAAGATCCAGTTTAAATGCCTGACGCTTTATCTGTGACTATCCATGATATCCCATCGGCCCTTACGTTACCGATCAATATTTTTCCCAAAGCGTTCCCTATGATGTTAGCCGTATTCTGAGGCCAAGTATATTTCTGTTTCTGTTACTTGCCATGCTCCAGAAATGCTTTGAATATTGTGAAGGATGATTTAATTGCAAAAGTGGACCAGCTTACAGGAGAACAGGAGGTGCTAAAAGAAGAGCTGGAAGCAGCAAAGCAGGCAAAAACCAAAATGGAAGCACGTATCAAGGAACTTGAGGAAGAACTTAAAAAGTGAGTAGCCAGCTGCTTTTGGATTCATTTCTCCAGCGCTTTTTTTGTAACAAAAAAAAAAAAGAAAAAGAAAAAGGTGCCGGAACTCAAACACGTCATACAACCCGCCTTGCCTACCCTACAAGGTTCCATCCAAAAAAGGTGCCGGAACTCCATTCTGGGCGTTCTATGACAAAAAAAGGCCCTGCATTTCTCAGGTGGGATTATTTCTCTTGAGGTGAAACAGAGGCAGCAGAGATAGTAAGCACTCCTAGTGTAACCCTATAAACCTACACATGAATGCCAACATTTAAAAATGTCTAGGTAGAATCCCTTAAGTCAGCAGTTCTCAACCTTTTTCAGGCCGCGACCCCGACCTGCGTCGCGCATGCGTGGTGCGACAACCCGCATCGCGCATGCGTGGCGCGCGCGACGGCCCGCATCGCACATGCGCGGTGCGCGCGACGGCCTGCATCGCACATGCGCGGCGCGCGCGACGGCCCGCATCATGCATGCGCGGCGCGCACGTGACAACCTGCATTGCGCATGCGTGGCGCGCGCACAACGGCTCGCATCATGCATGCGCGGTGCAGCGTGATGGCCCGCATCACGCATGGTGGTGCGACAGCCCGCATCGCACATGTGCGGTGCTACCCCACGCATGCACGGTGCTGCCCCCTGCGCCGGCCGAGGGGAAAAGAAAAAAAAATGGCGGACTGCGGTGTTTGGCGACCCCCGTGAAATGGTCGTTTGACCCCAAATGGGGTCACGACCCACAGGTTGAGAACCGCTGCCTTAAAGACTTTATGAGTTTCTCAATCCATTTCAAAGTCTTTCTGAAAGATTCACAACATTTTACTGTACAGCTTTTATCTGCGTCCTGTTTTTTTACATTAAAATATTTAATGTTTCCAACTGTTCGTGGTTTTATTTACAATGTCGTCAGCTGCCCCGAGTCGATTTGACAGTGAGGTGGGCAGCATATAGATTTAATTTTTAATTTTATCTTCCAGATCTGATTCTCCCTCCATAACTATTATTGTGAATGCAATTAAGAAATAAAACTCCGCTAAATTGGGACTGAATGATCACATTCGGGGTGGTGGGGGGGATGACTCTTAAAATTCTTGGTTACTCTTTTATATTTTTATTTATCTATTCTTTATGCCCCCCGAACTGGTTTACATCTTCAAGCTCCTCCCTTTTTCATAATAAAGAACATCATTTTATTTATTTATTTATTAAGAAAACGTATATGTCCCCCCCCCACTCACAGTGACTCTGAGTAGCTTACAGAAATAAAACCCCCAGACCCAATAAACCCTCAATTCTTTGGTACCAACAATCAAATCAACCACTTGATGGCTCCATATCAACCTGGGGTCCCTAGGCCCGCTGGCAAAATCATGTCTTCAGGGCCTTTTGAAAGAATATCAAAATGGACCAATCTTTATCTCAAGATGATGCAAAGATGTCTACTAACTGTTCTTAGATTTGGGGGGAAAGAACCGCCCTGTCCCAACCTATCTAATCGTTGGAAATTCAAGTTTGTTTCAGCTCCACCTCTGTGTAACGTCTGGACTTGTTTCATAAATTTCATTCTTCTCCCCCCCCTCCAGAGTGAAATCGGAGGTGATAGTTGCCCGCCGAGAGCCCAAAGAAGAGGTGGAGGATGTAAGCAGCTATCTCTGTACAGAATTGGTATATTACATTATTAAAATGCCTTGGGAAAGAGGGCTATGGGGAGGGAGGGTCGTTCTTTCCCATTTCCTTGGATAATGGCCCTGAAATAATGAATGAATGAATGAACGAATGAACGAACGAACGAATGAATGAACGAACACTGCGCATTTACATCAGAGCATTACCATGTCCACGGTCCCTGCGGTGGGGTGTATTCTCATGATCATGGGAATGGGTAACTTGTCATCCAGTCATTCCTGAGTGACATTCGCCTTATAGCAGCGGTTCTCAACCTTTTTCAGGCTGAGACCCCACCTGCGCCGCCCATGCGCGATGCGACAGCCCGAATGGCGCATGCGTGGTGTGCGCGCGACAGCCCAAACCACGCATGCATGGCGCAACGGGCCGAATCGTGCATGCGCGGCGTGCACGCGATGGCCCGAACCACGCATGCGCGGCACGACAGGCCGAATCGTGCATGCACGGCGTGCGCGCGACGGCCAAGGGGAAATGGGGAAAAAATGGGGGGGGAAAATGGTGGACTGCCGTGTTTGGCGACCCCCGTGAAACAGTCGTTCGACCCCAAATGGGGTCGCGACCCACAGGTTGAGAACCGCTGCCTTATAGGATAAGTGTATTGAAAACATCAGGAAGACTCATGTTAGAAAAACTGAATAGTAGTTACAGGAGGGTACTTTAAGAGTTCATCCCCCCTCCTCCTCTTTCCTTTTTCTGATCTCATACTGTGTCATGCACAAGAGTCAGTGGCTTCAAAAAAAACAAACACACAACCACACTTAAGTAATAGTCATTGACTACATGCTTCACCTTTTTGGGCCTTTGAATGGCAAGGTAAAATAATGTAATCATCCAATTCACAAGCAGCCAATGAATGTTCTAAGACGAGCAGGCTGATTTTAATCTTGTGTACTAACTGCATGATTCTTCAGTCTTCTTTCTCATGGGGTTCCTTTTTACACGCCTGTATGCTGTTTTCTTTTTCTGATGCAAATCTCTCCCCAGCGATTTGCGGTGTTATGGAATAGGCAGATATTATTATTACATTATTAAACTGCCTCGGGAAAGAGGGGCGATGGGAAAGGAAGTTCTTTTTCTTCAATAATGGCCCTGAAATTATGGCAAAACCATTGCATGTTTTTACTGGAGCATTGCTAAAATAGCAAGCCCTTATAAAACAGTCGTGCTACTCCCATCTCAATCCTGGAACTAAAATATCAGTGAAATTATTTCTGGAGAAATTAATAGTTGAGTATAATGCATGGATAAGAATCATAAGTTACAGGAGGGAATAAGGTGGAATTTAGGCTGCAGCTAAGCAATACTTGAACAGAAATTCAATCTACTGCTTTATACAATTTTCCCTTCAGCAGTTCATCACATTTCCCCCAAAGCATCCCTCCTCCGTGTTAAAGCTGTTAGGTGGGTAGATTTAACTTAATTTAATTTGAACCTACTAACTCTTATTAACCTCTGAAGACAGAAAATCAAACCGGCAGAAAATCTGTAGGTTGGTGCAAAATGTTCCATTCCGGGGACTTCGAAAACATTCTGTTTCTTAAGACGTTTCTGAGCTGGCCAGGAATTACGTTGAGAAAAATTGCTCCCAGAAAACTGCTGGACCACTTTGAGCAACCTGATTGGTGGTGGGTGGTCTAGAGGAGGAAACAGAATCTGCCAAAGTCTCCTGAAACAATTTTGCCTGCAAAATAAGATATTTCTGCCCATCCTTACAGTTAAGTTAAACTTTAGGTGCTTCCCCAGACAGAACGCTAGCCTTCACTGAATGGGCTTGGAAGTAGGTTTTTCAGAAGCTCCAAATAACAATCCATTGTTGGGAGTGGGTGGGGTTAACAGAAGACCCAAAGGGAACTAATGTTTTTAACCTCCTCCTTTGGTGTTGTACTAATCTCCGTCCCCTTTCATTTCCCATGGGTTGAAGTCCTCCTCCTCCCCCCTGCAGGACAACATCCCTATTGCTCAGAGACGACGCTTCACCCGGGTGGAGATGGCGCGCGTCCTGATGGAGCGCAACCAGTACAAAGAAAGGTTGATGGAACTGCAGGAGGCTGTCAGGTGGACGGAGATGATCAGGTGAGGATGACCTCTCTGGTTGCAGCATTAGAGGTGGGGCTTCCCCCCCCCCCGTTACTGTTATAGCCTCATTACTATTGGTGGCTGCGCCAGACAGATTGCATTGACCTAAATCAGTGATGGTGAACCTTTTAGAGACCGAGTGCTGCCCCAAAAACGCCTCTGCTCCACCGCCTGACCCACTCCCGGCCACGCCACGCCCCTCAGGGCCACCTACCACCTCCATGGCCAGCTGCAGCAGATCACCCAGGTGGCCCAGCAGCACCATGATGGCCACACCCTCCGGCTCCGCAGCATCATGCGCAATGGGGCATGAGGGTGGAGTCTTGTCCCTGCTGCCCGGCTGCCATGTCCTTGGCTGCGCTGCTCCACGCGGGCATGACTCTCCTCCGGGGGGCGTTGCTGGTGAGAAGGGGGCCGCGGGGGGAGGTGTGGCTGGGGCGACGGCACGTGTGCCCACAGAGAGGGCTCTGAGTGCCGCCTCTGGCACCACTGGCCAAATTATAGGTAGTTCTTGACTTACAACCATATCTGGGTCCAGAATTTCCATGGCAAGGCAAGGTGATTGTTAACCAAGTCACCTCTGATTTTTATGACTTCTTTTCTTTTCTTTTTTTCAATCTTTTTTATTAATTTTTATTTCCCATATATGTTAATTTTTCCAATCAACAAGTTGTCTGAAATTTGCTAAACTAATACATGTTCAATTCCTAATCCTTGCTTCTTTTCTCTAACCAAGTATAAAATAGATTCCAAATTTGATAATAGTCTGTATCTTCTTTATCTTTCAGTCTCATAGTTAATCTGTCCATCTCTGCACATTCCAAAATCTTCCTAATTATTTCTTCCTCTGATGGCAAAGCTTCATTCTTCCAATATTGTGAGAAAATTATTCTTGCTGCTGTGGTAATATGTAGAGTTAAATATAATTTCTGCTTATTAGTCTTTTCAGGCATGATGCCTAATAAAAAAAGTTCAGGTTTAAAATCCACTTGTTCATCCAATATTTTTTCTAACCACATATGTATATTTTTCCAATAAGGCTTTGCCTTCTCACATGTCCACCAAATATGATAATACGTGCCTGTATTATGCTTACATTTCCAACATCTATCTGACATATTTTTAAACATTTTTGCTAATCTTGCTGGTGGAAGGTGCCATCTATAAAACATTTTATACAGATTTTCTTTATATGAAGTTGACATTGTCAATTTATAATTTCTCTCCCATAACATTTGCCATTTTTCTAATTCTATGTTATAGCCAAAAATTTTTGCCCATCTTATCATTGTTTCTTTCACTTGTTCACTTTCCATATCTAAAATTAACAAAAAATCATACATTTTCTTAATCAATTTCTCATCTGAGGTCAACAGAATCTTATCAAACACATTTTGATCCTTACAAAATCCATACATTTTAAGATTTTTATGACTTCTTTTGCTATGGTTATTTGGCAGCTGAAAATGCGAGGATTGATTATGTCACCTTTTTTTTTACTGCCGTTGTTACTTTGAGTGGTCACCAAATGAATGACTGTAAGTCGAGGACTACCTGTAATTCTCCCTTCCTCACCCCTTTTTTATTATTATTATTTTCACTGTTCTTCCTCCCTCCCTCCCCACCCCAGTCACCAAGTCTGTCAGGGATCTCTCCTTACTGCTGGAAGTCTCGACTGATTATGCACAGATGTATTTTGAATTTATGCTGAGGCTCCAAGGGGGTCCCCACCTTGGAGGTTAGCCATCTCTTTCAGCACCTTGGACAGAGCCCAGCAGAACTAAATGTCTAATAACTTCAGTAGCCATATAGTAAACTCGTAATGGAAGAAGGAAATGTGTTATCATTAAAGCCATCGAATATGCTAGCAGAGGAAGGAATAGTGTGTACCTGGTTTTCATATTTACAATTGCAGTCTAGGTGGCAAAAAGACCTGAAGAAGGGTTTATCCCTAACAGATGAGAACTTAATTAAACAAGTTAGAGAACAAGGGCCCATGCATATCAAAAGAGTGTACAATGTATTGATAGAAATTGACTCTGAAACTGAACTAGTCAAGGATTGTATGATAAAGTGGGAACAAAATTTTGGGCAACCCATCATGATGGAAACGTGGGAGAGAATTTGGGTGAAAAATGTAAAATTTACGCAAGCACGACATTTAAGAGAGAACTTTTATAAAATGTTTTATAGGTGGCATCTAGATCCGAAAAAAACTATCATATATCTACCCTGACATCCAATCTAAATGTTGGAGATGTGATAGTATGGAGGCTACATATTTTCATGTATGGTGGACATGTAGAAAAATTAAAGCTTTCTGGAGAAAAATATGGTGGACACTTCAAACCATTTTGAAAAAGCGTATTGAATTTCTACCTCAGTTGTTTTTGTTAGGGATCATAAAAGACTGTACCACCATAGAGACGAACTTAATTTTGAACTTGATCACAGCAGCGAGACTGCTGGTGGGACAATATTGGAAGAAGCCAGAATTACCATCTATTGAAGAATGGACTTTGAAAGTTATAAATTTGGCAGAAATGGCTAAAATATCTGCATATTTGAAGGATCATTCAAATGAAAAATATATGCTGGACTGGAAACATTGGATAGACTACATACAAGAGAAACACCAATCAAAGAAAATGTATCTGGCTTATAGTTAAATCTTGATATACGGAGTGAAGAATGTTTACAAATTTAAAATGATTGTATTAAGTTGAATAGCATTTAACTTGATTTTTTTCTTTGTTTACATGTACAAATATATATCTAATAATAAAAAATTGTATAATAAAAAAAAAACCAGTAAGAATTTAGATCTGGAGAGTTCAGGGTAACATTTGCTAAAGAGGAAAAGTGAGCGAGTACTGAATGCTGCCCAATGACCCTAAAAATTGTTCACATTTTCACAAAATAAGATGAACAGCTAAATTACTAGATGCCTCCAGGAATGTTGGACTTCCTTTGCTCCCTGGCTTTTTTTAGTTCTGCCATTTGAAATAGACGATCAGTAGCTCCACACAACCATTAATAGCATTTATCAGGGGATATAGACTTCTTAGATGGTCAAGCTGTCCCAAGCTGGTGATTGTGACCAGTGAGCTGGTAGCCATAGAAAAACTTTCATCAGTAATGTGAAACACAACATACAGATGACATAATTTAGCCCAAACTGGGCTCTTTCCCCAATTTTCTCCTTTTGATCCTCTGCTTCAGTTTGATCCTCAACCTTAGCCACTTTGAGATGGGTGGCTTTCAACTCTCAGAATACCCCAGCCTGCAGTGCTCTACTTGGAGAGATGTTTTACATCTCCACATCTAGTGAGGCCACCTACTTCTTTCAGGCAAGACATTTAAAGGAAGAAATAGCCGTGGAAAGGGTCATTGTGAACAGAAAATCAGCTGAATTTGTGACCGTATCCAGTGATGGAGGGGTAGACAACTCGTGTTTTTGCCATGCCCTGTTTCTGAATTTTCTGTTCTGTTTGTCTGCAGAGCCTCCCGGGAGCATCCTTCTGTTCAAGAGAAGAAAAAATCCACCATTTGGCAGTTGTAAGTAGGGGAACTTACTTGTGAGATGTCAGCAAAGAGATTTGGGTAGATAGGATATTCTTGCAGTACAATATAGTATCGGAGGCATTTGGCATTTATGTTCTCTAAAGACAGCCTTTTTTTTTTTTTTTTTTTTTGCAAATGGCCCCCTGAATAGCACTGGGGAGAATCCTCCAGTTAAGGAGGCTTCAAATAATTTTTATGTAGAAATATAATAAAGACTGATCAGAAACGATGTCAAACGCCAATCATCTTATCTTTTTGATAACATGGGTTAGGCTTTCTGCTTATTGTGAGAATGCCCCGTTAACCAACCAAAGGTCAATACAGGTCCGTTTTCTTAGCCTTACTTCTTAGTCTGCATTTAAAATACAAGTGCTAACTTAAGACAGTGTCTTCAAATGCCTAAGCAAGGAAGTAGGAAAGCCTATTTGAGGAGCCTCAGAAAAGACCCTAAGCTGCCTCAGGTCTGTTTTGAGCAGGGAAAGTGTCAGATTTGGAATTCAAAACACCTTGCCTTCATCCCCTCTCCCTCCTCCCCAGCTTCAGCCGATTGTTCAGTTCCTCCTCCAGCCCTCCGCCAGCGAAAAGAAGCTACCCATCCGTGAATATTCACTATAAGTCTCCCACAGCAGCCGGGTTAAGCCAGCGCCGCAGCCACACCCTGTGTCAAATCTCTGCCGGGAACCGAACTCTTGAGTTTTTCCCAGATGAGTAAGTTTGGCTCTGATATTTTTGCCGGAAACCAGAAGTGTGTACGTTTGTCGAAGAGCTGAGTTAATCTATGGTAGCCAAAAAATGGTTGAATGGTTGGAACGCTGGGCAGGAAGTTAGGAAGCCCACGTTTGAGACCTGAGCCCTAGGGCAGGATTGAGCTCTTGTCGTTCACTCCAGCCCTGTTGGAGACATAACAGGAGTCCCCAACTGGGTATCCCTTCCTTGTCCTCTTGGTCTGTCCTTATCTTCCTCCTGATCCTTCTCTCCTCAGTGATTGCACATCTTCGGCACGTCGTGAGCAGAAGCGAGAGCAGTACCGCCAGGTCCGTGAGCACGTCCGGAACGATGATGGCCGCTTACAGGCCTGTGGGTGGAGCCTGCCAGCCAAATACAAACAGGTAACATTCCTGTGCTGAGAAGGAGACAGTTAGGGAGATACGTTAGGAAAGCAAGGAAGAGCACTGTTCCCTTTCCACACTGATTCCTTCGTCGAGTTCCCAGTCCTTTATCATCAATACATTGCGAAGGATTGTAACAATTCTGCAATTAGCAGGCAGATTTGTGTTTTAGGTTGCCATTTTAAGCACAAGCTAAGCATGGAAATTAAAAGCCGCTTGCTCCTGGGGAGGAAAGCTATGGCAAATTTAGACAGCGTACTAAAAAGCAGAGACATCACCCTGCCAACAAAAGTACGCATAGTCAAGGCCATGGTTTTCCCAGTTGCAACGTATGGCTGTGAAAGTTGGACCATAAGAAAGGCTGAGCACCAAAGAATGGAGGCCTTCGAACTATGGTGCTGGAGAAGACTCCTGCGAGTCCCCTGGACTGCAAGGCGATCAAACCGGTCAGTTCTAGAGGAGATCCACCCTGACTGCTCTTTAGAAGGCCAGATCCTGAAGTTGAAACTCAAGTACTTTGGCCACCTAATGAGAAGGAAGGGACTCACTGGAGAAGAGCCTGATGCTGGGAAAGATGGAGGGCAACAGAAGAAGGGGACGACAGAGAAGGAGATGGCTGGATGGAGTCACTGAAGCAGTAGGCGTGAGCTTCAATGGACTCCAGAAGATGGTAGAGGACAGGAAGGCCTGGAGGAACATTGTCCATGGGGTCGCGATAGGTTGGACACAACTTCGCAACTAACAACAACAAAGCATGGAAAATGTGGATATAATTGTTCTGATGGAAATTCTGGTTGGAATTTTGAGGGAAAAGGAAAGCCTGTGCTTTCCTTACTGATACCTTGAAGAAGAGAAAATTTCTCTTCTGCTGGGATAAACTGGAAGGAGTGATATTTACATATCAAGAACACAAAGATTTAGACTGAATTCTATAGAAAAAGCCAAGGACTTCCTGAGTAGAAAAATGGTCATCTTGAAATAGAGTGATTCAGGTTGATTTTATAAGTGTGGGTATTTGGGTAATTTTAGGCTCTAAAAGCCAAAAAATTGTGTTAAAAGACAGTAAAAGTGAAGAGCATGCTTTTCTGCCCCAAAACAGCAACACTTTGGACTTTGATAAAAATCTAACGTTTTTCCCCCCTTATTTCCTTATTTTAAGCAATATACAGTGCATATTTACCAATGGTTGCTCAGGACCCCCCCCTTCCTTCAGAGGAGCTAATTCTTACTAGAAAGCATATTTAAAATAGCAACTTCACTTCTTTGGTCAATTTTCTCCAATTTATCCCTCTATTAGTAAGGTGGGAGTACAATTCATATGGTTAAGCTTGAAGGTGACGAGAATCAACATTTCCCAAAACCTCCCGTAACTTTCTTGCTGTAGAAACACACAGCCTTATGCCATGAATGAACTGTGCTGTCTCTTCATCCTCAACAGTTGAGTCCCAACGGTGGCCAAGAAGATAATCGGATGAAAAATGTCCCTGTCCCTGTTTATTGTCGCCCCTTAGTGGAGAAGGACCCTACCATGAAGGTAATGTCAACCCCTGAGCAAATATTTCCCTTTCTTACATGGGAAGAGTTCCACCCTGCAGGTCAAGTGTGATTGCTGAATCACACCTGTAGAAGACAGTTCACATCTCTTTGTGACACTGTACTATCATTGTTGTGAACCACAACCTATGGACAGCGCAGAAATAAAGCCTGCATTTGATCTTCCATGTTTTCTCCTTTCCGTCTATAGTTATGGTGTGCAGCTGGTGTAAATTTGACAGGCTGGAAGCCCGGGTTGGAACCGGATGTTGCAAATGGTCAAAAGCCTGAACTGGGATGTGATCCACTGACATGTGATCGAGAGGTAGAAGGAGAGAATATGAAGAGTAATCACACATCTCCAGAGAAGAAAAAGGTTGGGCATATAGCTGGCTCTGCTCATTATGTGTAGGCATTTTTTTTGTTCAGGGCTGAATAATAATATAAAAAAACCATTAGAATTTTTCTGGGCAGTATAATTAGCATAGTAATCAGTATAATCAATATAAGACAATGTCTTTCTTCTATTTGGAAACCGCTTCTGGACTTTGTGCTTGAGGTGGAAAAAAATGATGTCATGATTTTGGGTTTTATTTATTTTATTTATTATTTATTTATTAATTTGACTTCTATGCCGCCCTATTCCGGAGAACTCAGGGCGGCTCACAACATAATAGAAATCAACAGTTAAAAATACATATATATAAAAACCCCTAATTTAAAAGAAAACCAATCATTCAACATACACACAAACATACACTGGCTAGGGGCAAGATGTTAACTGCCCCAAGCCTGCCGGCAGAGGTGTGTTTTAAGTAATTTACGAAAGGCGGAGAGGGTGGGGGCGACACGGAACTTCTCCGGGGGAAGTTGGTTCCAGAGGGCCGGGGCCGCAACAGAGAAGGCTCTTCCCCTAGGCCCCGCCAGGCGACACTGTCTGGCTGACGGGACCTGGAGGAGGCCGACTCTGTGGGCCCTAACCGGCCGCTGGGATTCATGGGGCAGCAGACGGTCCCGTAAGTAACCGATTAGACTGATTTGCCGATGCAGAAATGGCTCAGGAATTTTGGGAGTTGAAGTCTATGAGTCATAAAAGAGCCAAGGTTGCCTACCCCTGGGCTAGTGCATACCACTATAGAAATGTAAAAAGTTGAGATTTGATTTTAATGTCTGATTTTACTGCAACAGAGAGAGTCGGAAGTCAATGCCTTTTGTTTCTTCCCCTCCCTTTCTTCACATGTTTTTTGTTTCCCCTTTTTCTACTGTTGCCCCCTACCTACTATTTGCTTTTGTATTTTCATATTTGATGTTATAAATGAATAAAACTTAATTTTTTTAAAAAAGACAATATCTTCCTGAAAGATAAAGTCACACTGCACTTCAATGCATAGCAGTGCTGTTCACTTAATTTCTACGCATAATGAATATTGAAGCTTCAGCATTCCTAAGCATTTAGTTCAATAAAATTAGAGGCAGCTGAACTTCGTTGCTGAAACAATTACTCTTGTTCAGGATTTGAAGAGTCTGACTGACATTCCAAGCCTGAACATTAGTGGGACAATCCACAGACGAGTGAGAAGTACTGTACAGGGAGTAGACAGACCTCCCCAGATGTATTTATGATTTGGCTTGGCAACCAGCTTCATTTACAGCCATTTGCAACGTCTCACAATCACGTGACTGTGTTGTATGATGTTTTTGCTGAAAACAATTGGCTTGCTTACCAGCATTTCCTTCGGGGATTGCAGCGGTTTGCTTAATGACTCCCGTAAAACAGGCCATAACATCATAAAATTGGCCGGTGTGAATGACCCCCGTTTTATGACCGTCATGACTTATGACCGGACAGACTCCCATTACGCGGGTCGTAAGTTGAGAACTATCTGCACATTCTTGAACTGACATTCAATGGAATATCTTTTAGCAAGCTGATATTGCTTAGCTGTACTGCAGGAACTGTCCCACTCTAGATGGGTTCGTTCATAAAGCAGAACCACAGTCAGCTCAGGGAACGTATCCAGTAGTAACAAATGTGAGACGTTACTCTGGTAACATCCTGGAGCCAACTGAGAACTTAGGTTAACTGATAACCGGGGTTCATTTCAGCAACCTTTGGAGGCTCACGTGACCCCTAGTTCTAACTTATATGACAAAGTGCAGGAGCTGTAAGTTGGCCTTGGGTGGAAGTCTGTCCAAAATCATGCCACCATATGAGATTCCAACAAGAGTTTCAGCCTGGAAGGTTGTTCTGATGCAACATGCAACTTCCCACTCTTTGCCCTCCACCTGGCTATGTGCCTATTACCTTTTTACTTTCTCACAGACCAAAGAACTGCACGAGATGGATGCCACCTCCAGTAGAGTATGGATCCTCACCAGCACCTTATCTACTAGCAAAGTGGTTATCATCGATGCCAACCAACCAGGAACGGTGGTGGATCATTTCACAGTTTGCAATGCCCACGTGCTTTGCATCTCCAGCATTCCAGGCAAGCGAAGACAGATCTTGGACTTTAAAAAACAAAATTATTTATCACCCACAAGGTGACTCTGGGCGGCTTACAATGGCTTGTCATTCCCTATCATGGATAATGCTACGTTGGTCCATAAATGTTCAATTGTTGCTTTCAAAGCTTGTAATTCATGAGAAATAGGTTTAGAATAATATAGCAGTCTAGAATCAAAGATACTTTACAACATTCATAAAAAACAGTCGCCTTTTTCCATAAAACACAATACAGACCTTTATGGGCAAGCTTGAATGTTAATATGGAAGCTGGGACTTTATCTCCTGTATCTGTTAGTTTTCTTTTTGGAAAAAAAAAAGTCCTAGTCCTTATGATCTTCAGAAGCTTCCCAAGGGAAACTTGTTGTATTGTTAAGTCATAATTAAAAGGAAACTAGCTTTGATAACTAACATCCAAGCCTAAATTTGGTTTGGCTAGACACAGTGGGATGGGATGATTTTTTAAAACCTGAAGGTGAAATAACTTTCATTCTCACTTGTTTCCAAATATAAATCCTAATCTTTTGGAAATTGAATGGATATTTTGCCTGGAAAAGTGGTGAATGGCAGGGTGAAGTTCATGGTATTTTCCAAACCTTAAAATACCATTGAGATTGCTTTACATGGATGTGACGTGCTCACCTTGCCTGCTGGCTGGGGAATTCTGGGAGTTGAAGTCCACTTATCTTCCAATGACCAAAGTTACTTAAGATATCAATGAGGTTGCTTTAATACAGTGTACCCTAATCCAGGGCTTTTCAACCTTTTCACCCATTGTACCACTTTTAGGATATGGCAACATCCGAGCACCACCCGTCGCCTAGCAAGGTGTCAAAAACTTGATAACGAAAAAAAAAAGGAAAAAAGTGATAAAGTACAGGTAGTCCTTGACTTACAACAATTCGCTTAGTGACTGTTCAAAGTTACAATGGCACTGAAAAAAGTGCCCCCCCAAGCCACAGCTGAGCAAGACACCTGCCTGCCCATCTGGTGGCGCTCTTCCTCCTGTCCGAGGTTTTCATTGTTGTGAGCATTTCTGTTGAGGATTGGCAGAGGGGGTGGGGTGGGGGGGTGTTTGGTTTTTATTCCCCCTCCCATCTACTGGGTGGTTGCAGCAGGTTTTGGTCACTTCACGTGACCCTGGGACACTGTGACCGTCATAAATATGAATCAGTTACCAAGCATCTGAATGTAAATCACAAGACCCTGGAGAGGCTGCAACATTCCAGCTGATTGGTGCTTTTTCAGGGCTCAGCAGAAGCGCCAGGATCAGCACCGAGTGCCAACTAGAGCCTGGCACTGATCCTGGTGCTTCCAGTGAGCCCTGACAGCCTCGAAGAAGCACCGATCAGCTGGAAAGCGGCACTGATCCTGGCGCTTCCGCTGAGCCCTGACAGCCGTGCAGCTCCAGCCATCTCTCGCTCAGGCTTGTGCGGTGCCGCCACCGGTTCAGCTCATTCCCCTCCCCCGCTACCACTTTTCTAGGATGGCCGCGTACCCCCTGCCAGGTGCCCATGGACCACAGGTGGTACCCGTCCCACTGGTTGAAAAGCCCTGGCTTAAGATACCAATGATGCTGCTTTACATAGATGTGGCCCGCTGATCTTGAAGCCTTCTGTTTCCCATCTTTGCAGCGGCCTGCGATTCCGACTATCCTCCTGGAGAAATCTTTCTGGAAAGGGACTTGAATCCTGAGGAATCTTCAGGAACAGATGGAGTCTTAGCAGGCATCACTTTAGTTGGCTGTGCAACTCGTTGCAATGTTCCTAGTAGCAATTGCTCCTCCCGTGGAGACACCCCCGTGTTGGATAAAGGACAAAGTATGTTTCCACTTGCTTTGAAGGACAGTTGTTTCCCCCCCCTCAAAGCTTGCTTTTACTTAATTAAGCCTGTTTGCTGTTCTTTTACTAGAACAGTGATGGCGAACCTTTTAGAGACCGAGTGCCCAAACTGCCACCCAAAACCCACTTATGTATTGTCGGGTGCCGGGTGGGCGTGGCCCATTGGGTGGGTGTGGCCCATTGGGTGTGCGTGGCCCATTGGGTGAGCATGCTTGTAGTGATAACAGCAGATTAGGTGGGACTAAAAAGTTCAACAATTCCAACTTTGCAAGATCTTTTTTTTCCCCACAAGAAGTTGAAATTGACTGATTGATTGAACCTTTTTTTTTTTTTGCACACAGCGGTGGAGGCCTAAAGCAAAAAGGTTTTATAAAACCCAGCTGAAGGCCTAGGACTGGGGCAACGACGCGCGTGCCCACAGAGAGGGCTCTGAGTGCCGCCTCTGGCACCCGTGCCATAGGTTTGCCACCACTGTACTAGAACAACCTGAAATTTAACTGTACAGGATTAAAATAGATTGACCAAATGGCTCAGTATATAATAAAATCTTGCTGTCCAGAACTAGCATATGATAATAATTATGAATGTGTGCTGCTTATCAAGAGGAAAAGGAAAACAAGAGAAAACTACACACATTTAAGCTAATCACCCCTGAATCTGGATCTGATCAGGATAATCTTAGTGAAGGAAAAAAGGCCATTGAGGATACATTTTGGGTTGCAGTAGATTGTCCTTTTCGATGATCAGTATTCTGGTAGAGATGATTTTTTTCTTTCTAATTAGCAAGTGGAATTCACTTATGACTCTACTTTTCTTTGTTGAAACCCCCAATAAGTGACAGTTAAAATTGTCTTCCATTTTCCTTCAAGTTACCAAATTATTTTAATAATAATAATGCAAAATCGCCACCAGTCAATTGCAAAAGCCATACTGTTTGGGTGCATTACATACTACACTGATACATTACAACATCCCCTTAGGAAGAATTTGATGCGTATGAAGGCCAACACCAGCTATAGAACTGGCAGCTGTCGCTTCACAGCGTTGTGAACAGATAATAACATCTTGTCTATCCAATTTGATAGTTGGATAAACATGCCAAACCCAGTCTAAACACCTGGATGACTATGTGACCAACCATATATTTTTAAATTTATATCCTGCCGGATTCCCAGCAGCTCTTTTAAAACTCTTGTCTTTTAAAACTCATGGTGTATTGGGGGATGGGGCCTGTCTTCTCCGTTGGTAGCTGGGCCGATATCTGTTAAAGGTAACCACTCTTTTTGTTTGTCTTTTTCTTCATCTTTAATGTCAGATTATTATTTTTTTTTGCCTTTAGATGAAGTGGCTGCAACGAGCAATGCTAGGATTGATCAGTCCCAGTCCACTGAGGAGGCCACCGAAGCCACGGAGGTGCCAGAGAATGGCGGGAGTGAAACGGAGCCGGCCCAGGTCCGGACTGGCCCCCTTACAGAACATGTGTTTACCGATCCAGTTCCAGCTCAGGCACCTGCAAGGCAGAACAGGTAAAGGAGACGTTGCGTGTTCTTGTCCTGGAAAGTCCCAGCAACAAATTAGAATAAATGGAAAACAGACAGTCAGTTACAGAATAGAGAATGCCATGTGAAAGAAGATCAAAGCTTGGCCAAATAAAAGTGGTTCCCAGCTTACATCCATTTGTTTACTGATTGTTCAAAGTTACAGTGGCATTGAACAAAATGATCTACGACCAACCCTCATACTTATAGTTGCAGCATCGCCAATTTTATGATTAAAATTCGGGCACTTGGTAACCAGCATGTATTTATGACAGCTGAAGCATCCCAGGGTCACTTGATCATCATTCGTGACTGTTGGCAGCCAGTTTCCTACAAGCAAAATCATTTGATTAAGCGAACTGCTTGATTCGCTTAAAAAATGGCAGTGATTCATTTAACAACCGTGGCAAAAAGGCCATAAAATCGGGCCTTGCTTAGCAACAGAAATTCTGGCCAAACTGTAGTCACAAGTCAAGGACTAACTGTATAAAGCATTTTCTTTTCTGTACCAGGAGACACTTAAAAAGGGGTGTTTTTCTGCCCACAGTGAGAATGGACATCCAAAAATGGAGTCAAGCACAGCCGTGCAGGAGCAAGAGGCAAATGGCAATACAGTGGGTGCTACCACCAGTGCTGCCCCCACCATGTGGCTTGGAGCACAGAATGGGTGGTAAGAATCTCAACCTTTGTTTGTGCAGCACACCTATGACTAACTCCGTCAGATCTCAGTTGGAGAACCAGTTTGGTCCAGTGGTTAAGGCACCAGGCGGGAAAGAAAGAGACCATGTGTTCAATGAAAGCCAGCTGGGTGACTCTGGGCCAATCACCAGGAGACGGGAGTTCTAGTCCCGCCTTAGCCATGAAAGCCAGTTGGGTGACTCTGGGCCAATCACCAGGAGACGGGAATTCTAGTCCCGCCTTAGCCATGGAAGCTAACTGGATGGGCCAGTCAACTGCGTTGCAAAGCTTCAGGTAACCCAGATAAAGTCCAGGGGGAAGCACCTGGCTGCTCCTCTGGTGGTAAGCTAATTTCTCCTGGGGGGGGGGGGAAATCATTAATAAGAAATGGCCATGGAGAGGATAGCCTGTTCTCCCAGGAAGTCTTGCTGAAAAAAAATTCATGAAATTCAAGAAACGGGAAAAACACAACTATCAGGCACTAGGCTAGAAACCAGGTGATGGTGAGTTCTAGTCCTGCCTTAGGCATGAAAGCCAGCTGGGTGACTTTGGGCCAATCACCAGGAGACGGTGAGTTCTAGTCCCGCCTTAGGCATAGAAAGCTAACTGGGTGGGCCAATCACCAGGAGACGGGGAGTTCTACTCCTGCCTTAGCCATGAAAGCCAGCTGGGTGATCTTAGGCCAGTCATTCTCTCTCAGCCCAACCCACCTCATGGGGTTATTGTTGTGGAGGAGGAAGGACTATAAGTCTCTCTCATAGGTGGTTCTGGTAGAACACTGTCACACAAATGATGTCACGAGGCTTGAGTATCCGAGGAAATGAGAATTTGGGTGGAGTGTTCTCTGTTACACCACATTTGAGGAAGGTCCTTCACAAACTGGACCTTCATCCAGAAAAGATCTATATTGTTATTTTTCAAACTCGGCAACTTTAAGATACGTAGACTTCAATTCAGACTGGATGGGGAATTCTGGGAGTTGAAATCCAGACACCTTAAAGTTGCTGAATTTGAACATTGGTCTATAACTAGGTAAAAATGTATTGTAAACTCTCCTTCAAATGGACTCAGTTTTTGACCGTTTCACAAAACGGTCTTTGTAGTTTTCTTGGCAACTTACCATTGGCTTATTTTAAGGGGTGGGGTTTTTTTCAGTGTCACATCTGGCCTATGGTAGAGGTTTTTGTTGATGATTTCCCATCCAAGTACCAACCAGAATGAATTCTATTTAGCTTCTGAACCCAAAGAAGATTTACCAGATGCTTCTACTTGACTGCCAGCCTAAACCTATTCAATATTTTCTCTTGCCAGGTTGTATGTGCACTCAGCAGTGTCCAACTGGAAGAAGTGCCTACACTCTATCAAGTTGAAGGATTCAGTATTAAGTTTGGTGTAAGTGGACAAGATGAATTTGGGGGGTCTTCTGGATAAATACGTACGGCATTACATATGACATTTCTTGTTAAAATAAAATGAAAAGAACCAGAACTTGAAAAGTCTATGACCGCCCATGACTTTGAAGAACTAAAGGTGGTAGAAGGTAGTGGACCAGATCAGACCTGATAGAAGAAATATAAAGAGGAAACCAGAATTCCGTACTATATTAGAATATCTTTCACATCTCCAGTTAACAGGATAAAATAGCAGGATTAGAAAGTGACCATCAGTCAGAGCGGACAGTGTTAGAATATATTTTGGCTAGATAATCAAAAATGATCTGGTAAAAGATAGCATGGCATCTTCAGAATGCAGGTCCATATTTGCATTAAAACTCTCTCTCTCCCTTTCCCTCTCTCCCTCTCTCATCTGTATCAAATTTATACACTGCCCAACTCACCTGACTAATTCTGGGTGGTTTATTTTATATATATATATATATATATATATCACCTCCAGTCTCAAAAAAGCGAAATTAAATCCTACATTATTGATACTTGAAACTTTGCTGTTATTTTTCACTAAGATATTTAGGATGCTAAATCTACAACATTTCTATGATTGTCATAGAATTCTCAGATGCACATCATTCTGTTCTCTCTCAAAGATATCGCCTGGAACCTCCATGTAACCTCCCAATTTATGTTCCCTTTCCTATGTCCATTTAGGCATGTAAAAGGGCGTGTTCTTGTGGCCCTGGCAGACGGGACCCTTGCCATATTCCATCGGGGAGAAGGTAAGAGTCAGTTGCTATAAATGATACCCAGTTGCTGAAAATGACTGGAAACAGTAATTAATTAGGATTAATTACTTCTGGGATACACTTGTAAAAATTATCTTGTCTCATGGCCACTTAACTCTGCAATTGTCAGAATCTGGCAGACAGGAAACATTGTGATATGTTCCATAGAAATTTGGGATACGTATGCTCATATTTAGAGCTTCAGTTATTAAACTTGGCCTAGATTGGATTATGCTTCCAGAGTTCAGAGCATGGAATAGTGGCCTTAAGTTACAAGAAAACAGATTCCAATTCAGTTGCATTAAAAATTTCATACTATCTGAGTGATTTGATTGTAGAACCAATTACTTCCTTTGCTGGACCAGGAGCTGGAGAAGCATGTGTTAGAGATGCTTTAATGAAGATTCCTAAAGCCAAGGTTGGATCCAGTCACCCAAATGGACTCTTTCGATTCAGTGGTTGTGTAATTCTTAACAAAGAAGTGCTTGATTCCTCAAGAGGATGCCAGTATCAAAACAGCTCTTCCTCTTTTCTCTCCTCCCAACCTCTTTTCCATTTTCCTCCAGATGGTCAATGGGATCTCAGCAACTACCATCTCATGGATCTAGGCCACACCCATCACTCCATTCGCTGCATGGCTGTGGTGTACGACAGAGTGTGGTGTGGCTATAAGAACAAAATTCATGTCATCCAGCCAAAGACAATGCAGATTGAGGTACCAGGAGTATCTGATCAGGATTACTTTTAAGCAAGACAGCTGAGATGGTTATTAGAAAAGCTATAATTTTAGAATATTGTTGCTGATACTTGAGGTTGTGATGTGCTGGTGGACATACAGGAAACCTAAGAAAGTTAGGTTTGTAACTCTCATGAAATCTTCCTTCCTTCATGGTTTTCCAGAAGTCCTTTGATGCACATCCTCGCCGGGAGAGCCAGATCCGGCAGCTGGCCTGGATTGGAGATGGGGTTTGGGTTTCCATCCGTCTGGACTCCACCCTACGGCTCTATCATGCCCACACTCATCAACATCTTCAGGATGTGGATATTGAGCCTTATGTCAGCAAAATGTTAGGTAAATTGAAATGGCATTGGAAACATCCATCGAATCCTTTTAATTCTTTTTCCTTGCTGCTCCGTGTACTTTATTTTATTTTATTTTATTTTATTCGGTCTTGTATGCCGCTCCTCTCCGGAGACTCGGAGCGGCTAACAACAAGTATATAAAACATCAAAATTTCAATACAGTCCGAATAAAAATATCTAAAAACAAACTAACACCCACTCATATTCACCATTCAACCACAATCATCAATCATCAAACTTAGCGCTGCCTCCCACAACATTGTCCTTCTATGGTCCTTGAAGTCCCTAAGGAGCTTGGGTTAAACAGCTGTTAGTCCCAAGTAACCAGGAACAAGAGTTGAGTTCAAAGCAGTAAAAGTTTATTCCATGCTACTTATACGCAAGAATCTGACCTACTAATGGTCAAGGCAAATTAACGATAAATGAAAGTCAATGGAATTCACATTGCAGGGCCTGGGTCTCTGGTGGCTACGTAAGGATTCCAAACTAATGATGTGTTTGACCCCGCCGTCCAGCTCCATCTGATGATCTCCTACAGGAGCTGGCTGATTTGTAACAGTTTGCTGGTAGATCTTTCTGGATCTTTTGGGGTTTGCTTGCACAATACCAACCGATGTTCATGTCGCTCTTCTATTCAGGGACTGGAAAACTAGGTTTCTCCTTTGTGCGGATCACAGCTTTACTCATCGCTGGCAATCGCCTGTGGGTCGGCACGGGCAACGGAGTGGTCATTTCTATCCCTTTGACCGAGAGTAAGTGCCCGACGCTTTCACGTTTTCACTTATTTCCTCTGTTGTATAAAGAAACGGCAGGATCTTCTCTAATGCATTTCATTCTCTCTCTGTGGGAAAAAATAAATAAATGACTTACCTTAACATGATACGCGTTTCTGCCAAGATTCCCTTTTAGCTGTTCTCCCAATAACCACTTTTTTCTTCTTTTCTCCAATCTGTTCTTTCTCTCTCTCTCCTCGCTTTCTCCTCTGCCTTAGCTGTAGTCCTTCACCGAGGTCAACTTCTTGGGCTCAGGGGTAAGTGCTAAACCAACAAGGGATTTCTAGGTTCGGGTGTTAAAGCTTTCCGCTCATTTTTCTGTCGGTTGATTTGTCTGCTCGCGTGTCTTCTTTGGACCATTTATTCACCCCCCCCTCCTTTCACTCAAAAATTGCAGGGAAATGGAACAGCATAAATAGTGGGGTGAATCAGGTCAGTGGGTGACATGGATGGGGATGATTATAGCCCACACTGCCTGAAAGTGTGAGATTAGGAGATTGTCCATAATATTTGGACAATAATTTCCCTTTCATTGTCTTCGAGCAATTGTTACAGGCAGTCCTCACTTAATGGCCTGTTGCCGGGTTGACAGGTTGCCCCCCAAAGGGACTTATGACCACCTGATTTCGAAGTGCAGATGGCTGCACACACATACCCTCATGGTCATTGAGCCAATCCAACTTTCCTTGTGGGAAACTGGGAAGGTCACAAATGGTGATCACATGACTTTGGGATGCTGCAAATGTTCTTAAAAAAAAAAAGCGCCAGTTGCTAAGCGCCCAAATTTTGATCATGTGACTACGGGGATGCTGTGACAGTCCTAAGTGCAAAGACTGATCATAAGTCCCTTTTTTAAAACGCTATTGTAACTTTGGTCACTAAATGAATGGTTGTATGTTGAGGACTGTCTGTATTGCTTGTCCTTGAGTCAGTTGGGTTTCCTCACAGAACTCAGCCTAGAAAAGAACGCAGTTGTCCTGAATGTGATGCAGTTGCTTCTAAATAAACCACATCTCCTTTCTCCTGGCATTAAACCAGGAGTGTCCAGCTTTGGAAACTTTAGAGCTTGTGGACTTCAAGTCCCAGAATTCCCCAGCCAGCCATGCTGGAATACTGGGAGTTGAAGTCCACAAATCTTAAAAGTTGCCAAGATTGGACCCCTCTCCATTAACCTCTTTGGAGCTTCCTAGGGCTCTGCCCCTCGGCCCTAAGAGTGTCCCGCCATCAGTGCCTGTGAATTGATTGTGTTTGTGTGGGGTATGAATGTGTTGATTTTAAAATTGTTGTTGTGTTTTTGTTGTGAGCCGCCCCGGGTCTTCGGAGAGGGGCGGCATATAAATGCGAATAAACATAAAACATAAACATAGAAAGAGACAATTGGCAAAACTACATTTCCCAGATGCCCTGTGAAACGAAGCTATGAATCAATCAGTTTTATGCCTGCAATGGGGAGATAACCATCCATCTTCTTCCATCTCGTTTGTTGACTTCTGTTTCTCTTCCTTTGGTCTCAGCTAACAAGACCTCGCCAACCTCTGGAGAAGGGAACCGCCCTGGAGGGGTCATCCATGTCTACGGCGGAGATGACAGCAATGACAAGTCCACCAGTAGCTTCATCCCCTATTGTTCTATGGCGCAAGCCCAACTCTGTTTCCATGGACACCGTGATGCAGTCAAGTTCTTTGTCTCCGTACCTGGTCAGTAGAATAGCTCTTGGTCTTTGTATGGACAACTGCAACACCAACTTTCCCCAAGCAATTTGTGTTCCATGTATACAGGTCCCAAAATATGAGTCGCTTTCTGGAAAGACCTTACTGTACGCTCAGTCTGAAAGATTTTTACACTGATAGATAGAACCCTGGTAATCTGTGAACTGGATATACTTTTAAGTGTCCTGCAAAAAAGGGAACAGATACTATATTTGACCTTAGCCAAAATGCTGAAAAACAAATAGTTTTTATTTATATTTTATACTTATCGATGTTTTAGATGTATCACCCGGGTAACAACTGGGTATTGACATAGTAATAGAGAAGGGAATGTTATAGTGTGTGATTTATCTTGCTGGCTATTAGTATATTATTGTCTTTATTCGCCCTCCCTCTCTATGTTTGTTTTGGCCTTCTAAATTTTTCTGACCATTGACTGAATAAATATTGATGGATTGATTGCAAAAAAAAAAAGGAACAAAACAACTGATGCTGCTGTGTTTACTTCTACTGTATGTTTGAATCACTGTATCTGTGACCCTGTGGTCTTTTTAATTAGAGTCATAATGTTCATATTATGGTGTTAGTCTTGCAGTTGCACGTCAAAGAACAGTGGGGAAGAGACAGGCCTGTGATGAGAGGGCAAGATAGGGATCTCCACAAAACTGCTACACTGTGTAGAAGCATTGCAGATGAATAAGGAAGAACTGGCAGGGAGGAACAAATAATTATTTGCACAGTTTATTTATTTATTTATTCGGATTTGTATGCCGCTCCTCTCCGAAGACTCGGAGCGGCTCACAACATATATATAAAAACAATTGCAACAAATCCGAACAAGAAACATTAAAAATAAAAACCCCATACATACTCATCAGTCACACCACAATCAACAGTCATCCCCAGGCCTGCCTCAAATCTTCACGGGCTGCCACATAGCTACGCAATTGCCCCATGATTTAGAATAATAATAATAGTAATAGTAATAATAATAATAGGAAGAGGAAGAAGAAAGAGGAGGAGGAGGTTGGAAGGGACTGTGGAGGTCATCTAGTCCAACCCCCTGCTCAGGCAGGAAACCCTATACCATTTCGGACAAATGGCTGTCCAGTCTCTTCTTAAAAACTTCCAGTGTTGGAGCATTCATCGTTTCTGGAGACAGGTTGTTCCACTGGTTAATTGTTCTCACTGTCAGGAAGTTTCTCCTTAGTTCTAGGTTGCTTCTCTCTTTGGTTAGTTTCCATCCATTGCTTCGTGTCCTGCCTTCAGGGGCTTTGGAGAATAGCTTGACTCCTTCTTCTTTGGGGCAGCCCCTGAGATATTGGAACACGGCTATCATCTCCCCCCTCATCCTTCTCTTCATTCCAGCCAATTCATTCTACCCAATTCCAGCAGCCGTTCCTTATATGTTTTAGCCTCCAGTCTCCTAATCATCTTTGTGGCTCTTCTCTGAGCTCTTTCTAGAGTCTCAGCATCTTTTTTACATCGTGGTGACCAAAACTGGATGCAGTGTTCCAAGTGTGGCCTTACCAAGGCATTGTAAAGTGGTATTAACACTTCCCCTGATCTTGATTCTCTCCCTCTGTTAATATTTCCACGCCAGTCCTGTTTCGCTTTGCTTCGAGCTGCTCTTCCAAAGCCTTATCCTCCTCTCGAAAGGTTGGGGTGGAGCTGCTACTAACCAGCTACTATGTCCTTGTAGGAAATGTCCTTGCCACTTTGAATGGGAGTGTCCTGGATAGTCCTTCAGAGAACCCCGGCACAGATACCGTTGAGGAGGAAGGACAGAAGCTGAAAAACGTCCTGGTCTTAAGCGGTGGTGAAGGATACATTGACTTCCGGATTGGTGAGTTTCGCGGGGCACTTTTGCCGCTGCGGTGGATAACGACCCGACGATTATGGGATGGGGAAAGAAGAAACCACACAGAGGATTTGCTGATGAGGGCAGAACTGAGCTTTCCATCTTCTCTTTCTTTGTGGCAGCCCTTCTTACACGCTCACGTTTTCTTCAGAGGTCTCAAATACTCGTTTGTCCACAATACTATTGCTGCTGGACAGGTACCTAGTTCTCGACTTACAACCACAATTGAGCCCCAAATCTCTGTTGTTAAGTGAAATATTTGTTCAGTGAGTTTTGCCCCAGTGTAGAACTGCTCTTGCCACAGTTGTCAAATGGATCGCTGAAGTTGTTAGGCATGCTAAGTTAAGTGAATCCGGCTTTCCCGTGGACTTCGCTTGTCAGAAGATTGCAAAATGGGATGGCGTGACCCCGGGACTCTGCAACTGTCATAAGTACGTGCCAGTTGCCAAGCATCTCAATTTTGATCACGTGACCCTGGGGATGCTGCAACGGCCGTAAGTGTGAAAAACTGTCCTAAGTCACTTTTTTCAATCCCATTGTAACTTTGAACGGTCACTAAATGAACTAGTGTAAGTTGAGAACTACCTGTACTGCGCGAAACATAAATTCCTTGATAGTGAAAAGCTCTCTTGCAAATGCAAGGTCTCAACAGGGTTGTATTTGTTCATCTGCTCGGCGGATTTTGCTGCGAACGGCATTCCTCCATGCTCTGTTCTTTGGTTCCTCTCCCCTTTACAGGAGACGGAGAAGACGACGAGAGCGAAGACAACACGGGCGATGCTGCCCAGGTGAAGCCTATTCTCTCCAAGGCCGAACGAAGCCACATCATTGTCTGGCAGGTGTCCTATATCCCCGAATGAGCCTCTCTTCCGCCTCCTGCCAGTAGAGTTTTCCTCCCTTCTACCGACACCCGCTCCCTGAATGCCAAGATGTACATACAGAACTTTTGCATAATTCCTACCGCTGGCCAGTCCGACCCCGGATAGGTACCACTCTTCCTGTGCCATAAAGTGGCTCCCTCCCTCTCCAGGTTTACATTGATTGTCTTGAGCTGATGGACTTTCTAGACTGGCTGGGTTACCGTTGGCTTTCTGGCAGGAGGGAATCTTCGGATGAAGGCTGTTGCCATCAGAAGTCAAGACACAAAGGAAGATCACCCTTGGCTCATAAGGACTGGACAACTTTTCCAAGGCAGCCCCCTCCTTCTCTTTTCCTTCCTTCCTTCCTTCCTTCCTTCCTTCCTTCCTTCCTTCCTTCCTTCCTTCCTTCCTTCCTTCCTTCCACGGTCCTTCCTTCCTTCCTTCCTTCCTTCCTTCCTTCCTTCCTTCCTTCCTTCCTTCCTTCCTTCCTTCCTTCCTTCCTTCCTTCCTACCTACCTACCTGCCTGCCTGCATGGGGAAAAGTACCTGTGAACTGCTTAACTGGCTTATTCCCTTTGCCACCATGGAAACTGTGTCGACAGTTGGGGTTGGTCTCCAAGCCAGTACGAGTGAGATGTTTTTGAGAGCAAGCAACATCCCTTGTCCTTTCTCCTTCACTATTATTCTGTGAGGTCCAGGCACGAGAAAAGAATTTGGGAGCAATCTGAGCTTGGCTAAAGTATCTTAAAATCTGTACCAGGAAGGTTTGCAGGTATGTTTGGGCATTACAGCCACAGGTCAGCCGTTGGCATTGTATCTAGAATAGGGGCTCTGGGCACAGGATGAGTTCCCGTCACTAAGTTTATTTTAATTGGGCTCTGGTGGGTTGGTTCACTGCGGTCTAGGCACCAGTCTGGAAGCTCTTGGAAGGAGCAGAAGGATACAGATGCAGGAAAGACAATAAAGCTTTACCAGGCAATCACGGAGGCAGTCTGAAAGAGGAATGGTCTTCTTGCGATTCTATACTTGCCTTATAGCAAATGACATTCTGAAGGATGGGAAGGCAAAGGTACATATGTAGCATCTTGCCTTCAGCAAACCAGAAAAATCTGAACTTCTTCACCCTTGAAATATTGTAGTATTCCAGAGCTGTGTTGGATGGATATTTTGGAGGGTGAAACGACCTTCGATGTATCTGGGGGTGCTCTGCTGGGAGCTGCAGGGATATAAGTCACAAAATGTGTCTGTCAGGCTATCTATCTCAGAAAAGAGAAAAATCAGGTTAGAAACCAGGAGAAATCAAGCGAACGTGGAGGACAAGTGGATCGGAGAAGGTAGGAATGGAATCTGCAGAGAGATAGGCAATTGTCCGGGAGAAGGAAGTAGGGAAGAGGAGAAGTGAAGGACAGTTGGAGGTTCAGAAAGCCTTCCTTCTCATACCATGACTGGTAGAAGTAGCAAGAGAAATCTGAGGCAGATGGCGAGAGTGTTGTTTGAGTATAGTGATGTCCCAAAAAGCTGATCAGGAGATGAACTTTATCTTCTATACAGTGTTTGGAGGTGGCTCACAGGATGATGAACTTGATCAGATTCCCATCTTGACAGCAGGGCCACCTCAGATGTGAAGGATGTCCTCTTCTAGCCTTTCCCAACTGGGTGCCCTCCAGCTGGGTCTACAAAAGCAATTACTCGTTGAATTAAAGTCAGCTTCTAGGGTCTTCATCAACATGTCCGCGTGGCCTTCTTCTTCCCCTTCTTTCAACTGCCCAATCTAGCCTACCACCCTGGGGTTTGTTGGTGGTCTCCCATCCCAGTCTGACCTGCTTTGGAGATCAGCCACGGCTCGCCAGGTGCTACCAACCTATCTAGACATATCAGGACTACCTTTCCCCAAAGCTCTAAATCCACCAGGCCAAAAGGGAATTCAGAAAGTTATACTTCTAACAGGAAGGGCAGCCAGTTGAGGAAGGCTGATAGAGCACGACCACCCATCAAGCCAACAAAAAAGGGCTCCACGGTAAGAACGAAAGGTTGATTGGAGCCGCAATGCTATTCATGTCTCATACTTTGATGGGACGTGCTTCTGGGTAAAGCTACAGAGCAGTGCCTTTTCCCAAGGGGGGAAATGAACAAACGAACAAGCAAGCCTATATAAAGAGAGTCAGAGTGCGCTTGGGATGGGTCCCCAGTGTTTCTGGACTACTTTTAAGAAATTTGACTTCCAGTGAGGGAGAATTCTGGGAGTTGAGGCCGACACTTCTTAAAGCGGCCGAGGTTAAGAAACTCTGCAAAGAAAAAAAAAAACTTAAGCAAAAAATAAAACTTAGCAAAGGCACGAGAGCATATCCCGTTCTTACATGCATTTGAAACCACGTTTGTTTCTGTCTTTGTTTTTAAAGTTTGATGAAGCCTCCAGCCTCTCTCATTTTTCTGGCACTTAACTAATTCTAACCTTGCTTGTCTGCTGCATCTGCTCCCGAGCCTTTTGCAGTTGGAAAGAAGCACACGTGTGACGGCATGGAGAGGAGGAGATGGTGAAGGAAACCGCACCCAAAGAACGGGCTCCTGTTTGGGGGTGATCAGCCAGCTTGGCGAAAGGCTGACTTGGTGGGCCTCACAGACGGACTTTTCCTGCTGCAATTCCACTACTATGATGTATGTAAAGTTAACTTGTATGTTATAAAAGGATTTTTTAAAAAATGTGTCTTGAGGCTGCAAACTCTCTGCTGTTTGAAGATGTAAAGAGACGGCTGTATGGAAACACACCTCTCCCGTGCTTTCGCCCTGATGTGCTACCAAACAAAGTGAAAATCATATCTGTTCTGTATGTAATAAAAATGTATTATCGTCATGGGTCTGAGAGCATTGCTGAGCCCCCGAGAAAGATGGAAGCATCCCACTTGCAAACTGCCGAGGCCTCGGCTTCTTCTTGGAAGACACACCAGCGAAAAAAATGACATTGCCAAGTGTGTGTTCAGAGTTCGAATTGACTGGGGCATATTGTGCAAGCCCTGGTGCTCTCTGAGCTGGCTTGTTTTCTTACAGACATTTCGTGACCCAACTAGGTAACATCATCAATGCTAGAAGGGAGTGGGGTTTGTGAAGTGGAAGAGAAGGGGAGGGGGAGGAGGGGGAGGAAGGTGACTGGGCTCCTTGGTGCTCTCTGAGCTGGCTTGTTTTCTTGCAGACATTTCATGACCCAACTAGATAACTTCATCAGTGCTAGAAGGGAGTGGGGTTTGTTCTCTTTTTAATGTACTGGACTAGTGGCTTGCTCTGTCAGTGTTCATAGGAGTGTTGTTCTTTCCTTGGTAGCTCCTTGGTTAGGTTGTTGTTTACTGCTTATCTGAATTGGTAGCTTCTTCACTGCGGTATTATTGTTTGCTGCTTGATTTTTGGTTTGGTATTAATCCTTGTGTTAATTTCGGTTTATCTGGGTGTGGATTGATGGCAAGGAGGTGTTTTGGTGAAGTAGATAAACTAATCAAAGTAAACAGCCTAATCAAGGGGCTCCCACGGAGAAAACAACACACTCACTGACAGGGCAAGACACTTATATGTAAACCGAGAGCAAAGCCCTTCTAGCACTGATGATGTGACCTAGTAGGGTAATGAAATGTCTGCAAGTCAACAGCTGAGCTCAGAGAACACCATAATTCAATGCTGAGCTACAAATATTCTCTTCTATTGGCTACACGCGGTGCAATTGCCACGATATTTGCTTGCTGAGTCCTCATTTTGCAATCCCTCAGGGGGACAATCCTACTGTTGCCTTGCCTTCTCCAGACTCAACAATCCACAATCTCCAATTATACAACCTCTCAGAAAACAGAAGGAATGAAAACGGCAATCTTTCCCACATTTATTTTACAAAACAAAATGCATTGTTGAAAAGCAATAGGCTTGTACAGATAAACAAATATCCTTGGAAAGTATTGGCGAATAGAGCATTGTGTCTTGTTCCAGCATTTCAGTTGGTAATTTACTAGCATAGAAACCTATAGATCTTGCAGGCCTCTCTCTTAATCAGGCCTTAATTTGTTCCCTGTTCTATACATTTATTTTTGCAATCCCAGCGGCTGAGCACAGCATTAGAAATGAATTAAAGCACTTGTCCATCTTGAAGTATTAAAAACTCACTTTAGATAGGTGGAAAAATCAAACGGGCCAAATCCTGCCTTTTCAGCCATCATTCTTTCCTGCCCCTTAAACTGGATATTTGCCTTAGCATTTAAACTGGAAAATAAATAACACCCCCCCCCACAAACAAAATCATACGGCTTTATTCCCTCTGCATCCTGCTAATTGGGAACAAGTTATTTTTCACTGCTTGGCAATCCAACTGCTCTGCTTTCTTTTATCTTGACGTTAATTAAATGAAAGCTTAAAGGAACAGTCCCCATCTTTGACCAGACAGCTCAAGCAACGAAACAACCAAATAAGAGATTGGAGTGAAGAGCTTAACGGAGCCCTGCAAGAGGGACATTTGAAGAATAATATCTGATTGGAAGACTTCGGCGTATTTGTGCTTTTGTAGCTCACAGATATTATTCTAAGGTTAGACTCCACAGATTTTCTCAACCAGGGCTCTATTCGACAGGAGTCAGTGTGCGATACATTCAGAAGATTCCCAGGTGGGGAAGTCCAGACCACAAGAGGAAGCAAACCCTGAGATTTTTTTTTGGGGTGGTTATTCATAAATCCAATGCTCTCTGCTATCTTTCCAACAGACCAGCTCCTCAGAACGAAACCAGAGTGCAATTTCTCGCTGAGCGCTCTCTACCGAGTCGCTGCCGTGAACGACGTTCCTGCAGAGAAGGAAACGGCAGTGTGTAAGGAGAAGTTGAATCCATTCGGAGAAGAACCTATTACATAAAAGACGAGGCTCACCTCGCTCTTATGTTACCCAGAAAAGTTCCTTATAATTCTACCTCCCATCATTTACAAGAGACGGAGACAAGTAGAAAGAAAAAAGCTACTTGATCATCATGTTGTAGAGCAGGGGTCTTCAAACCTGGCCCTTTGATGACTTGTGGACTTCAACTCCCAGAATTCCTCAGCCAGGCATGCTGAGGAATTCTGGGAGTTGAAGTCCACAAGTCATAAAAGGGCCAAGCTTGAAGACCCCTGTTGTAGAGACGATTCAAAAGGCACCAGGAGAGCTTTGCTTACACACAGGTTTTACAGTTGTAGCTATTTTTACGTCTCTGAATGACATTCTCAAGCTAAACTTGATAAACTTATGCAGGCTCTGTCTGGTGATGATAGTTGGGGTGTTCAAACAACTATAATAACGTAGGGTTTGTTAATAAAGATGAAGCCAAGGGTATAGCTAGAGTGCTTTAAAAAAAGAGCAATTTTTATCCCTTTAAATAGCTTACTTGCTAGGGACTGGAAGAGAGCCTGTCAACAGAAGGAAACTACAGGTAGTCCTTGACTTATAACAGTTCATTTAGTGACCGAAGTTACAACGGCACTGAAAAAAAAGTGACGTAACAACTTTTTCAGGCTTATGGCCAATCACATCCCCATGGTCACGTGATCAAAGCTCAGCCACTCATCAACTGACTCCTATTTATAACTTAACAATTGCAGTGGTTCACTTAACTGTGGCAAGCAAGGTCATAAAACGGGGCAAAACTCACGCGACAAATGTCTCACAGAGCAACAGAAATTTGGGGCTCAACTATGGTCGTCAGTCCAGGACTGTACCTGCAATGACTTCAACTCACTTGTCCACTTCAATGCAGAAATCTCCTCGGATGGTTCCCGGTTTGGAATCAGCCGGGCTGGTTTCTCCAATCATCATCCGTGCAGTTTTCACTACCTCCTGTCCTTGCCAGACCTACACAAAGTGAAGAAAAAAGGGTGAAAAGCAATTATTTGGATACCTCTCTTTCAACTACCTAAAACCTCTTGCAGGAATAATGTAACTTTGGTCCTGGTTTTTGGTTTTTTTTAATACTCTATTTTAAATATTTTATTAGATTTTATAAGGATGGGGAAGGATCGGTAAGGGTGTTGGATGGGGCTGGGGAGTGAGATTGGGATAAGGGTAGGGAAAGATACCATAGTGGGGTTACCTCCCCCCCCCACACAGTAATTCATCGCTTTAGCAAGGAGACTGTCCTCCGGGCACAAATGTTAAATAACAGTAATGAAAATAATACTAAAAAAATTATAATCATAAAAAATAAAAGTTAGTCAATAAGTGTCATTTACCCTACTAAATAAAGTTATTATAATCACTAATAATAACGAGAGTCATAAAAAACAGCTTAGTCAATAAATATCATTCATCTTGTTAGCTTTACAATATTAAATAACCTTAGTTAATACAATACTAAACAATTATAGTCACCAAGAATGACAATGATCATAAGAAAAAAAAAAGTTAATCAGTAAGTATTCATCTTAAATAGCAATAATTAACATAATACTAAATAATCATAATCGCTAACAACAATAATCATGAAAGTAAAGTCTAGTCCAGCGGTTCTCAACCTGTGGGTCGCGACCCCATTTGGGGTCGAACGACCATTTCACGGGGGTCGCCAAACACCGCAGTCCGCCTTTTTTTTGGTCCGCCATTTTTTTCCCCTTTGCGATGCGGGCCACCGCGCATGCGCGATGCGGGCCCGCCATTTTTGGGGGGGGGTCGGCCATTTTTTTGGGGGGTTGGCCATTTTTTTAAATTTTTTTTTGGTCCGCCATTTTTTCCCCCTTTGTGATGCGGGCCATCGCGCCGCGCATGCACGATGCGCCCGTTGCGCCACGCATGTGCGATGCGGGCCAGGGTCGAGTCCCGGAAAAGGTTGAGAACCGCTGGTCTAGTCAATAAATATCCTTCATCCTATTAAGTTTCACAATCCATTCCTGTTTTTTTTTTTTTAAGATATAATTCTCCTGATGAAATAGAGAAGGCACACAGGTTAGTCCTGCCTCAACTGGCGGGTACGACTATGGCATCTCATCGAAAGCAGTAAGGCCAAGAAAAAGTGAGTGCCCAATAAAGACACAACAAAGCCTCAACCAAGTGCGCCCCAAGTATTTAGTCATGAAAAATGCCAATATTGTTTTCAATTCAAGCTGTTTTGAAGCTGCCCTAGAAACTTCAGACGATGGATCAAAATATTCCAGGAGAGAACATTTGGGGCGTCTGTAAAACAGAGGAGGAAAAATTCTTGCAACTCAAAAGTTGCACTTGGCCAAGTTGCTTGCCTTAACAAACATCTCGGGCTGGGTCTGGAAAACTAGCTGAGCCCTTGGACTTCTGTTGTTTCTCAGCGAGGAGCATCTGACCGCAGGAAACTTAATGATTTGATATTTAGCATCTCATATCACTGTTCCTCACCATGGCCACAATAGGTCCCGAACTCATGAATTTCACCAGGTGGCTGAAGAAAGGACGCCCACGGAGAGAGATGTAATGTTCTTTCAGCAACTCTTCTGAAGCCTGAGCAAAAGATAACATCAGATGCGATCAACGTGTTACAGGCTTTCGTAAAAACACTGGACACTAAGCTCCCGCCTGCAGATTGGGAAGGAGTTAAGAATGCTGAGTGTGTTCCTCACCAAACTCAGCTTCAACACGTACTTGAAAGTTCAAAAGAGACTTTTTTTAAAAAAATAAGGTCAACTGTTCTACAGAGTGCATAAGGAACTATAATACGATGATACAAGAAAAGGGATAAAAAGATCTCAGCCAGATTAGATCTCTACGTTTGATACCTATCTGGCATTTTGCCTGAATCCTGTAGGAATGAAATGTTTTGAATTAGCAGATATAGAATGATAAAATGAAAAACGTTCGGAGACTTCAGGTAATGCAGAATGCAGCCGCGCGAGCAGTGTTGGGCTTGCCCAGAAATGCCCACATTTCGGCATCACTCTGCAAGCTGCATTGGCTACCAATTGGTCTCCGAACCCAATTCAAAGTGTTGGTTATGACCTATAAAGCCCTACATGGCATCGGACCAGGTTACTTACGGGACCGTCTGCTGCCCCATGAATCCCAGCGGCCGGTTAGGGCCCACAGAGTCGGCCTTCTCCAGGTCCCGTCGGCCAGACAGTGTCGCCTGGCGGGGCCTAGGGGAAGAGCCTTCTCTGTTGCGGCCCCAGCCCTCTGGAATCAACTCCCCCCGGAGATCCGTGTCACCCCCACCCTCTCCGCCTTTCATAAATTACTTAAAACACACCTCTGCCGGCAGGCTTGGGGCAGTTAACATCTTGCCCCTAGCCAGTGTATGTCTGTGTGTATGTTGAATGATTGGTTTTTCTTTTAAATTAGGGGTTTTTATATATATGTATTTTTAACTGTTGATTTGTACTATGTTGTGAGCCGCCCTGAGTTCTCCGGAATAGGGCGGCATAGAAGTCAAATTAATAAATAATAAATAAATAATAAATAAATATTTGCCCCAAGTATCACCAAAGCGCCATAGAATGGAGGCCTTTGAACTCTGGTGCTGGAGAAGACTCCTGCGAGTCCCCTGGACTGCAAGGCGATCAAACCAGTCAGTCCTGGAGGAAATCAACCCTGACTGCCAGATCCTGAAGTTGAAACTCAAGTACTTTGGCCACCTAATGAGAAGGAAGGACTCACTGCAGAAGAGTCTGATGCTGGGAAAGATGGAGGGCAAGAGAAGAAGGGGACGACAGAGAAGGAGGTGGCTGGATGGAGTCCCTGAAGCAATAGGCGTGAGCTTCAATGGACTCCAGAAGATGGCAGAGGACAGGAAGGCCTGGAGGAACGTTATCCATGAGGTCACAATGGGTTGGACACGACTTCGCAATTAACAACAACAATCACCAAACCAGAGGAAGACTAATAATTATAATTAGCTTTGGTTTGATCAGCTTTCTCAACCTCAGCAACTTTAAGATGGATAAACTTCAACTCCAGAATTCACCCAACCAGCATGTCAATTGGGGGAATTCTGGGAATTAAAATTCACTCATCTTAAAAAGTGCTAAGATTGAGAAGAACTGGGTTAAATGGACAGAATCCATGATCTGCAAAATGGTACGAAAAAAGGATAATTAAGCAGAAGGTGGACTGGACATACCATGCCACTCAAGGCTGCTGTTGGCTCTGATTTTGCTGGCTTTCCAGAAAGTCCTTAAGATTGGCTATTTTCCCAGGCACGGAAGCCAGGAAAATAGTTGAGGTCATATTCATTGGCTTCACAGGTTCCTTGATGGCCATCTTGGGTTTTTGATCTCATTTATTGTTTTGCCTTCATTTTTGCAGGATCGATTCTGGGTCAGTCACCTGGACCAAAGGCTTAGTCTTCTGAGCTTTTGGACCTGTGCTGGAGCCCATCCTTGCAGAACCTCTCTCTGCAAGAGTGTGCTAGACAGAAGCGACTGACCCCGATTGGATCCTACAACATTATCCTGGGACATGTATATTCCCCTTCATTTATCTTAATTTCTGTTAACCCGCCGGAGTTGCACTTAAAGAGATGGGTATTATTGAGATCTGTGAACCTCAATAAATAATAAAGGCTTCGTTGACAGTTGGACACCTCTAATTTAAAACAGACCAGGTCGCTCACAACGGGAAAGATCTCAGCTGCAGTCCTTGAGCGCCAGAGAAGGGGAGCTCTGGCTGTTCTCACCTGCATGAGCTTCATCGCCACCAGCTTGAAGCCTTTCTTCTCAAAACGCCGGATGACCTCGCCAACCAGATGCCTCTGTACCCCATCTGGCTTGATGGCAAGGAAAGTGCGTTCGTTCACCCCCGTGAAAGCTGGAAACAAGAACCAGGCGTTACGCACGAGCAAGGCCTGAAAACTTCAAGAACGGAGAGCCATCTAAGGCCCATCCTTGGTCTGGTAATCACGAATACCACGTCACTCTCATTGCAGGTGGTCCTCAACTTAAGACAAACAGAAGCAGAACTTCCACTGCTAAGCAAGCCGCTTGTTCGGTTGTTGCCACGGTTACTGCGAACCACTGCAGTGGTTAAGTGAATCTTGTCGTTACGTGAACGCAGCTTCCCCCATTGACTTGGTTCGTCAAAACCCAACTGGAAAGGTAGCAAATGTCAATCGACGTGACCCCAGGATGCTGGAACTGCTGTAAATATGTGCCAGTTGCCAAGCAGCTGGATTTGGATCATGTGACTGGGGATGCAGTGATGGTTGTGAGTGTGAGGATTAGTCGCATGCCACCTTTTTTTCCCTGTGATGTTTTTTTCAAGGCCATTTATGATCTTCCCAGCTGGCTTCTGACAAGCGAAGCCCATGGACAGGGGTAGGCAACCTTGGCTCTTTTATGACTCATGGACTTCAACTCCCAGAATTCCTCAGCCAGCCATGCTGAGGGGAAAGGGAGAGGTTTCCAAGCTGAGCCAGGCTGGCTGAGGAATTCTGGGAGATGAAGTCCACGAGTCATGAGGGGGCCATAGTTCCCCCATGCTGGCTCAGGAATTCTGGGAGTTGAAGTCCACGAGTCATGAAGGGCCCATAGTTCCCCCATGCTGGCTCAGGAATTCTGGGAGTTGAAGTCCACGAGTCATGAAGGGCCCATAGTTCCCCCATGCTGGCTCAGGAATTCTGGGAGTTGAAGTCCAGGAGTCATGAAGGGGCTGTAGTTCCCCCATGCTGGCTCAGGAATTCTGGGAGTTGAAGTCCACGAGTCATGAAGGGCCCATAGTTCCCCCATGCTGGCTGGCGAATTCTGGGAGTTGAAGTCCACGAGTCATGAGGGGGCCACAGTTCCCCCATGCTGGCTCAGGAATTCTGGGAGTTGAAGTCCACGAGTCATGAAGGGCCCATAGTTCCCCCATGCTGGCTCAGGAATTCTGGGAGTTGAAGTCCACGAGTCATGAAGGGCCCATAGTTCCCCCATGCTGGCTGGCGAATTCTGGGAGTTGAAGTCCAGGAGTCATGAAGGGGCTGTAGTTCCCCCATGCTGGCTCAGGAATTCTGGGAGTTGAAGTCCAGGAGTCATGAAGGGCCCATAGTTCCCCCATGCTGGCTGGCGAATTCTGGGAGTTGAAGTCCAGGAGTCATGAAGGGGCCGTAGTTCCCCCATGCTGGCTCAGGAATTCTGGGAGTTGAAGTCCAGGAGTCATAAAACAGCCAAGGTTGCCTACCCCTGCCCATGGGGTAGCCGGCAGGAGGTAGCAAGTTGCAGTCACATGTTTCACTTAACAACGGCACTTAACAACAAACAGTCCAGTCTCTTTTGTGGTTGTAAATTGAGGACTGCTTGTAATAGCTTGTGTGTTGACAGCATCTTCAAGCCACGATAGCCCTGTGGGGAAAGGGTGGAGAGCTGCTTTTTCACAGCAAGGATAGAAAGATGTGTGGTTTTTTTTAAAGAATTACTGAAGGCCAGCATCCCAAGGGCCTCGTCACCTTCCACGCTCCTTCCTGCCCAGCCCAATCAGGCTAGCAACGGAGAAAAGGCGAATCCCTCCCGTCTGAAAGGGATCTGATCCCCTCGCCCTTTTAATGCCCCATTAACCTGCGGAGGCATCAGCCACGTTTGCAAAGGGGAGGCTTCCAATCCCCTCCGTTTCTTCTGGACTCGTCTCAGAATGAGGGTTGGGGTCGTTTGCACGTGGGGAGAGGAACACACACACACACACACCCCATCCGAATCTAGAACGGACACTAAGGGGTGTCAGGAAGACGCGACACGCAGCTTTGGGAGATCCAAGGCCAAGCAGCAGCAGAACAAACCACGATTAGTAGTTACTGAGACCTCGACCTGGCGCCTTCCACTCCTGCTCACCTGTTTGGAAGATGCTGGCCAAAAAGGCCAGCAAGAAAATCATGATGGGGCCAGCGGCGGCGGCAGCAGCAGCGGGGACGCGCAGGAAGGGAGGAGCAGGCCGGCCGGCGTCTGGCTCTCTGCGAGTGCGCGTGCACGCGCCTTCTGCAGGGGCGCAACTCTGCCCGGGACTTGGCTTTGGCGCGCGCGGTTGCCGCAATTCAGAACCGCAGATCTGCCCGCTCTGAATGGGACTCTTTAAAGCCGGGGTGGCTTTAAGACCTTCAATTCCCAGATCCCACAGATCTTAAAGTGGCCAAGTTGGATATCCCTGCTTTAAACGGGGATATCCTTCCTTCCTTCCTTCCTTCCTTCCTTCCTTCCTTCCTTCCTTCCTTCCTTCCTTCCTTCTTTCTTTCCTTTCTCTTTTCTCCCTTCCTTAGAAAAATGGCAACATTGGATCCTGGATGCGGGGGTTGGGGGGACTCCTGGCCATCCAAACCACCCCTTCTCTTCTGCTGTCTTAATCGTGGTGCAGGTCTTGAGCATCCCTTTCTGGCTTCTTGTTGGTATACTCTCGTCCGATGCTCCATACTTGTAAAGCCCTCCAGGACGGGGTTTCTCAACCTTAGCTACTCAGACTTCTTAAAATGATTAAGAAACGCTGCAGAGTATAATTGGCCGTCCGGAGAGGCTGGACTAGATCACACGATTGCAATAAAGCCTGAAACCGATCAACTCGCCGACCGCTAGATGGCAGCAGAGTTTTCTGTATCTCTAATTGACCAGAGCAGCTCCGGGCGTTCCTCCTTTTCCAAGAGCCTTGCCCTCCTCCGCCGCATCGATAGAGGAGCTTCCGGCCTGAAAGGAGCGTCACCTTCCCACCACAGGAAGTTTCCGTTCGTCGAGCGCAGGGGTCCTCCCGGCGCATGCGCAGAGGGGGTGCTGGTGACAGCCGCCGGCCATGGCGGCCGGGCCGCCTCTGGAGCACGAAACGCAGATTTTCCTGGACCTTTTCCACCAGGACGGGCTGGTCATCTGCGCCCGCGGGCTGGGCGTCGACCGCCTGCTTCTGCGCTTCCTTCGCCTCTACTGCGAGCCCACCCGGCTGGTGCTGGTGCTGAACACCAGCCCTGCGGAGGAGGTAGGCGCGACCCTCGCCCTCAACCCGGGCCGAGTTCCCACGAGACGCTCAACCCGGGTTAACGCCGCGCCCTAGAGGAAGCCGCCGGCCCTGAGCGCCTGTAGAGGCCTAGGGGGCTTCTGTTCAGGGTTGGCCCAATTGGGGTGGGAAGGCCAGGCCGGTCATTAAGGGAGGGGGGAGGGGAGAGGCCTGTTCTGCCTTTATTTTGGTACAAGTCCAAGCAGAGTATCCAATGCTCCCGCTCTTCTTTTCCCCACAAGAACAACAACCCTGTGAGGTAGGCTGGCCCAAAGTCACCAGTTGGCTTTCGTGCCTAAGGCGGGACTAGAACTCACCGTCTCCTGGTGATTGGCCCAGAGTCACCCAGCTGGGTTCCATGCCTAAGGCGGGACTAGAACTCACCGTCTCCTGGTGATTGGCCCAGAGTCACCCAGCTGGGTTCCATGCCTAAGGCGGGACTAGAACTTACCGTCTCCTGGTGATTGGCCCAGAGTCACCCAGCTGGGTTCCATGCCTAAGGCGGGACTAGAACTCACCGTCTCCTGGTGGCTGGTCCAAAGTTACCCAGCTGGCTTTCATGTCTAAGGCGGGACTAGAACTCACGGTCTCCTGGTGATTGGCCCAAAGTCACCCAGCTGGCTTTCATGCCTAAGGCAGGACTAGAACTCACCATCTCCTGGTGATTGGCCCAAAGTCACCCAGCTGGCTTTCATGCCTAAGGCAGGACTAGAACTCACTGTCTCCTGGTGATTGGCCCAAAGTCACCCAGCTGGCTTTCATGCCTAAGGCAGGACTAGAACTCACCGTCTCCTGGTGATTGGCCCAAAGTCACCCAGCTGGCTTTCATGCCGAAGGCTGGACTAGAACTCACCGTCTCCTGGTGATTGGCCCAAAGTCACCCAGCTGGCTTTCATGCCTAAGGCAGGACTAGAACTCACTGTCTCCTGGTGATTGGCCCAAAGTCACCCAGCTGGCTTTCATGCCTAAGGCAGGACTAGAACTCACCGTCTCCTGGTGATTGGCCCAAAGTCACCCAGCTGGCTTTCATGCCGAAGGCTGGACTAGAACTCACCGTCTCCTGGTGATTGGCCCAAAGTCACCCAGCTGGCTTTCATGCCTAAGGCAGGACTAGAACTCACCGTCTCCTGGTGATTGGCCCAAAGTCACCCAGCTGGCTTTCATGCCTAAGGCAGGACTAGAACTCACCGTCTCCTGGTGATTGGCCCAAAGTCACCAGTTGGCTTTCATGTCTAAGGCGGGACTAGAACTCACCGTTTCCTGGTGATTGGCCCAGAGTCACCCAGTAGGCTTCCATGCCTAAGGCAGGACTAAAACTCCTATTCTCCAGTCTTTATTATTTGTATCAATAACTTGAGGTGGCAAACATATCTAAGACTGCTTCCTCCTGTTATTTTCCCCACAACAACAACCTTGTGAGGTGGGTTGGGCTGGAAGAGAGCTCACTGTCTCCTGGCTTCTAGCCTGTCGCTTTAACTTCTGCCCCAGCTGACTGTCCATCCATCCATCCTGGCAGTTTTCTTAGCAAGATTTTCCGATGTGGTGGGCCTGTGTGCCTCAGGCCCATCTTCAGTGTCTAGCCTGGTGCCTTAACCACCAGCTCCTGAGGAGGGGCTGACATGAAAGGGGTTGAACCTGAGGTGGGCCTGGCCTTGTCCTGCCTCCTGGGTCCTTCGGAGAGTAGTTTGCACCAGTCACCAGTCTGAAGCTTAATTCCCTTTCCATTTGAGCTGGTCTTTCTTGCAAGGAGCTCAGAACAAGTGAATTATTCCCTTTATTGTTTTTTTTATTAGAAACAACCCATACAGTTTAAACTCAGAGGCAATTAAAGGAAGAAATAAATTTGTAATCAAATGTTAAATGTGCCAAATCTTAAGGCATCATCGAGGTTGTGAAATATTTAGTAACGTATAACATTTTATGTCTCCTAATGCCAACTAATGATATTCAAATGCCTACAAGCCTATGCATATCGACTCAAGAATAACTCCTCTGTTTAATTCAGTGGGCTCCATTACTTGACAAATATTGTGTAGCATTGCAACCTAAGGATGCCATAGAGAAACAATTCAGATTTAAAACATGATCTATGAATGCTTGCTTAGAAGTAAAGTGCACTTTTTCAATGGGGTTGCTTTTCCTATATGTGCCTAGAATTATGTCCAGATATAGATGAGTAGATAGATAGATAGATAGATAGATAGATAGATAGATAGATAGATAGATAGATAGATAGATAGATAGATAGATAGATACATAGATACATAGATAGATAGATAGATAGATAGATAGATAGATAGATAGATAGATAGATAGATAGATAGATAGATAGATAGATAGATAGATAGATTTGTTCCTTAACTTCTGGATAGTCAACTATATGTATTAATAGCAAACTTATTTGCTGAAAACCAATTCTGACATAGCCAAAATCCCCCACTTATGCTTAACAGTTGACCCTGAGTTTGGGGAGTCTAAGGTTTGTAGAAATAAAGCAATTTTTTAAATAATTGCTCTAATAAGGAATTAGCCTAAGGAATACAAATCCTCAAAGTGGAGGTTGGGAAATATTCTGGAAAAGGTCAGTGGGTGATCCAAGCTAGCCATCCTCGATAAGATCAGCCCACGATTCTACTGTAACGTTATTGGCATGTTACTAGACAATGCATTCATAAAACATCCTTTTTTTTACCTACACGGCTTTCTCTGACTCATTTTTCCTTTTATCAGGTATATTTTAGTGACCAGTTAAAGACTGATAATGTTGCTTATCTTCCTCTTCACTCTGAATCATTTTTGTCCTTTGCCAGGAATATTTTATTGACCAGTTAAAGACTGATAATGTTGCTTATCTTCCTCGCCGAGTTACAAATGAAATTGCCAGCAGCAGCCGCTATGAAGTTTACACCCAGGGAGGAATTATTTTTGCCACTAGCCGAATCCTGGTGGTGGATTTTCTGACCGACAGGATTCCTACAGATCTTATCACGGGTAAGGAGTTTACAGCTGGGTGTCATTCCGGCCTCACGGCATGCCTTGCATAGTTTTGAGTCTAGACTGAAAAAATGTAGGTCTATTGTTCCTCTGGGTTCACATGAAGGCAAATTTCAAATAACGATCTTTGTTTTATAGGGTTCGTTCCCACTAGAGGTCAGCATGGGAGAAGGTCTATTAAAAATGCAGCGTAAGCTAACAGATTAGTCACGGAGACGTGCCCAGGGCATTCTTTCCTGCGTTAAAAACCTGTGCAGCTTAGTTCGAGATAATGGCTGGAATTTGGTCTGAAGAGGTGTGGATTGCAACTCCCAGGATTTCCCAGCAGCCAGCATGTGTAACATTTACCCTGCTGGCTGGGGAATTTTGGAAGTTGAAGCCCACCTATCTTGGAAAAGACTGCTATAAAGCCAACAGCTAAAGCTGGAAATGGAGACTGCTGACCAGTTTTGAGGAAAAGTTGGAATAAAAATACCACATAATACTGTCGTCACAACATTTGTGGCTGATCCGTAGCGTTAGGACAAAAATAGCTGGGTTCAGTCCTGGAAATCTTTTGTGATCCATTGATTGAAGAGATGCCCAACTGTTTAAAGGTGCATTCTGAAAAGGAAATGCTTTTCTGTGTGGCTTGTGGCTTTTCCTAGAGATTCTAGTTCAGGCGTCTTCAAACTTGGCAACTTTAAGACTTGTGGACTTCGACCCCCAGAATTCCTCAGCCAGCCCTGGCTGGCTGAGGAATTCTGGGAGTCGAAATCCACAAGTCTTAAAGTTGCCAAGTTTGAAGACGCCTGTTCTAGCTGATCATAGTGGTTGCTCCTTAATCCTATGAGCTTTTATCTGAGAGTAAATCCTGTTGTATTCCATGGGTCACATTTCTGAGTAGAGGTATCCCATAATTCCCTCAGCACTCCTCCAGGGCAGGTATAAGAGAACACCAATAGCAGAACGGATATGTATATGTGGTAAAGGAGAAGTCGAAGATATCTCACATGTTTTATTGTACTGTGAGTTATACCAAGTTTATAGGACAGCGTATATTCTCCCTTTATTAGAGAGATTGCCAGGAAGGGCAGACAATTTTTATGTAGGCTTTCTCCTCCAGGACTCAAACCCTTCTGTCACGCATGCCGTGGCAAAATACTGTGTTGCGGCCATGTCCACAAGAAAAAAATTGGTTACAGATTTATAGTTGTCACCTTGTGCCAGTTTTTTGGCGATATCTCTAATTATGTTTGGAACATTATATTTACTCACATATTAATCGACTATCCATTCACGTAAATTAGGGAGTGACCCTAGCATTTTGAGAACATGTATTTTCTTAACAGGGATGTTATTATTTACTATTAATGTTAGTACTATTTTTATTATTATTATTTAATATATTGTAAAAAGTGATGGCTATTGCTGGTCTACGACCGTAATAAAGTTTATTATTATTAGAGGTATCCCATAAAGCTTTGGTATTTCATTTGAATAAAACTTCTAAGACCAGGGAATACTTCCGCTTCTTGTTTGAATTCCCTGAGCTGACCTTGTCCACCGCTGTTGTCCTGAAGAAGGAATGAAGAGCATCTCTTCTTGTCTCCCTGGAGGAGGTGCCAAAGGATGGTTAAAAATATCTTATGCTGTTTCATCGGCAAAACCTTTAAAACTTCTTGACCTGTCTTGAAAAAATGTTATGTCTTCTCTGTGTGTTTTATTTTGGATTCCCCCCCCACCATCACCCCTGCTTCCAATTTATTCTTGTTATCCCGCCAGGAATTCTGGTGTACAAAGCCCACAGGATCATTGAGTCTTGCCAAGAAGCTTTCATCTTGCGGCTTTATCGCCAGAAGAACAAGCAAGGTTTCATCAAAGCCTTCAGCGATAACGCGGTGGCTTTTAACACCGGCTTTTGTCACGTGGAAAGAGTCATGCGAAACCTCTTCGTGAGGAAGCTGTATCTCTGGCCAAGGTAAGGATGGAAAGGCTCTATGGAGATTCTCAATCATCCAGCTCATGGTTTCCCCAAAGGTGCTTTTTCCAAAAGGCAACTGGAATTCCTTGGGTTTTTTTTTTTCCTCTAAAAACATTTTGCTTCTCATCCAGAACCAAAGAAACTTCTTAGATGAGGAGCGAAACGTTTTCAAATAAATAAAAAAAATCCCAGAAAATCCAATTGTCTTTTGGAAAAGCGCCTTTGGGATTGAAAAGATCCTTCCAACCGGAGGACTTAGATCGGACATGTCAAACTCAAGGCCCAGGGGCTGGATGCGGCCCACGAAGTGGTTTCATGTGGCCCGTGAAGCCATCCTGGAAACAGGGAATGGCCCCCGCTGCCTTGGCCCTGGCCCAGGCCGGCCGGGAGCCACTATACAATTTTGTCGTGGCCATCTTAGCACTTGCCCCGGTGGACCATGCCTTGGCACTTGCCCCGGTCCCACCCCCTTCTGCCAGAGACCCTCAGATCTATCCCACTCCTGCCGAGGCCCCCACAGGCACCCTTGACGCGAATGATGTAGAACTGGCCACGCCCACCCAGTAGGCCACACCCACTCCATGCCCACCCAGTAGGCTGCACCCACTCTGGCCACATCCACCTGGCCCCCCAAGGGCAACCGCAATGCTGATGCGGCCCTCAGTGAAATTGAGTTTGACACCCCTGACTTAGATAATGTCAAGGTAATGATTTAGAAGCTAACCAGCTTGTATAATGTGAGATGAATGATGCAATGTTAGGAATGACTCAGCAGGAGTCTGTATCCCTTGAAGAGCTTGCGTACAAAAGGGAAGGCCTTGCTGGAATCTTTCTCGTCCGTTTCCTGCTGTAATTGCTGTATGTTGGAGTTTGCGGCATTATCCCGTGTATGTATTTTATTTCTAGTGTATATTTGTAGATAATGTGTAATATGAACCACGTTTAATACAAACCACTGTTTACTGTATTTACTCCTAGGTTACCTCAGCGCAATAAGAGTGTGCATACTCTGACAGATCAACTGTCCACAGCTAGGAACCAAGGATGGGGGTTAATTTGTGCACTTCGTTGCTGAGATCTTCCTTTCTTTCTCTTCCCCAGGTTTCACGCGGTGGTGCACTCTTGTTTAGAGCAACACAAGCCTGAAGTGGTGGAAATCCACATCACCATGACTTCAGCCATGCGCGCCATCCAGAGTTCCATATTGGACATCCTGAATGCGTGTCTGAAAGAACTGAAGCAGTGCAACCCTGCTCTGGAAGTGGAGGACCTGTCGTTAGAAAACGCCATCGGCATGGCGTTTGAAAAGGTACCCCCTTCTCAGCTTGCCATATGGATTGTATTGATTTGTACGGGCATCGTCAGTCTGAGAGGAGTTGCGTGTCTTCCTTCGAATCGAAATGTTCTACTTTCAAACGGGAGCATTCTAAAGTTGGATTCATGTTCAACTCTCGTTCAGTGAAATCGTCAAGGGTCCGCCTGACGAACGCAACCAAGCAAACACCTTCGAGACATTCCAATCTCTTAATGTAAAACTTTATTGAGTACATCACTTCGGTACTAATGAAAGCAAAACCAGCTCTGGCAAGACCCGTCCCAAACCCATATAGTAAAAGCATTGAATTCTCCCTCCTCCCTCTGGGTCAGGTCACGTTGCCCAATCAAGTGGGAAAATATTGTTATGAGAAAGCATCTCTAGACCTGGCCAGACACCTGGTGTGGCGGCCTTGAGTCTCACGGTCTGGCTTCTTAATCTTTGAAGTCTGCGTTCCAAACCTCTCTCCTCCTCCCAAGTTTGTTAGGCAAGCTGAGCAGCAATATTTGTCGCACTACAGCAAAATATTTCTGTGTTGCATTTGCAGGATCGAAGTTGGACTTCATTGTGGTTGAGCCTGGGGAAGCTTGTCGGGAGGGGGTGTGTGATCATTTAGTAATGAGATAACGGTCTGTGGAGCTGGAATGAAGAGCCTTCATCTTCTCAAGCTTAGCAGTGGCATTTGAAGGATATTCCAGGACAGAATCAGCTCAGGTGAAATGTTTGGCTAAGTTATAAGAAGGAAAAAAAAATAGGTTTTTGTTGATTGTTGGCCATCCTGAGATGTGCATCTTACATTCATTAATGGCAGTTTCCCTTCCCTTAATTTAGCAAACGCCTCCTCAGATCATGCATCTGTTTCTTTTGGAAGGAATTCCGCTGTTTTTATGGTTTGTGAACTGTCATGAGCTTCAGCAGCACCTAGTCAAAACTCCCCAGTTGAACTTTTCTCCTTTCTTACCAGCTGTGTTTAGTTTAGGGAGCGAAGTTTGTCTTTTTTTTTTTTTTTTTTAATGGAGGGGCTGACATCTGTTAATACTTGGACGGTATTTTTATATAAAAGAATGTTTTATTAGCTCTCCAAGTCTCTGGCTTGCTTATCGTAAACTCGTTAGCAATGAAATAAATGTTCTTTTATTTGCCAGTTGCGTGCCAGGATCATAACATCATTGGAATCGGGATTCTTCTTTTTAAAAAAAAAATAATAATCACATTTTGGGCTAAACAGCCTTAATCTAAGGTCCCTAAAATTCCAATGGAATCGGATGTGGCTGTGAATGGGCAACACTGAAGAATGGAAACAAATCCATGATTTGATTCTTTTTAAAGGTTTGCAGGATCTAAATACTAAATACTGCATTAGAATGCCATATTGCAGGCAAACTCTGCTTACAGCCTGGAGTTCGATCCTCACCAGCTCAAAGTTGACTCAGCCTTCCATCCTTCTGAGGTCCGTAAAATGAGGACCCAGATTGTTGGGGGCAACTGGCTGACTCTGTAAACCGCTTAGAGAGGTCTGTAAAGCACTGTGAAGTGGTATATAAGTCTAAGGGCTATTGCTATTGCCCTTCCTTCCTTCCTTCCTTCCTTCCTTCCTTCCTTCCTTCCTTCCTTCCTTCCTTCCTTCCTTCCTTCCTTCCTTCCTTCCTTCTTTCCTTCCTCCCTTCCATATCATCTCAATTTCCTTCCTTCCTTCCTTCCTTCCTTCCTTCCCTTCTTTCTTTCCTTCCTTCCTTCCTTCCTTCCTTCCTTCCTTCCTTCCTTCCTTCCTTCCTTCCCAGTGGTTAGAATACAGCATTAGAGGCTGGCTCTGCCCACAGTCAGAAGTTCGATCCTGACTGGCTCAAGCTTGATTCAGCCTTCCATCCTTCTGAGGTCGGTAAAATGAGGACCCAGATTGTTGGGGGCAAATATGCTGACTCTGTAAACTGCTTAGAGAGGAATGTAAAGCACTGTGAAGCGGTATATAAGTCTAAGTGCTATTACTATTGCCCTTCCTTCCTTCCTTCCTTCCTTCCTTCCTTCCTTCCTTCCTTCCTTCCTTCCTTCCTTCCTTCCTTCCTTCTTTCTTTCCTTCTTTCCTTCCTTCCTTCCTTCCTTCCCTTCTTTCTTTCCTTCCTTCCTTCCTTCCTTCCTTCCTTCCTTCCTTCCTTCCTTCCTTCCTTCCTTCCTTCCTTCCTTCCCTCCCTCCCTCCCTCCCTTCCTCTCTCCTTCCTTCTGATCCTGACCAGCTCAAGGTGGACTCGGCCTTCCATCCTTCTGAACTTGGTAAAATGAGGACCCAGATTGCTGGGGGGGGGGAGGCATAGGCTGACTCTGTAAACTGCTTAGAGAGGAATGTAAAGCACTGTGAAGCGGTATATAAGTCTAAGTGCTCTTGCTAAATCTGTTAAGAGATTAGCTGACTAGGATCAAGCGTAGATCACTGCACCACGCACTAACCGTTATTCCCAATGCTGTACCTCCAGATAATTCGTCACTATTTAGATCCTCTTTGGCACCAGCTTGGATCCAAGACCAAATCTCTGGTCCAAGATTTGAAGATCCTTCGCACGTTACTACAGTACTTGACTCAGTATGATTGTGTCACTTTTCTTCACCTTCTGGAGTCCCTCAAAGTATCGGAAAAAGCGTTCGGTCACAATTCAGGTAGGAATCGTTCGAATGAAGGCAAATAGACGTGTCCCAGGATAACGATGTGAAATAGAATTTGGGGCTGGTCACCGGGGACCAGAGATTTACCGGTGAATAATCTAAACCAGTAAATCTCTGGTCCCGGTGACCCACCTAAATTCAAATTTTGCAGGAATCGTTCGGTTCACCCCGTGATAAAAAGCCAAGTTTTAATTAGAAGCAAAATAACAAACACACGCGCACAAATGTCCCGAGTGTTCCCATCTATCCAGAAGGCTGGAGGACACGAAATATATTCAGCCTCCCACTTAACGGCTGTTGCTTGAAAAATGTGTGCCGTTCGGATCAGATGCCTTAGTCATTATATAAGGAGGGCCACTGGGAGAAGAAGAAGGGAAAGGCAAGGATCTGGAAGCTGTGGCTGTTTCAGGACATTTGTCCCACGTGGAAATTATTAGCGTTCCTGAGGCCAGCCATCTGTTGGGGCAGGTTTCACGCCAAAAGCAAAATTAAGTGGTAAATCTTTTTTCTGGGTTTGTAGGGAGGAGATCATGGCACATATGCCTGGCTCAAACCAGTATGTTGGGTAAAAAAAAAAATTGGCTTATCCTTTGAGTTTTTTTTTCTTTCTTTTTTTTTGAAACCCCTTATTCTGTTGACATATCAGTTTTGTCACAGTCCTGCACGTGTTAGGGCTCAGAATGAATGTCCTGGCTTGTTACACTGCCTGTGATAAGCACACTTTATTAATGAACCCTACACACTTTTTAGGGCAATTTTATCAGCTTTGTCGAATCTTTGTTCCAAAGCAAAACTTGAAGGCTCAATGTGGATTGGATTAGATCCCGAATTGATTGGACTAGGCCTTTCCCTAGCTGGGGAGTGGTGGGAATTGAGACCCACACCCCTTGAAATTGCCAGGTTTGTGAAACCCTTGATGAGATGGCGATGAACCTGTGGCTGGGTTTACACATGAAGCTAAACCGTGGTGTGAATTATTTCCTTGGGGTTTCGTGTGAGATGGGAATGCTGCCATTGGCATTATTATGTCATAGGATTTTGAATGAATAAACTAGGCCATTCTTGCTTGTTCAGACAAGTGTGAGAAGTCACGTTAAGACTGTTCCCTGGATCTATGCCAGTGATGGCGAACCTTTTAGAGACCTAGTGCCCAAACTGCAACCCAAAACCCACTTATTTATTGCCGGGTGCCAGGTGGGCATGGCCCACTGGATGGGTGTGGCTGTGGTGTCATGGCAGATTGGGTGGGTGTGGCCAATGTTGGTGTGATCACCTCGAAGTTGCTCGTGGGGAGGGACGTCTATGGGGGCCGGGCAGGGTTGGGGGAGATCCAGGGGGTCTCTGGCAGGTGGGGCGGTGGGCAGGAGGCTCGTCCTGCGGGGTGAGGCGAGGCAAGGCAAGGCAGGGCCGGGGTGCCATTGTCACAGGGAAAGGTGAGGCAGGGGCCGGGGCGGCTGCTGCCTAACACCATTGCCCCCTGCACACAGTGAGTGCATGGGTGCTGGGATGCATCCGGCCATGTGGGGCCTCGGCCAGTTAGCAGGTGGCTGGTTGAAGAGGGACAGTTGCCATCTCCGGGGCATGGCGCGCGTGCCCACAGAGAGGGCTCTAAGTGCCGCCTCTGGCACGCGTGCCATAGGTTCGCCACCACTGATCTATGCTGGGCATGCTAAATAATGGTGATTACAATGAAGCTGCAGCAAGAGAAGCTTTAAAAAGTCAGTTAGGAGGCTAAGTACAGTAGTGGCCAAAAATTGTGGAAACCTTTTGGGAAAAGTGTATTTTTGAGGTTTGATGGCTAATAACATCACTTTTTGGGGGGGAGTAAAAATATATATCAATGGAAAGACAATTTAATCAAGAATGTATGGGGGGAGGGTTGGGGGGGTGTTAGACTGTGTTGTATAGAAGTATATACTGAGAAGGTTAGATAAATAGAAGTATCAACGTAAGAGAAAATTAATCTTATTGTATATAATACAGATAGGGTAATTTGAAGAGAGCAGTTGCTCGGACATTACCCCTGAATTGTATCTGAAGAGGGATGAGAGGGAAGAAAGGAGAGGAGAGAGAAAAGAGTAAAGAAGGGGAGAAGGAAGTAGGAAGGTTGGAGGAGAAGAGGAAGGGGAGGAGAGTGGTGAAGGAAAGAGAAGAGAGGAAAAGAGGGAAGTAGGGAAGAGAAGAAAGGGAGAAAGAAGGTAGAGAAGAAGGAGTGTGGATACAATGAAAGGGGAAATGGCGTGCAACACCAAAAGTCATGTATATGTATTTATTTCATTTTATTAAAAGTATCTAATATATGAATGTAAAAAGAATGTATGTTAAAAAATAATACATTTATTATTACAAAAAAAAAAGAATGTAATGCAACAAAGTTTGTTCAATTATCTGTACTGTATTCTATGAAAAGTTATAGCCAAAGAACCAGAAAAAGGAAGCACCACTTGTTTAGGTTGATATTGGGTAGCTCTCCGTCATCTGACTGTAGCCAATGAGCACGAGTGTTTAGAGAGCCAATCGGCGATTTGCTTAACACCCACCACCCCAAAATTTTGTAAAATCGTATCGGTCGCGCGAAGACCCCATTGACTCACAACTCACAAGACCCCTGCTCTATAACCTGACCTTGACTCATCTTCCTCTCCTAGGCTGGCTTTTCCTCGATTCTAGCACTTCGATGTTTCTGAACGCCCGGAGCCGAGTTTATCGCCTGCCGGAAGATAACGCGAGTAAGAAAAAAAAAGCCTCCGAAAAAACGGACGCAAAAGAAAAAAAAGGTACCGCATGCCCTTCTTCACGGACGTATCGCAAGGTGGACAGGGAGTCCTCGACTTACAACAGCATTTAGTGACTGCTCACAGTTACGACGACACTGGAAAAAAAGGGACTTATGACTGCTTTTCACACTTAGAACCGTCGCAGCCTCCCCCGTGGTCACGTGATTTACATTCAAGTGCTTGGCCACTGACCTGCATTTATGACGGTCGCAGTGTCCTGGGGTCACGTGATCCCTTCCTTGCGACTTTCTGACAAGCAACGTCAACGGAGGAGCCAGATTTACTTAACAACTGCGTTACTAACTTAACAATTGCAGTGATTCACTTAACAACTCTGGCAAGAAAGTTCGTAAAATGGGGGTGAAATTCCCTTGATAAGTTTCTCACTGAGCAACATAAATCCTGGGTTCAATTGTCGTAAGTTGAGGATTATCTGTGTTACGGTGGGTTTTTTAGGGGAGTGGGAATCTTGAGTATATAGGGCACACTACTGTCAAGGAATTTTTCATATACTTCCAAAATTGGGCTGGTGCTTCTGTATAAGCTTACATTCAGGAAATTAAAAGAAGAAAAAAAAGATTTGATGTTGAGCTGATGCTGAAAATCGATAAAGGTCGTAATTTGTGTTCCCTTTCAGAACAGAAGCGGGAATTGGTCCTGGAAAGCAGTCCGAAGTGGGAAGCTCTGGGAGAAGTGCTGAAGGAGATTGAAAAGGAGAACGCCGACAGCGAAGCTCTGGGTGGGCCAGGTGAGGAGCTACATCCAGACAAGGATGGACAGGGTGAGACAGCCAGGAGCATCATTTGAGCATCTGCCCTGTGTATACACACCCCAAGGGGAGAGGCCTCTTTTAAAATTTGAAGTAGACTCCGCTCTACCTCGGAAAGAACTCTGTTGCCTCCAGCAAATAGTGTCTCGATGTAAAGATGTTTTGGGATGAGGGGAAAAAAATGTGATGTTGAAAAATAATCTGGGAGTTCTATGAAAACAGCTCAAAAGTCACCTGGTTGAGGCTTCCATCCTTAAGGTCCAGCCTAAAAAAGACACCATCTCTTGAGGCAGCCTGGACCATTAACTTTGCTGAAATCATAAATTTGTTGAAATTGTAAAAAAAAATAAAAATAGTTTTGGAGCTGTGTAAAGGGAGAGATTTTTCAGGGAGAATGGGAGGGAGGAAGCTGTGATGGATGGATGGAAGGAAGGAATGGAAGGGAGGGAGGGAGGGAGGAAGAAATGTAGCTAGAAGGAAGGAAGGAGTTTAGTTATTTGTATTGAAGGAAGGAAGGTATGGATGGAAGGAGGGAGGAAGGAATTTAGCTAGAAGGAAGGAAGGAGTTTAGTTATTTGTATTGAAGGAAGGAAGGTATGGATGGAAGGAGGGAGGAAGGAATTTAGCTAGAAGGAAGGAAAGTTTATATGTATTCAAGGAAGGAAGGTATGGATGGAAGGAAGGAGGGGAGGGAGGGAGAAAGGAATTTAGCTAGAAGGAAGGAAAGAGTTTATACAGTATGTATTCAAGGAAGGAAGGTATGGATGGAAGGAAGGGAGGGAGGGATACCCCTTTATTTCACCCTGAAACTTCTTCAGTTGAACTTCAGATATAAAACTTTTGTTTCATGCTGTCTGAATCCCAAAACAGTAGCACTTTGGTTAAGGGATGAGGACAGGCTGCACTATTTTGTGAAGACTCTAATACAGAGGTCCCCAACCTTTGGGGCACCAGGGACCGGTTCCGTGGAGGGAGGTTTTTCCGCGGACCGGAGCCTGCGTGGTTTTGTGTGCTGCCTGCATCCCACGGATGGGGTTTTGCTCGTTTGTGCGGACCGTTTTTTGGCATGCTGTGGTCCCCGGACCAGGAGTTGGGGACCCCTGCTCTACAGTTATTTTTTCGGTTAAAAATACAGATAGTCCTCGACTTAACAACCATTCATTTAGCGACCGTTCAGCGGTACTGGAAAAAGTGGACTTACAACTGATCTTTGCCATTCTGGCTGTTTCAGCATCCTCCCGGTCTCGTGATCCAAATTCGGTTCCTTGGCAGCCAGCATGTATCAGTCATGTGATCCCCATTTATGACCTTCCCAGCCAGCTTCCGTACCAGCAAAGTCCAGGGGGGGGGGAGCTGGATTCGCTTAATGACTGCGTGACTCACTTATCAACTGCCACATTTCACTTAATCTTGGCAAACGTCATAAAATCAGGCACACCTGGTCTACAACAGGAGTTCTGCTCCCAGCTCTGGTCGTTAAATCGAGGACTACCTGTATGAGGTGGAAGCTTGTGAGCTGCCCTGCGTCTTCGGAGAAGGGCGGCATATAAATGTGAATATTAAATTATTAAATTAAAGGTTGACTCGCTTTCAAGCCGTAAGCAGGGGAACTGTCTCTCTTGGCTGCAGGGCGGGTGCTGGTTTGCGCCAGCGATGACCGGACGTGTGCTCAGCTCAAAGAATACATCACGATCGGAGCTGAAGCCTATTTAACGAGGCTCTACCACAAAAGCTTTGGGCTGGAGAAGGAAGCTAGTGGGACCTGCCTGAAGAACTGGAGAGAGGCCAAGGGCCACGACAAGAATGGCCGCGAACCGCCGGCCAAAAAAGCGAAAACGGAAGCCTCCAAAGCGAAGAAGAGAAAGAAAAAAGCAGAGTTAACCCTGACGCAAATGTTGAGCAAAGAGGAGCAGGAAAATATCAAGGTGGAGGAGGAAGAAGAGGAAGAAGATTCTCAGGGCCTCAGCAGTAGCCAGGAGAGCAATGGGGAAAGATCAGAAGATCTCCAGTTAGAGCTCTCCTCCTCCGACGCCTATTACGGCATCCTAAAGGAGCCGCTGACTGTGATCCATCCTTTAAACGGTTGTGGGGATCCGTACGCCCTCACCTCCGTCTTGCACGAGGTGGAGCCGAGATACGTGGTCTTGTACGATGCAGAGCTGACTTTCGTTCGCCAGCTGGAAATTTACAAGGCTAGCAGACCAGGAAAGCCTTTGAGGTAACTTGGCGTGAAAGGGAGCAACGGCGGGAAGAGATTGTTCTGGCTGTGTTTGCGCTCCGGGCTAATTTGGACCTAAAAAAATAAAAATAAAAAAGTGAGCTTCTTGGTGCTCTCTGAGCTTGGCTGTTTTCTTGCAGACATTTCATTATCCAACTAGCGGCACTAAGAGTAGTAACAATGCTGTAGGGCAGAGATCCCCAACCTTCGGAGAGTTCGTGGTTTCGTGTGCTGTCTGCATCCCACGGGTGGGGCTTTGCTTGTTTGTGCGGACCGATTGCTGGCATGCTGCGGCCTGGTTCTGGTCCATTAAGATTAAGAACAGCTTAATCAAGAAGCCACCAAGAATATTCTCACCAACATTAACAGGGCAAACCATTTATAAACAGAGGGCAAACTCCACTCCCTGTAGCTCTGATGGTGTTATCTAGTCAGGTCATGAAACGTCTTCAAGAAAATAACCAAGCTTAGAGAGCACCAAGGACCCCACAGTTCAACCCTGAGCTCCAAATATCATCTTCTATTTATAAAAAAATAATGCAATTTCTTTCTTTTTTAAAAAAAACAAACAGACCCAACTGCATTTGGCCTGGAGAAATGAATACGTGCTTATAGTCATTTTGCAGTATTTATCCAGAGTCTTATATGGAGGGAAGGATGTGTAGATGGGTAAATCTGATCAGGGCCTCTCCTTCCTACAGAATGAATCACAGGCTTTAATTCTTACGGTATTAATGAAAAGATTCTTAATCTTAATTCTTACTAAAGCGGAAAACCAGCTTCTTGCTCTGAGGCTTAACAGATCCCAGGGCTGGCCCAAGACATCGGAGATCGTAACACACCTGCGCAGAATTGGGAAGGTGCTACTGAGGCCATATTTATTTTGTATATAAATTAAATTAAATAAATAAATAAATTTATTTTAATCCTTGGGAAACCTCTCTGGATTCACCTTAACCTGATGTCCATTCAGTGGACTCCGGTCTCGTGATGTATATGGTTCAGCATTATGAAGGTGCCCAGCCATTGTGGCTTATTTTGCCAGCCAGGATTGGGTGTGTTTGCAAGCCAGCCAACGTCTTTTGGATTTGAGAAGGTCTTCTGTCTTCTTACCTTGCAGAGTTTATTTCCTTATCTATGGAGGATCGACGGAAGAGCAGCGCTACCTTACCACGCTGAGGAAAGAGAAGGAAGCCTTCGAAAAACTCATTCGGTAAAAGCCCTCCCGTGGTGTTAACCTTTCGAAAGCATTCCTATTTCACGTTGTGTCAGCCACAGTTGGCTGTGGGGCGTTTTGAGCAGCGCCCAACGGGGGTGGTGCTTCAGATCATCACTTGAGACAGCCTCTCTCCGGAGTACAACCAGGGAGAATTTGCCCGAAAGATTCAACACAATACAATTACGACTTGTCAGACAGTCTGCCAGATGTTCAGACCGGATTTGGCATATTTTGCCTACCTATCGAGTCCTTCCCAAGGGCCTGGGATAGGCAGATGTTATTATTACAGGTGGTCCTCAACTTATTACAGTTCGATTAGTGACCGTTTGAAGTTACAGCAGCACTGGGGGGGAAAAATGACAGGACTGTTTTCACACTTATGACCATGATGATCGTGATTAAAATTCGGATACTTGACCATTGACTCATACTTAGGACGGTGGCAGCGTCCCGGGGTCACGTGATCCCTTTTGCAACCTTCTGACGAGCAGAGTTAATGGGGAAGCCAGATTCACTTAACAACCCTTACTAACTCAGCAGCTGCAGGGATTCACTTAACAGCTATGGCAGGAAAGGTCATAAAACGGGGCAAAAACTCACTTAACAAATGTCTCGCTTATTAGCAATGGAAACGTCCGGCTCAGCTGTGACTGTAAATCGAGGATGACCTGTATTAAATTTGTTTGCTGCCTTTCTCTCCCTGGGGCTACTTTAGGCAGCTCACAACCATTTAAACCCCCACCCCGACCCCGAAGAAATAAAAAAAAGGAAGTTTAAACAAAGCAAAAGTAAAAGAACAATAAAATAAAACAAGGGGGGGGGGAAACAACAAAGACAGTGATATGATTAGTGGAAAAACGGATGGGTGAATTGGAAGGGGGGGGAGGTGAAGAACTGCTGTCAATCTAGCAGCCACTTCAAGAGTCAAAATCCCCCATCAGGTCCCCAAGCCAATTTGCAGAGCCAGGTCTTTAGGTTAACACAATCAGTATAGTTTCCTAGACTGGTCTACCTCAAAAGGCTGAGTAATTCCTCCTCCTCCTCCTCCTCCCTCTAAAATTGGCCAAGTTATAATGTCAATTCCTATCAATGCAATTATCTGTGAGAACTCAAAAGATTCCCACCCATTTAGAAGACTGCTAGAGCTTTCTGTTGCTAAGCGGCCCGTGTCATTCTCTCTTTCCATGTTTCCAAGGTAGCAAACTTATGTGAAAAGATGGAGAGGGGGAGCGATGAATTATATAACAAGTTAGAGGACGGGTGCAGAGGGAGTCTTCCCGAAGTCTCTGCCATCCCTTTTATCAGCAGCAGCCGTAGGAGGCAAGCAGGTGTTTGTGTTTCTCTCCTTGGCGATGAAATGGTTTCTCTCTCTTTGGGCATGTTGGGTGGAGGGAATGGCAAATCATCGAAAGACATCAGAGGGATCTGAGCTTCTCCAGTTTTAATCCAGCGCTCTGACCGCTGCTGTGCGCTGTAATGCAAGAAGAGAACGAGTCATTGGATAAGAGATGGGCAGCAAATAAATTAGATAGATAGATAGATAGATAGATAGATAGATAGATAGATAGATAGATAGATAGATAGATAGATAGATAGATAGATAGATAGACAGACAGACAGACAGACAGACAGAGATGATAGAGACAGACAGACAGACAGAAAATAGATAAATAGATATAGATAATAGATTAGATGATAGATAGATAGATAATAGATTAGATAGATAGATAGATAGATAGATAGATAGATAGATAGATAGATAGTGTTCTGTCTAGCCCCTCTCAGCTGCCAAGAATCCCCTTAACGAGGTCGTTAAGAGTGCACACGAAGGCAGTTCAAAACATACGGCTTTATTTAACAGTTTACACAAGCACACTAAGAACACCAGTTATAAACTCACTGTGAAATCTCTCAGGTCTCTTCTTGAGCACAACGTTGCTCGTGACTAAAACAGAGGCTTCCGTTTCCCTGTTAATATAGCCTCCCAGGTCACGTTCGTCGTCCACCCAACTGACCCCTACGCCTATCAGCCCGTCGGTATCGTGGATTGAGCCAATTAGTTTCCTGGCCCACATCTGAGTCATCGTCCTCTGACTCAGCATGCATACCAATCTCCGTGGTATCTGGCTCAGCTGCCGGGAGGAGAAAACACCCAGAAGGGCCTGCCGGTGCTGAGTCATAATCATCATCGGACAAGTATCTAGCCTGGCCAGAGACACTCACAACAGATAGATAGATAGATAGATAGATAGATAGATAGATAAGATGATATGTAGGTAGGTAGGTAGACAGGCAGACAGACAGACAGACAGACAGACAGATCTGCTTGTAAGTCGAGGACTACTTGTATTAATTGCCCCAAGTCCTACTAGTAAATTAAAAATATTTTTGTTAATCCTTCTTTCTCAGCTCGTGGTGAGTTACAAGCCAAACCTTCCCCAGTCAGATGCAATATAACACCATCCATCATCTTCAGACAGAGTGGCCAGTGGCCGTGCACATTTAATACATATTTATTTATGTATTAAAACTTTTGTATAGACATCTATCTTATAACAAACTCTGGACAGCTCTCAGTCAAGAATTAAGACATGTCAATGGCTCTGGAGTAGATTCCCCCCCCCACATTCAAACTGTACAGTTTTAGTGCTTAAAAGTTAATTAATACTGATGCATCCTCTTCCTCTTCTTTGTTTCAGAGAGAAAGCTGGCATGGTAATTCCAGAAGAAAGAGAAGGGCGAGATGAAACCAACTTGGATTTGGCAAGAGATTCCACGGCAGCCACCCTTTCGATCAATACCCGCAAAGCAGGTCTGTTTTGGACTCTCGGCAACCGTTCTTAAGACCTTATCTCAGTCTCTGTCCTTTTGGGGGCGGGATTCACATTGACTCATGACTCATTGACTCAGGCAGCAGGGACAAGACTCTGCCCTCGCACCCTGCCGCACGCAGATGATGCTGCGGGGTGCGGGTGGAGGGCGTGGCCACTGTGGCGCTTGAGGGCCGCCTGGGCAATCTGCGGTGGGATGTGGAGGCGGTGGGTGGCCCTGCGGGTGGGCAGGACGGGGCGGAGTGGGGAGCGGTGTGGTTTTTGGGCACTTGGTCTCTAAAAGGTTTGCCCTCACTGCCTTAGGTGGCCAGCAGCAGAGCGTTGTGCAGCACAGCATCGTGGTGGACATGCGTGAATTTCGCAGCGAGCTTCCCTCCTTGATCCACCGGCGGGGCATCGACATTGAGCCCGTGACGTTAGAAGTCGGGGACTACATTCTCACCCCCGACATCTGCGTGGAGCGGAAGAGCACCAGCGACCTCATCGGCTCGCTCAATAGCGGCCGGCTGTACACTCAGTGCGTTTCCATGTCTCGCTACTATAAACGGCCGGTTCTCCTCATTGAGTTTGATGCCAGCAAGCCCTTTTCTCTCACTCCCCGGGCTTCCCTCTACCAAGAGATCTCCAGCAGCGACGTGATCTCCAAACTCACCCTCCTGACGCTCCATTTCCCGCGCCTCCGGCTCCTGTGGTGCCCCTCGCCGCACGCCACGGCCGAGCTGTTTGAGGAATTGAAACAGAGCAGGCCTCAACCAGACGCAGCGGCAGCTTTGGCCATCACGGCCGATTCTGAGACTCTCCCTGAACGGGACAAATACAACCCTGGTCCTCAAGACTTCCTGCTCAAAATGCCTGGGATCAATTCCAAAAACTGCCAGGCCGTAATGAATCACGTCCAGAGCATCACAGAGCTGATCGCTCTTGCTCAGGAGAAGTTGGCAGAGCTTCTGGGCAACGCTGCCAACGCTAAGCAGCTTTACGAGTTCATCCATCTGCCTTTCACGGAGGCCGCTTCTCAAGGCAAAACCAAGAGGTGATGATGTGTCAGGCCAGGCTTCAGAAGGTGCCGTGATCCGTGGTGACTGTAACTTAGGAGTCACCCGTGCATACAATCTCTTTAAGGTGGGCCAGTTTACAGGGGGGACCTTTGACTGTCCAGATGTCCTTTTCTGATCAGCAGCCAGTCGCCAAACATTCCCTGATATCAGAAAGTTCCTTCACCAAGTTTTTCTCGTGGATGCCAAGCTGTCTACCCTACTCCCGGTTTCTTTTTAATATGAGGAGCTGCAATTTCTCCCTTGGCTTTTACAGAAGGCGATTATGGATTCTGACTGGTGCCTGGCTCCAGAAAGCATTGGGTAAAGATGTCTACAGGGGTGTGTGTGACTGTGTGTGTGTGTGTGTGTGTGTGTGTGTGTGTATGAAAATCTGCAAGATACGGTGTCTGCCATTTTGCAAATCTTAATACTTCCAGATGCCACATTGGAGGGGTTTTTTTTCCTGGTTCCTTTACAAGTTTTAAAGCAAGGGTGTGCAACTTTGAGATGGTGTAGGTCAGGGGTAGGCAACCTTGGCTCTTTTATGACTCGTGGACTTCAACTCCCAGAATTCCTCAGCCAGCCATGCTGAGTGGAAAGAGAGGTTTCCAAGCTGAGCCATGCTGGCTGAGGAATTCTGGGAGTTGAAGTCCACGAGTCATAAAAGAGCCAAGGTTGCCTACCCTTGGTATAGGCTCTCCTACTTGAACAGGAGGCTGGGCTACAAGATCTCCAACGTCCCTTCCAGCTCTATACTATTCTAACGATGGCAATTTTATGACCTGTGGACTTCAACTCCCATGCTGGCTCAGGAATTCTGAGATTTGAAGTCCATAGGTCATAAAATTGCCATAGCTGCCTACCCCTGCTTTAGAGGAAGTGTTTTAAAACGAGCAGATAGTTTTGGGCATAATATCTATAATAAATTCATTCCTAATCTCTTTTTTTTTTTTGTCAGACTTTGTCACGCTTCACTTTTTTTACTTTTTTTTCCCTTGCTTGCTTGGCTTTGGAAGTTATATAACACGCAACTGCCGTAGGATTATTGTTGAAAGAAATAGCTGTGTTTCGCAGTCCACATTTGCTTGAAAAGAGGTGGGAGGATAGACTTTTGAGATTCATCCACATTTTATTTAAAGATAAATGCACATTTTATAAATATTGACTTAAAGGGCTTTTAAAGGCTGTCAAAAGCTATACCGAGGATATCACAAATGCCCTTTATTAGTTAAAGCAGCTCTAACAGAAGTAGGTTTCATTTTTGTTTAATTGGTGTTTCGGATAAAAAAAAAGGAAAATTGCAGATATTTAGGACTTTCTATCCATTAATACTCGTTTGGATTGCCTATCATCTGGCAGCTGTTGTGAGCACCAAATGTATAACAAGTGTGCTTTAAAAAAATATTGAATGAATTTCTCAAATTGATCCAAAGTTTTAATCCGTAAAATACAGTACAACCTTATTGATCAGATTTTTAATATCATTGCTTTTCATATTCATGTTTATGGAAACCATAAAGGGAAATTTCCTATCTTAGAAGATGCATTTTATAAGCTGTCATGCAGGAAAAAGTAAGTGTATTTTAAGGTAGTGCCTGGACTCATTTATAAACAATACTCTATTGTCTTTGTGTTGCAACTATTTTTATTCCAGGCAAATGTATGCAGTTTTACTTAATTTCACATATAGGTCATGAAACACTTACAAATCTAATTCTTGGTCTTTACAGGATCTTAGCATATTTATCTATCTTCAACTTCCTATCATTTCTGCTCTGCAAATCTAATTCTAATTCTAATTCATGCTTTGGGTGCATTCCATTTATGTTTAAATCAGCTTGAGATAGTAACACAGATGAATTTCTGAGAGGAGATAAATTGCTGGCAGATAAATAATCATTGTTGGGGGGGCAGATCCAAATGCCCTTAATGCATTGCTAAAAATGAATTCAGTTATTTATGTGACACATACAGATACGTTCACACAATATTTCTCAACGTTGGCAGGTTTAAGATGGGTGGACTTCCGCTCCCAGAATTCCCTATGGCTGAGGGATTCTGGGAGTTGAAGTCCACCCATCTTAAACCTGCCGAGGTTGAGAAACAGTGTTAATGTATAGGACTAAATGTATGACTAGGAATAATTATTCAAACTATTGAAACAGAAATACAGTACTTGTCATTAAAGGGAAGTCTTTTATACATGTCCAGATAATTGCCCAGAATCCTTGCTGGTAGGGAGTACCATCGGGGAGATATTCTGCTCACTCTTTTAAAGTTATTTATCTGTAAACCAGGTTTGAGCTGTGAAGTTTAAATGAAGAACTCTTGTAGGCTGAAAGACTTTTTATTGGTCTTCTATAAAATAGGCACAATGCTTTCCCCCATTTTTCTTACTGCCAAATCTCTCTCTGGAAGGGGAGATAGTATGCCAGTCATTTTGTGTTTTTGGAAACTGAATAGGAATGACGTTTCTACTGCAGCCCTGGGGGAAAAAACTGTAAATAAATAAAGATAAAGAAGAGTTGGACATGCTTCTTTGTTCATAATAGGCAGTATGCAAAAAGCCTAAAAACTGCTCATGAGCCCAGTCAGCGCTTGTTTTTAATCCTGATGATAAAGGCAGATGGAAGATTTTTTTTTTCTGAATATTTCACATTGCGGTGGGAGGCGTTTGGTTTTTGTAGAAATCACAAAAATGCAAATATCTGGGATTCGAGTCTACTGTGGATAGGATGTGCATTACTAATAGAATTTGGATTTTTATACGATTCTGTAATGAATTGGGATATCTACCGTTTTCAAGTGTCCTACAAACATTGGAATTTTTGTGATTAAAACTGTTTTTTGCAGTTGCATTAAAAGAAAGTTCACCATCAGAACAGTTAATTTCTGCTCCATTTAGAAATAAGTCAAGGTGGCAAAAATAGATAATACTCCTTCCTTCCTCCTATTTTCTCCACAACAACAACAATCCTTTGAGGTGGTTTGAATGAGAGAGAGGGACTGAGCCAAAGTCACCCAGTCAGCTTTTATGCCTAAGGTGGACTAGAACTCACCGTCTCCTGGTGATTGGCCCAAAGTCACCCAATTGGCTTTCAGGTCTAAGGTGGATCTAGAGCTCACCCTCTCCTTGTGTCTAGTCTGATGCTTTCACCACTAGACCAATTAGCCTGATTAAAACCCGTCTTTCAAAGGGGATCTGGGCATTCTTAGGCCATATGTTTGAATTCGAATTCTTCGATTTGTATCGTATCATGACCAGAAACCTATTGGTAAGTAGTAAGCCATACAAAGCCAACATGTACTATTCATAGACAGAACTAAGTTCATCAGCATGGAAACCTGGGAATCTGCAGAAGTATAAAAATATATTGGGTTAAAAATTCTAAGATGTTTAAAGTAGTGGACACTGGAACAGTCAAATGAGCATTAAGCAGGTTTAACACTGACAAATTACTAAATAGATGAGGATGAAATGAATAAGTAATCTTCATGTAACACTGGGTTGCAGATCCACCATGTCTGCTCCTGTTTGTGGGTACACCCTGTGGAAAACAGCAGGGCTTGACAAAATCTGCACGAAGAATCTTAAAGGAAAACCATATGGCTTGATATCTTAAGCCCTTTTGGCAAAGAGTCAATGTGGTGTCAATGACGTGTTTTTCAGAAATGAAGGGAGAAAATGTGTTCCATTTGCTGATTATCAATAACAGATGACTCTTTAAGATCCTCTTAAAAATTACCTCATTATTTATTCTGGGTATCGTCTGCAAATTAAACAAACCGTTTCTATATTTAAAGCAGAGTCGCCGGAGCTAAAGTTTCCAGGCGTCATTCTCTTAGAAACAGGTATTGTCTCACATTACCAACACAGAAAGGATCCTGGCTTTTGTAGAGTCTCTGTTGTCAGGCTAGGGCAATCCTCTTGGTGACATTTCGGAGGAACTCCTGTGGATGATGTAGCCTAGAAGACTTTCACTGCTTTGGCTTGAATGACTGATGTGTGCAGGCCATTAATCTAAATCCCAGGAATTCTAGTGTGGTTCAACTTAAGTTGCATGGGTTGGCCAGCCCCCAAAAGGGAAATGCAGCTGGCCTCACCCGCTTTCCTTTGCTTTGAAGAAATTGGGCGTTGAAGCCTTCATAGCATGAAGATAAAATTGGGCTGCTTCAGATTTTTCCCCAATTAGTACTCTGGAACAAAAGGGTCCTAACCTTCATGGTGGTTAAGAAAGTTCTGTTTGATAGGGGACGAAAGGAAATTGGAATATATCCTAACGCTGTTTTTTTCTTCAGTACTCAATGACATATTTCCACTTTTCTAGAGCTATGTCAATAAATTGCTTTCAGATCTTCCTGCCTGGTATGTTTTAGTTGTTTTATACCCCATCTTTCATTCAGGAGCTCAAGGTGTACGTTGTGCAGTTTGCAACAACATACAGGGTTGTTTGCACTGGCAGTCAGTGTCACTGTGGGAGTTTCTGTGGCTGACAATGGATCACAGACGATCTCCCTAAGCCCTCCTCTGAAGGACATCATTAGAAAGAGATCAAGAGCTTTCTCTACAATGGCCACACCCTCCAGAACAGCTTTGCTCTGCAAAGTGAAGAAGGGGTTGTCAGTTATCTGCTCATTCGGTTATAACTGATTGCTAGTCATTTATTTATTTATCCATTTATCAATCAAATTTATTGGCTGCCTATCTTGCGTTTCAGGCGACTGAGCAATTACGATTTATTGTATTAATTCTTGAGTCAACTACAGCAGTGATGATGAACCTTTTAGAGACCGAGTGCCAAAACTGCAACCCCAAACCCACTTATTTATCACCAAGTGCCAGGGCTACATCAGCATTATGGTGCCCTCAGGGGGATGGGGGGCGTGGCCAACTAGGTGGGTGTGGCTGCAGTGGTTACTGCAGACTGGGTGAGCGTGGCCGGGGCCAGAGCAGTGGGGGCCAGTCCCTTGCCATCTCTGGGGCATCCCCGGGGGGCCAACACCGCTTGTTCGCTCACTTCCTGCTCCGTCGCTTCCAAACGCCACGTGCTGGCTACTCTGGAGAACTCTGCTGGGGCAACGGCACGCGTGCCCACAGAGAGGGCTCTGAGTGCCGCCTCTGGCACGTGTGCCATAGGTTCGCCACCACTGAACTAGAGCATCTAACTGAAGTGCCCTAAACATGTTATAAGTAAAAAAAAACAACCACCCACCAGATTGGGGGCAGTTAGTTAAACTAACCTGTTTTTACCAACAGAGATTTGGTCATTCTCCATCCACAAAAAGAGCTTTCAAAATGTGGCATTGGTAGCTCAATTATAAACTGTCAGCTTCTTTCTCAAAGTTCTGCTCAAATCTCACTTTTTATAAAAGGCTCTAAGTATCGCCTTCCTTTCTAACACCTAACACTTCTAACACTTCCTTTCTAACACCCTTGCCCTTGTTTTGTTCCCAAAAGGTTGTAATCTCTGGTTACAACCACTCAAAACATAATCTTATGGCCTATTACAACATTCTTTTTTTTTACGCTCCTAAAAGATGATGTTATCAGGTAGATAGTTCGAACTTGCAGAGCAAAAAGCCTGAGGCTGGGAGCAAAATTTCTTAGGAAGTTACTGGAGAAATCCCCTGGAAGCAGGCAGTTGATTTCAAATACTGACTTATTTTCTTCGGGGGTCAGATGTGCTTATTTCATAATGCCTACACTTTATATAATAGAAGAGCTTTGGCACGCTGATGCCTCTTCAAATTCTTTGATCCTCCGGACTTTTACAGATTAAAGTTTTTTACTCAGTCTGATACAAGCACCTTCCTTCAATTTCTATTTTACGTTGTCTTTTTTTCCAGTGACTGCTTAGCTGTGTCTTTATAAAAGGGAGCAGTAGTTTCTGAGAGAGAAGGGAGAAAGAGAAAGGAATGGCGGCAGTAAGTACAATTGAGGATAACACTAAGGGGTCTAACTTATTGGGCTTTCTGTTCATAAGAGTAAATTATTCCTCTGATCTCTGCTGATTTATTTGTAAATTAGCCAAACATATTTTCCTTTAAAAAAAAAAAAAGGAAATCTGTTTGTTTAAATGATACTTTAACCCCAGGATCCCAGGCCATCTAAAAAAATGGGGAGGTAGGGAAATACCAAATTTAATTAGTAAAATTATTGCTCCAAACATAATTAGATATTGTCCAGTTAATCCCTCATACATTTTCCTATTCCAAATTTATGATCTCTTTACAGAGATCTAACAAGCCTTTCATCTTGATTTTGTTTTTGAAAACTAGAATCTTTCTGAGAAGCCAGGTTTATTATGCAATAAAATCTGTTTGCTTATTTTTGGAAATACGCAATTGTAAGGAACTTAAAGGAGAATCAATTGTAAGACTTTGTTTACAGAAAGGTTAACTAGTTTAGCCTTGTTCCTTTGGGCGTTCTTTCAAATCTCTGCACATAGTTCATGAAACTTGTTCATAATCTAACTGAATTTTCCATAAAGTACATGCAGAGATTTACAAGTGGAGACCTGCCACAAAACATTGTTTACAAACTACAGGAATTATGGAACACCCTTCCTACAACTTCTTCCTGATGTATTTTATATAAATGGCTCAACATTGGGGGCAGGTTTCATATCATTAAAATGTCACCGAGAAAAGCATTGCTTGCACAGTTCTATTCTTTTTTTTTTAATATTAAAAATTCTTTTATTAAAACAATCAACATTGAACATAAAATCATAGTATGCATATATCACTGCATCTGAATATCTTTTCCCAAGTGTTAGTTTGAAGCATATTTCTTCATTGTTGGTTCCTTTATGATGACAATCCTAAAAGGCAGAAGATATCCATCACTTCAGTGTCTTCATTGTCAATTCAAAGGCCACTTGCCTTTGTTGGTCTAATTATTAGTTTGTTTTTTACATTTCACCTTAGTCCCATTTTTTCACTGCACCGCATGACTTTTATTCCTTAGAGCCTGAAGATCATTTGCATTTTCAGCTCTTAGGGTGGTGTCATCAGCATAGCCAAGATACGGATTTTCTTCCTTGTTTAACACACCCATCTCTTCTTCCAGTATTAAATCATAGTGAATAAATAAAAAATGTAGAGCATTGTCTCACTCCTTTGTTGATTTGGAGCCAGTCTGCTTCACCATCTAGTGTCTAGACTGTGGCTTTCTGCCCTTTGTATACATTTTACCTAAAGACATGAGATGTCCTGGGATTCCCATTTTTTTCAATCCACATTCTACATGTCTAAAGAGATTCTCAGTCATCCAGGTCATAATTATCCCCAAAATGCTTTTTCATGAGGCAACTGGACTTTTTGTTTTTCTCTGAAGACATTTCGTTTCTCATCCATTCCCTACCATCCAGTCAGAGCGGAAGAAGCTTCTTGGATGAGAAGTGAAACGTCTTCAAAGAAAAACAAGAAAGTCCAGTTGCCTCATGAAAAAGCATCTTTGGGACCACATTCTAGTTTGATAACACAGTTGGAGACCTTTCTATAAACAATGAAGCAAATATTTACTACTTTTTCATGGGTTTCTTAATTATCCAGTGTCCATCAGCAATAATGTCTTGTGTTCCTGCCTGAACTTCTGGCACATCTTTTTTCCATGCAAAGTTCAGATCTTTATGAGAAGACCTTAGAATTATTTTGCTAGCTTGTGAAATTAAAGATAATGAACGACAGCTTACACCCTTTTTTTATGTACTAGTGTGTAGACTGACCACTTCCAATCCGTTGGACATTGTGTCATTCTCCAGATTTGCAAGTTGCAAGTTTTACTGACTCTTCTCCTGATACTTGACACATATCCATAGATATTCCATAAATTCCTTCTAAAATTTATCTGAACTTGAGAAGGAAGCTAGACAGCATCTGGATACAACATTTATCCAGATTCCATGACATAAGCAGGTCTAGGGGATTCTGGAAGTTGAGATCTACGCATCTTGGAAGTGACTAAGTTTCAAAAACACTGGTTTAAGGCTTGGTATAAACCCAGGCAGTGTAATGTAATTAATATGCAATAATCAGTTTGATCAGTTTAGTCTGCCTTTCAGGGGCGACAAGCTTGGATAGTAGTGTCAATATCGATGGAAGTCCAACTTTGTACAGTATTGCACGGTATGGGTTACGTGGGAATTGTGAAGAGCACTGAGAAAATGGAAGAGAAAAAGCTCCCAAAAGTTTTTGTTGGCTATAATGCTGTTTACTTTCATTCAGTATGAAGAGGCAATCAAGAACTCTTTCTAGATATTAATATTCCTTAGTCCTCAACTTTTTTCTCCAAATCCTGTTGTCCGCCAGTGTTGCCGGGCTGCTTTTCCTCAAAATTAAAACATATTGCCCTTAATCCGTGAATATTCCTGAAGGATGCAAGGGACATCTCCAGGCGCTCCTGCTTAAGCAGGAGATTGGACAGTGTTTCTCAACCTTGACAATTTTAAGGCATGTGGACTTCAACTCCCAGAATTCCACAGCCAGCAATGCTGGCTGTGGAATTCTGGGAGTTGAAGTCCACATGCCTTAAAATTGTCAAGGTTGAGAAACACTGGACTAGAAGACCTCCAAGGTCCCTTCCAACTCGTTGTCATTCTATAATTTCAATTTTTTTTTTTACAAGATGGAGAAACGAAAAAAACGGCCTTTGACGAAGGGCTTTGTTCATTTATTTTGCTTTTTTATTATTATTAACCACAAAGGCACGAGGCCCTCTCCATCACCTCAGACAGAGCTACCCTCACAACCTGGTGCGAGGCATCTGAGGGGGAAAATACCCGGATGGAGGAGGCGGAGCCACTTGACACGAGAGGGAAGCCTAAGTCCCTCCCCTCCCCGACGCCTCTCTGCGCCAATCACAGGGCGAGGCGCGCAGACCCCGCCTCCACCGCGCCTTCGTCCCGCCTCCCGGTCTAAACCGCCGGGCGCGCGCCTCTGACCGCTCCCCCCTCCCCCCCGCGACGTGCGGCTAGTACAGTATTCTTTCACCCCCTCCTCCCCCTCCCGCACGCGCTAGGGCCGAAATCCCGCCACCAAAACTCGCGAGAGGACATGTCCGCGGCGGCGGCGGCCGGAGAGGGTGAGTGAGGGGCGGATTTGCGGCCGGCGGGGCTTTGCCTCCGGGACACGGTAGCGTCGGGCGTAGGGTTGGCTCCCTTTCGCGGGCGACTCAGAGTGGTTGAGGCAAAAGTCAAGGGGAAGGGAGAAGAACTTCCCTCCCTGCAGCCCGCCCCCTTGGGCGGCTCAGGCGAACGGCTGCGGGGTTTTGTCCGCGGTTTGGGGTTTTTTTTCTTTTTTTTTTTGGTCGCCTCAGAATGGGGGCGGTGTTTGAGGCTGAGAACGTGAGGCCCCGCCCCCGGCGGCTGCATTCCAAGCCCCGCCCCCTGGCATCAGGGTGGGAGGGGCTGGCTGCACGTTGCCTGCCATCTGCGGGCTCTTGAGCAGTGATAGGCGGAGGAGGAAGATAGGGGCGGGATCAGTGGGCCTTTAATTAATTACATTATTTAATTAATATTTAAATGATTGCCATTTCTGGGCCACCCCACTTCAAAGCCTCGTTATTAGGCGTGCCACTCTTTGCCTCCTTGGTGCCATCAGTGGTGATCATTCAGATAGTACAGTGTTTCTCAACCTTGACAATTTTAAGGCATGTGGACTTCAACTCCCAGAATTCTACAGCCAGCAACGCTGGCTGTGGAATTCTGGGAGTTGAAGTCCACATGCCTTAAAATTGTCAAGGTTGAGAAACACTGGGATAGTAGTAGCCTCAATGCCTCAGCTGCTTGCCATTTGACCATAGCTTAAAGGACCTGACATTAAAAACAAAAATGTCTTAGTAAAATCAACCAGTCAAAGCCCCGTAGAAGAAATGTTGAATAAAGTGGTGAGATCAGGAGAAAATCAAGTCCTTTACTCCCCCCTTTTATTGGTGGTATTATTATTATTATTATTATTATTATTATTATTATTATTATTATTATTAATCATCGCACAGTCAGCCAGATGTTCAGACTGGATTTGGCATTTTTGTCTACCTATCGAGTCCTTACCAAGGACCTGGGATAGGCAGATGTGAATGTTTGATGGTATTACAGATCTCGTCGCAGGATGGAAGCCGTTCCTAGCAAGGCCGCCTTTTGCAATTGACTAATGGCGAATTTGTCAATGCCGAGGATGGTGTTCAAGCGGTGCTCCGGTTATTTTGGGATTGCACCCAAGGAGCCAATTACTGTTGGTACTATCCTTGCTTGCCTTTGCCATAGTCTTTCTATTTCTATTTGTAGGTCTTTATTGGTATTATTATTGTTGTTATTATTATCATCATCCTCATCATTATTATGCTCATCATTATTATTAATAATAATAGTAACAATGTGGCTTTGCATCTGCATCTACTCTGAGTGTTTCTTTACCAAATTCCATGTGTGTCTAATCACACTTGGCAAATAAAGTAGTCAAGTCAAGTCAGAAAGATTCACTGGGCATCCTAAGGATGGGTTTGGTTAGGCAGGTCGTAAAATGGATGTCAGGATACCGTGATGCAAACAAACATTGTCACTTTCTACAGGTAGTCCTTGATGTGTGACCACATTTGAGTCCAATATTTCCAACCAAAGAGATATAGATTGTGTAAACTTGGCCATGTGACTTAATCAAACCTGGTTAACCCATGACTTACTACACAGTCTTTAAATTAAGGTCACTGAGGAAGGCTTTTATGAAGAGAATCAGAAAAAAGTTGTGTGTAGCTTTTGTGTTTATTTCTTATTGGATACAACAAGTATGGTTGTATCGTTAAAAATATAATCTGTAGTAAAGGTACATTTTTATTATGCATTTGATCTTTATTTACCTTTATTTGATCATATTTTAATTAAATAAATAATATTTATTATTTACATTTATTTGATCATATTTGCTCTATCCATAGATCGATTACTAAATAAAATTCTTAACTTTATTATAGTTTAAGAAATTCAGTTTGTGTTTAGTAACTATAACTTGCAGCTTTGTGGGACTGAATTATTCCTGGCTTTTAAAAGTATTAGAACTTGCTTTCTTTTGTTAAGAAAGGATATTTTGAGATGATCTTGCAACATAGTCCTGGCTTCATTTCAGGCAAAATTGGAAGAAATTCATGAAATAGTGTATCTCCATATTTGCAATGACTTTCATTATTCAATTTATGGCAGACTTTAAAAAGGGATGCCAATTCCCATGAAGGGAAATAGTAATAAAATCATGAAAAATACCAGTGTCTTGGGATTTTTGTATGCCAACGATTAAAAGCCATTTTTTAAATCTTGATAACCAAAGTTGGATGCTAACATGACACACAATATTCTTGTCAGTATGAGGGCAGTGAAGATCTATTATTGAAAGGTAAAAACCCATTTGACTTGACAAACTGGCAACCACAATGGACAGTTGTTTCCTTCTGTGATGATGGTGGCGATTAAATAATAACAATAACTGGATTTGGACTATCACTTTCTCTCAACCAGAGCAGAGGGTCATCATTGTGGGGGGAAATAGTTTCGGACTGTGCTTAGACATAAGCACATACCAGATGAAATTACTATACTACATAGTATAATAGAATATGTCCATTTTACCCCTAATATAATAACCTTGAATGAGCGATTGGCCTGACGTCACCAGATTACTCTGTGCAACCTGTTGACTTCTTTTATCTTGCATATATTCAAGTCTCGCTGAAAGTTTCTCGAACAGATTTTAAAGATGTATGATATATTTGATATGTTAGGATATGTACTCCTGCTGGGATGGGCAGCAAACAAATTTTATAAATAAAATAAACATATTTGCTTTATTTGAATATTGAACATCCAGTTCTTGTTCAATAGTTTACTTCTTGACTGAATCCTTTACTGTTGTTATAGGAGTATTGTGGTCATGTCGTAGGGTGGTTTGCCTTTTTGCTGTTCTCAGAATCCGTTGTTGTTATTAAAACGTGATGCTGGGGCCTCCTTACAAAAACAACGGATTGGTTGGTAAACTCATGGCTGAGCTATAGCATTTAAATTGCAGTCGGGCACATAAATTGAATGTTTCTACACAGCAAAAGAGTGCAAAATATTTGAACCCCAAATCTTGTCGTGCGGTGTCGTATCAAGTTCCCTCCTATGGTTTTTTTTATGTGTGACTGAAAGAACAATTATAACCACTGCTGCCAGTCCAGTATGTTTGCAGGAAATTCAGTGGATGTAGGAGTATTGCTGATGGTATTCCTGTTTGCAGTCAGGATGTATGTAGCATTCTTTGATTTTATCAGAGGCGATTTTGAATTTTGGTGACTTTGAATCTTCTAAATGCAAAAAACACTCTTGCAGTTTTGAAGATCCAAAACTGAATTTCCTAGTTACACTAGCCTGAAATTGTATTTCGGGCGTCCCCAAAATCAAAATTGCTCACCAGCCTATTTTGAAAAATGATCCAATTTTTTTTTTTGGGAAACTCAAGGGTTCAAAAATCTGCCTTTGCTATTTTATTTATTTATTTATTTTTTTAATGAAAAAATTCTTTTATTAAAACAATCAGCATTGAACATAAAATCATAGTATGCATCAATCATCATAGCACCTGAAATACATCACTAAGTATTAATCTTTATAATCGTCTGGTTTGGTAATCATTTTTCACTCCACACATCAAGCCTCAACTAAACGCCCGTTACATTTTATTTGCTCGGTGTTTCTCTTTTCTATAGTCTATCTACAGTTCCTAGTCTATCATATATTATTCATCTCAGTATTAGTACAATCTTTTATGACCCCTAACCAATAATCCTGAGGTAGAAATTCAGTATCTTGAGGTAGAAATTCAGTACGCTTTCCCAATATTAAAGCAATCAACCTTAAATCTGGGTTCATATTAATAAGCTGTCCTCATAAGACCCAAAGATACATCTCTTGTATATGGTCTATCTACATTCATACAATCAGCATTGAACATAAAATCATAGTATGCATCAATCATCATAACACCTGATACACATCACTAAGTATTAATCTTTATAAACGTCTGGTTTGGTAAACCTTTTTCGCTCCTCACATCAAGCCTCAACTAGACGCCTGTTACAATTTATTTGATTGGTGTTTTTCTTTTCTATAGTCTATCCACAATTTCTAGTCTATCACATATTATTCATCTCAGTATTAGTACAATCTTTTATGGTCCCCAACCAAAAATCCTGAAGTAAAAGTTTAATAACCTGAGGTAAATCTTGTATATGGTTTATCTACTATATCTAGTCTATCACATATTGTTCATTCATGCTTCTGAATTAACTTCGTCTCAGTAATAGTGCAATCTTTTATAGTCCCTAACCAAAGATCCTGAGGTAGAAGTTTCATAACCTGAGATAGAAATTCATTCCGCTTTATCAATATTAAAGCAAACAACATTAAGCATAAGATCATATTAAGATGCTTTCATCATCTAACATAGGCATTCAACATTAGGTGTTAGTCTTTGTAAACATTTGATTTGGTAAACATTCTTCCCTCTTTACGTCGAGTCTCAACTAAACGCCAGGTGCATTTTGTTTGATTGGTGTTTCTCTTGTATAAAATCCCACCAACAACTGTGAGAAGCGGTAACAGCAATGAAAGTATCTGATATTTTTAATAGAGTGAATATCAGTGAATATAATCCATACAAACGGAAAGCTCTTTGAGGTCCTCCCTAATTTTTAAAAGTGGGAAGGGGTTCTGAGAGAAAAAAACATTTAAGAAACACTGCAATAGACCATCTGAACAGATGGTTTTCTGGCCTGTCTGACGACTTCCTTGTACACAATTGTACTTTCTTGCCACAATTGTTAAGTTATAATCACTGCAATTGTTAAGTTAGTAACACAGTTGTTAAAATGAATCTAGCTTCCCCATTGATTTTGCTTGTCAGGAATCCCAAAAGGGGACCCCGGGACACTGCGACCATCATAAATATGTGTTGGTTGCCAAGCATTTGAATTTTGATGAACTGACCACGGGTGCAACAGTCTAAGTGTGAAAAACGGTCATAAGTCACTTTTTTCAGTGCTGTCGTAACTTTGAATGGTCACAAAATGAACTGTTGTAAGTCGAGGACTACAGTATATGGTCGTATATACATGTGAACAAGAACTGTAATAACTAAAGTATCCTTTTGATATTATTTATTTGTGTATATCCTATACTGAGAAATATACAAGAACCTAAAATACACAATGCTGTTTGCAGCCTGTATATTTGGACTGGGATTTAAAAAAAAAAATCCTAAATAATGGATAGGAAGCTAACCAATAATATCCTCAAATGAACCCTTATTCATTGAGGTTAAGTTTACATATAGTGCATTTTTTTGTATATTGAAAGAGAAGTTTGACACAAAACAGTTCTGCCCAGAGCACTATTCACATCTGCTTCATAACAAAATGTACATATTTCTACTCTTGTTTTTTCATTTGATACATTTTGCTTCAGTAGCATTTACTGCTATATAAAATTGTCTAGTATTTCCCACAACAATTTTAGCTAAAGCTAAAATAGTTGGGATGCAAGTATTTATGTATCATTGAAAACATTCCCAGGTATTTTACTGAAAATTCATGTTTTAAAATGTTTATAAAGTGCTAGCTATTATTATTATTGAGCCCAAAATAAAAATAATACAGTGAGACAGCTATTTGTTCAAAATGGTATAGGGTCTCCTGCCTGAGCAGGGGGTTGGACTAGATGACCTCCAAGGTACCCTTCCAACTTTATTATTATTATTATTATTATTATTATTGACAAAGTGCAAATACTAATAAAATTACCCCATAATATAGCTTATGAAAAATCTGTTTTAGTTAATGTTCATCATCCAGTTAAATCATTAGATGCTATGCTTTGGTGTTATAGTCGACTAAGACCTCACTAATCTATTAAAAATAATTCTATTTTTTCTGTGTATTAGTTCAAAAAGGAAAACAGGGTAGCTCAGCTATACAAAATACTGTAGCTTCCTGCACTAGAAGCTAGGATTATTTTTTTAAAGAAAAAATGTTAAAAGTTTATTTTAGATTTTGTCTTTTCGCCTTTCAGATTGACAAGACAGTGGGTTGAAACAGACTATAAGGAGCATTGTTACAAGTGATTATTACCCAGGTAAGTGGTTTTATGTTTTGGCATGCATTAGTGAACTTTGTACTGTATAATTTTTTGAAGCTTATCACTGAAATTGAGAAATTTAATTTGCGGACCTCTCAAGGTACTTAATAACATTTCTTCATGGCGTGAACTTTTGATAGGACCGCAGTTTCCACTATTTTATTTATATAAAATATGTATATCGTATTCAAAGAACATTTGTGAAACAATATGACCATTACTGCCCTAGTATAGAAGTTCCATATACTTCTAACCTTTTTTGGAATTTAAAACCTACCCATAAATGGAAGGACAGTAATTTTAGTGCATCTTATATTTCTAAAACTATTTATTTATCGTGCTTAGGAAATAAAAATCTATTTGCCTTATTTTACCGGGCCATTAAAAAAAAAACCTGTGGAAACAGTACATAATTCATGTGTTCAGTAAAATGGTGCATCATGAGATAAATACACTAGAAGAAAAAAATATATAGTGATTTGGTATCATTTATCTTAGGCTTGATCTAACGTCCACCAAAAACAAACTACCGGTATTATGTAGAGAAAGGTGCTTTGGTTCCTTCTGCTCTTATGTGGGGCTGTGCTGGAAGAATTTCTACCATCACGAAGGGAGTCATTTTTACATGGGTACTGTAGATGAAGTGTTTAAAACGCCTCTTCTAGCCTATAAAAAAAATCTGTTTATGTGGATAAAGTTAATGATACAAAGAAATACTGTGCTTTGGAATAAATGTTTGAAAGATCAAACCGGTAACACAATGAAAGCAGAGGAAAGGTAATTGAATGTGGGAGTTTCGTTGCACACATTCCTTTGTTGTTATTATATGTGAGAGATGGAGCAGAGATGGGCACTTATAAAGAATCTCCCACGCTCCTGGCCTTCCGTAAAAACCTTAAAACTTACCTCTGCCTGCAGGCCTGGGGATGATTTTGGATTGAATGGTGAATATGAGTGGGTGTTAGTTTGTTTTTTAGATATTTTTATTTGGACTTGTATTGGAATTTGATGTTTTATATACATGTTGTTAGCCGCTCTGAGTCTCCGGAGAGGAGCGGCATACAAGACCGAATAAAATAAAATAAAAAAAAAAGAATATCTGTGAACTCTTTTGGCATTAAAATACCACTTTCTTACAAGGCAGTTATTGTCAAATAACAGCTTAAGTTGTTTACTCTGTATTTTTTATTGAAACTCTTTTGTCTGTTCCTCCCCCCACCTCCAGTAAGTTATATCAACATCCCTCGTCACTAGGCTTGCAATCCAAAGGAGTATTATATAAAAGAAAAAAGGGAAGGGGGAGAAAAGATAAATCTGTATAATCCCGTAAGAAAATTCTAGAGTGTGCAGAAATGGATAGATTGACTTTAAAGATAAAAGAGAAAGAAGACTCAGTGCACTTTAGAACATGGGATAATTTCTATCAATGGCCAGAATTAGAGAGAAAGGAATGTGATATGTAATTCTGAATATATATTAGCAAGAGTGAGTGATTAATTAACATATTGTTTATGACAATTAACTATTTTCTATTATTGTTTGTTAAATACACGAACCCAGACATTATGTTGTTTGCTAAATATTGAGAATGTTACTTGGAAAAACCCCAACCCACATCTTAATCCTAACCTTAACCTAAATCCCAACCCCGACCCCACCTTATTCCTAACCCCATAAAAACTAATAAAATCTATACAAAAAATAAAAAAAAAACTGGGCGCTTTGCAACTGGCTTGTATTTTCAACGGTTGCACTGTCCCAAGGTCACGTGATCCCCATTTGTAACCTTTCGAGCAAGTAGAGCCGGTGTGGGGCAACTAGATCCGCTTAATGACTGCATGATTTACTTAACAGCCACAGTGATTTGCTTAACAACGGTGGCAAAAAGGGCGCAAAATGGGGCAAAACTCACTTAACAACTGCCTTGCTTAACAATGGAAATTTGGGGCTCATTGTGGTTGTAGGTCAAGGACTACCTGTATTCTTCTCTCTTATTTTGTTCATAGGATGTTTAATTATGAGAGTTTCCGTGAGAAGGACATATTGATCCAGGCGGTAATAGCAATAGTCGGCAGTCAAAATTACAATTCTAGCCCCAGATTAAATGTTGGGTAGTAAACGAAATCTAATCCCATGTATAACAATTGAGAAATCATAGCCGTGTTAGCTGGGAGATTTAACTGGATGTTTCAGAGACATGCATTGGTAATTAGAGATTTTTGCTCTGGCTTTAAGGACCTAAATCTTCATCCCATCTTTTTACAGTGAATTAAAGATAGAAACTGATAGCATGAGCCCCATAAGAGGCTTAATATTTGGGTGGAGAATGCTCTTAACATTTTTGTTGGTTATTTAATCGCCTCTCTTTCAGCTCTGTAGTCATAAAGTTGAATATAGAAATAAAAGGCCACATGCTTTAAAATAATTTATATTAGTTTATCACCAATAAATACCATTAGCATGAAAATATAAGCAAAATGTTCATTTTTATAAGTGGAAAACATCTCTCACTAGATTTAAAAATTTTAACTATCCAAGTCTTACACAAGGTTGCAGCATGTAGTAATGGGGATCTTAGTGCACAAAATAGAATTTATTAAGGTGAAGATTTATGAGAATTATAGAGAAATAGGGTGATGAAAACATATTTGCTTTCCTTATTTAATAATTTGGGGTATCGTATTCCTGGAACAAGCATCCAAATAGAGAGCAGGGAATATATGCAGAAAAAATGAACCTTTAAGTGGATTTGTACTTGGCTTTTATAATTCTTCTATTACTAAATAAAATGTTCACTTATAACGTTGGATCAAGCCTTAGGCACTTGGACCTGAGTGTCTTATCTTTTAATCGGCAAAAACATTCTTATAATTCAGAGAATCAAGGGAGAGCCAAAAATAGCTTCATCCTTATGTAATTCTACTTTAAAATCTTCAAGTCCCCCACACTTGGAAGAAAATATCTGCTAAGCTTTTATTTTATCAGGATGATAAAATATTTTATTTAGCAGTGGTAGCATAATACTCTACTAGGATTAACTCAGATTATTTGCACAGCCTAATAAAAGGTGCTTCTGAAATTATATTTCTAATAGGCCATTAGTACTGGGAATTTTACTTACGTTTTTAAAATGACTGCCTTATTAAGTATGGATTCTGCAAAGCCTGAAAGCAATTAGCCCCATATTAAAATTAACACTTCAGTTTAAAATATAAAAGCAGATATTGCAATTAGAATGTTCTACAGAAATGCGACCTATAAATTAACATATGTAACACATCTTTTATTTTTGCCTGTTTGATTAAAACAGTTACCTTCCATTACATTTTTCACAAGGACATTTTCTTCAGAAAAAGAACCCTCCTTGTTATAAGACTCACATTGGTAAAGTCTTTTTCTAATAAAAATGGGATTTAGGTTTTAAGGAACGTTGGATTGCGCTCGGAAACAAATTGGAAACCAAAACATGCTATCTGAATGCAAATTATACCCCTTGTAATTCATGATTCTGTTTCATGTCAAATTAATAGAAGGTTTTGGACAGTCTCCAGATGCGACCCCAATTAAAACATGTTATAATAATTTATTCTCATTGGTTATGAAATCACAGATATTACCAGGCTTGTAAAACATTTGTCACGGCTTTGTAGAAAAATGTGTCATTTAAAAATAATTCTGATGGTAGCAGCCATCTAAGGATCCAGGACCTGCCCACAAACCCCCCTCTTCACACATGAAGTTCAGGCTCGTTCAGGGAAAAAGCAAGTCATGAGTCTTTTCAGTCATCTTGAGAGGAATGAACCACAATTTATTCACCCGTATCCACTTGGTACTGATACCAGCATTTCCTGTGCTATCCTGAATTAAGGATTTACAGGGTGATCAAAAAGGAGCAGAAACAGCAAAGTTTTCAGTTCATTAGACTGTCTCTGAAACATAAAGTTAGGTGTGAGAAAGCGTGGGGGGGGGGATAACATAAATCTCATAGAATTGAACAGCAAACTCAACTTCTGACCTCTGCCTGAGAAACAGGAACTGAATCATGACAATAAAGTTTTTCCTGCTCCCAGCCCTACTGTAAGAGACAATATCGCACGCGATAATGTGGAAAGCAGCTGAGATGTTCTAGACTAGAGAATCCGAAGCTTTATGCCTCTTGTATCTTTTCTGGCAGCAAGTAATACGTTAAGCCAAACAGGATAGTTTCAGTCTAAAAACAAGTGTGAAGCCAGATTGAGCTGGATCACTTTAATCTGCATTTTCCAAAAGACTCTGGTGCTTTGTGGCCATCATCTGCTTGATAGCCTTGGTTTAAGACAGGGGTAGGCAACCTTGGCTCTTTTATGACTCGTGGACTTCAACTCCCAGAATTCATGAGCCAGCCTGGCTCAGCTTGGAAACCTCTCCCTTTCCCCTCAGCATGACTGGCTCAGGAATTCTGGGAGTTGAAGTCCATGAGTCATAAAAGAGCCAAGGTTGCCTACCCCTGGTTTAGGATGTCAGTGTATCTGGTGCAAGAGATCTTAATGTCCCCTTTTTGAGTTTTCTCTTTCAAGGGAAGCAAGTGCAAATTCCTTCTAACGCTCAACTGTTCTGTCTAATACAAGCCAATAGCAAGGCTCTTTTGGTCATCTTTGGGAGAACTTAGGTGCCTCTGCTAAGTGGACTAAAGACAAGCTTCAGTGAAGAGGTTCTTAGTTGTGGGTCTTCAACTTACGGAATTGTCCACGCTAGAGAGACACGTCTAGCAGTTTGGTTCCATGCTAAGACAATCCCTTTTTGCCAGCATTTTTAAATTTGTAGTCAGATCGGGTGTGACTACAATATATGGCAGTAGTGGCTTTTCTATTTTTATTTGTTTTTCTATCCTGTATTCATTGTGTGTGTGGCTTTTCATTCTGGCTTTTAATGTTCTTAGTAATTCAGTATTGACAGAGAACTTGTGAAGTGGCTGAGAATAATAATCACCACCACTGCTAACTCCTATTCACAGAGCACATTAATATGCAGGAATGAAACCCACATCCCAAAATCACGTGCAGCATACAGTACATTGGCTACTTTCAAGACAGAGACAGCTTTAAGATGGTGCAGTGTGGGCGTGGTTTGCTTTCCTCCCTCTTTTAAATTGCGTGAGTTACAACTTTGGTGTTAACGTGGCTTGGTTATTACGGGATCAATTCTCAAAGGAGCCATACTGCTTCGGGTTTTGTGGACACACCACAGGGCATGCTTTTGATAAAATCAGGGGTTCCTTTGCTGCTCCTCCATCCTGATAAACGACCTCAGCTGCCTTGTAAGACCAATTGGCTAATCTAAAATCACCCAATGAGCTTCCTGAACAAGTAGTGATTACCCCCAACATTTCTCGCTCAGGATAGGCAAACATGATCTGTTGACCATACTGCTAGCCATTAGTGAAGTTTCATGTGCAAGACCTTTTGTCAGATCAGTATTAGACTAGAAAGGATTTTAACTTAGTTACAGAATAGAATTGGAAGGGACTTTAGAGGTCTTCAGCCCCCAGCTCAAGCAGGAGATCTTATACCAGTGATGGTGGACCTTTTAGAGCAGGGGTTCTCAACCTTGGCAACTTGAAGACTTGTGGACTTCAACTCCCAGAATTCCTCAGCCAGCTTTGCTGGCTGAGGAATTCTGGGAGTTGAAGTCCACAAGTCTTCAAGTTGCCAAGGTTGAGAACCCCTGTTTTAGAGACGGAGTGCCCAAAAACTGGCCCCGCTCCTGCTCCACCCCCTGCCCCCGCTCTGCCCCCCATCCCCTGCCCTGCCTGCCCACAGGACTAGTCACCGCTTCCAGGGCCTGCTGCAGATTGCCCAGGCAGCCCAGCAGCGCTATGGCAGCCACGCCCTCTGCCCGCGCCCTGCAGCATCAACTGCATGATGAGGTGTGAGGGCAGAGTCTTGTCTATGCTACCTGGCTGCCATGGCTGCACTGCTCCATGTGGGCATGCTCGGGGGCGACTCTCCTTCAGGGGGGCTGCTGGAGAGGAGGGGGTCATGGGGGCAGGCAAGGCTGGGGCAACGGCACGTGTGCCCACAGAGAGGGCTCCGAGTGCCGCCTCTGACACCCATGCCATAGATTTGCCACCATTGCCTTATACCATTTCAGACAAGTGGCTGTCCAGCCTCTTCTTAAAAACCTCCAGTGATGGAGCACCGAGAACTTCTGAAGGCAAGTCCCCCCACTGATTAATTGTCCTCACTGTCACGAAGCTTCTCCTTAGTTCTAGGTTGCTTCTACCCTTCATTAGTTTCCATCCATTGTTTCTTGCCTTGCCTTCTGAAAATGTACAGATCTTTCAGAAGGCAATTGAATGTCTGGCCAGCTGAAACATGTACAAATGTTTTATGATGCCACTTTTTAGAATTTGGTAGTAATAAACATTAAATTACAGGTAAGTGTGAGCTTACATGCCCTATGGATTCATGATATCACTTCTGCTCAACTAAAATGGCTTCTATAATTAACAGTTCCGGTTCTTGGGTTTCAAAAATCTGTTTCACATGTTGCGACTAGTAAACATATGAATATAGTTAATCAGGTACCAGAGTAATATGGTAATGGCAGTCAGAGATTTCAGGCTATTCTTTTTGTGACAAGGCAGAAGAGGGAGATGGCATAAGAGCTGGTGGTGTTATAAAGTCCATGAATGCTACTTGTAGTGTAGGTGTGTGTTTGTAACAAAGAATTGGGAAAAATACAAGTTGTGTAACGCCCTTAGGGAATAAAAGGTGAGAAATTCAAAGAAATATTCAAGATTAGATGTTAAGTTTAATCGTTAATTTTGAAAAGCAGTTTTTAGTACTGCAGTAAGTAATGGGATCAATTTTCAAGGAAGCCGGTTCTTAAGCCTTGCATCTTTTGCAAACTGAAATTAATTACAGGGGTATAAGTCACCATGGTTCAAATGTGTGGGAAGCATGTTCTTTGGCTTAAAAGTATTAATCATGCCCTCTTAATATAATAGGTAAACAGTTGGTATGCTAAACAGTTATTGTGAGGACAGAGGGGCACAAGACTAAGTAATCCTATAGAGGCAGCTCTTTATTAATTAAAAGAAAAGTACATTTTCCTCAATAACTTCCAACCAATGAGGGTTTGCGAACAAGTGCTGTCAAGAAATGGTGACAGTACCTAGATCCGAAAAAACTATCATATATCTACCCTGACCTCCAACCTAAATGTTGGAGATGTGAAAGTATGGATGCTACGTATTTTCATGTATGGTGGACCTGTAGAAAAATTAAAGCTTTTTGGAGAAAAATATGGTGGACACTTCAAACCATTTTGGAAAAGCGTATTGAATTTCTACCTCAGTTGTTTTTGTTAGGGATCATAAAAGACTGTACTACCACAGAGACGAACTTAATTCTGAACTTGATCACAACAGCGAGACTGTTGGTGGGACAATACTGGAAGAAACCAGAATTACCATCTATTGAAGAATGGACTTTGAAAGTCATAAATATGGCAGAAATGGCTAAAATATCTGCATATTTGAAGGATCGCTCAAATGAAAAATATATGTTGGACTGGAAACAATGGATAGACTACATACAAGAGAAACATCAATCAAAGAAAATGTATCTTGCTTATAGTTAAATCTTGATATACCGAGTGAAGAATGTTTACAAGTTTAAAATGATTGTATTAAGTTGAGTAGCATTCAACTTGAATTTTTCCTTTGTTTACATTTACAAATATATACTTAATAAAAAAATTTTTAAAAAAAGAAAAGAAATGGTGACAGTGAACAGGGCGTCATCCTACAAATCTTTCCTTCTCAAAAACCGCCCTTTCGCTGTATTCCTACTTTCTTTGTAGGTGTTTGTTCTATTCACGCCTTGAAGCCAAGACACGCTATTGTTTGTGACAATAGGATGGGACAGAGAGCAGGGTCTTTCTTTTATCACTGAAAGCCACCATGGGGCTGAAAACTACCACTGCTGACATTGGAACCACTGGACTGCTGATTTTCCCAGTGAATTCCAGAAAGCCTGTGTTAGGCACTGTGTGGGATTGTAGTATCTCAGTTAGGTGGAATTTTAGAATTCAAACAAAGGGTTGCTTTAACACAGGGGTTCTCAACCTTGGCAACTTTAAGACTTGTGGACTTCAACTCCCAGAATTCCTCAGCCAGCAAAGCTGGCTGAGGAATTCTGGGAGTTGAAGTCCACAAGTCTTAAAGTTGCCAAGGTTGAGAACCCCTGCTTTATTTAACACCTGGGGGAATGGAGACCAAGGACATCCTCCGACGCTTGCACTAGCTCAACCTTTTAAAGACTGCGGGGGACGTTTGGTTTGTGGAAAAAATTACTTTGAATGTAGATAAATATTTGCTTTCCCATAGAGCCGCTTGCACAAAATGTGCTTATGCACTTGAGGTTGAAAGAAGACATGCTCATTCTTTAGGAATAAATATTGTTGATACAATTTCCACTGCGGAGTAGACTTGCTGAAGAAAACAGCTGGAAATGTGCTTGTTGTACACATAGAAACAGACCTGAACTTCCTTCCTTCCTGGTTGGATTCTAATGTTTTCCTCACTTTGTTTGGTTTAAGAGCTTGCTGGATATGAACCAACAATAGGGGAACACCTGCAGGTTGTCCTTAAATGAAAATATCTGGCCAGCTTAGCACAACGGTGAAGTCGTAAATAAATTTAACCAGCAAATGCCTGGCACCATTAAGACAGTTCAGGCATATCAGTAGCACTCGAGATCGTCTTGAATGTAAACGCGAAAATATTGTCGAAGATTTTTGAAATTTTTTTTTTTTTTTTAGTTTTCATAGAAATTTATTCATAGAACTGACTTCACTACAACTTCCATAGACCTGGGCTATGTTAGTTTTTTCCTGTTTGGTTTTCTGACTGGCTCACTTCTTGCTGGCGCCCACTGTGGCCTTCGCGGTTCCTCTGACCTTCTTCATCCTATTCTTATGCTCTTTGCGCTGTTTCCTGGACGTCGTCTTCTTTTCGTTCAAGGCGTGCCTGGCCAGTCTATGCTTTGGTTCATTTTTCTTTGCGTAGTCTAGAGAGTCATAGATCATGCCGAAGCCTGTGGTCTTCCCACCGCCAAAATGGGTCCTGAAGCCGAAGACAAAAATGACGTCCGGAGTCTTGTACATTTTGGCCAACTTCTCGCGGATTTCTGTTTTGGGTATGGTGGCTTTTCCAGGGTGAAGGACATCGATTACCATTTGCTTACGCTGAAGCAGCCGGTTTGTCATGAACTTCCTCGTTCGGATGGTGACTGTGTCATTCATCTTGGCGGCCTCCCTCGCATCCCAGAGAGAGAGAAAAGGCGAAGATTTTTGAAATTTGAGCTTATCCCAACATAATGGAAGAAGTTATGCCCCTTTGTTAAAGTAAACACCCCTTGGTATAGTTCACGTTAATCACTCAGACCATTACTTCCTTAACAAAGAAAAACTCTTCAATATTTTTACTGTTTGTGAGTGCAGTTGAGTTATAATTAACAAGGACAAGATATCCTGAGGCCTTGTTAATCACGGCTTGAGATGTCTATGGCGATTCTCAATCATTCAGGTCAATTGCCTTTTGAAAAGCGCTTCTGTGACAGGGTTTGAGATACACTTTGAATAAAATAAAACATTGTTTTGGAACCCAGCGGGAAATAAACATAGTCTATCTGCTTAGAACCAAAATGAATGGGAGGGAACACATAAGCTTGATGATTGCTATGAACACATGGTGATGGTCATACTTTTACATGGATAGTTTTAACTTACAGGACCGTCTTCTGCCACATACTTCCCTACGACCGGTGAGAGCGCACAGGGTCGGCCTCCTCCGGGTCCCATCAGCAAAACAATGTCGTCTGGCGGGCCCTAGGGGGAGGGCCTTCTCTGTTGTGGCACCCTCCCTCTGGAACCAACTGCCTCCTGAAGTCCGCGTTAATCCCACTCTCCCGGCCTTCCGAAAGAATCTTAAAACTTATCTTTGCCGGCAGGCCTGGGGATGATTGTGGATTGTTGTGTGACTGATGAATATGTGTGGGGTTTTATTTTTAAATATTTCTTGCTTGGACTTAGATTGTAATTTGTTGTTTTATATATATGTTGTAAGCCGCTCCGAGTCTTCAGAGAGGAGCGGCATATAAGTCCAAACAAAATAAATAAAATAAAATGATAGCTGCTAGTTTTAAAGTCGGTGCACTACTTTCAGAAACAAAAGCAAATCATAGATAATGGTTGCTAAGAAACAACAATAAGGAAGACTATTTCTAAGGACATCTAGGGACATCTGTTTGCGCAAAATGCTGGAGTAGATAGAACTTCACTTGACTACAAATAGCGCTTCTTAAGGTCTTGTGTTTGCTTCTAATGCTTTGTCATGAGCGTTTGACCTGAACCTTTGCCCGCCACAGGTAGACTTACAACAGTCTGTTTAGTGACTGTTTGAACTTACAAAAGCACTAAAAAAAAAAAAGTGACTTACAACCATTTTTCACACGACTGTTGCCGCATCCCCAGGGTCACGTGATCCAAATTCAGATGCTTGGCAATTGACTCATATTTATGACGCTGGCAGTGTCCCGGGGTCACGTGATCCCCTTTTGCAACCTTCTGACAAAGTCAATGGGGAAGCCAGCTTCACTTCACAGCTGTGTTACCAATTGAACAACTGCAGTGATTCACTTAACGGTGGCAAGAAAAGCCATAAAGTGGGGCAAAACGGACTTAACAAATTTCTCACTTAGCCACAGAAATCCCGGCCTCCATTGTCGTCGTAAGTCAACAATGTATTTCTACAGTACCTATCCTAAGAAGAAGGCGGATCGTGTAATATTTTTCTCTGGTTAAACAGCTTTGGAATGCTGTTTATTCCCTGCAAAATGTCTCAGAGAGATAATGATGCTTAATATTTTTTCCTTGTGTCTATATTTCCTAGGGAGCTGTTTATTATGTATACTGAAAAAGGCTACATGTATCAGTTAAAAGGATTAGGTTGCGTGGACCAGTGCTTATTTAACTTAATTGTGTGCAAACAGTTTTTAGTAAACCTTTTTAAAGCTAGCACACTATGTTTAGTTTGTAGAACTAGCATTTGTCAAAGAGGAATTTAGATACTTGGAAGGGTAAACCAATGTAGAATATGTGCTGCCTTAAATTTTAGATATGGAAAGTCTCATAGTTCTTTTTTTAAAAAATGTGATTGGACAGCCAAGGTACCTGATAACTACATTTTTGTTGTTGTTTTTTGAGTGAGGAAAATATCACAATTCATTTTTTTCCTTTAAAATCATTTTGTGAGTGGCTCTTAAAAAAAAATTAACCTGAATACTTTATTTTAACCTGAGCACCTGAAGACTGTATTTTTAAAATTCTGTGCATAAGGGTTGAAAACTTGCTACTAAATTTTGGGTTCTTTGGAATTTGCAAGAGTGTGTAGTTCTGCATTGGAGATATTTTGGAATGAGCAACTTAATTATTTTTCCTCTCCTTCACCAGCTAAAATTTCATATTCTCTTTGTAACTGTTGTCCAGTTCTGCCTCTATTTAATGTAATGCTAGTTTCTAAAGAGTTTGCTTGCTGAATCTTTTTTCTTACTCATACAATTTGCTTTTCTCTAATAATGATTCTTTTTATATTACATGTAACCATAGTAATGAGAATGGGAAGCAACTGTTGCTAGGTACCATATTTCAATGCGTATTTCAATAAGCAGGCCTCTTTGCCTAATGAATATAGCAAAGATAGCAGTTAAATCATGAGTTATATAATTAAGCACTTCAATCAGAGGAAGTTTGGAATTTCAAAGCAAGAGGCTAATTTGCCTATTTAATATGGTTCTAGCTTTATTTAGTTAATTCCATTCAGTTTCTGATGGCACAAATGTACAGCACCGTTGATTTGCTATCAAATAGATTTCTCGATCTTAAATAGTTTTAGTAAAATGTAGACTCGTATGAGCTTGTGCAATTAAAATAACAGCTTTTGATGGATAAGATGCTAAAGCTACCAAGATAGTAATTTGCATTTGCTTAGAACTTTAATAGGGACTCTTCTCTGAAATGACTCTTCTAATGAGCTACCTGTTCGAACGCGCGTGGGTGCTTGGGAGAACATATAATGACATAAAATGGGACTGACGGGAGGAATATAAAAAGCTAATTATTAAGCAATAGCAACCGCATATTATTGTACATTTGGTTAAATTCCAAAATCCTATTTTAATGTTTCTTTCCTATATCTGTAAATCTAATGCTTATGTTTAACAGGAAGTTTTGGCTGTTCAAAAGCAACAGCTACAATGTGCAGGTTGTGAAATGCAGGAGTGCTTAGGGTTCTAAAATACAGGTAGTCCTCAACTTACAACCACAACTGAGCCCAACATTTGTTGTTAAGTGAGAAATCGATTAAGTGAGTTTTCCTCCATTTTATGACTTTTCTCGCCACATTTGTTAAGTGAATCACTGCGGTTCTTAAATTAGTAACACTGTTGTTGAGAGAATCTGGTTTCCCCTGGATTTTGTTCGTCAGAAGGTCACAAAAATGGGATCACGTGACTCTGGGACACTTTGACCGTCATAAATATGAGTCAATTGTCAAGCCTCCGAATGCAAATCGTGTGGGTATACTGCAACGGTGGTACCTCTGAGAAACGGCCATAAGGTGCTTTTTTCCAATGCTGTTGTAACTTTGAATGGTCACTAAATGAACTGTTGTAAGCCAAGGACTACCTGTATGCTGTCTTCTTCTTCAGAGCCTCCACTTGATAGACAAAAATCTAACAAAAATGGCATCTCGTGACTCCAGCAAAGAATATGCTGGAAGACTAAGGGGCAAAGCATTCATAAGCTACGGCAGCACTCAGATCAGCACATCAAGGCCAGGGTGGTCTGTTTGAAAATGATGGACAGTCAGTAAATAGAAGGAATCAAAAGAACACTTTGCAGAAGAATGGAAGAGAAGGAAGGTAGAAAAGCACAGTGAATCATCGATATAAAGAGAGAAAAGCTTGACAAGGAATACACCCACCATCTACCATGAGTACCATTTTATCTCCTGAGTACATCCTTTGAGAAATTATGTAAGAATTTAAAAGGTTCTTACTTATTACGAGAAGAAAAAGCAGAAAGCTGAAACTTTTTTTTTTTTTTGGAGTGAACATGCTGGTTACATGAAAGCAGGTAGTTCTTGATTTGCGATCGTTGCTTAACCGTTCAAAATTGTAATGGACTCAAAAAAACAGTTACTTGTGACCCTCCTTTGACATTGAAGACTGCTTCATCTCCCCTGTGGCCACACAATTGCATTTTGGGTGCTTGACAACAGGCACGCATTTACGAGTGGTTGCTGTGTCCCAGGGGCACACGATCACGTTTTGCAATTTCCCTCCCCCCCCCATTTTTCAGCAAAAAACACCCATTGGGACAAAATGGATTCACACTGATGACCACGTGGTTTGCTTAAAGACTCTGGTGACTTGCTTAAGGACTGCCGTAAAAATGGTTGTAAAATCACCTCCAGTCATGTGGTGCCTCAGCCTACGATTGCAACAACATACGGCCAAAATTCTGGTCTCACTTGAGGTCATAAGTGTGAGACTACCTGTAACTTTGACAGTTGAATAAGTAGTTTTGATGGAGAGTTAGGCTTCAAAATGAGGAGTCACGTGAAGATAGTAATATGACATTCTTTATGGTACATGGTGGATTTAGCAGTAATAATTCAACTCTTGGTGTGAATGGGTTCCCCCATCGTGCTGAACTTCCACTAAAAGTTTAATTAGTTATGATACCTATCAGTACTGTGTACAATATTTGCCCTCTCCTTCCATTTCCCTGTTGCCTTGCTCAAACAGCAAACAACCCAAGATTCGGCACATATTGTAAATCTACATTCCAGTTGCTTGTGAACTGAGAATTTTAGATCAGTGTTTCTAAACAAGCAAGGAGCTGTACACTGAAGTGAAAATTGGGTACATTTTGGCTTTTCGGTTTTCCATTTTATTGGAAGTGTCTACTGTGAAAGATTAGGGTAAGCCCCCATTTTAAAGAAGCTGCACTTCTGAATTCCAAAGCAATCAGAATCTCTATCAGAATTCAGTCAGAATTTCTAAGAGCCCTGGTGGCGCAGTGGTTAGAATGCAGTATTGCAGGCTAACTGCCAGCTGCCAGGAGTTCGAGTCTCACTGGCTCAAGGTCGACTCAGCTTTCCATCCTTCCGAGGTCGGTAAAATGAGGACCCAGATTGTTGGGGGCAAGAGGCTGACTCTGTAAACCACTTAGAGAGGGCTATAAAGTACCGTGAAGCGGTATATAAGTCTAAGTGCTGTTACTATCCAAATCAGTGGTTCTCAACCTTTTTCAGGTTGAGACCCCACTTGCGCCGCCCATGCGTGCCGCGACCCCGACCTGGGCACGCGCACGTGCGCGCGCGATGGGCCAATCCGTGCATGCGCGCCGCGCGCGCAACAAAAAGAACAAAAAAACACAAAAAATAAAAAAACAAAATGGCGGACCGTGATGGGCCAATCCGCGCATGCGCGGCGCGCGACGAAAAAAAAATAAAAAAAACAAAATGGCGGACCGCGGTGTCCAGCGACCCCCGCGAAATGGTCGTTCGACCCCAAATGGGGTCGCGACCCATAGGTTGAGAACCGCTGATCCAAATCATTTTATTCTAATCATGAAGCTTATATATTGTCCAATACAATTATGTCTTGTCTTTTCCTCTCTTTTGTTGTAACAGTCCAAATTTACAGTATTTCCAGCTGATTAGTTAACGTAAGCACTTCTTGTGTCTTTGGAGAAATATATTTAATGTCAGGTCCAAAGTTAAATAGGCTACTGGTGATACCCTTGTCAATTTACCTTGTTTGGGAAAAAAATGGCTTGTTTGAGGATTATTTAACTCACATAATTAACGAACAAACTGGATTAACACCTAACAAACTATTTCTCTGCTAGTGGAGTTAAAATGGTCCTAGTCTCATAACTACAATTTGATGCCTTTTCCTTAGATGGTGACTAGAGAAATGATGCAGAACAGGCTGGGAAGTGTTTAGCACCTTCTCCATCTGCCATCGCTCTATATCATATTCCACTTAGACGTTCAAATAAACACCCTGAAAACTCCTTAGAGTAGAAATAATATAGCTTGTAAGAAAAGTCTAAAACCACCCTGTCACTTTCCTTACATTTCTTCAGTCACTTTCTCTCCGTTTCTCAAGTTTAAAAAGGATTATGGCTGTACATGTTTGCATTATTGTTTATTTCGTTTCTGAATTGATGTCTGCTTGGTTTTATACTGTAATTTAAAACAGTACAGTAGATTGATGGTCTTCTCTGGCAACTAAGAATTCCACCTTGCTCTGTATAACATCTAGATTTGAGAAGTCTAATTTATTGTTTTGTTTCTAAATGTCTAAATACTTGGGTTGAGCCAAAAAGGAGTGCCAGATCAACCTCCCTGTAGTCTTAAAAATAAAATATCGAAGAAGAAGGAAAATGAAATGGGAAAGAAAAATACATACTCAGGCACCACTTTTTAACATAGTTTCATCAGTCTATAATGTTGTGGTGGCAATGAGTTTCTTAGGAAGGGCTGACTAATTTCTTAGAGCCCAGTGTTGTTCTTTACAACATAGCTTCTGCCAGCTAGTTTTAAGTAGCTACGTAGTTATGTTAAGACAATGTTTAATGAATCCATCTAGCTACCTGAAGTTACTAGGACAATTAATATTATGCAAAGTGTTGGAAACAACACTTTTGTGTTATTGTATTTTTCTGGCTATAGCAAGATTATCCCCATTAGAATCAAAGCTGTTCTCGAACAATTTATCCTCAAATGAAGGAAAAGTGAATATCACATATGAGCCAGCATATCAAAATTGCCCATTTTTGCATGTTTTTAAAATCTCTCTCTCTCTCTCTCTCTCTCTCTCTCTCTCTCTCTCTCTCTCTCTCTCTCTCTCTCTCTCTCTCTCTCTCTCTCTCTCTCTCTCTCTCTCTCTCTCTCTCTCTCTCTCACACACACACACACACACACACACACACATTCTCTCTCTCTCTCTCTCATTTTGAATTTTGGGAATTTTATTTCAATCAAGTGCTCCTTCTTGCTAAGCAACATTCTTTCAGCAGATTTCTAACCTCGGCATTATTTGTATATACCAACATGGTTTGTTTTTAATTAGTCAAAATTTAGCAAAAGCCAAGAACTTGGTGTTCTGTCAAGGCTGAATTATCTGTATTAAGTTTAAAGGAGGTCCTTTGACTGGATTGAAGAGGAAGTATGCTGACAAAGTTACTAAAGAAAAATTATTGTACTGATGTCCCGTAGATACATATGGTATTATTCATCAAGAAGTTATTATTTAACATAATACCATTTATTTTCAGCTGTGCTATTTGACTGTTTGTGCATTGTTGGTTATTTTTATTATAAAATGGAGGAAGATGCAATACTGTATAGGTTGCATGTTGGACTAATCTGGTGTAATCTGCTAATCTGGTGTAATCTGCTAAGAGGATTCACATGATACAATTTACTTGGTTTTGGGATAGTTTATTACGTATCCTCACCTTTGGTTTACATATCACGATTGATAGTGCATTAATCCAGCCAACTATGTCCAGATAAGTCCATGTGAAGAAATAATTTTAGTTAACTGATTTGAGGAGATAAGCTACATTGGATTAAAGGGCAATCAATTTGTCATAGAAACGGATTGTCCTATCTGTTAAGATTTTACAAACCTCAAGAAACTAAAACCCATAGCCACAAAAATGGAGTTTGGGGATAGAGTTTGTCCACATGTACAAGCGAGGCAGAGGACATGGTCTAAAGTCCACAGGATGTGACTTCAGTCATAAAAAGGAGCAGAGCATTTTCGAAGCAAGAAAATCTTTTTAAGTGGCTGAGATGGTTGAGAATTTATAGCCATTTACTATCCGCAAACAAGAGTAGAAAAATACATGGCGTATGTCATAAAGGGTGCTGACTGCTAAACTGAAGAATTGAATATTTGTAATTATTCTGTGTGAACAGCTTTGTCAATCTGCTTCCAAAAAGTCATTTTTTGTTGTCACTATCTCCAGTTGCTAGGCCACAATGGAACATAAGGGGACGGTGGACCTGGAAGATGATTTGGGATTATTATCACGCTTTGCCCCTAGTCCTCACAGCGAAGCAGTTGCCCATGAATTCCAAGAACTCTCTTTGCATCCAAACCAGTATTTACCTCCTCTCAAAGAAAGGAAGAATGGTAAGTATGCAACACGGCCGATGCCAAGTTTAAGTTTGTTTGTTTTTTTTTTGACCAAAGTAAGCTACCCTTTGGTTTTATACCCATTTACAAGATAAGTGGTTAAACGTTCTGTAATGTTGCAAAATGTCATAAACGTAGGACTTCCAGATGCAGCGATCCTCCCGTGCTTACCTAATGTACTAATTACTCATGTAGACAGTGCTCCTCCTCATGAACGTTCTCTATATTTTAATATCTTAGTTTTGGAATGTTAGTTTCGTTGGTCATTTATAGAACTTAACGGATGTTTGTTTTCATGTCTTTCTTTGCTGTTTCTTTTGGCGAGAAAACCGGAGGCTTAATCTGGGCATGTCTAGTCTGAAAACTAAACATGTTTCCATTTGGTGTGATCTTCATTCTTTGCATCCGTTTGGGAAAACACACACTTGCATATGGTCTTTTACTGCGGCATGCTTGCCTAGTGATTCCTTACATCTTTTTAATAGCTGTTTTAGTCTGAAATATCAGGGTTTCTCTTGTAAAATTTCCACGACGTCAGATCGTCTAACCTTGCCTACTCCTAATAGTGAATTTAATTCTGCTTCTTTAACTACCTTTCTTTAAAATCTCATGGAGGTAGCTATGTAGATATTTGCAGGGAATTGGATCTGATGTGTTAAAGAGAATGAATAAATCTCTGTTTCTGTAGCAGCACAACCATTGTGAGACAGTTGCCTGTGCCACTATGGCTCATGCTTCCATAAAAGTCAGATAGCAGTAGTGCATGCGATGTGTAGTAACTGTTTTAGATTGTGGGACCCTGATTTCATTTATGTCCCACTGAAAGGTATTTTTAATGCAGTACTCATTCAGGCAGTTATCTTCACCTTCTCAGATAATGCCAAAGGTAGTACAGTTCCAGAGCATGTGTTTAGAATTACAGGAGCCAATATTTACTTGAGAATGAACTATTGAAATAATAGTCTTGTGCAGCTTTCTAATATTCCCTGGCTTTGTGTTTTTCCAGCATAGGGGAGTTAGCTTTGCTCAAGAAGCTCTAACAAGTCCATTCAGATCCCGAAAATGTATGCTTAGAATGTATAGCTTATAATTGGCCATGTATCCTGAACTCTCTGGATTTCGTCCAATAAGCTTTTCACCCTAGTTTTCAAACAGGTTTTATTATAATCCCTTTTGCAGCCTGAAACGGATTATTCATCCTTTGCTCGTTGTGACTTGATTTTGCAGTTCACATTAAAAATCAACAGTTTATTTTTTTAGGGGGAGGGGGACAAAAAAAAAAGCAAAAAGCAAAAAACCCCACCCCAAATAATTCTTTATGATGTTGGCAGAATTGCTTGTGCACAAAACTTTGATTAAAAACTACAGGTCAAACAGGGATAGGTTCCAATTTTAAAAAAAAAATACTTTCTGTATTCAACGTTTACTTCTTTCATTTCAGTCATCCCATTTGACTGAAAATCTATTCTGACAAGGATCTCTTTATGTCTTAACAATGCAGTAGTATCAGATGTGACTGAAGTATATTGTGTGGAGCCCATTGATTTATTATTGTGTTTTTTTTGCCCCTGTTTGAACATATAAACTACTATTGCAGCAACTCATTGTTCAGCTCTATCTTTTGGGCTTCATTAACGGAGGTTGGTCCAATATATTTTTTCCATTGCTGCCTTAGTTTGAAATACAGAGCATGAAAACAATGTTGTATATCTTGTCAACGGGAATTCAGTGTGTCATGAGGCATTGCCTTGTTTTTGTATTAAAAATGCAGGCTTAAAGTTCATTTATCTTCTCAGCATGAACTTAGGAAATGCAGTATGTTAAGTTATCCAGAGTCCATAGGGAATTCCACACAAATTAGAAGTGATCTAAAAGGAAGTATGACATTTTCTGGCTTCTAAGCTAGTTGTTATTTTATAAAGTTGAGTACAAATCAACTGTTGGCAAGAGCAGTCTTCCAAAAATATAATTCCCCCAAAGTCTTTCATCCAAAAGCTTTTAGTACTGATCCGAGATTTTGGTTTTGAAAGTGCTTACAGTTAGCCTTCAAATCCTTTACTCTCCGGCTTTCATTTTAAAAATCACCGTTTTTAACCTTTATCATCCCAAGTCCACTGTTCCTCATGGTCTTTAAGTGAGAAAAACAAATGGTTGCAAATAAATTGGATATCCCCCTGATACGCAAACCTATCTTTTAAATCCAGTTCTGTTGTTTTTAAAGTTGTAATATTTTAATTATTGTTGTTGAAGCCCGTATTTTATGATCAGTGCTGCTCCATGATATAAATACAAAAATTGCAATATGTAATGAAATTCACTCAGGGTCCAATGTTGTAAAAATTGAGGGGCAGGAAACTGTGACGTGTGAATCATTTGGTCAACTTGTGCCTTTTATCTAAGCCATGACGTCTCTTAGCTTTATAAAGGGGGAGGCAGTTCTTGTATGCACTATTTCCCATTTAGCCTGTCATTGTTCTCAGTACTGCCAGTTCCCACAACTCCAGCATTCCCAAGGCATCTGTCAATGTCTGCAAGGAACAGATTTCAAATATTAAAGCATGTGAAAAGACCCACAGGCCAAGCTCCAGTGGTCTCCAGAGAATTGATCTCTAAAATCAACTCTCTTCTAACATTTTCACAGGCTTCTTTAAAGGAATTTCTATACAGTCAATCCCTGTCACTTTTAGTGAGATTCATTAGCGACTCTGTCCCCTTGCTTTAGCCAAATAACCAGAAATGCAATTAACGTCCAAATTTTAACAGTTTTAAACAAACAAGAAAAAAATTATACATACCGGTATATTGATATTTAATCTTAATGTAAGTTTCCAGATCTTTTTTTTTTTGTGGATAAAAACATTATTTATTTAGCATTTACTGAAAGAGTTTTTTTAAAAAAAAAAATCCCCAAAGGAAATTATTGAATTCAGGATGTTCCTTTTCCTGAAATATTAAAAAAAAAAAATCTTGAGTGTAGAGATCAGGGAAATGAGGTTTCAAACAAATGGCTTGTCAAAATGCCATGATGCTAATATCACATAAATGACCTACGGTAAAAGAAAACAGTTGCAGGAAATAACTTCCAATGGGTCGGAATGTTTTTTCCTTCATGTGAAAAATGGGTTGCAGCTTAAGAGAGCTGTGAATAAACTTGTGAAGATTCCTGGATATTTATGATTAGGGAGAATGGAGAAGCTTGACATTAGGTTCAGTAAGCAAACGTAAGGTGTGTGGTTTGTTTGTAAAACGTTTCTGGGGAAAGACCATTTAATTGAGACATCAAAGTGAGAGTAGCAGTAGATATTTGAGACATTTGTCTCATACCATGAGGTCATTGGAATAGCATCTTCCTTAGGGCAAATAGCAGCCTGGAGGAAGGAGGATTTTAAACAAGAACTCTCTCTCTCTCTCTCTCTCTCTCTCTCTCTCTCTCTCTCTCTCTCTCTCTCTCTCTCTCTCTCTCTCTCTCTCTCTGTGTGTGTGTGTGTGTGTGTAAAAGAGAGAATGAGAGAGGGAGAGAGAGGGGGGGGATATTGATCTAATGCAGGGGTCTTCAAATTTGGCCCTTTGATGACTTGTGGACTTCAACTCCCAGAATTCCTCAGCCAGTGAAGACCCCTGATCTAACAACTAGGTACAATAACTTTGAAGCTGTTGTATTCTTACTTAACAAAATTAAGTGTTCATTTTTAAAAGCTGAATATTTTTGGTTTCTATCCATCAGACTATCACTTGAACTAAGAGTCTTTTTAGGATACATTTGTAAGACTTGTCAGAGAAATATTTTTAGAATGTCTCTCTTCCTCATTCCCAGTTGAAGAAAGGAGGCTGTTTCATATTGGCCTTGTAAAACTTGTGAGTAATATTGTTCCCTTGATAGAAAGTCCCATTGGTAAAAATAAAGAAAAAGGAGAAATTGAAAAGCTTATCTGTTCGGAAAACAGCTTCAAGTATAATTTTTTGGATTCCTTCTAAAACCATTGTCATTAAGGTTTGTGTTCTAAGAAGTGGAGCTAATTAGCTCACAAACAAGAGGTATATAAAAATCTCATGTCTTCTGTGTCATCTTTAGCTTTAATTTCATTTAAAAGAGTCTTCTACCGTATCAGTATCTTTAAAGCACTGCTCAAAAGAGGGGAAGTCATTTGAGCAATCCTGAGTAATCTCTTATCTGGAAGGACTGAGTTAGTAGTTTTCCAGCAAATGTCATAGCAGTTGCTCAACCAGTTTCACCATCTCCAGACGGGATAATAGGTTTCTTTCACCCGGTGGGATAATCTCTCTTTAGACTGTGTGTCTTTCAAGAAATTCTATTATGAACAGACCGAAGCTGACGTAATTAGGCTTCCTTCCTGCATTCTGTGAAGCTGAGCTGTGTGATCTGATGGCATGGCAAAAACATCTCGCTAGCTTATTATCTAGAAGCTATGTAAATGTTTTAAATGAAAAACTAACTCTGGAGCAGATATGAGATAGTGGCATGTCAAGATGAATACTGTACTAATAGCTTCTAGCAGGGCTTTTTTTTTTTTCTCATAGAACGCCCAGAACGGAGTTCCGGCACCTTTTTTGGATGGGAAAAGCACTGGCTTCTAGTACTGACATCGTTGTACATAGTAGTAGGATGGGACATAGGGGTGATCAAGTTTGCCACCACAGAGCAAGCAACATAAGAATTTAAGAAGAGACAGTCAGTCTTCAATGTACAACCACAACTGAGCCCAAAATTTATATTGCTCAGTGAGACATTTGTTAAGTGAATTTTGCCCCGTTTTATGACCTTTCTTGCCACAATTGTTAAGCAAAATCACCGTAGTCAAGTTAGTAACATGGTTGTTAAGTGAATCTGGCTTCCCCCGTTGACTTTGCTTGTCAGAAGTTCGCAAAAGGGGATCACGTGACCCCTTTCTGTGTTTCTGCTTTTCTTCTGTGCACTCCTGCTGTCTCTATATTTTGTATGAATTCTACATAAATATCCAGTGTTTGTGACTGAGCCAGGAAGCATAAGAGTATTATGAGTAAATAAATAGAAACCCTCTAACCAGAAGTCCAGTAGAGAAATAATATGTGTTCTTGGTCAGCGCTATAAGAGCAAGTGGAAATAATGGTAAACATAAAGGAAGTGGCCTTTATTTAAAGACTTAATATTTAAGACTGAAACCCGCAATAAACACATTGGTATTTCACAATTATGTTTGGTTTCTAATTTTTTTTGTTGCCTTTTTTTTAATCCCACCAATCTGAAACCTCGTTCCTTTGTGCACCTAAGGATTCAACAGTGTGCATGTTATCCGTCTTTGAAAATCAGATGCTTTCCTAACTTGCTCCCTAAAGCTGCCCTTATTTATTCAACTCCATCTTTATATTACCCGTTTCCCCCTGGGAGTTCAGGACAGCCGACCGGCCAGAGTTGTTTTTCAGGGTAAGATGGGTGGCATATAAATTTAATAAACAAATAACTAAACATGATTGATCACGCCCTCCTTCGATTTTTTCGTTACCCTTTGGAGTCAGAAGGGTATGAGTGACTTGCCCAAAGTTACTGCATCCCCTGCCCTAACTCCATAACCGCTGCATCACATTGGCCCATACTCATCTTCAACTGCAGAAATAGGTCCGGCGTGGCTAAAGAAAAATATTTCACTTGTTGAGAATAAAAGATGCTTAGACCCTCTGTTCTGAAAAGCTATGCTGCTAGAAATATCTCTTTGAGTTAATACTTAAATTTATCATGGTCTGCCATTTCTAATAGACCTCTATCCTCCTCGCTCAACGGTTAAAGAGTTAAATAAACTCTTTTTGTTTTAATTGGAAAGTTTAATTTCATTTTTAATCGGAAGGTGTTAATCGGAAGGACCAGCTTGAGTTGGTCCTTCAATAATACCGGTATTTTTTTTTCATAGGAGAATTTCTCTGTGACTGGACAGACAATATTGTCTGTATCTTCACATTCTGAGCAAACGTAGAATTGATCATTATTTTCTAAATTGCACCATTCTGCTAGATTCAGAATGATTCATTGGGTTCTGGGGTATCTGTATTTGTTTAAAATGCTTTGAATTCCGTTATTTCTCTTCCCCATAGTTTTTGTACTTCTCAGAGTCTAAATGCTTTGAAAGTATGTCATTATCCATGTAAGTAAAATCTCCAGGATTCTTTTCTCTTCCAGGTAATTCCGCTTTCATTTTCATGGTTTTTTTTTTAAAAAAAGCGAAATTTCTCTTTATTTTAGGATACCTGATGGAAACTCATTCTACAATTCCTTCTTTAAAATATATTTGAAAAGATACTTTCATGTTTTGAAAGGAAAAAAAGGTCAGTTTTGAAATGGCAGTGTGTCTTTGCACTATGCAAGCAGTCAAAAGAAAAATCTTCGGCTGTTGCAATTATGCCAGCATTTCCATTAAGGCAGGAATAACTTCATTTGCGTGAATGCCAAGCATTCTGTCAAACTGTGCTGTTAATGTGACTTGATAAAATGTTCTGGCTTTGAAACGACGTGGTGAAAATTGGCACGCCTAGGATCTTTTCAAAAGATGGCCTCCTTAAAATGTGTCTTCTGTATGTTTAAAAAAAAAAAATACCTGTACACTGAAATACAATGAAATAGCTCTTTGTTAGCTTGTAGTGAAAAAGGTTCACTATATAAACATATGTAAATGGCTGTTATCAATAAAATAGTATTATATGTAATAAGATGTCATATAATAAATAGTGTACAGGTAGTTTTATGTATAGTGTGCAAACCATTTGGTGATTATGTTGCAAAAAACTATGAATTCTGCTTTGGGGAATAGGGACAAGGGAACTTGGCTCCCACTTGAGAGTGAACCACTATAATTTAATTTGTTTTCAGGTTCAATTTTTCCTAGATTTGAAGAGCAGTTTTGGCTCAAATATTCAAATTACAGAAAGATTCATGCAAAGCTGTATGTTAGGAAAAGATGCGTACATTAACAACTGGGTTTTTCTCTTGTTCTAGATTTTTAAAAATAATACAGTCCAGAAATATAGAACAACAAAGAATCAAACGCATGAAAAATAAAATAATTGGCTATAAAGTAATTTGTATACATTGAGTTGGGACGGCTTCAGTTTCAACTGTGGTCAGAACGTGCACACTCAATGGATACTTTTTATTCATTCCCATTGACCTGGAATATGATCCAACTATATATTTTCTTAACTGGTTTTTGCCATAGTGGGCAATTTCATCTTGAACGGAGTCCCCAGTAAAGGTCTTGGGCTATGCTCAACTGAAAGCAAGTTCTTAACTTGGAAAATCTTAACTTAATGGTGGCCAGAGCTGATTGAAACACTTTCCTATATGTGGCATCCTTTTTTCTTAGAATTTTTCAGTGTCATAAACTATACAAAACAAACAAAAACAAAAGACAGAAAATAAGAAATAGAGAAAAAAAGATTAATTTTAAAAGGAAAAAAACCCATACAGTTATGTCTTCCACCCTTCTTTCTGTCAAATATTATCTGAAACCTTTCCCCAACCACTGTGTCCATATAAGGATTCCAGTCTTTTTTAAAAAGTTTATCCTTTTTCTGACCAAACTGATCAGCTTCAACCATTTCTGCAAGTTCGGTTAATTTTTATAAATGGGACATTCCTAACATGGTAACAAATATATTGCATTTCATGTATGTCCTGCACTGAACTCCTTTGGTGATAACCTGCCTATGTTTGTCTGTATTGTGCTGAGTATACAGTGAAGAGTTTCATGAGGAAAATAATCTTGTTTCCATGGAGACTTTTCTTCTGCAAATTCTGTCGTAATCATTTTGTTTGGCTAATTTTACTTCAGATTTCCTTTATTTATAATGTTTTATTCAATTGTTTGATTTGTTTATAACTGCTGAAATTTAAGTTGTACTGTATAACTCTTGAGTGCCTAATGTTGATTTCCCAGTGATTATAATTTTTTTATTGAAGAATTTATTTGCAAGTTATCATTGTATACAGATGCATTTGTAGGTTGGAGGCAAGAGGTGGAATGTGATGTATTTATATATGTAATGACTAACAGCATCTACAGTATATATTGAAAAGGATAGAGAGGTAGATCCAATCAGAATATTAGCTAGACTTGTAGTGAAATATGCATAGCCATTAGTGGGCTATATATGCATGTTTTGGTAAGTGCCAGCCTCTGATCTCAATTCAATTCTAATTTTATTTGTAGAAATGAGAAGCTGGCATTGTTTTTATTAGCAAGAAAGGATCTACCTAAGTTACACTTTCTTAGAAAATTGAACATGGATGCATGGCTGTCAACCAAAACTGTATAATAGGGATCTAGAAATATCTCATTGATTCAGAAATTCAGTGTGTTGGAAATTCTAGAACACTATGTTTCCTATAAGGATCATGCCAAACTTGGACTGGGCAGGGAAATAGATCATTTAAGAACTGCTTTGAGGAGTTATTTGCAGAAGTTGCAAAACACACAGTAGTTGAGTTGACTTTCCTCATGGCCTGGAGAGAGAAAGGGGTTCTCCAGAAACTTTGGGTTTTTCAGTTTGTGAGTTGGGTGCTTCGCTATTTCAGAAATATGTACTTGCTCCCTCTACAAATCAAGTTAGAAGAAACTGTAGGGTTAAAGAGCCTCCAAGGGAGATAAAAGACGTAGTGGGAAAGAACTGATGAATCGATATTTTGTAACAAGCTACAATTCCATATTCATCTCCATCAATACCTAGAACATCAAATCCGTATGTAGGCATCAGCCAGATGAATCGATATTTTGTAACAAGCTACAATTCCATATTCATCTCCATCAATACCTAGAACATCAAATCTGTATGTAGGCATCAGCCAGAAGGATGTGGTCCAACTAATACTAGGACTTTCACATAAGTGAATTTAAGCTTTCTGCTGTTAAATATTATTATTATTATTATTATTATTATTATTATTATTATTATTATTATTATTACTATTATTATTACTATTATTATTACTATTATTATTACTATTATTACTATTATTATTTATTTGACTTCTATGCCGCCCTATTCTGGAGAACTCAGGGCGGCTCACAACATAATAGAAATCAACATTTAAAAATACATGTATATAAAACCCCTTAATTTAAAAAAAACCGCAATCATTCAACATACACACAGACATACACTGGCTTGTTAACTGCCCCAGGCCTGCCGGCAGAGGTGTGTTTTAAGTAATTTACGAAAGGCGGAGAGGGTGGGGGCGACACGGAACTTCTCCGGGGGAAGTTGGTTCCAGAGGGCCGGGGCCGCAACAGAGAAGGCTCTTCCCCTAGGCCCCGCCAGGCGACACTGTCTGGCTGACGGGACCTGGAGGAGGCCGACTCTGTATCTCCTCTGTAATGTATCTCCTCTGAAAAATATTTTTTCCCTGTTGATGCTCTGTACTTATTGGTAAACAAATAAATAAACCACTTTATGTAGTTGGGGATCAGGGATAATGCAGCTATTGAAGGCATAGAGTTTTATTCTGGAGTTGATTCTCTTGGAGGAGCCTTGCTTATTAATGTGCATTGATTGTGATGTCATTTTATGGCTGATGTCTTTATGACAAATCATTGTCTCGTCTGCCTTTAGTCAACGAAACAGGCAGTCTGCTAATAACTAACAACTAATAACTAAATTCCAGATGACTTCAGGGCATTGCTGTCAATCTACGAAATGACCTATTTACAATATAAAGTACTAAGACTGATGAATCAGTTGAATTAATGTGTTGCTAGTGAGCTATATCTTGCTTGTCTGAACATGTCTGAAACATGTTTGAAACATGTCTGAAAATCTCTTCTGCTCCCAAATTACTGACTTACGGTTTTTATAGAAAAGAGTTGTTTCTTGTTCCAGTAAGATGTTTTGCAAGCTTCTTCTAAGAACATAAGAACAAGGCAGCTCAACTCAACCTTTAGTTGCTGTATAGCAAATGCTCAATTGCAGCCAGGTAGTGTTTACCGCATGGATGATTGTATGATTTTAATAAATTATCTCTCCATAAATTCCTCTGGTATTTATTGGTGTTCATTCTGGGAAGCCTTAGAAAAGATCATAAAAAATGAAGAAGCGATTAAAGGATTATCACTGTTGATTCAAGTTTGGGCTTCGTGAAGGGATCTTCGTTTTAATCTTGCTATTTATACCCATTTTGGAAAACATTTGTCTTGTGTTTCCTGTTTCACTTTAAATTGTTCTGGCAATGCTTGATGGTAACTCTATTGGGATGAAAATAGCCTTAACTAATTTGTAGGTGGTGACCTTTGTTAAAAGAAAGTAATTATTTCTAAGTTTGTAAAAAGGCTCTCTGAAGGGAACTAACCACAGAACATTGAAAAGATATGTGTAAAACTGCAATTCCTTTTCCAACTTTCCTTGTATCAGCCCAAGGCGTTGTAATCTATTCAGATAACATATACTTTATCTTCATATGTTAAAAAGCTTGAAACCAGAATAGCTAATGTAGATGTAAAAGAGATTTGAATTTGTCCTGTTAATTTGAAAATACCTTATGGTTTATTGGGGGGGGAAACTGTATGCAGAATAATTACTTTAGTTTTTCTAGATGCTGACCTTTAAAAAAATTCATTGCTCACTCTAATTGTTTATGAATGAGCTTAAATATAAATATACAATTCATTATAGTGATTCCATACAATGCCGATTTATTGTATTAGATGAATTAAAAGGAACCCAAAACATATGTGCAGTTGCTTTTTTGTAAACTGAAAAATTAATGAACTTTTTAGTATAACTTTTTAACGTAACTAAAAAGCATATAAATGCTTGCATCAGAGTCCATTTTAATAATTCCTGGGTCTTTGATGGGACATTAAAATCTAGAAAATTCAATGGAAAAAAACATTTAAAAGTGTTTCACTTCTTCCCTTCCCTTCCTAAATCATGTTAAGAACCCAAGTCTCTGGTACATTACCAAACTGTTATTTTTATCTATTGAAGATAAGCAAGCAGATAAAATCAATACTATATACATATTTCTTGCAATTAAATATGTGGGCCAACAAAATCTTTCTTTTAAAAAAATGAACTTGTAAAAATAATCATCTGGAGTAATCGTCTCAGCATTACACTGATCCTGAAAAACTTGATAGAGGTCCCTGGGGTGTTTGTTTGTTTTTTACTGCAGTTGCCAGGAAGACTTTTATTTAGGTCTACTTCTAACTTCTCAACAGTAAGACTTCTTCTTCTCAAGCCCACAGTGAAGTAATGGGAAAACAAAGTTGATTTATGTACCAAAATGGTTTTTGATGAGTAAGACATCACCATACAGTATACAAAAGAGAGTTTTTGCACTGATTCATCCCTTTAGGGATAGAAAGATGAGGTCATCCGAGAAACATATATACTTGGTCAACATATGTTGTTCATGTTACTAAAGGGGAGAATGGGTTCAAAATATATGACATGCATTCTGTATAAATCAGTTGCGGCATTGATAGCCATGATGTATGACCGTATCTGTCACGATAACCATAATTAAAGCAAATTCAGGTTTTATAAATGCAGTATTTGAGATTCAAATTAATGCTTGGTGGAAAATTCTCTGAGCTTGTGCAGAGGTAATATACTGTATATGTGGTACAGTAAATCCATACTTTAGTGTCGTGGCAGAGAGAATACTGATCTTAATTTTGAGGGTCTGGGGGATATTTTGTGTTATAAAAGTTGCCCATATTTGCATGTTTTTAAAATCAATCAATCTCCCTCTCCCTCTCCCTCTCCCTCTCTCTCTCTCTCTCTCTCTCTCTCTCTCTCTCTGAATATGTGTATAATTAATTACTTTCAGTTGTTTGTAGTCTGATGCATATCATTTACTCAGTATTGACTGTTAAAACTCTTGTGTTGTTATGAGCCTATGTTGCTTTTGTTGTTGTTGTTATCCAAATTTTCATTTGCTTCTAGTTTTTCCAAGCACAGGTAGTCCTTGACTTACGGCCACAAATGAGCTCCAGATTTCCGTCGCTAAGTGAAACATTTGTTAAGTGAGTTTTGCCCCATTTTATGGTCTTTCTTGCCAGTGTCGTTAAGTGAGTGACAGCAATTGTTAGTAACCCGGTTGTTAAGTGAATTTCACAAGAGAGCTGGAGAGCCCCCAAAGCCCGTTAACTTACTGGAAATCTTTGAAAACCAATTTTTTTTCCTCAGATATTCGGGGCCAGGCTGTTAATGGAGCCTAATGTGTTTGGGATTCTGATTGTGATACAATTTTAAGTGCCTTAGTTCCACTGAAATAATAATAATAATAATAATAATAATAATAATAATAATAATAATAATAATAATAATAATAATAATAATAATAATAATAGTTGGAAGGGACCTTGGAGGTCATCGAGTCCAACCCCCTGCTCAGGCAGGAAACCCTATACCATTTCAGACAAATGGCTGTCCAGTCTCTTCTTAAAAACTTCCAGTGTTGGAGCATTCACCACTTCTGGAGGCAGGTTGTTCCATTGGTTAATTGTTCTCACTGTCAGGAAGTTTCTCCTTCGTTCTAGGTTGCTTCTCTCCTTGATCAGTTTCCATCTATTTGTTTCCTATCCTGTCTTCAGGGGCTTTGGAGAATAGCTTGACTCCCTCTTCTTTGTGGCAGCCCCTGAGATATTGGAACACTGCTATCATGTCCCTTCTTGTCCTTCTCTTCGTTAAACTAGACATACTCAATTCCAGCAGCCGTTCCTTATATGCTTTAGCCTCCAGTCCCCTAATCATCTTTGTTGCTCTTCTCTGTACTCTTTCTAGAGTCTCAACATCTTTTTTACACCGTGGTGACCAAAAGTGGATGCAGTATTCCAAGTGTGGCCTTACCAAGGCATTGTAAAGTAGTATTAATACTTCACGTGATCTTGATTCTGTCCCTCTGTTAATGCAACCCAGCACTGTGTTGGCCTTTTTGGCAGCTGCAGCACACGGGCTGGCTCATATTTAAGTGATTGTTTACTAGGAATCCGAGATCCCTCTCACAGTTACTACTATTGAGCAAGGTACCCCTTTTACATTTGTTTTTTCTTGCCTAAATGTAGAACCTTACTTTTTTCACCATTGAATTTCATTTTGTTAGATAGCGCCCAGTGTTCAAGTCTGTCCAGGTCCTCCTGTATCTTAAGACTGAAAAAGAGACAAAAAGGGGAAAATGTGAGGAACAAACTGAGAATAACCCCTCCTTGATTCTCTTTGATATAAGAGGGGCAAAGGGAAACACTAGCAGGCTTTCAAGTTTGTGTTAATGTACCCAGAACAATAAAGAAGCATTTTTGTCTTTTTCCTGCTCTGGTTTATCTTGAAGGGCTGACAGTAATATCATTCTCTGATATATATCCCTAGTGTTCTCAGAAATGTTCTCCAGCAGCAAAGTTCAAAAGCAGCAATGCTTTTCTCTCCAGCTCTCTCCAAAGACCATAATTTACACTATTTATACTAATTATAACTAGATTGATTAACTTGGATGGAGAAGGAACCCTGAATTTGGTAAAGGGACCGGATGGACCGATAGCCTATTATATCGCTCCCAAAGTGGCAGGACAAATTAACTGGCAGTAAAGCACAAAATCATTTCTTTTTCTCTGAAAAACTGGTTTTCAATAATAATTGCAGGGACCCATTAAGGAAATCTGTTTTCGCTGATTGGATGGCTTATTTCGGAAGCTGCTTTTGATTACTAACTGAAAGGATTAAAAGAATGCTTACGTTGAAAATAAGAGATTAAAAAGCCCAAAGTAGGGTGAGGAGGGGGGTTCTCCGGAGTGATTTAATGAGGATAAGTGCTGCGGCACAAAGGAAGTATTAGAATTTTGCCACTTAAGAAATGTCATACAAAATAAAAAGAGAATAAAGGCACCATGAAACTCATCCTAGAGGAGAACCTTTTTATGTTATTTAGATGTCATTCAAATGTTGGAATTGCGTATTAATTCCTGGTCGAAAAGATGGACTTTCAGCTAAGTTAAATAATACCTCCCTCAATTTTATTATTTATTTAATTTATACCTAGCTTTCAATACTGCAAGGTGCTCAAGTGTGTGTGTGTGTGTAGATAGACAGACAGACAGACAGATAGATAGATAGATAAGAACATAAGAAGAGCCATGCTGAATCAGGCCAAAGCCCATCGAGTCCAGCATTCTGGGTCACACAGTGGCCCACCAATTGTACATGGGGATCTTGAGCAGAAAGAGAAGGCAAAACCCTCCCTTTCCCTTGACCCCCAACAAATGGTACTCAAGGGAATCCTGCCTGCCTCAACCAACATAGAGGCGGCACATGGACATCCGTTTTAATAACCACCGATACACTTGGCATCCATGAATCTATCTAGCCCTGCCTTGAAGCTGTCAAGGCTGACAGCTGTCACGACCCCTTCTGGAAGTGAATTCCATAAATCAACGACCCTCTGGGTGAAGAAATATTTCCCTTTATGTGTCCTCACTTTCTTAGCTATGAGCTGTAGGGAGTGCCCCCTTGTCCTGGTATTGTGTGATAGAGAAAAGAATTTTTCTCTATCCACCTTTTTTATCCCATGCATGATTTTATACACTTCGATCAAGTCACCCCTTAAACGCCGTCTTTCAAGGCTGAAGAGACCAAGGCGTTGCAATCTGGTTTCATAAGGGAGGCGCTCCATTTCCTTGATCATTCTTGTTGCCCTTTTTTGCACCTTTTCCAGTTCCATTATATCCTTCTTGAGGTGCGGTGACCAGAACTGTACACAGTACTCCAAGTGTGGTCTCACCATCGATTTGTACAGAGGCAATACAACACTTGCTGACTTATTTTCGATTCCCTTCCTAATCATGCCAAGCATGGAATTTGCTTTTTTTACTGCTGCTGCGCATTGGGTTGAGATATGGTAGAGTAAATCCATAGATAGATAGAAGGATGGATGGATAGATAGATGGATGGATGGATAGATAGATAGATAGATAGATAGATAGATAGATAGATAGATAGATAGATAGATATGGTAGAATAAATCCATAGATAGAAGGATGGATGGATGGATAGATAGATAGATGATAGATAGATAGATAGATAGATAGATAGATAGATAGATAGATAGATAGATAGATAGATAGATAGATAGATAGATAGATAGATAGAGATAGATAGATAGATAGATATGGTAGAATAAATCCATAGATAGATAGAAGGATGGATGGATGGATAGATGATAGATAGATAGATAGATATGGTAGAGTAAATCCATAGATAGATAGATAGATAGATAGATAGATAGATAGATAGATAGATAGATAGATAGATAGATAGATAGATAGATAGATAGATAGATAGATAGATAGATAATGCCCCCATATTTTATTTTCCCCTACAAATCTGTAAGGTAGGTTGGTTATCAAGAAAGATGTCTATCACACAAATCTATTTACGCGCTCCAAAGAGTTCAGACCTCTTTCTCTGATTCAGCATAAAGCTGCCCTGTCTGAAAGTGGATTAATAAAGAATTTCTATTCTCAAAAAAAAAAAAAAAAAAGAAAGATGTCTATGGAGATTCTTAATCATCCAGTCATGGTTATCCCAAAGGTGCTTTTCCAAAAGGCAACTGGACTTTCTTAGTTTTTTTTTCTTGAAAACTGAAGAAGTTTCTTGGATGAGAAGCAAAACCTTTTCAAGGAAAAAAAAAACCAAGAAAGTCGAGTTGTCTTTTGGAAAAGCACCTTTAGGTCACTCAGAGAGAGGGACCAGCCCAATTTACCCAGGGAGCTTATGTGGCTGAGCTCAGGGGCCCCCCCACCCCTTCCCCAGCATTGATAAGATAAGATAAGATAAGATAACCTTTATTGTCATTTTTTTTTACTGTGGGCACAACGGCTCACATCAAAAATGAAATTTAGTTGCCCGCTCTCAAAGTGAAACACATACATGACACACACCTAAACATACTATACACAACAGATGTATAGACCCACACCCCTACATATACATAACAAATAGATATTAAATACTGTCGATCTTGAATATATAACGGAAGGAGGAACACAATACAACAGCTCTCTCCTTTTTACTATTTGGTTGGCTGAATTGGTCGTTCTTGATTGGGTCATTCCTTGGATTTATAGGCAGATAGAATGACTGTCGAAACAAAAAAAAAAAAATGGAGAGTGCTTGTACAGTGACCAAACCGCTGGGGTGATGGCATATCTGGGGTTTTTTTTGTGTGTGGGAGTCTTTCAATAAGTTTCTTTCCCTTCTACATTATATCACTTGAGTCTGTTTCCATACTGGAGCAGCTGTTTTGTTTTGCCTCTGCATAACCAGGTGAACATCTTTTGTTGCACAAATGAACAAGGGTTGTTGTGCAGGAGCAAATCCGTTTGTTGTTCTTGTGCTCTCTTACACGTGCCTCTATTTATTTCCTACTGACAGTTGAGGTGTGTTGATTGATTGAGTGGGGTGGTTAGCTGCTATGCTGGGAGGCTTGTAGAAAAACAAAAAAGCTGGCTTTGCACAAAGATGGTGAAGACTTTCTCCCCAGGAGGTTTTAAGCAAGGGTGTGTGCACATACATACGTGTGCACAGGCAGCTCCTTTCATTCTTTTTGAGATTATTCCACATTGCTCAGGCATTTTCCTTCCCCCTTGGTCAAGGCCAGCAAAATAGACCAGGAAAAGGTGACCGGTAGATAGGCAAACACACAACATCTTAATACTCTATAATTGGCGAATCAAAGCTCACAGATCTCTGTTTAACTATAGTTTTAACTTACGACCGTTTTAGCTTATGTACAAACCTCTTTTCTATTAGAATATTAAGATTAGAACCCGTATTCGAAACTGAAGAAAGAATGCAACACGTCAGGCAGCCTAAAGTCTTTCCAAAAAAAAAAAAAACCCTTCAAGAAAAAAAGAGAGAGACCCCAGTAGGAGTTTTGTCATCTCAGGTACAGCTTTGCCAAATGTTGCTCCTTCTGCAAGGGCTGGGATTTATTTATTTTTTTTCCCCCTTCGGGGATTTATTTTTAACTGCTTGACTCAGTGTTTGTCAGATGATTCTGACCGTCAAACTGCACATTGAATGCAAAGCACCGGAGGAGAACCAGGGTGGCTGAAAAGGGGAGGGATCCGGAGCAGTTGCCTGGGAAAGGAAGGTGGGGTTTAGGAGCTCAGCCTTCCTCCTTCTCCAAGTGCTTTTAGTCATTTGAATCTTTCGGGTCAAGCTGGGAAGTAAAGGCTAATGGCTGCTTTCAGATGCTCTAAAGACATAATTGCTCAATTATTGCCCAAGTGACTGGAAGGAGCAGCCACACCGCTGGCTTGTAGATTGGTTTCTTTCCCTCGCTAGATGCTGCCTCTCTAAAGGAATCCCACCATGATCGATAGCTCCAAGAAGCAGCCACAGAGTTTCCCACAGATTTTAGCTTTTGAAGATATTGAATCCTTAAAGGGAAAGGAATGCCTTGATCCAGACATCCCGAAGTGTCTTAAGGAAGGTCAGTTCTGGGGTTGAGGAAAGAAGAATACTCCGCATTAAATACTGTTTTTTTTGTGGGTTTTTTTTGGGGAAGGGAGGCATATAGATAGGTGGCTATGGAATCTGTGCAAAGCGATAGTTATGAATATGAAGAGGGAGGGGTGGATGCATGGCTGTTCTCCAGTTCCAATTCTTGAAGCACAATTAATCTTTTCATGATGTACTCTCTTTAGTTTCTGTTGGGTAATTACAGCTGAGACCATCCAGAGCAAATAGAACCAAAGTATTGAAGTATTTTTGTGGTATCCTTACTGTTGATTTCCTTGAGTGTCTCCTGCTTTGATAGAGCTTAGTTTTTCTGCCCGTGTATTTTGTAGTTAAATTTTCTACAGCTTAGAGCCTTCTCATGTTAAAGGATTATAATAAAAATGATCGAGTAGGGAGATCTATAAATATTCAGTGATGCCATCTGAGCTAATGAGAGCTGATGTGCAATACTTTCACTTCCCCGAATCAACCTGTGCATGCATTATATTTTACAAGCTAAGGCGTTTTCGCAGAATTATTTTATCCGTCAAGTATTTGTCTTCGACGTTGAATGTGCGTTACCTTAAGTCTTCCATGTATAATGCAAAGTCCTGTTATACCTTTCCTCCTGCTCATGCTTCCCCCAACAGCGACATACAGCTTCCTCTACCCATCTCAGTCTAGTTTTCTCTTTTGGAAAAGGCTGAGAAGTATTTGGTAGAGAGCCAAAGAACAGGGCTTGTTTCCTTTGATATACAATTGGCCCTTCCTTCAAACCAGCTAATGCTTTTTTTTCTTTCCTACTGAACCATATACCGTAAATGTAGAGAATAAGTCTGGTAAACACTGAGGAAACAGTGGTCCATGCTTTGTGGTCCATGCTAAGCAGAAATATATATCTTAATATTTAAATTTTGTAATTGCATCCATTCCAGTGCTGAAAGTTGTCTTATATTTTTCACTGTCATCTTCCTTAAAGATCAACATTTTTCTTGCATGAGCGGAAAGCGATAGAAAAACAGGATGTCTGGAATATCCATAATTTAGTCCAAGACAATAGCTCTGCCTTATCATAGAAGGACATAATACTGTAGTTAATAAAAAAAATATTAAGAGAAAACCTACACTGGATTGTGGGAAAGTTGGAAGTCGTTTTTTTATTGGTTTTAAGATTTTGTCCTGCTGTTACTTTAAATCTCTTCCTTATTGCTTCAGTAGGGTATTTACAAGTATTCCTAAAAATTTTCCTGCTAGAAAAACCCAATGGACAGAGACATTATTTGATTTGTATCAAAATTTTCTCCTTTTCTGTGATTATAGATAGATTGTGGAGATGATCAGAGATGCCTGCTATCATGTCAGTTTAATTTGATTGCAGCTGTCATTTCTGTCTGTCTGTCTGTCCTTGATAATCACCGTAGCATCCCATTGTTTGTCCAGAGTTCAGAATAGTTTATTTTTCATGCAACTACTCTTATGCAATAAGTTAGATTGAGATGTGCTGATTGACCAAAAGTCACTTGTTGAGCTTCAAGATTGACCAAAACTTATGCTGAGACATGGTATGTTAACACCCAACTTAACAGAGCAAACAATAGAGCAACAATGGGTGCATTTCTCCCTTCAAACCATGAATGCTAGTTGACTGTGACAGTTCTTGTTTCAGGCTAAGTGCCAGTGTCTTCTTGGAAGATTAGCTGAGTAGCTGCAATAGCTTTCTGTCTTTGAGGCAAAATTGAACGTGTTGGCTTTTGCAAATATTTTTTTTTTGTTTAGTTCTGGGGTATATTCAAAGATTAATGCATGTGTTCTTTTACTAAGAGAGAATTTCCTTCTCTAGATGTCATTTCTCTTCAATTTTCTTTGTAACATGCAAACAGCCACCTCAGGATGGCATTACTTTATTCACACATTATTTGAATTGGTTTTATTGAAAAAAAAAAACCCCCGATAGCTGGCTTGGCTCATGCAAGACAACATAGCAATAAAACACAGGGAATGCGTTCAATGCAATGTGCTGAACTAAGATCAGTAATTGTACAGCTAAGCGCAGTGTGTTCAGTGCTTTTCATAGTTAAATAGTTTTAATCTCTTACTGACTATCTTATAACTGTTTTGAAAGGATTGTGTTAGTCATACTTCAATGCAAGGAAAGCTAATCTGCAGGTTCCATGCACTTCCATGTGTTTGCTTTGATTCTTAAAATAATCAGAATTTGTGTGTGTTTTAATTCTTATTGCAAAACCGCAACAAGATTCTAGCACCACAAAATTTAAGAAAAAAATATTTCAATGATTGTCGCATTTCATATTGTGCATCCATTTGGAGATGAATATTTCTAATAGCTCATGTAAAGATTGTTTTTATTTAAATCTTTTTATGCAACAATTCTGCTTTAAGGGTAACAAAATCAATCCAACCTATCACCCTTCTGTGGCTTGTCATTTACTTCAAGTGTGTAAATATTTAGCCGATTTCTTCTAGTACTTTGTAATACAATTCCATCGTGGCCCTTAGTTTTGGCAACAAGTTATATCCACTGCTGATTCCTCCGTACTTTTTCAGTTTTTCATCTTCATTTTCTTTCACGCATCAGAATAGAATAGCTAACATTTAATCAAGAATTTATGCACGCTTATCATTCTTTGCAGTACATACGATGCATTTTTTAAAAATCTGTTGCTAAAAAAAAGGGAAATAATTCTATTTACATATTTTATGATGGGGCTAAAAATGGAGTGCAGGATAGTAGGTGGAGAGTTTTCTGAATTTCTTTGCTGCTGTTTCGTGGCCAGCTGGATGCAAGGCAACTGAAAGGCTTCTTGTCAATTCCCCACTGTTTGTCCTACTGCTGAAACATCTGAATCTGTTTCCAGCTTGTTTTGGTCAAATCATGAAGCGCCGAATCAACTTCATTCATTCTATATTCATTCTAGAATAGGTTGGTGAGATCTTTAGATCTCAGTGTTTTGTTTCGAGCTTGAAAGAAAACATTTCTCCATAACTTAACCACCGTCTTATGGATTTTAACAACTGAAATTATTCAGTGAACAGCTGTGGCAAGGAAGGTTGTAAAACAAGACAAAACTCATCACAGTCTCGGTTTGCAACAGACATTTTGGGCTCAGTAGTGGTCCTGAGTCAAGGGCTACCTGTATGGTCTTGTGAAGGTGGCCAAAAGGGCAAAGGCTTGGTAGAGTCTTCTCTGACCAGAGAGTTGGAAGGTGTTCTTGTGGAGGCTGAAGTGTTGGGTTGCAACAGTTGATGGATGCAGCAGTTGAGAGTCTAACTCCGGGTCCTCAAACTTGGCAACTTTAAGACTTATGGACTTCAACTCCCAGAATTCCTCAGCCAGGGCAATTCTGGGAGTTGAAGTCCACAAGTCTTAAAGTTGCCAAGTTTGAAGACCTCTGGTCTAACTGGTGACTGTTCCACCCCTGCTGCAAGTCTTCTCAGGAAATTCTGGCAAGCAGGTTGGGCTTCAGTTGTTGGCATGGTTAGATTCCTGCTTATATTGTCCTGCTCTGGAGCTCATGTTGCCTTTGGTTTAGCTGGGTGAACTATGAGATCAGATGACGTGTGACCTTGCAGAGTGAGAAGGTCCATCTTTCATCCTTCTGGGCACTTAGTGAAGGGGAGACCTAGAGAAGAGGACCGACATTAAATAGTTTGGGGAATAGAAGGGAATATCAAGGTTGGAAGGGACCTTGTAGGACATCCTCATCCAACTCCCTGCTCAAGCAGGAGACCCTAGACCATTTCAGACAAATGAGTGTCCAGTTTCTTCTTAAAAACCTCCAGTGATGGAGTGAAGTAACAGAAGAGTGTTTGGAAGATTAATGTCCAGCGGAGGAACAGTGTGGAACGGGTGTGTTTAGAAGATTTATGTCCAGCTGAGCAGCTTGTGTCAGATTACTAGCCTACTAGGGTTGACTGATGGTAAGATTGGAGAATGAGGAATAAAAGCTGGGTGTTGGTGTGGGTAACCTAATATCTGGGGGTGCCATTTGGGGGCCTCCCAGGAGTGATGGGTCAAGAAAGGAATGTCAGGAGAAGAAGGATCAACAGTCTGGTGCAATTTTGGTCTCCTGGCTTGATTGCCTCAGTTGGCAATTGGAATTTTATCTCCTGATTTGATCAAAAGGCACACCTGAAGGAGTGAACACCAGTCCTTTGGATTTTCTTTCTATTTTCAGTTCAACTTGAAGCAATCAATTGAATTGGACAGCACATTGTTTCAGTGCTTGTGGAACTCTTTAATGAATGTGTTTCTGTTAATTGTCACGGAAATTATTAGCAGAAATGCTCACTCAAGCGGTTGGTAATTAGCATAACTCTCCTTTGGATGTTGAAATGCAAGGAGAATCAAGTAGCGACAGAGTTCTCTAAATAATTTTACGTTACAAATATGAAAGGTATCATGTCTTTTATAGTACTTCAGATAACTAAAAATGTTTTAGAAGTTGTTGAAGTTTGGATTAAATACTATTGAAATATTCAAATATGCAATTATAACAAATAGCTGTGATGAAAGACATATTATCATTAAAGGCGTATTATCAGCTCTGGGGGGCCGCGATGGCATCACGGGGTCCACGAAGACTTGAAGAAATGTTATAATTTAAATCTCGAGTTAAGTCTTGGTGGTCCGTGGCCACAAAACATATTTAAAGAGGGTCCGTGGTGAAGAAAAGATTGAGAATCGTTGTCTTAATATATTAGTGCCAGAGACCTAAATCTAACATGAAATGTTTATTTCCTGATTATTTCCCCGAATACTAGTTCAAAATTGAGCGACTGAAGGTGGCTAACACAAGCAAAAGCGTAAAGCCATCACAAAAAAGAAACAAATTAAAAGCTAATGTATCATCTTTTCAGAGAATGTTATTATATTTTAATACTACTGTACAGCAAGTCTAGTTTGGTTATTGACTGTACATTTTATGAGATTGAAAATGTCGAAGCTCTCTGACCAATTGAGAAGAATGACAAAGGCACAATCCCTATTAAATTTACGGCAAGAGAGTAATTGTGATGATTTGATAAAACATTTTTATTGCTTTTTCTTGGCAAAAACAACCCGGTGTGATGAAATGGCATTATGAGATCGTTTGGGGCCTGGTTCTTCCAGTGGAGTTTGCCCATGGCTTAGGTGGCACTGAGTTTCTGGCAGCAGTAAATATTTTGGTAATTCGTATAACAAATAGGATTTCTGCTCAGCTAATGTCATTTATACTTTTGGCAGCAGTTGGTCTTACAATTGCTAGGGGGTTTTTTTGCAACAGAGTCAAGGTATCTAACACTGTTTATTCTTTCTTGAGTCTATACAGGTCGTCCTTGAGTTAGGACCACAGCTGAGCCCAAAATTCATCTTGCTAAGTGAAACATTAGTTAATAACAACAACAACAACAACAACAAAGTTGGAAGGGACCTTGGAAGTCATCTAGTCAAACCCCCTGCTCAGGCAGGAAACCCTACACCATTTCAGACAAGTGGCTGTCCAGTCTCTTCTTAAAAACTTCCAGTGTTGGAGCATTCACCGCTTCTGGACGCAGGTTGTTCCACTGGTTAATTGTTCTAACTGTCAGGAAATTTTCTCCTTAGTTCAGCCGGGGACCACCCTCTTTCCAATATGGCGATTCGCGCCAGTGGCTGGGACCTCCCCCTAAACAAGATGGCCGCCGCGCCGAATTTTTGGTCGGAGCTCAGTGCTCCCGACCACGCAGAGCCTCGTTTTAAAGGGCTCCGGTCTACCCGCTCCGGTTTTGGAGCGGTCTAAATGGCTTGCCGCCCCCGGCGGCCTCCTCCCCGTCCCCGGGTCCCCACTTGCGTTTGGTAGGGGCGCTCCTTCGCCCTTCTGCGTCGACGAGCGAACCTCGGCTTGCTTCCTTCGACGCCTGTGGGGTCCTGGTCGTCTTCCGGAGGCAGTCCGGGAGTCCGGGGATATTTTCCCCCGTGACTCCCAAGACCCCAGGCCTGGGCGGCCTCCTGACGATCCCGGGCGAGGATGAAGATCCAAAAGAAACCCGACGCAAATTCAGGTAACTTTCAGACTAAAAAAATTCTAAATTTCGTATTTCCAATAACTAAGGAAAAATTACTACTAAAAACTAACTAAAAAAACTAAAGTTTACCAGTCCTTTAGACCTAAAAAACCTTTTCTTCCTGGAGCTACCGGGAAGAGCTGTTCTTGGGCTTCAGACTAGGAAAAAACTGGGGAGGAAGCCAAGAGGCGGAGCTAAATTTCGGACCTAGTCTGTGATTGGGTGACAGGCTGTCACAACCCATTGGTGGATTCTCCATCCCCCCATGCTGAGAAAAGGCGTTCAGGTAAGTCCAACGCTTCTTCTCCTTAGTTCCAGGTTACTTCTCTCCTTGCTTAGTTTCCATCTATTGCTTCTTGTCCTGCCTTCAGGCGCTTTGGAGAATAGCTTGACTTCCTCTTCTTTGGGGCAGCCCCTGAGATATTGGAACACTGCTATCATGCCACCCCTCGTCCTTCTCTTCGTTAAACTAGACATACCCAATTCCAGCAACCGTTCCTCATATGTTTTAGCCTCCAGTCCCCTAATCATCTTTGTTGCTCTTCTCTGTACTCTTTCTAGAGTCTCAACATCTAGTTAATTGAGTTTGCTTCATTTTATGACTTTTCTTGCCATAGTTGTTAAGTGAATCATTTCATTTGTTATGATAATAATAATAATAATAATAACAATAATAATAATAATAATAAGTTGGAAGGGACCTTGGAGGTCATCTAGTCCAACCCCCTGCTCAGGCAGGAAACCCTATCCCATTTCAGACAAATGGCTGTCCAGTCTCTTCTTAAAAACTTCCAGTGTTGGAGCATTCACCGCTTCTGGAGGCAGGTTGTAATAACATGGCTGTTATGTGAATCTGGCTTCCCCATTGACTTCGCTTGTCAGAAGGTCACAAGAGTTGATCACATGACCTTGGGACATTGCAACGGTCATAAGTACGAACCAGTGGCCCAGCGTTCGAATTCTGATCACGTGACCATGGGGATGCTGCAACGGTTGCAAGTGTGAAAAATGGTCGTAAGTCCCTTTTTTTCAGCATCGTAACTTCAAACAGCCACTAAGCGAATTGTTGTAAGTCAAGGACTATCTGCCCTAAGAGCAGCAACCTCCAGTGACTTTCTCATTACCTTAATCAATGGGTAGATTTCACAGCATTGTGCTAGATGCAGATGTTTGGCATTGTAAGCACGGCTGAACTCTTTGACATAATTGTAACTTAAACAGTTGACATTCAAAGTTTTTAAAAGGTTAGTTACAGTTTCCTAATAATTTGTGTTTGTTCTTAGGCCTCACTGACTTGGCCTGTGCAAGAAATGGACAGAGGCACAGCCTAAGTTCCGTTCAAGTTGCCAAGGAAAAATTAGCACAGCATACAAAAGGCTTTGAAAAAAATACGGAAATGAGTTGCCTTTCCTTAGCATATTAAAAAACTGGCTTCTGTTTAGACTTTTTATCCTAACTGTAGCTATATAGGATGAAGTTTTTTCCTTTTTGTACTGTGTCTTAATATTATGGCATAGCTGCAGGTCGAAATCCTCCAGAGATACATTCAAGACCTATCTCTTCAATCAAGCCGGCCTGGCCTAGAGCTCCTCGGGTTTTTTATGTAAATTTTAAATTAAGTAGTTAGGGTTTTAGTATGGGATTTTAATTTGGTTTTTTAGTAACAGCCTAGGTAATTTAATTTAGTTTTAAATATTTATTACTGTTATGTTTTAATTTGGCTGTAAACCGCCCCAAGTCCTATGGGAGAAGGGCGGTATAAAAGTTTACAAAATAAAAATAAAATAAATAAATAAAATAAAATATGTGTTTGTGTGTGTGTTTGTTTTTATTAAACAAGATTACTATATATAGCTGCCCAACTCACATTTAGGTGACTTCAGGAAGCTTACAAAATTTCAAAATTCCATATATAAAAGTCTTTGCTGATGGAGATATACTAGCTAATTTTGAGTTGAAAAATAAATTTGTATACTTATAGGTAGAGAGAAGTCGTGCATTTCTTACTTTTGGATAAAGGGTTAGCAAGTTTAGCTTTTTCATTCCCCCCCTCCCCCAGAAGAAAATATTTTTCTTCTAAGTTTGCTTTCTTATTAGTATTTACTATTTAATCTCCTTAGGGAGTTAATTTACATCATATTTTGGGTGACACAATAACTTGGTTGATTTGGAAGAAGTAATGGAAAACTTAATTCTAGTTGCTAATTTCATGTTTAAGGATAATGTATTATGCAATATTTTACTTTTTTTTTTCCAAAAAGACCTTTTGCCCTTTCTACCAGTGTTGAGATTTTATTTTGCTCTGCTATAAGCTAATGATTTCTGGCTATGTCAAAACCATATATTCAAAACAACTGTAATGCTTTTTTTAAAAAAAAATGTAAAAGATACATTGCACATTAAAATCTTTAGCCTGTAAAAATATTTATATTTTTCTTTCTGGAAAAAAGAGAATACCATTCTGTGGGGATTGTTTTTAATATACTTTAGCAGCAAGATTACTTATTTTGTTAATTGGATACTTTTGTTTTTAATACCTTAATATTATTTTGATTTTAACGTACCGTACTCTTTTTTTTAAGGAAGAGAATAAAGGTATTGTACATAGATTCCCAGTTCAAAATATTTTGTAACCATTGCTAAAAAGAGAGATAAAGTCTTGCTTACAAAATTTTATTTTTCTACTGTAAATCAGATCCAGGGGTAAACATTAACATGTAACTGGAAACAGATAAAAAGTAGATTACACAGAAAATAAAACTTTCCTTTCTGTTGATCTTCTGGAACTCTTATAAAATTGTGGATGCTATAAACATGTGGCTCTCCCTTTCTCCATGTCCCTGACTCACCCCATAGGTGTGGTAGAGAGAATAGCGCCGTCCCAAAGGTTCCAAGTTGTTTTGCTGGGGACAAGCCAGCTAGTATTCTTGTCCCGTTTCCAGGTTGAGCTCTAAGGGCTGTTGCAAAGAACATTGATGACTGAGATTGCCTTTGGCCTATGATGCATTCACAAGCGTTAATAGCACCCAGACAAGAGCATCTGCAATAATTATGCTAGTTGGGTTTCAGTAATGTGTTTGTGCATATATACCTGTTGATCAGAACAATGTCTTCTCTGTTGCTGTTAGTTGTGAAGTCGTGTCTGACCCATCGTGATCTCATGGACAACGTTCCTCTAGGTCTTCCTGTCCTCTACCATCTTCTGGAGTCCATTTAAGCTCACTCCTACTGCTTCAGTGACTCCATCCAGCCACCTCATTCTCTGTTGTCCCCTTCTTCTCTTGCCCTCCATCTTTCCCAGCATCGGGCTGTTCTCCAGTGAGTCCTTCCTTCTCATTAGGTGGCCAAATTACTTGAGTTTCCACTTCAGGATCTGGCCTTCTAAAGAGCAGTCGGGGTTGATCTCCTCCAGGACTGACCAGTTTGATCGCCTTGCAGTCCAGGGGACTCGCCGTAGTCTTCTCCAGCACCAGGCCTCAATTCTTTGGTGCTCAGCCTTTCTTATGGTCCAACTTTCACAGCCATACATTGCAACTGGGAAAACCATGGCCTTGACAAAATGTGATCCACTGGAGAAGGAAATGGCAACCCACTCCAGTATCTTTGCCATGAAAACCCCATGGACAGCCTTCTCTGTACATTGGCTTTAATATTTGTGGTGCCGAGCTGTGTGATTGTAGGAGAAATCATGCTGGCCTAAGTGTTTGTCTATTGCAGAATGTGACTCTTATGAAGCCACACTGGAGAGACTGTATATTGTTGCCCATAAAAACATTTGTATCTTAGAGATTCTCTATCCTAATCACCAAAACATCTGATGATAATCATCTGTGTTGTGTACACACGCTACCGAGAGTCATTGACTTAGGACTACAGTTGAGCCAAAAAAATTTCCGTTGCTTCAGTGAGTTTTGCCCCATTGTATCTCCTTTCTTGACCTCTGGGACACTGCAGCCGTCGTAAGTACATGCCAGTTGCCAAGCCTCTGCATTTCGATCACGTGACCCTGGGGGGGTGTGGCGACGGTTGCAAGTGTGAAAAGCGGTCCTAAGTCACTTTTTTTTTTAGTGCCCTTGTGACTTTGAGCAGTTATGATGAGGGTTGCCTGTACACAGTCTCACTATCTGAGCAGTAAACATATCCTGGATCCGATTAAACATTTAATGTTAAGGATTGATGCCAGCCAGTATTTAGCTCTCTAAAGAATGCAGCCATTATAACTGTGGGACCGAGTTCCATCTTGTCAAGTAATAAATCCCTTTTCTCTGTTGCCAGTTCTTCAGTTGAAGCTACAGCAAAGGCGAACAAGAGAGCAGCTGGTGGACCAGGGAATCATGCCACGTAAGGCTAATTTTATTTGCTGAAGCTTGCGTAACCTTGAGTGCTTAGATGTCTTGCTAAAGATGAAAGGGAATAGATGATAATATTCAGTCCCCATCCAAATTTAAAGGCAGGGTGACAACTCTGTAAATACGACTTCTGCTCATATCTGAAAATGAAAGGAAATTGATGGAAAATATATTACCTTATTAAACCCGGAATTCATTACAATTAAATTATGAGCAATTGGAAATTAAATAAGGGGGAAATGATTTATAATAATTTAATCTGGCATGTAGAAATGAGACTCTAATCTTTGGTGTCTGGACGAATCAAGAGGGTCAAGCCATCGACAGATTAAAGACAAACCCTGGATTTGTTTTCTGCTGTCCTCTTGAGTGGAGGTTCCCTCCTCTTGTACCTTAAAGTTGGTGAACTCGGTTTCCTGTGGCTTTATTTTTTTTTCAAGCATGTTCTGCAAGGGTATGCAGATGTGTTTGCCACTTGTCTCTTACTGTGACTGCCTGCAAGGATTCACTATGTTTTATTAGCCAACATAGTTGGCTAATAGTTGTGTTTCTTTGCTTTTCATGTATCATGCAAACACCATCTTGTTTACCTTGTGCTGGCATAGCTGAGGTTTGCCTGAGAAAACTTTGGCTGTAATGGTAACAGATCCATGAATACGTCAGGCTATATCATGGCATTAAACAAGTTGCCGTAATTTGCTTCCCATCTCATGTTGGACCTTGAGCTGAAAGAGATGCCAAAAAGAGCATCTTAATACTCTAGGGCAGGGGTGTCCAACCTTGGCAAATTTAGGACTGGTGAAGCTCAACTCCCAAAATTCATGGCTAGCTGGGGAATTCTGGGAGTTTAAGTCCAAAGGTCTTAAAAATTGCCAAGGTTGGACACCCCTGTTTTAGGGACTGCAGTGACCACCTAACGAGGGGAAAAAAATATTACTGGGATTGTTTATCTTGGTCTGGCTTGAAAACTCTAGGAAATAGCAGAACTTTGTTCGTTATTATTGGGCCTGCTTGCCATTCTGCCAGGTTGTGTGGAAGTTACTCACAATGGAAGTGAACTCACAATGGCCTTAGGATCCCATCATTATCTGTGGTGCTTTTTGTTTATATGGTGTAACTGTATTGCTGGGGTGTTTTTGTTTTTTGTTTTCAACCTAAAACATACAGGAAATGCAATACTATTTTTAAAAAATACTTAGTAAGCAGAGTACAGAATATGAAAGGAGAGAATGAAGAAACTATGCCGGTGTTAATTATCCCTGTTCATTTGACACCAGGCTCCTGATGCAAGACAGATATTTTTTACTATTACTACTACTACTATTACTATAGCTGTTACATAATTGGTCTATATATTAAAAGTAGTGCGAAAAGGCCATTTTCTGCTCATCTTTTAGCTAATACTCCATATTTATTAATACTCCATAGTTAATTAAAGTATTTGGGATCCAGCACAATGCAGCTAGGGCGATTTTATTACAACTACTGTCAGCCAATCTTTCTGTACAGGTCAGTTAGCATCCTACTAAGCTAGCTGAAACAAACCTGCTTAAATGTAAGATAATTCATATATACCTTCATGATCTCCTGGCTTCATGACTCTTTTTCATTTCCTTCTTTTAGCTTTGAAGAGCCCAGCTGTGTTTCATGAACAAATAAAGAGTTTGGAAAGAGCCAGGGTGAGAAATCAAGTCCGAACATGATATTTCATTCTTTGCATATGATTGTCTTGGGGAAAAGTGTTATACAAAGAGCTTTTGGAAACGAGGAGAAATTGTTACAGATTTTTGGAAAAGAAACTTGAGTTCTTTCTGTAATGAAATTGAGGGAGAACTGATTTAAACCATTCAAACATCAGCAACAGCTTGAATAACCACATATTCCTACGAACACTTTCAAAATTAGTTAAACTAATCCTTGCGATGAGACAATATATACTCTCTAGTAGGGTGTGCTTCATACCTGACCGTTGACGTATTGCATTTGGAAGCCAATAATTATTCATGATATATTTAATTATTAACTCTCAGAATTCTTTTGGACAAAGGCCGTTATAGTAATTATCTATTTCTTCAACTAAAGATAAAGAATTGAAATTATTTGTTAAACAATTAAAACCAGGCCATCGTCTCTCATAGTTCTAAACTTGAGAAGTCAAAGTATAAGTTTAAATTATCATCTGAATTTTCAAAACTTAATGGATGAGGATACAAAAGTGCTACACAATTGTCTTCACTTTTTTCTTGAAGGGCAGTCTCTTTGTTTTATTACATTTACTTAGAAACCAAGAGAAATAGGGAAATAGCTTGGTGATTTATTATTAAAAAACAAATTTAAAAACACCCATAGGTATATGGACATTTTTTAATGTTCATAATGTTTTAGACTGTGTTTTGATACATGAGACTGTAATATATTGTAAGTTTTGTGAACAAATAATGTAGGTTTATGGAAAAAACAACTCACATTCCCTCTGATAGATACATTAATGCAGCTTAAAGTACTCAATATAAATGCTCAGAAAAATAAACTACGTTATAAGGAAAAATGACAACTGTTTTAAAATTCAAAGTCTGTTCAATAATATCCCTGTGGTTGCACCTGTGGCAGATTTGGTAAGAATTTCAGATTATAGACTAATTAGCATTCTACTTCTGCATACAGATAGAATTCTATTTGTGTTATTGCTTTGAGAAGTAGAAGCACGCGATCTGTAAGAATAAGTTTCTTGTTCTTGAATGCAGAGAAATTTGGAATATAAAATTTGAAGTGGTTCAGTTTTCATTTTACATCTTGCGGAATGGATGATCAAGAATCTGAATTTTTGGATGATTTAAAATAAATAAATAGTAAACATAGTTTTGTTATATCGGGCAACATCTTGCAAAGCATTGTCAGATAACGAAATTGCTGTCTGACAGTGCTTTGCGGTTTCCATCAAAATGGGACTATTTTGTGCTTATTACCAGTTAAGTGTAGTGTGCCTATTTTTATCTGTTTTCTTCCAGACTGAAAACTTTCTGAAGCATAAAATACGCAGTAGGCCTGATCGATCAGAATTAGTCAGGATGCATATTCTTGAAGGTGAGAAATCCCCTTTGATTTCCTATTTCCTGATCAAATTTCTGAATTTCTGAATAGATAAATGTAACTTCTCAGCAAAAAACGCAAGGCTGCCTCTTTACCATATGTTTTCCCACATTACCAACCCCAACAACATGTTTTAAAAAGTGTGACTTTCTACACCAGGGGGGGGTCTTCCAACCGGGCCCTTTGATGACTTGTGGATTTCAACTCCCAGAATTCCTCAGCCAGGCACGCTGGCTGAGGAATTCTGGGAGTTGAAGTCCACAAGTCATCAAAGGGGCCAGTTGGAAGACCCCTGCTTTACACCAACGAAACGGCAGTGGGTATATCCAAGCACAATATGGTTTGCTGGACTTTGGTTGAATATGTTGTCCGTGTGAATCTAATTATTACAGGTTATAAGCTGAAGGTTGTAGTTTACCTTATTGTCAGAACCAAGCTTAGCAAATGAGAACTGGATTTAAAACCCAGATTTAAAACAATTTCTTACCTTCATTTGGGATGCAAAATGTTACAAGTTGAACTAAGTAGGATTAAACCGTAGTTCATTGGAGCTGTTATTTTTACATAGAAAGTGTCTCACTTCAGATTTGTTCTGTCTGCTGTAATAGGGAAGCTCTGGAGGGTTCTCTTATTCTCTTTTTCTAGTTCTACACTATCTGCTTTACTATCTCCATTACAACTGTAGATAAACATGCACTAAACATTGAAGGTAGAATTTATGTAGCACTTCAGAGTTTTTTAACCGTTGTAGTCCTTTTCCCCCAGAAACGTTGGCAGAACCCTCTCTCCAGGCCACTCAGATGAAGTTAAAGAGGGCGCGCCTTGCAGATGACTTAAACGAGAAGATCGCTCAGAGGCCAGGCCCTATGGAACTCGTGGAGAAGAATATTCTCCCTGTAGACTCCAGCGTCAAAGAAGCCATTATAGGCAAGTAGGACTACCAGGTCTGTTGTTGTCAGAAATCATAGATTGTGAAAATCTGAAGCCTGAAGTGTTGCAACACCCATCACAAATGGGCCTTTGTGTTATTGTGACACTTCCTCTAGAGAGCATTCTTGGTTTGTCACTCAAGAGAGCAGTCTATTAAGACTGGAAACCTAAATAGAAATAGACAAATGGAAAAGGAAAAAAGAATATGCAAATGTGTGTGTATGTCTCTGCGTGTGTCTGCCTAACATAATGTTTTTTTGTATGTCAACGAAGTATTCATTTTGGAATTGTATGGAATAATATTGTTCAGCTTTTCTATTGCATTGGTGGAAGGGATTCTACGATTCTAAATCATGGATTAAAATAAAAGCGATTGGGAACACAAGCCTATACTTCCAGTTGTACAATAATCACTGTACAATACACCCTCTGCTTACAACCACTTATTTAGTAACCATTCAGCGTGACAACGGCACTGGAAAAAAGTGACCAGTGACCAATCCTCACAACGTCCCCATGGTCCCATAATCAAAATTCAGGCCCTTGGCAAGTATTTAGGATGGCTGCAGCATCCTTGGGTCAACGTGATTGCTATTTGCCCTCCCCCAGTTAGCTTCTGACAAGCAGAGTCGATGAGAGAAGCCGGATTTGTGAGTAATTGTGATTCACTTAACCCTGGCGAGGAAGTTTGCAAAAATGGGCGTGACTCATTTAGCAACCGCCTTGCTTAGCAACAAAAATCCTGGTCACGATTGTGCTTGTAAGCTGAGGACCACCTGCATTCGCCCGGGTCTCCTCTCTCTGTAATGACTTAACGAAAAGAAGAATCCTTGTCTTTTCTTAGCGGTTGGTCAGGAGAACTATCCTCAAGCTGTGGATGATTTCTCGTTTGACGAAGACAGCAGTGATGCTTTATCTCCCGATCAGCCTGGTAGTCAGGAGTCCCAAGGGTCAACCGCTTCCCCCGGAGAGCCCAAAGCGAAAGAAGTACCCTCGCCAGTCACCCCAGCTTCTTCCGCCACACAGGTACACTGCCAGCCATTTGAAATGTTGCTGTCTTCTGATATGAACCAAGCAGTTTCTCTCCCGCTAATACAGGGGTGTCAAATTCAATTTCATTGAGGGCCACATCAGCATTGCGGTTGCTCTTGGGGGGAAGGTGGGGTGTGTGTGGCCAGGGTGGGTGCGGCCTACTGGGTGGGCGTGGCCAGCTCTACATCGTTTGCGTCAAGGGGGCCTGTCAGGAGTGGGACAGATCTGAGGGTCTCTAGCAGAAGGGGGGGGGACCGGGGCAAGCATCAAGGCATGGTCCATTTCTTCATTCCTCAGAAAGGGTAACACCTCCCCAGCATGCACCCAGGGGGCGGGGCCGACACGGCAGGGGCTGGTTCCTCGCTGTTTCCAGACAGTCTTGTGGAGCTAGGACTGAATGCGTTTCAGTATAGATGGCCACCACAAAACTGTACATTGGCTCCCGGCCAGCCTGGGCCAGGGCCAAGGCAGCGGGGGCCGTCCCCTCACTGTTTCTAGGATGGCTTCGCGGGCCACATGAAACCACTTTGCGGGCCGCATCCGGCCCCCAGGCCTTGTGTTTGACATGTCTGCACTAATAGCTGTGTCTTTCTAGCTTCAGATTCAAATATTACCCATTTTTATATCCTCATATCCCCCTCCAGAGAAAAGTCAGGGGTCCAGTTGGACACTTTTGTCACAAATAAAGAAAGAGCTAATCAAATCAGACAGATGGCTTGTTTATGGTTGAGCATAATTAGCCTTCCAACCTATCTGGGAACAGCATTCAATACTTCATTATGCCAATTTGTTGAAATAGGCTGTTTCCTATGCCTGAATTTTTTTCTACCCATTCTATCATAACGTCTTTAGTATTGAGAGTAAAATACCTTCTCAATCATCATTTCTCTGTCCTTACAATTAGCGCAGCGGTCCCCAACCTTTGTGGCTTGGCAGCCCGGCTGGGGGGAGGGGAGAAGGGACCAGGCTGCATGAGTGGTGGGCTGGTGCATGTGTGCACCCAGGGAGCTCCATTCACGTAAGAGTGGAGCATCAAAAGTGTGATGTGACGTGTTGCATAGGAAGCAGTGCAGAGTTGTTGGCTGTGAACGGAAAGGTTATTCTGGCACGATAGCTGCCTTTATATTTAATATTTCTTTAATATTAAGAGCCATGGTGGCACAATAGTTAGAATGCAGTACTGCAGGCTACTTCTGCTGACTGCCAACTGCCAGCAGTTCGTTGGGCAGTTCGATTTTCACTGGCTCAAGGGTGACTCAGCCTTCCATCTGTCTGAAGTCAGTAAAATGGGGACCCAGATTGTTGGGATATGCTGACTCCGTAAACTGCTTAGAGAAAGACTGTAAAGCACTATGAAGCGGTATATAAGTCTAAGCGCTATTGATATTTCTTCAAAGTGTATTATCAGCTAGCTAGCAAAGAGAAGAAACTAGCTTTCATACAGTTGATACATAAGCATTTTCTCCTTCCAAAATATGATTAAACTTTTGTACAGTTTTCAAAATCAAAAAACATACACAGGTAAGGCATACAGATGTTCCCAAATTTATTTTAAGGAAGAGAAAAGCTTACTGCACAAAGCAGAATTAATTCATAAATATATTTGAATTGATTATTGAACAATGACAGTTTTCCTGAATTTCATTAGACAGCTTTTAGGGGAATATAGCTATAATGAAATACCATGACATCGCTGTGAAAAGCTGACACTTACTGAAGGTCGGAAAATGTTTAAATAGCTGTTTTTCATTTTGTTTTCTTCTCAGTATCCCCCCATAGCAATACCAGGACCTGACTTTTTGAAGCCACCTGTCACAGATCAGCATGTCACACGAACAACTGCTGCTCCTCTCACCACAAATTCTGTGACTGCCACAAAACACTGCAGTGGGCCAACACTAATAAAGGTAGGGCAGAACAAAAACAGTGGGTGTTGGTTTAATTATACCACTTTCCTCAACAAAAAATGAACATTTTAAAGAGAAACAATAAGATATATAATTAGTTGGGCAGGAGCTTTTTAAAACTTCAGGGGGGAAAACCCACACGTATGCATTGGCAAGCAAGCATGAAATCTTCATCGCCATCCAGCTCTGCAGTAACTATTAATCATTTTCCTAAAATAAATATTTTTTACCTCGGGTATTGATATTGTAAATGTAGTAATTGCATTTTTTAGAATGTCGCCAGCTGGATTAGTGGTTTTGCAGATGACTGCAGGAAAGGAGCTACATCTGCCAGTTTCTATAACATTGTTTTTATAAGATATCTCACTGAATCGAGTAGACAAAAGGTTGACATCACCTTTAAGTTATGCCGACTTTTGCTAGAGTCCTTAGCTTGTAACGCTAAGCTTTAACACTTAAATTACAATTTAAGAGACACTGACCTAAATTTTAGGATAATAACTTCTGACTGATGAGGCAAAGCTACAATTTTGGCAACCTACATTATTAAAGTACTATTGTTTCTGTCTCAATAATTAGCAAGACAGAATGCAGAGCAGTATTTTCCTATTAGTAAAGATTGAGTTTGGTCTGCTTTGGAGAGATAGTTAAGTGAAATGGTTAAAAGCAGCTGCTAAAGGGAAAAGAATCAGCTCCAAAGATAATCATCTTCTCGATTATAGATAGATACTGAATTCAGTCTGGAATTCTTACTGTTGAATCTATAAATATCCTTCTTTTCCAAATCAAGAACCAGTGCAGTATAATGGTACGTATACAGATAGCCCTCAACTTACAACCATCCATTTAGCAATCATTCAAAGTTACAACGGAACTGAAAAAAGTAACTTAGTCAGTTGGTCCTCACACTTATAACCATTGCAGTATCCCCACCGTCATGTGATCAGAATTCGAGCATCTGGCAGTCAACGTGTATTTACGATGGTTGCCACATCCTAGGAACATGTGATTTTCAATCTTTCCAGCTGGCTTCCAATGAGCAAAGTCAAGGGGAGAAGCCGGATTTGCTTAGCAACTGCATGATTCACTTAACAACCGCTGCAATTTGCTTAACGACCGTGGCAAAAAAAAGGTTGTAAAAATTGGGCCTAGCCCACTTAGCTTCCTTAGCAACAGAATTTCAGATCTTCCATTTTGGTTGTAAGTCAAGGACTACTTGTATTGGTCAAATCCATGCACAGCCATGAACACTCACTCGGTGATTTTATAATGATAATATTAAAGTTGGAAGGGACCTGGGGAGTCATCTAGTCCAACCCTTTGCTCAGGCAGGAAACCCTGTACCATTTCAGACAATTGGCTGTCCAGTCTCTTCTTAAAAACTTCCAGTGTTGGAGCATTCACCGCTTCTGGAGGCAGATTAACTGTTCTAACTGTTCTAACTAATTTCTCCTTAGTTCTAGGTTGTTTCTCTCTTTGGTTAGTTTCCCTCCATTTGGAACTTTGGGCCAAGCATTAATCTTCCTCACATTCTTGTAGCTGTTGGGATGAAATTGGAGGGCAAGGTCACTTGCCTCTTGATTTCCTGGAGAGAGGAATGTAAGGCAGAGGTCTTCAAACGTGGCAACTTTTAAGACTCATGGACTTCCCTTCCCTGAATTCCCCAATCAGTCCACGAGTCTTTTTTTTTTTTTTTGAAAAAGTTTTATTAATTTTATAATCACAAACAAGGAAAAAAAATAAATGGAATACCACTCAACTAATACAATCTTTTACAACTTTCTCACATAAAAAAAACAAAGTGTACATTCTTTTATAATACTTAATATAACTGATTGAGGAGTGAAGGTGGAGGGAAGTAGGTAGGTAGGAGAGGAGTGAGGAGAGTGAAGGAGGGAGAGAGAGGGTGGGGGGATGGTAGTAGGTAGGGAGGAAGAAAGAGGGGGATGTGGTGAAGGGGGTGCTCCCGAGCAACATCCACGAGTCTTAAAGTTGCCAAGTTTGGAAGCCTCTGATCTTTACGGACAAAGGAACAAGCAAACAAACAAACTCTCTACTGTAACACAGAACGGCAGTTTTGGATTGAGTTTTCAGCTCTGGATCAAAGCGTCGCTTTTTATTATTCTCTTTCTGAAAATAGCAACTTCACCCCAAGAACTCCAGTGACAGACCTCGGAGCAAGAAAAACAAAGAACCAAAGCCCAGAGTGAAGAAACTGAAATACCATCAGTATATTCCCCCCGACCAGAAAGGAGAAAAAAACGAGCCCCCGATGGATACCAACTACGCTCGTCTGCTGCAGCAGCAGCAACTGTTTTTGCAACTGCAAATCCTGAGCCAACAGCAACAACATTACAATTACCAGACAATTCTCCCTGCACCACTCAAGTAGGTGAATCTTGGACGGTTCTGCATTTGTTTGATTTCCTCATCTCTCCAGTGAGTGTGAAGAGTCTCTTTCCTCCACTCTGTCAGCAGTCCTCCTCCACTGGTGTCACCAGCCTCTTCCTCAGGGCTATTTGCATTTTGGCTAAATTTGCACTTTGGAATCCAAGCTGTTCTTTCCATTTCTCCTCTTTGCAAATGGGAGGAAGGTTGGGCAGGACTTTGGCAAGGAAAGGATTAGGCAAGGGGTTAAATTCTCCTCCCCATGGCCAGGAGACAATCATACTTCCCCAAAACTAAGTGGACAACAGGTTGTTGTTGTTTTTTAATAAATTGTGTTCATGCAAATGATACTGCATCTAACTCAGGTACCTAATGCAGATACTGATCATATAGCTTTCCTATATTGTATATTGGTATAAGCTCTATACCAGAGGTCCCCAATCGTTGGGGCACCAGAGAGGTTTTTCCATGGAGCAGAGGGGGCGTGGTTTTGTGTGCTGCCTGCATCCTGCAGATGGGGCTTTGCTTGTTTGTGCGGCCCGGTTGCTGGCATGCCACGGCCCGGTACTGGTCCACGGACCGGGGGTTGGGGACCCCTGCTCTATACAGCGGCTACGCAGGATAAGCATGGGTCGTACATGTTCAAAACCTGCTCTGCAGGATGGTAAAATCCCTCCTGAACAGCTTGATCAATAAGAGAAGTAGACCTCTTCCATTATTGATGAAAAGTGGGCTGGAATCGAGATATTCTTTCCCCTATTTTAATTTTTAATTTTCCAGGAAAGGCCAGGCCATTCATTCCTTGTATGTCTTTTTGTGTGATGAATGTGGTCTACCTGTCTCCACACTGCAGTTTAGTCTAGAGCAGGGGTTCTCAACCTTGGCAGCTTTAAGACTTGTGGACTTCAACTCCCAGAATTCCTCAGCCAGCTTTGCTGGCTGAGGAATTCTGGGAGTTGAAGTCCACAAGTCTTAAAGTTGCCAAGGTTGAGAACCCCTGCTCTAGAGAGTAACATTAACAGAATAAAATAATCTTCAAAGCTAATAAACAAGATTATTTTGAAGCTTTAAAATGGCCTTTCTCTATTCCGGCCCACTCCTAAGAGATAAAATGTTTGGTGGCTAAAGGAGGGGAAAAAATGGCAGGACATGTTGAACGAAATGGATGGAAAAGATAGATTTGGTTTTGAAGGTTGATCTTCTTCTTCCTCTTTTTCCTTTGAAGGCCAGTAAATGACAAACAGGGTAACACTGGGAATGTACCACTGACTACTTTGAACAGCAGCACATCTCCAGTAGCGGTCAGCACACCGAGACAGAACACTAATATTTTAAACAGAAAGCCAGGACCTCTTCCTCCCAGCTTGGATGATTTGAAGGTAAAATAATAAAACCAACAAGTGTAGTGTGAAGCGTCTTCCAAGAGTCCAGAAAAAGGTGTTCCTTATGACCCCAGAATGACCTTTAACTCTCCTGTCTTTTGAATCATTTTATTTTTTTCCCAGTTTATCCCTCTGGCAGATGCCAACTCGCCCACATGGAAAATGGTCAGAATGTGGTATGGTTGTCAGTTTACAAAAAATGTAGCTTTAGATCTAGAGCAGGCAACTCTCCAGCCTTGGCCACTTTTAAGACTTGTGGACTTCAACTCCCAGAATTCCTCAGCCAGCTTTGAAGTCCGCAAGTCTTAAAGTGGCCATGGTTGAGGACCCCTGCTCTAGAATGTCTCCCATACATTTTATGCATGCCAGATTTCAGTGGAAAACAATGGGGAATTTCAGGTACGAAGAACAGCTGAGGAGGCCGGTCCATATCACATGTGGGTGGGGCTGTGTGAGTTTTTTCCTCTTTTTTTTTTTTGCATGATGCCCAATCACAATTTTGCTGTCTTCTTCGATCACAAGCAGGGTGTTTGCCCAAGAAGAATGCAATGAGAAGTCCATGAATACATAGAAATTAGATTAAACAAGTTGTGCTAATTTGCTTCCCTTCGGTAGAGGATAACCACAGCAGTGTCTCTCCAACTTGGCAACTTGAAGATGGTGAGCTTCAACTGCCAGAATTTCTTGCCAAGCGTGAGAAACCCGGAGGGCCTTAAAGGACAGAGGGAAGACCATCTACTATGTCAATGAAATAAAAAAAATGAAACTTAAGTCCAAGTCAAGGAAGTGCACAAACACCTCAGCCAGTCCTTCCTCCCCATTTCATAATTAGTTAAAGGAGGGAGACAGAGGGAATCTCATTCAAGATTGCAAGATTCTGTTACCAAAGCTATTCTGATGGAAGTAGCTTTAGGTCTACGTGGTGTCTGATTCTTAGTCTGGTCTACATTATAAGGCTAAACTCAGACATGTTGGTGCCGAGTTGAAAAATAGGCTGAAAGGAGCACTTAACTACTCTAAGGACACAGGCAAACTACCTGATTTTTTGGAGCGGAGGGGCATGGGGAGAGAAATATATTGCTACTTTAAAAGCAATAATAACAACCTAAGAGACGTTAATAAAATTATGCACAATGCAGGGGAGGTAGATGACAACGAATTCTGCAAATAACAGCTATGAACCAGGGTTAGAATGGCAGAGGAGATCGTTCCCTAGATACGGACTGCAGAGAGCTGGCCATGATCTTTCAGCTTATCTTGTCTGTAGTGGTGATTAAGTGGATAAATGGGATCGGATAGCAGGACACAAAGGATGTTTAACCCAGTGATTTAGAAAGGCAGGCAAGAGGGGATAATTTTAGCATTCTGCCTTCAAGTACTTGCCTATTAATAGTTCTGCTTCATACAGCTGGGAAAACGAAATTGCAGCTGTTAGCAGTTAACGTTTTAAAAAGGATAGAGGGTTAATCCCTCAGATGCAATTAGACCCGCTCTCTTTGGTATTGACTTATTCTGCTATAAACAGAAATATTTTCCGTAGCCTTTTTAAGCGCAGAAGAAACTCCTGGGGCAGAGATTCTTAAACTGTGGATCAGGGCTTGTTCTGTTCCGGGTGTCCCATTGTTTTATTTTTTTAACCTGATCAGGCATGCCCAGGCTGAGTGAGCCTTGCCAGAATTCATTCCTGCCTTTGTGTCTTGTTTTGCCTGCTGCACCTCGTGGCTGCTTGCAGGACCACAAAGTGTGGGAACCCCCGCTATCAACCGATTAAAATTTAATCGTTAAAAGTAAATGGTATATTTATTTCTAGCCCAACCCTAACCCTAAAGAAATAATGGGTCTTATTCGTGTGGCCTTTACACAAATCCATTGTTCATTTTAGGGGGAATCTGCTCGTATTAATTATGACAGGAAGAAGTGAAGCTAATGGACTATAAGCTTCTACAAAAGGGTTCAATTATAAAAAGATTGCCATCTTTTGAGTCTCACTCCCTTTTTAAAATATAGCTGAAATTCTGTAATTTTGGAACACATTCAGTTAACATTGTAAATAACCAAACTTGCAAGGACTGTCCGTAGGGATATTACAGAAGTCTTTTGGCAACTACACAAATTAATGCTGCTGTCTGTATAGCTGCCTCTTCTCTCAACTCCGGAGATTATACCTATAAATAGTAATATTTTCACTGGTTTGGATTGAGATGGTTTCTTTGTTTCAGGAACCTCACTCAGTAAGACTTTGGAACTATTAAACCAAAATAACCTGTTTTTCTTCTTGGCTTTCAAATACATGCAGAATTGAAGCTGCTCTAAAAATGCGTTCTTTCAAAAGGGAATGAAAATTAAATGTTATACAGCCCAGACGTCAGAGCTCTGTCGGCATTCTTACCAAACAGCTTGTCCATCAGCAGAGAGGTAGATGTATACAGAAGTAGAGATGTATAGGTATAGATACAGATTCGACTACTGTAATGCTCTCTACTTGGGGCAACCTTTGAAGAATGTCCGGAGACTGCAGGTAGTCCAGAATGCGGCCGCGCGAGCCGTCTTGGGTCTCCCAAGACATGCTCATATTACTCCAGCTCTCCGTGAGCTGCACTGGCTGCCAATTGGTCTCCGAACACAATTCAAAGTGTTGGTTATGACCTATAAAGCCCTTTATGGCAATGGGCCAGGTTATTTGCGGGACCGTCTTCTGCCTCATGAATCCCAGCGACCGGTTAGGGCACATAGGGTTGGCCTCCTACGAGTCCCATCTATTAGGCAATGTCATCAGGCGGGGCCTAGGGCAAGGGCCTTCTCCGTCGCTGCCCCAGCCCTCTGGAACCAGCTTCCCACAGAGGTTCGCACTGCTTCCTCCCTCCTAGTTTTCCGGAAACTATTGAAGACTTATTTATGCCGACAGGCTTGGGGCGTATGAACTGTACTCTGCCCCTGGTCCTAGGAATGTGCCTCCATCAGTGACTGTGTGTTGATTGTGATTGTGTGTTGTATGAATGTGTTTTAGTTTAGATGGTTAATTGTCATTGGTAAATTAATTTTATTGTATTATTGTTGTAAGCCGCCCTGGGTCTCAGGAGAAGGGCGGCATAGAAATTTAAATAAACTTAAACTTAAACTTACAGGGAATTTTCAAACAAAGCCCTGAGTTCGAACATCTTCTTTAGGCGGGATCCACACGGCTCCATTGCTTCTAGTCATTTTAATATTTCATGCCCATTATTCAGGGCACGTTCGACTTTTCGGTTTTATTCTGCAGGATTTAAGTAAACGATCCATTGCGGGTGGTGTTGCCTCCAGTGGTGGTAATTTCTTCATTGGATTGCTTCATCCGAGTGACTTCATTTCTGTTAAAAGAATCACCCTCTCCTCTCCTCTCCCCTCCCCCCTCCCCCATTTCAGGTAGCTGAACTGAAAATGGAATTAAAGCTGAGAGGATTGCCTGTGTCTGGAACTAAAATAGATCTCATTGAGCGCCTGAAACCCTATCAGGATCTGAACAATAATTCTGTTGGCACAAGTAACACAGTGGCAGCAACTGCTTCCAGTAACGGAACCAGTAAACCTGGAGAAGTCACTACTCCTTTCCCCGCCGCGCCGTTAAATAAGCAGGCCACGAATTCTGCTCCCAGTTCCTCTTCAGAAACGACACCTGTTGCAGCTGGCAACAAAATGGGAGCCCTGGAACACGTGGGCTCCCCTTTGCCCATCTCGCCCTCTCCTTCGGAACAGTCCAGTCTCGGAACGGACGATGCTACCATGGCTGACACTTTGACGGAAATCATAACCATGATGTCTCCGTCGCAGTTCCCAAGCCCCTCCCCTCTTCGAGCAGCCGCGAACGAAGACCCTGGAAATTCATCCGGCATGGACCTGGACGCCACTGAGAAGGACCGCAAGCTTCAAGAGAAAGAGAAGCAGATCGAAGAGCTGAAAAGAAAACTGGAACAAGAACAGAAATTAGTGGAAGTGTTGAAAATGCAACTGGAGGTCGAGAAGCGGAGTCATCCGCCTCATCCTCCGGCTTCTGCTCAAACGCCGATGCCTTTGAATCGGCAGCATAACAACCCCTCTGTTAAAGAAGAAGGCGGCACCCTGGCAGACAGCGCTACGGCAAGGCAGTTGGTCTCTGATGCCAGCCATGTTTTAGGGCCGCCCAGGCCAGGAGCTCTCCAAAATCTAGTTGCCAAAAAGGCCCTGGTTATCAAGCAAGAGACACCTTTAGCCAAAGCTGAGCCACAAAAGGTCATCTCCCAGTTCTTTGTGAGTTCACAGAGACAGCCACAAACCGCGGTCGTTGCCCATCCCCAAGCGCTTCTGGCTGCCCGGGGAACTGCCCAGCTGCTACTGCCACTCTCTCTGCAGGGTCCAAATTCAGCCACTTCAGTGCAGCTGCCTGTGAGCAACATCCAGGTACATTTGGGGTTACCTTAATCTGCTGGCCACGACTAGTCAAGGAGAAATTCGTGAATGCAATTTGAAATATGCTGGCAGCTGTTCCTCCCCAAGTGATGTGGAGGAACCTGGAAGCTTCCTGTTATATTTTGTGAAAAAAAAATCAGATTCTAGTTCTGAAGGCAAATGAATCGTGGTTTAATATCCACTTGGCAGAAACGTGCATGATTGTTTGGTGTAACATGCTGTCTCGGGGATTTACGGTAATAGTTAAACAACTCCCTGTAAACCTGATTGCCCTTCAAATTATCTCCAGTATTGTCTAACAATTACAAGGGTTTTGACTGATAAATTGATGCAATGGAGGGTGCTTTGAGTTCCTTCATTTTTAAAGAAATTACAGGTTCTTGTCATGAGTGGGAAACTGACAATACCATAAGCTCATTCCTTCTACCTTTTCCAATGAAGTGCTATAGAATTGGGGCTGAAATAGCAATAGGGAATCTAATAGGCAATCTAAATGGGATTGGGGGTTTATACTACCTCTATTTTCTAAGGCAAAATTAGTGAGCAAAAATTCAGATGGCTCACTTTGAGCTAAAAAGGTTCTTATCCAATTAATATATTAAACAGGTGCCTGGTTTTGACTATACTTTTTCTATTATCCCTAAAAAGGGTCTTGTCATCATAAGGCAATACAGGTGCATACAGGCAAACACGCACATTTTCCATGTGATAAAATTTCTCTTTGAATTTAGTTGCAGAAAGGGTTATTATGGCATCCCCATGTGTCCAGTTCACCAGATGGTAGTATATGGTAGTTGATACATAACCATTTTATTCCATATAGTTTTGTGCAAAAATTTCAGAGAAGTCTTGCATAGTGTTTTGTTTTGTTTTTAAATAGACTTGAGGTCTGCAGAGTGAAAAACAATGCCATCTTGGCTGCCTTGATGTTAATGCAATTATCTTCTGCATCCAGCAAATTGAAGACGTACATTTTTTTTTATCCTCTAGGTTCAAACACAAGCTGGTATTCCAGCCATCGCACAAGTCTCTACTTCTGGTTTGGCCCCCAAAGTGCCACAGATGCACATGTCAGCCCCCAAGCAAAGTGTTTCCCCACAGCATGCAGCTGGCCAAACCTCAGAGAACAGAAAGGTTGGTGAAGGTTTATGTACAAAGGGATTATGTCCTGTAGCTAAAGTTCTGTATTCTATTACTTGTATGGGCTCATACAGTCACTCTCCAATAAAATAAGATCCAGGATGGAATAACATGCAGATTTAACTATAGCAATAGCCCTTAGACTTATATACCGCTTCACAGTGCTTTACAGCCCTCTCTAAGCGGTTAAAGAGTCAGCCTGTTAAACCCCCCCCCCAACAATCTGGGTCTTCATTTTACTTACCTCGGAAGGATGGAAGGCTGAGTCAACCTTGAGCTGATCAGGATCAAACTCCTGGCATTGAGCAGAGTCAGCCTGCATCGCAACAACATTGCCACTATGGCTTCCTTCCTTCCTTCCTTCCTTCCTTCCTTCCTTCCTTCCTTCCTTCCTTCCTTCCTTCCTTCCTTCCTTCCTTCCTTCCTTCCTTCCTTCCTTCCTTCCTTCCTTCCTTCCTTTGCAAGCAATAGCCCTTAGACCAGGAGTTCTCAACCTTGGCAACTTTAAGACTTGTGGACTTCAACTCCCAGAATTCCTCAGCCAGCAAAGCTGGCTGAGGAATTCTGGGAGTTGAAGTCCACAAGTCTTAAAGTTGCCAAGGTTGAGAACCCCTGCCTTAGACTTATATACCGCTTCACAATACTTTACAGCCTTCTCTAAGCGGTTTACAGAGTCAGCCTATTGCCCCCAACAATCTGGGTCCTCTTTTTATCGACCTCAGAAGGATGGAAGGCTGAGTCAACCTTGAGCCGGTCAGGATCAAACTCCAGGCGGTGGGCAGTGAGTTAGCCTGCAGTACAGCATTCTAACCACTGCGCCACCGCAGCTCTTTTATTTAATCATGCATCGCCTTGTTGTGATGTTCAAATTTAGCCAGAATCTTTGTCCCGTTTGGAAAAATAAAATGCTTGATTTACTTTGCACAGATAAGCACATGTGTTTTATGTTTTGGGTGCAAAGACAGTAGGAATTTTCCTCTGCAAGTTTTCGGCTGTTCGACATCTTCGCACCTCACACCCAGGGAGAGTCATGTTGTTTGGAAACAATACAAGGGCTAACTAAAATAACCTTCTTAAGGAAAGTACTCGGATTCTTTTCTGGATCGATTGGGCTCAATTTAAGTTTTATTATCGTGCGAATAAACATTAGGGGTCGTTTTCAGTGTTTTGCTATCCGCCCTGCCTTTTTTAGTTTAAAAATTTTTTATAGAGAGGTTTCTCCATCATGTTTTTGGTTTTTTTACAGGTATTTCCCCCTACCTCACCTAACACAGTGTTTTCCTATCAGAATCCGTCGGCTACCAACCTGCAGCAACCTTTGTTTAAGCAAGCCTCAAACACGATGCCTCACTCAGGGAACCAAGCATCCTTATTGCAAAATGGACCGGATCCTCTTCAGAAGGTAGAACTTATTCTCCATTGTAGAGGCCTGTCCTGCCGAAAGAGCACTGCCTGGAGGTTAGGGTGACCCATGGGATGCCTCTTTGCATTGTGGGGGAGCAGAACAATAATTAACACTATCTTTGCATAAGGGCTCTTAATCTCGAGGACATTTTGGAAGAGAATGAGATAGATTTATTTATTTATTTATTTATTTATTTATTTATTTATTTATTTATTTATTTAAAAGGTAAAGTCATTCCAGGCTGCATAATCTCTTAAGCCCTGGGGTGTATCTCGTTATTGCTCACATTGTAGGGACCATGTGCTAGTGGCAGGCATTTGTCACAAGCATGAACGCTCTTGCACATACAGGCATTTCACATACGGTACCTAGAATACTCTCTTTTAGACACAGGCACATATCCCCTATCACCATCACGGTAATAGCAATAGCACTTAGACCAGCGGTTCTCAACCTGTGGATCGCGACCCCATTTGGGGTCGAACGACCATTTCACGGGGGTCGCCAAACACCGCAGTCCGCCATTTTTATTATTATTATTTTTTTGGTCTGCCATTTTTTTTTTTTTTTGGGATCTGCCATTTGGGATCGGCCGGCACAGGGGGCAGCATGCGTGATGCGGGCCGTTGGGCCGCGCACGCGCATGCGGGCCGTCGCGTCGCGCATGTGCGATGCGAGCCGTCGCGCCGCGCATGCGCCATGCGGGCCGGGGTCGAGGCCCAGAAAAGGTTGAGAACCGCTAACTTAGACTTACATACCGTCTCATGGTGCTTTACAGCCCTCTCTAAGGGCTGCACAGAATATCAACACCTTGATTTGAAATGGCTTTTAAGGACAAAGTGGGATCAGTATGCCACATGTCATAGTGAGTAAATTAATAAAATAAAATAAACCAGGAGAGCCGGGTCTCTATTTAAAGACATTATTTAAAATCTGTTTGCTGACTGAATCCGTTGTTTCCGACAGCCACCTTCCCCAGCTCAGTCCCAACAATACCTTTTGCACCAGTCCTTGTTCAACAGTTCAGGAACCAAAGCAAAAGACCCTCCACGCTACGAAGAAGCCATCAAACAGACTCGCAGACTGCAGTCTTCTCAGCGAGAAGTAAGTCGAATAAGCAGTTACATTTACTCTAATATGTGTTATTAGGGCACCCAGCTTCAGTAAGGAACCGATAAAGAGATGTGATGAGCAGCCCATTGCTGCTCAATCCTTAAAAAAAAAAAAACCAGAGGTGAAGATGTTGAGACCCTAGAAAGAGTACAGAGAAGAGCAACAAAGATGATTAGGGGACTGGAGGCTAAAGCATACAAGGAACGGCTGCTGGAATTGGGTATGTCTAGTTCAACGAAGAGAAGGACGAGGGGGGACATGACAGCAGCTTTCCAATATCTCAGGAGCTGCCCCAAAGAACAGGGAGTGAAGCTATTCCCCAAAGCCCCTGAAGACAGGACAAGAAGCAATGGATGGAAACTACTCAAGGAGAGAAGCAACCTGGAACTAAGAAGAAACTTCCTGACAGTGAGAACAATTAACCAGTGGAACAACCTGCCTCCAGAAGCGGTGAATGCTCCAACACTGGCAGTTTTTAAGAAGAGACTGGACAGCCATTTGTCTGAAATGGTATAGGGTTTCCTGCCTGAGCAGGGGGTTGGACTAGACGACCTCCAAGGTCCCTTCCAACTTTATTATTATTGTTGTTATTATTATTATTATTGCAATTTTCTGAAATCTTAAAATGAATTGGTTTCTGGAGTGTCTGCCGTGTCAACATTCCCTCAGAGGGCAGGCCAAGATAGCCATGCCAAACCGTGGAATTGGGGTTTGGCTCAATTAATGCTTCATCAGAAAAAAAACCAAAACCCAACCCAAAGAGAGTTTTCTTTGTAAGGGAGAGCAAAAATGTGTTAAGAAAAAAAAGGCAAGGTCATCTAAGGACAGGGCCCTCTGGGACAAGATAAAATCCCTGCTTTCTCACGAGTACAGCTGATGGAATATGACTTTTAACAGTCTCAGCCAGCCAGTTGGGCGACCGCTTTTTAATAAGGCTGTCAAGGATCAAAGAGAAGGAGGGGATTTCTAATAGGGGAGGAAGGAAGCCAGATACTGGATTGCTTCAGCAAGAAATTCTGCTTGGCAGATCATGACAGATGCTGCTGTTCGGTTCAGTACTGAAGAAATTGTACTTTGTCTTTCCTTAACGCGGGCGAAGAATCTGCCAAGTTCTGCCAAAACCACCAGCTGGAAGGGCGTTGCACACAAAGCTTTTCAGTTGGCATTACCAAATGGAGCTTGCCAGTGAAAAAGAGAATTTAATTCAATTTCTTCCCGAAAGTACTTTAAAGCTTTGTACTTGTTGTTTTTCTTTGATTTTTGTTCTCCCTTGCTCCCTTCTGATGTTTTTGCTTATTGGCCAGAAGACTAAAAATGGCAAGCGCCTGTTGCTGGGCAGCTGTATAACTAATTCTGAAAATAAAGGTGCCTGAGCAAATATAAAGCCAGTTCAAAAAAGGAGTCCTGCGGTACACCGTACAATTAGTCTCAATACTATTCTCAATGATTTTGTTCCATCAAAAGATCAGTGCAGCTTTCAGATAAGGCCGTTTGCCTTCTTTGGATGCGGGTTGACTAATATTAAGGATGCCACTATGAACTTACTGGCAAGGTAGAGTCTGGCAGTCAATAGATACTGTTGGGAACAGACCTGGATGGGAGCTGGTCATCCATGATATGATGATCCATGGTCACCCAGTGGTATGATCGTTCCTGTAATTGTTCCACAAGACAGAACAATATGAACATTTGGGACAAAAGTCAATGCACCTGGACATCCATGGCAGAAAAGCATCTTACCTGACTAACTGTAATTGACTTGCTGCTCTTTTTCTATTATAGTAAATGCTGTAATGAACATGCTTTGAACAGATGTTCCTTGCCCAGGTCCTTTTATTTTGATTTTTTGCTACCTGTTATGTAGTAGACCGCTTTGTACCATAGAAGACTGTTGTTGTTTTTTTCTCAGAAAGGCTGTTTTGCAATATTTCATGTTTACTCTTAATTGGATTCAGCGGGGCCTATTTCTAATTAAGTAGGTGTTTGGACTTCAGCTTTAGCAGAATGAATTCTTAGCAATTAATCTCGAATCTGCAATATGTCCCTGGCTTTCTAATGCATTAATAGAGATACGTATCAGATTATTAATTCTTCAGGAGCTAGTGGGATTTTTTTGTATATCTGTAGCTTAAATACAGATGGTAATAATGAGGAGGAGGAGGAGGAGGAAGGGGCCTTGGAGGTCATCTAGTCCAACCCTCTGCTCAGGCAGGAAACCCTATACCATTTCAGACAAATGGCTGTCCAGTCTCTTCTTAAAAACTTCCAGTGTTGGAGCATTCGCCGCTTCTGGAGGCAGGTTGTCCCTACGTTCTTTTATGATTCCAAGCTATCATAGAATACAAATCATCTTTGTACTTTGGGAAACAGTATGGTAAAATAAACAAGAATTTTCCTTTGTTGACAGATTTCCAATGCCCACAGCCAGCATATGGACGATCTTTTTGATATCCTCATTAAGAGCGGAGGTGAGACGCACATGACTCTATTTGAGGGTTTGGTTTTTGAGTGTCTTTCATCCAGACTAGAGGACCATGTTATTGAGTGTTCTAAGGAATAAGATATAGAATCCATTGCTTTTATTTTAATGGAAGAGCAACTTGTATTTGTTATTGGACAGAATTTATAGCACTGCAAAATTAGTCCAGGAACAGAACATTGTTCCCTCTGGACCACGCCAAACCTCCTCCCAAACCATACTGTTCCAGGGGCATTTTGGCAGTTTCTGAAAGTGAATCATTTGAACTGGAAGTGGTTCCCAAGGATCTAGCCAAGCCATCATGTTTTGAATGTAACAGGCAGGCTTAAGGCCAGAGGTTTTTCAGAATATCCTGTGGCTGGGTCGACTAGCTTTGCACATCCGTCGGTGGACCATTTTGGCCGAATCAGATCAAACATGGCGATTCACTTTCATTGCTCTGGCCAGGAGAAATGATTAAACAGAGTGTGAAACCTCCAGTCGTGGTTTAATGTAATATCTGAATCAGGATTCCTAGATGGTTAGTTTTCTGACAGATCATCATTTAGGACTGTAGCTTCTGCAAAAATCCTTTTGTATACCAATACTGTTGGTAAGTTATTTATATCAAAGTACAGAAGTCAAGATTGACTCAGAGGCTTAAGAATAATGAAAGTTTAGGGCATCCAAAAATTACGTATTTTGTTAAAGCAATCCATTAAAGTGAGCTGTTTTTCTTTTACTTTATGGATTCAGTGAAAGATAGAGCTGACTAGGTCTAATACAGGGGTCTACAAACTTGGCCCTTTTATGACTTGTGGACTGCAATTCCCAGAATCCCTCAGCCAGGCACACTGGCTGAGGATTTCTGGGAGTTGAAGTCCACAAGTCATCAAAGGGCCAAGTTGGAAGACCCCTGGTCTAATGGTTAAGGCGTCAGCCTGGAAACCAGGAGAGGTGAATTCTAGTTCCACTTTAGACATGAAAATTTGCTGGGGGACGTTGGGCCAATCACCAGGAGATGTGAGTTCTAGTCCCACCTTAGGCACGACAGCCGGCTGGGTCTCTTTCAGTCTTTACAAGACCGCCTTCTGCCAGTAAATACCTCCCATCGACCAGTTCGCTCCCACAGAGAGGGCCTCCTCAGGGTGCCATCGGCTAAGCAGTGTCGGCTGGTGGCGCCCAGGGGGAGAGCCTTTTCTGTGGGGGCACCGACGATGTGGAACGAGCTCCCCCCAGAACTCCAGACGTGTCATGATCTCCGCACCTTCAGAAGAGAATTGAAGACTCATCTCTTCAATCAAGCCGGCCTGGCCTAGACCTCCTCGGGTTTTATGTAAATTTTTATGTAAATTTTTAAACAAGGTTGTTTGGGTTTTAGAATTGGGATTTTAACAGGTTTTAGTAACAGCTATGTATTAATTTAATTCATTTTTAAATATTTATTATTATTATCTCTTTTAAATTGGGCTGTAAACCGCCCCGAGTCCTACGGGAGAGGGGCGGTATAAAAGTTTAATAATAAATAAATAATAATAAATAAAATAAAAAACCCATCTCACAGGCTTCTTGTTGTGGACAAAATAGAAGGAGGAAGGAGCAGCTTGAAATATTTATGAAAACAAGAAAGGCTGCATAAAAATAAAATTACTGATTTTTTTTCCCGCCCTTGTCTTTTCTGCAGAGATCTCTATGCCTATGAAGGAAGAACCCGCTCTGATTTCCAAGATGAGACCAGTCACCGCCAACATCACCACCATGCCAGTCAACACCGTGGTGTCACGCCCACCCCCACAAGTCCAGATGGCCCCTCCTCTCTCCTTAGAACCCACCAGCAATTTCTCTTTGTCTCTGGAGAATCAGTTAGAAGCTCTTTTGGAAGGAACTCTACCCTCAGGTAACGGGATGCCTCACCTGACCAGCGGTAACGAGGACAAGGGGCCTTTCTCGGTCATTGAGGATCTACAGAACGACCTCCTTAATCATACTGGTATACTAGATCACTCTCACTCCCCCATGGAGACTTCTGAGTCACAGTTCACTCCCAGTTCATGTTTATCTCTGGACCTCCCAGACCCAAATTTAGACAATATGGAGTGGTTAGACCTCACCATGCCAGCCGCCTCCTCAGGATTAACGCCTCTGAGCTCGACGGCTCCCAGCATGTTTTCAACAGATTTCCTGGATCCACACGATCTGCAGTTGCACTGGGATTAAACGGAAAAGGCGGAACCGACTTGGCCCCAGGGTTTTTCAAAGCTCCACTTATAACAAGGTCCATTGTTTCACTCTCCTTTTTGTTCTCAAGCTCATCTCTTATCATTCTCTTAGCGCAAGATTTTTTTTTTTAAAAAAGAAAAGATTAAGAATGTTCCAAGAAAGGATTGTGATTGTTGTAAGCTTATAAGAATGTGTCACGAGCCACGATTCAGGTGAGTGGGCACATTGAGGACAAACTGCTTGGCTTAAGAACAACGACGTCGCACCTTTTCTGTCTCGGCGAACACCCTCGACAAAGCGTTCGTTTGCATTGTGAGAAACCTTTTGACTGAGCTAAAACCAGTGGGGATTTTATAAAAGGGATGAAACTAGACTTACGTTTGGATTTCTTCATGATTTAAAAAGCTTCTCTCTCCCATTAGTCTATTCTTTTAAAAAAGATGAGCAGATGTTTCCTTTTAGACTTGCCGCTTTTATTTTGTGGCGCTGCTAAATCCTATGCATCTTTATTCAGAAATCACCCCCATTCTATTCTATTCAGCTCTTTCTCCTATAACAGGGTTAGGCAACCTTGGCTCTTTTATGACTCGTAGACTTCAACTCCCAGAATTCCTGAGCCACGCTGGCTCAGGAATTCTGGGAGTTGAAGTCTACGAGTCATAAAAGAGCCAAGGTTGCCTAACCCTGTCCTATAAGAATGCATAGAATTTCAGCTTTAAACCGGCCGTATGACTTGAAAACAGTATTTGACAGGTTAAAAAAAAGGTTCTTTCAGTTCTTTTTGGCCTTTTTTATGATTAGTATTATTTTTGTGATACCAATAATTGTATAACCTGCAGTCGGAAAGTGTGCCACTGTGGAAATCTTCTTTCATGCGTGAAAAGGGGACTGTCTTGTGTGCAGCATCGGAAAGAAAAATAAAGGAAGTTTTTTTTCCCTCCCCTTGACAGTTACTGGCTTATCTCAACGGCAAACCTCTGTAAATGTGCATTGTCACAGCGTGTAATAATCAGTTACATTTATGGTAAAACTTTGATTCAGTTTGTGCAGAGAGTATGCAGGAACTGGTGCATATTGGGAAAAATATTTCACACACTTCCGCCGCCCTGGTGTTTGGGAGACCTCAGTTGTCATCTTAAAATATTTAAAGAACTTAAAATCAGTGTTGTTTTTTTTTTTAGTCTGGTGTCCCCATTAATTTGGATTAGAGGATACCCTCAATCTTTTGGGCACCAGGGACTGGTTGCGTGGAGAGAGGTTTTTCCATGGACTGGAAGGCGTGATTTCGCCTGTTGCCTGCATCCCACGCATGGGGCTTCACATGTTTTCTCGGACCAGTTTCTGCATGCTGCAGTGCTGGTCCACGGACCAGGGGTTGGAGACCCCTGCCCTGTGGCATTTAAAAAACTAAAAGTATATCTATTCTAGGAAAGCTGCTTTCTTTTACAGTTATTTTTACTAAGCCCTTTTCAAAAAAGAAACATAATCCAAGAAAGGTAAGGGACATATAAAAAGAATAGAGTAGTAAAAGACAAATAACGAAATATAAATAAGTAAACACGGGATCTAAAATGTCTGGGAGATTATTGTTTTTTTCCCCAGTATGCCATTATTTAGAAAACAATTAAAACCCCATTGTTAAAAGAAAATTAAAAATCACCGTTAAACTTTAAATTGAGGATAATTGGTTAATACAGTAAAAATTGCTAACTGAATTATTAAAGGACGGGGGCTGTTTAAATGTTACATTTCTTGACAAAAATTAAAGTCCTTGGAATGTTGTTCTTTATTCTAGAGTTTAGTATTGTGCTTATGGAGCACTGCTCATGATTAGGTGTTTTTTCAGTTTATCCACCCTATGGATTTTGAATTAAGTTTAATAGTTTATCTTTTAAATGAAACCTGGAATTTATAACTGCTGTGAAAAAGAAACATGGAGGACAGAAATTCTGTCTGACAAAAGTAGTGTCATCGCAATGCAAGCCCCACTCCTTTTGTGCATAGGTTGTGAAGTTGCACACCTATCCCAAAGGAGCTGGCAATGCTCCTTTCCTAGATTTGACAAAAGCAAGCAGAGCTGCAGACTTCCATGTTCCAGTGTGTTCATTCTACCTCCATAGTCAGGTTGTTCTAAAACTTCTCAGAATTTCCCATTTTTTATTTAAATATCATATGTATTAATGAGGGCCATCACCCATATAACAGTTTGAATTAGTTCTATCGAAAAGTGCTCAGGGAAGGGAGCGTCTGCTTCCCGGTAGACGGCAGAATTCCAGAATTTCACAGCACGGGTTGCTTGACGTCCTTTGGATATGCCAGGAATTTTCTGCATGAAAAGTTGACAAAAGAAATCCCTTCAACATCATCTGCTTTTGAACACCCTCAGTGCTACTCAGATCTTTTATATTGGTTTTTTTTTTCTTTTGAAGATGGAGATTTTTAAAAACTGTCAACAACAGGTTCCAGCTTCTGTTTGTAAATCTCAGTTAGCGGTCTTTTTAATCATGAAGAAATTTAAAGCGAAATCAACAACCTTCTACAGTAATGTTTCCCAATCTTGGCAATTTCCAGGTATGTAGACTTCCAGTTCAGTCCCATCATTCCACAGTGAGCATCACCCTTGACAGAATTCTGGGGGGTGAAAGGCCACACACAAATGAAGCTGCCAGGGGGAAGCACTGCTCTAAAAGATTGCTCAATCGGGTTTTTCAAGCCAAAGTTCTCTTTTCATTCCCCAGAACCAGATGAATTTGATTTATTTATTTATTTTTTTGGAGAAAAAAAAATAGAACTTTGTCAGAATTTGGATGGTTTCTCGTTAAAACAGTACTTGGTTCTGCAGATGGGAGCTTTTTTGCTTGTGCCCTTAGGCAACCCATAGAATTGTCATTGATTCAAGGAGAACAAATTGTGTCAAGCAGTGTTTGCTGGGTTGTGTAGTGCTTGTTATCTAATGCACAATATTTTGAGCCGATTTGTCTATTTGCAGTGCACAGTTGCCGTTTGTTTTCTCCTAAAAGGCATAACTGTGAAGATGCCCATTGTTGAGATGAGACGAGGAAATATTCCTGGTGTCGAGGTAGCTCCAGGCCAAAGCCAAAAACATCAGCAACTTTCCCCTAAATACCAGTTTGGGATCTTTCTTTGGAAAAAACATCCTTATGCCATCTTGCGTTTTGTTTTAGAGCTAAACTTTATTTGTGGTTTAGCCTACAGCTAGGAGTGTTTTCAGTCAGACAGTCTGAAATGACTTTGAGAGAAAGTAAATATTTTTACCTTTACCATTCCATTTCCCCATCCTTTGAGTGAGAACAGTCTTTTGATATGCTAAGCGTCTTCCACTAAGAACCTTTTTTTCCCACAGACACCAATTTGAAATAAGATATTTAATACTCCAGCCTGGCTTCTGTAGGAACAGCTATGAGATACGAGCTCTACATTGCCGTCAATTAGAATATTTCCATAGATGCATCATGTATGATATTTTAATCCAAAGAAGAGCAGATCTGCTGACTGCATCTTTATGCTTAAATATGGATGTTTAGCAAATCTGACTCTCCATCCCCAACTCCCATTGGATCTAAGGGACGGTTTGTCTTTTTGGGCAGGATGTGCTGATCTACATACCTCTTTTCTTTAAATTCTACCCCAGAGCAAACAGAACAAAGAAAAGTCCCCAGAGAAAGCAGGAAAGGCTGATATAAAGCTTTTTTCATTAGCTTTCCCTGGTTTGGTACTTTTAGCAATGTCAGGCTTCTAATTTTTTGATCTCCTTGGCCTCTTAGCAGTTACAGAAACATGCTAGGCTGGAGAGTTGACGTACACCATTACATAATATTTGTTATACATGGTGCATCTCACGACTTTCAAAATTGGTTCTACCTGAATACCCGTAAATGTAAATGAATCCTCTTTTCCAAGCAGCTCCCCTCCCATCCTCCTGACTGTCAGACCAGTTGTGGACACTGAACAAGCTTCTTCATCTTTTGCCATTTTAAAATGTTAATACTGTATAGGCAGCATGTATTGGAGTAGAATGGAAGCATGAAATCCATAGAGCTTATAAAAACGTGTCACCAGCCTGGCTTTAAAAAGCCTCTTCTGGTAATGCGGGTGTGTGTCTCTCTCACTGTGTAATCCAGTTAGAACCTACCAGGGATCTGACTATTGAGCCTGATCCACACAGTTAGAGAAGTTAATTTCTTATAGCTTGTAAGCAATAGTTTGTCCTTTCCTGCTCATCGGCTACATCTCTCTTGCTTAGAACGTGCCACAATTGTCAAGATTTTTTTTGTCCTCTTACTGACCAGGCTGCCATTGCAGAGAGCATGTACATAGAGCTTTAAAAAAATTAAATAGTATTGTGTGGTGCCATGCTACACAAATGCCTTCATGCCCATTGTGCTATCCAAGCCATGCAGGCGCATGTACAACAAAAAAAATGCAAACTCAGCCTGGAATAAAATCCAGACAGCAAAGTGTGATAACCAGTGTGAAACTTCCTTCTATGGGGGAAAAAAAAAATTAAGGGATCATGAACATTTATAACGGAATCTTATTTATTTTCAGGTTAAGAGTGTGTGTTGTTTTCTGTGCATTTCGAAGCAGAATTTTATTATAAAACATCTGGGTAATGGTTTGCTTTTAATAGGACATCCTGAGATGTGCAATCTTTACCAAGTGTATGTGAATCTGGTATTTGTGAACAGTTTCTTTATATTTATATTTATATATATATACAGACATATATATTATTGCTTGGATAATTTCTGTACACTTGATTTTTTTTTTGTAATATGAACATTTGGCTCCTTATCTTTGATTACAAATTGCACTGCTAGCCTCGTCTTTCTCTGCACACAAACACTTGGAATTTGTTTAGTAGCACTAAGCATGCCTTCCAATCAGATATCAAATTTACTCCAGCTATGTGATTCTTCATTTGCTTAGTTTTGCCTGCTTTTTTTTTCATTTATGAGATTGGTCCACTCATGGGAGTTTCAGGATCACCCCACCTGTAGTTACAGCATCTGGAAGATCATATTTTGAAGAGTGGGCTAGAGTGAAAACTACTGTTGCCTAGGTCTGCTTGCTTCTTTCTAAAACTGTGAAGGAAGAGAATAGCAAAGATTATTGCAGGCTAAGCTTATTTGCCAGCTGTTCCTGTGTGTCCAGAATATACATGCTTGCAATGTAATCTCAAACATAGCTGCTCAGAAGTCAGACAGGGATGACTAAGTTGTAAGTTTGAGATAAGGCTATGGCACCCTTCTCCATATTGCAAATTAATTTAATATAGAAGCATAGCTAGATTTGCTGTTTGCAGGTATACAAAGGAAGAATAACTTTGTCAGGTGTTCTGTCTGTTTATGCCAGTCTCACTTTCCCGTCCTAGATGAAGTTGTGAAATGGATCACAGAGAAACAACGGTTACCAATTTTTCTGCAATTCATTTCTGGTTATAGTTTTCTTGTTGATTGCAGAAAAAAACATAAGAGAACAAATAAACAAAATGAGGCCAGTTTCTGCTGTAAGGATATATATTTCTTCAATCTCCTCCAAGATAGAGGTTTCAAGCTAGCATGTTATTGTTATGCCTAATCGTGTACTGTATATCTGATGCCATGTGATATTTCAGTGATGGCATTCCATCACTGTTTTCAGAAACTAGAAATTATGGACATATTGGATAAATCTCTGCAATTGTGCATGGAGAGAAAGTTAATATTTATGTCATGGTTATGATTTCCAGATTGGAGGTTTTTTTTATACAGGCAAAAAATTCTGCTTAACAAATCTATTTGGGTGGGCATTTCAAGCTCTTTTGTAGCCAAATAGGAACAGACTATAAAAATGTTACTTATCAGTCTCTCTTTTTAAAAATACTTCAGATTGTTGATTCAGCAGCAGCAGCTTTGACTAAGAAAATAAATTCAGTTATTTTATTGGGACTGACTTCTGAGTAAACTTACTTTGAATTGCACTGCAGGCATATATATATATTGCACACACAAAGATGACTTACATAGTCATAGCTATAACTCCAGAACCAATTAGTTAATCTCTTTATATTTAATGGGTTACTCTCCAAAACCTGTTCTTCCTTTAAGTTTTCAAACTGCTTTTCATTCTGAAAAGCAGAGGGTCGTCAAGGATTTCTGTAATACTTCTGGACAAAATAAGTAGTAGTTGATGTGTACAGTCTGTACACGGCCTAGACCCACTAATCACGATAAAGCCAAAGTACTTTTAAGTCTCCAGGTAATCCATGGGATTCTAAAGTGTTTTATTTTGGCTGGATGATACCTCATTGATCAAGTCAGTGGAACTATTCCTAACACACTGCATTGGAATTCAATTGCTATCAAATGACAATAGTTGTAAAGTTCTGTTAGAACTGGAATACGGAAATGAAGTTGCACCTGTTTTCTGGATGAGCAAACGACGTAGTTAGACAAAGCTAATATACAGTTGTATTGAATTTTGAATTTTGATAAATTGGACCGCTTGTCCTTTTTTTTATAACAAATCACAACCATTGGCAGCTCTTTACCTCCTTGCCCCTTCCCAGGTGTTTTTGTTTTTTTTTTGTACAGCGAATTATAGTCTACGTTAGCAGGACATGCAAAGTATGGTTTCTGCATAATTGTCAAAATTGGGAGGAAAATACCTTGTAAAAACGGAAGTGATTTGTTTCATGAATTAGGTTTATAATCGGCAAACAAATGGTGTAGTGCGTTGACGAATCTAAAAGATCTTTCAGATATGTGCACATGTAATTGGAGTTTGGAGAGCCTTTTAGCTCGGCGTACAGCCGAGATCAGAATGTCTCTGAATTAATACAAGGTCCTAGCCTAAAACAACAACAACAACAACAAACTGGCAAGTGCCATCACAACAGAAGGTTTCTTTGTGCCTTCGTTGTTTTTGTAACGCCAACCGAGAAACCAGCATTTTGTATTTTTTTTTTCCAATTCTTCATGACGATGCAGATTCAGAAATCCAGAGCCTTAAAAAGAAGTGATAATTGCAAAAATTGCCCGGGAAGAACCAAAGCATTTTTCTGCTTCTCTCGCCAAGGCCCACACACCCCTTATTTTTTTTTTTTTTAATCTACCAGGAAAATAAAATAGAAGTTTTTTCTGCACTGTCCTCCGGGGGAGGGGGGGATTTTATTTTATATTGAAGATGTAGATATATTTCCGAGGTCACTTCTGTCTTCATGTTGAATAATAGGAATACCCTCTTTTTTTTTTTTTATTGTGAAACTGAATTAAGACATGAGCACAGATCTCTGTGGTCAGGGAGATGTATTTTTTATTTTTTATTCCACTGTACTGCTTGCGGTAGACATTGTGCTTCGCATGGCAAGTGTTCCTCTTCTTCTTTTCATACTCCCAATTATGTCTAAGCATCTCACTTTATGAAAATAAGAAGATGAATACACCGGCCTGTACAAGGTTGCCTCCTTAACGGCTAGATTTTTTTTTTTAAGGAAAAGGGAAAAAAAAAAACCTCACGCTGGCGAGCTGAGCATCCAGTGGTTTTATTGCCTTTGTAAAAGAGACCATGATGCCTTCGTATTTGCTGTTTGCACCCCTACAATCAATTCCATATGTTGACTTTTGCCATGTTTTGCACATTGTACTGTATATATGTAATGCATATTGTATTTTTATATGTGTAGTACATTTATCATATATTTTGTACATAGTGGCAAGATTGTAGCTAAGGAAAAAAAAGATATCTCAGCAATTTTGCAATTGGTGTGTCAAATAAACAAGTTAATAGACGTGCTGGTGATTTGTTACGTTTGTTTAACAACTCTTGTCTCTTAAAATGGGTGTTCTAATGCCATGGAAAAATGGATGGGCCTTACATCATCTAGGTACAAAGAAAAGTAGATGCTAAGTATTGTATGATAATATTATAGGTCATATTTAATTTCTCTAAAGTAAGGTGAACGACGGGTGGGGATGAGCGGCTGAACAGACAGAACAAAGTTCCTGAATCTCCATATATACAATGCTGGATCCAGATTTAGTCATACATTTAGCACGCACGTTGAAATTAACTGGAATTCAATTAGCCGTGACTTAAATCCTGCTGATTTCATTGAAACTGTTCTAAACCTTAACAGTTGCATTGATATAATTTTCATTTTGTCTTTTGATGAAAGGTTGAAGAGTTGCTAATGTACTGTTAGGTTATTATGACGAAAGGAATGAATCAATGAATAAATAAAGGAAGGGAAGGAAGGAAGGAAGGAAGGAAGGAAGGAAGGAAGGAAGGAAGGAAGGAAGGAAGGAAGGAAGGAAGGAAGGAAGGACCGTGCAAGGAAGGAAGGAAGAAAGAAAGGACCGTGCAAGGAAGGAAGGAAGGAAAGGAAGGAAGGAAGGAAGGAAGGACCGTGCAAGGAAGGAAGGAAGGAAGGAAGGAAGGAAGGAAGGAAGGAAGGACCGTGGAAGGGAAGGAAGGAAGGAAGGAAGGAAGGAAGGAAGGAAGGAAAGAAGGACCGTGCAAGGAAGGAAGGAAGGAAGGAAGGAAGGAAGGAAGGAAGGAAGGAAGGAAGGAAGGACCGTGCAAGGAAGGAAGGACCGTGCAAGGAAAGGAAGGAAGGAAGGAAGGAAGGAAGGAAGGAAGGTCCATGCAAGGAAGGAAGGACCGTGGAAGGAAGGAAGGAAGGAAGGAAGGAAGGACCATGCAAGGAAGGAAGGACCGTGGAAGGAAGGAAGGAAGAAGGACCGTGGAAGGAAAGGAAGGAAGGAAGGAAGGAAGGACCAAGGAAGGACCAAGGAAGGAAGAAAGGAAGGAAGGACCGTGCAAGGAAGGAAGGACCGACCGTGCATACAACTCCTGTAAGCAAATGATGGAACAAAGAAGATGGTCACATGTTTAAAACATGAATTTCCTAATAGAACTAAGAAAACTGTATTGACAGAAAATCGGAATGGGAACCTAGTATAAATCTAGCCCCCTGGAAGCAGCTCCTGAGGGGGGGAAAAGGATGGAGAAAGAAAGGGATCTATAACAGCCCCAATTTCAACTGAAAGTCAGGGCTGTTACCTCACCTGCTGACATCACAGAGATACTTACATAATCCAGATATTTCTCTTTGTTTCCAGTGCTCCTCATCTGAAGGGAGAGTTTGAGTATCAGAGAAAGAAAAGGGCTCCTCTGTCGGTATGGAGGTGACTCGATATCAATTCTCTAGGTCAGCCAACAATTCCGAGGAAAGGTAAATTAAATTAAATATATCCAAAATAACAGGGGTAAAAACTGTAGTTACTGGGGACAGGGAAAACATGTTGATTTAGTTCAAAGGTGGAAATATCTAGAATTGCTCAGGATTTGATTTTCAGTATTTAAAGTGAGATTAGGCTGTATTAAAATAGGTTGAAGACTAAAAGCCAGAAACCATAAGAATAGATGGGGAGAGAGATTCAGTATTATTAAAGGGGAAACAAATGGCAATTGTTCATGCATTAGGAAAAATGAATATTTTGTGGAGCACAACCATGGAGTGGGATACCATTTTTAATATATATTCCAACGCTGTTTAAAAAAAAATACTTAGAAAATATTTAGAATGTCACGTAAGTATAAACATCAAGGGTGGTGATAATGGACAATTTACATTATGCATGTTGTGCTGTTCTAAGAAATACTAAGCAAGATTTGTAAATTTTATTCCAGTTAGTTATACGAATCAAGTAAAGGTTAGGAGCTAAACATAAATCAGAAGGAAATATTTAAACTGGTTATTAATGCTAGAAGAAAAAGCACAGACCGTGGGACAAGATAAATACTTGAGCTGCATTTTGAATAGCAGATATAAGAAGAGCATTAAAAAATGGAACCGGACTGAACAGAGGAGAGTAGCTTTTAAAATAAATAAGGGTGCATGTTTGCTGTTGGACTTAAGATTGGAAGTATGCCTTGGTGCTCTTTGGTTGTTTCATTGCAGATGTTGCATTACCCAACTAGGTAACATTATCAATGCTAATGTCTGCAAAAAAAAACCAATTAAACTCAGAGAGCACCAAAGGCCCCACTGTTTATCCCTGAACTACAAAAACAATGTAGAGAGCCATGAAGATTGCTTTGAAAGAAATATTCCAAAGTTGTTACCGAAAAAGCAAGGCAGTAGCGTTGCTTAAGTCCAGTGGTGGGATTCAAATATGTGAACAACAAGTTCTCGGTGTAGATGCCGCTTCCGGAAGTCCATTCTGGGCCTGGGCAACAAAAAATTATCTACCGGTTCTGCCGAAGTGGTGCGAACTGGCTGAATCCCACAGAAGGAAGGAAGGAAGGAAGGAAGGAAGGAAGGAAGGAAGGAAGGAAGGAAGGAAGGAAGGAGTGATGGGATTCAAATATGTGAACAACCGGTTCTCTGTGTAGATGCCGCTTCCGGAAGTCCATTCTGGGCCTGGGCAACAAAAAAATTATCTACCGGTTCTGCCGAATTGGTGCGAACCGGCTGAATCCCACAGAAGGAAGGAAGGAAGGAAGGAAGGAAGGAAGGAGGGAGGGAGGGAGGGAGGGAGGGAGGGAAGGAAGGAAGGAACGAAGGAAGGAAGGAAGGAACGAAGGAGTGGTGGGATTCAAATATGTGAACAATCGGTTCTCTGTGTGGATGCCGCTTCCGGAAGTCCATTCTGGGCCTGGGCAACAAAAAATTATCTACCGGTTCTGCCAAATTGGTGCGAACCGGCTGAATCCCACAGAAGGAAGGAAGGAAGGAAGGAAGGAAGGAAGGAAGGAAGGAAGGAAGGAAGGAAGGAAGGAAGGAAGGAAGGAGTGGTGGGATTCAAATATGTGAACAACAAGTTCTCGGTGTAGATGCCGCTTCCGGAAGTCCATTCTGGGCCTGGGCAACAAAAGATTATCTACCGGTTCTGCCGAATTGGTGCGAACCAGCTGAATCCCACAGAAGGAAGGAAGGAAGGAAGGAAGGAAGGAAGGAAGGAAGGAAGGAAGGAAGGAGGGAGGGAGGGAGGGAGGGAGGGAAGGAAGGAAGGAAGGAAGGAAGGAAGGAAGGAGGGAGGGAGGGAGGGAAGGAAGGAAGGAAGGAAGGAAGGAAGGAAGGAAGGAAGGAAGGAAGGAAGGAAGGAAGGAAGGAGTGGTGGGATTCAAATATGTGAACAAGTTCTCGGTGTAGATGCCGCTTCCGGAAGTCCATTCTGGGCCTGGGCAACAAAAAATTATCTAGTGGTGCGAACTGGCTGAATCCCACCACTGCTTAAGTCCCAGAAAAGGAGATAACATCAGGAAGACACACTCATGGTGACTTCTTACTGGAATAGAAGAGAGAAGGGAGGGAAAACACAAACTTTCAAGATCCTTCTGTAATCTATCTCAATAAAGTAGAGTTTCAGTCCTCCTTAGAGTTGGTTTCCTGGTCTGGTGCAGCTCAGAAGGCTGACAGACAATGAGAAAACTGCAGTCAGGAGGGTAGAAACCTCTCAAATCCAGAAATGAGCAATCAAAATATCTTCAATGAATTATACAAGAAAAGTTTCAAGGCACACACAGCACTGGAAGCTGACGCATATCCAGGAAAATCGGAGTGCGTGGTTTGGCCAAGATAAGATTGTGCTTGTCTCAAGCAACAACATCAAAAGAACAAAGAATATTGAATGTCCTCTTTAAGACAACACTAACAGGAGAAGAAATTTCTGGCAATTTTCTATATCGGTGTCCAAACATATCATTTGGATAAGTTGAGATGTGGTTGCAACCAAGGGGCAGGTGTTCATGGCACCAGGACAAGAGAAAACAGTCTTTCTCAGTCTGGACAGCTTGAAGAGACATGGACTTCAACTCCCAGAATTCCCTGGAGAGTTCACATCTCTTCAAATGGTCCAGGTTGGGAAACACTGCAGTAGAATGATCCAGCTTGACTTGTCCTTCCTATGAAGCCTCCCTCTCTTCCCTTGAGGTGCATTATAATCTTCTGCTCCAACTGTTGTATTTCCAGGGTCCTCGCTCACTATAGTGAAGTGGTATTATTTCTGGAAGGAGAACCAGATATTCCAGAAGAACTCCGAGGAGCCAAGAAGGGGATGCTATACCTCACTCAATACAAAGTAAGAGCTCTTGGCCCAGAGGCCAAAACATATAAGGAACGGTTGCAGGAATTGGGTATGTCTAGTCTAATGAAGAGAAGGACGAGGGGGGACAGGATAGCAGCCTTCCAATAGCTCAGGGGCTGCCCCAAAGAAGAGGGAGTCAAGCTATTCTCCAAAGCGCCTGAAGGCAGGACAAGAAGCAACGGATGGAAACTCATCAAGGAGAGAAGCAACCTGGAACTAAGGAGAAACTTCCTGTCAGTCAGGTCAGAACAATTAACCAGTGGAACAACCTGCGTCCAGAAGCGGTGAATGCTCCAACCCTGGAAGTTTTTAAGAAGAGACTGGACAGCCGTTTGTCTGAAATGGTGTAGGCTTTCCTGCCTGAGCGGGGGGTTGGACTACATGACCTTAAAGGTCCCTTCCAACTTTATTATTATTATTAAGATGGCTGAAGAAGGCAGCAGCTTCTCTTTGATAAGAAACATAATAGTCCATCTTTCATTTCTGGCGGGTGAATTTGACCAGGACTATTATTAGTCTTGAGAGAGCATTTGAATAAGTCTCCTTATACTGTAGGTTAGTGATTTCCTCCATCAACTATCTGAAATAGTATAGGGTTTCCTGCCTGAGCAGGGGGTTGGACTAGAAGACCTCCAAGGTCCCTTCCAACTCTATTATTATTGTTGTTGTTATTATTAACTTGTAAGCAGCCCGCCTTGCATTGAAAAGGACATTAGACGTATTTTACACGTAGCCCTCACCTTACAACCACCACTGAGCCCATTGCTAAGCAAGGTAGTTGTTAAGTGAATTAGGCGGTCATTAAGCAAATTGGCTAAATCTTTGCTTGTCAGAAGCCTGCTGGGAAAGTCCCAGTCTACCTGTACTTTCCTTAAGGTAAGCTTTGGAGTGGGTACATTTGCTTCCCAGGCTAACTCTGGTGAAATTATCCTGATTTCTCAAGATGGACAGTGATTAATATGTTACTTATATGTAAGGGTCCAGGTCTATACATATGTCGTATATAGTATGTTTTAAATGTGTGTTGTGTATGTGTACACTTGAGAGCAAGCAACCGAATGTCATTTTTAATGCCTGCCGTTGTGCCCACAGGGGGGAAAAAATGACAATAAAGGTTATTTGAATCTGAATTTCCTAGATAATATTCCAGCATAAAGATAAGGGATCGACCATCATTCGTTTTCCTCTGCAGCTGTTGGGAGATTGCTTTTTGGAGGAAGAGCCTGACTCCAAATCTCAACACATCCAAGGAACTCTGAGTAGGTTCCATAATTGGTTTATCTGTTTATCCGTCTTTTCAGCTAAATGTCTACTTCTGTCTGGAGGTCTCTTCTCTCTCTGATAAGACAGCCAGTCGGTGGAAATGGTCAGGGATTGGGACAGAAAAACATACCCCATTGGTATAATATCCTGGGCTCACTAGGATGACAATTCCCTTTATTTGTCACCCAATCCCTTGATCACCAGAACGAGTGAGTCAACAGAGGAAAGTAATAGCAAACTTGGGGAAATCCTAAAGTTTTTTCAAAAAACGCAACATTTTGTGCAGGAGCTCTCCAAAACCAGGAGACAGACAAGTTCACGCTGCAGGCAGGCTATTTGTTGTGTGAAAGAGAAAGAACAGGCAGGTGGGAAAAGGTTGGGAGAGAGAGAGAGACCTTGAAGACCCCACATCTGTACAGGTAGATATTATCTACCCAAAATATCCACCGAGAGGTAAATATATTTGATATAGATCGGTAGTTTTGCCCATCGTTTGATTTCCTTTGTCTTTAATTGTATTTTTTCAACTCAGCGTTCTCAGCCTGGAAGCTTGGCTGGGTTAGACTGAAACAAAATAAAGCTTCCTCTAGCTCAGTCTTAAACCGAACTTGACCTTGAAAACTTGGAAGACTGGTAGTCCTCCATTTGCAACCATTTGTTTAGCGACCAGCTGCCCTTACGACAGCACCGAAAAAAGGCACAATCAGTCCTCCAAATTACGACCATTGCAACCTCCCCATGGTCACGTGATCAAAATCCAGGTGTTTGGCAACTGGCGTGCATTGTAACATCCTGGGTTTATGGCAGGGGTGGGGAACCTTGGCTCTTTTATGGCTCGTGGACTTCAACTCCCAGAATTCCTGAGCCAGCCATGCTGAGGGGAAAGGGAGAGGTTTCCAAGCTGAGCCAGGCTGGCTCAGGAATTCTGGGAGTTGAAGTCCACGAGTCATGAGGGGGCCAAAGTTTCCCTCATGCTGGCTCAGGAATTCTGGGAGTTGAAGTCCACCAGTCATGAGGGGGCCAAAGTTTCCCTCATGCTGGCTCAGGAATTCTGGGAGTTGAAGTCCACGAGTCATAAAAGAGCCAAGGTTGCCTACCCCTGGATGTAAGTAAGTAAGCCAAGATTCGCTTAACCGCCACGTGATTCATTTAACAGCTGCAATGATTGGCTTAACAACCGTGGCAGGAAGAGGTAAAATGGGCCACAAGCCACTTAACAACTGTCTTACTTAACGCTGTCTTACTTGCTGCTTAACGCCAGGTCGGTTAACAATAAGGCTCCCCTCATTCATGATCTTCTCATGGATGAGGAGACTGACTTGGCGTGTGTGACTGAGACCTGGTTGGGCCCTGAGGGGGGAGTTCCCCTCACGGGCATGTGCCCATCAGGTTATCAGGTATGGCATCAGCCGCGACCCCAGGGAAGGGGGGGAGGAGTGGCTATTTTGGCCCGGGAGAACTTCAGTCTACGTAGACTCACTGTTTCCGAAATTCCGGGTTGCGAGTCCATCCTTATGACGCTAGACCTAGGGGTCCAGGTGGGCTTATTGCTTACGTACCTGCCTCCCAGCTGCGTGGCATCAGCCCTGCCTGTGCTACTCGAGGAGGTTGCTGGGCTGGCGGTGGAGTTCCCCAGGCTTATAGTCCTGGGGGACTTCAATCTGCCGTCGCTTGGCGAATCCTCGGGATTGGCACAGGAGTTCATGGCCGCCATGACAACCATGGACCTGACCCAAGTAGTGCAGGGCCCGACGCATGAGGGTGGACACGCCCCGGATATGATTTTCCTTTCGGAGCAGTTGGGTAATGATCTGGTTTTAAGGGGCTTAGATATCATGCCTTTGTCATGGACCGATCATTTTCTGCTTTGACTAAATTTTACGGCCCCAATCCTTCCCCGCAGGGAGGCGGAACCGATTAGGTGGTTCCGCCCCAGACGCCTGATGGATCCAATTGGCTTTCAGACAGCGCTTGGGGAATTACCGAGCTCCCTCATTCACAGTCCGGCGGAGTCCCCGGATTGCGCCTTTGCGACCTCTCCGTGGTGCTGGCCCCAGGAGGTCTCCTTGGTTTACTGAGGAGCTCAGGGGGATGAAGCGCCATAAGAGACGTCTAGAGAAGCGATGGAGACAAAGTAAGTCCGGATCTGACCGAACCAGATTGAGCTTGCTTTGATCGCGTCTGCGGAATCTCGTCCGGCCGCCCTGTTTAGGGTGACCCGATCCCTTATTAACCCAAGGGGTCCGGGGCCTCCCTTGCAGGGTAGTGCCGAGGACTTTAATAACTGTTTCGCAGACAAAGTGGCTCAGATCCAGGCTGACCTAGACTCCAATTGTGTAGCAGAGTCGACTGATAATGATTCAGTTGAGGGGACAGGGGCATGTTCTTGTCCGGTCATCTGGGGAGAGTTTGAGGCTGTTACGCCTGAGGAAGTGGGCAGGGCCATTGGATCTGTATGTTCTGCCACCTGTTTGTTGGACCCGTGTCCCTCCTGGCTGGTTTCGGCCAGTAGGGTGGTGACACGTACCTGGATCCAGGAGATTGTCAATGCTTCTTTGAGGGAGGGGTCCTTTCCGGCTCCCTTAAAGGAGGCACTTGTGCGCCCCCTCCTCAAGAAGCCTTCCCTGGATCCAGAAATTTTGACCAACTATCGTCCGGTCTCCAACCTTCCCTTTGTGGGGAAGGTTGTCGAGAAGGTGGTGGCGCATCAGCTCCAGCGGTCTCTGGAGGAAGCCGATTATCTGGGCCCTCTGCAGTCGGGGTTCAGGCCCGGCTACAGCACCGAAACTGCTTTGGTCGCTCTGATGGATGATCTCTGGCGAGCCCGGGATAGAGGCCAGTCCTCTGTCCTGGTGCTTCTTGACCTCTCAGCGGCATTCGATACCATTGACCACGGTATCCTTCTGCGCCGGCTGGAGGGATTGGGAGTGGGGGACACCGTATTGCGGTGGTTCTCCTCCTATCTCACTGATCGGTCGCAGTCGGTGTTTGTGGGGGATCGAAGGTCCACCTCTAGGTTACTCCCATGTGGGGTGCCTCAGGGGTCGGTTCTCTCCCCCCTACTTTTTAACATTTACATGAAGCCACTGGGTGAGATCATCCACTGCCACGGAGTGAGATACCATCAGTACGCTGATGATACCAGCTGTACATTTCCACTCCTGGCCATATCAGTGAAGCGGTTGAGGTGATGTGCCGGTGTCTGGAGGCTGTGAGGGTTTGGATGGGTGTTAACAGATTAAGGCTCAACCCCGATAAGACAGAGTGGCTGTGGGTGATGCCTCCCAAGGACACTTCTATCTGTCCTTCGATTACCCTGGGGGGTGAATCTATAAACCCCTCAGAGAAGGTTCGCAACTTGGGAGTCCTCCTCGATCCACAGCTGACATTGGATCATCATTTGTCGGCAGTGGCGAGGGGGGCATTTGCCCAGGTTCGCCTGGTGCACCAGTTGCGTCCTTACTTGGATCGGGAGTCACTCCTCACAGTCACACATGCCCTTGTCACCCCGAGGATCGACTACTGCAATGCTCTCTACATGGGGCTACCCTTGAAGAGTGTTCGGAGACTACAATTAGTGCAAAATGCAGCTGCGCGAGCAGTTGTGGGTCTTCCTCGTTGTGCCCACATTTCATCAACTCTCCGCACGCTGCATTGGTTGCCTATTGGTCTCCGAGCCCAATTCAAGGTGTTGGTTATTACCTATAAAGCCCTTCATGGCTTGGGACCAGGATACTTACGGGACCGCCTTCTGCCACATACTTCTCTACGACCGGTGAGAGCGCACAGGGTCGGCCTCCTCTGGGTCCCGTCAGCGAAACAATGTCGTCTGGCGGGCCCTAGGGGGAGGGCCTTCTCTGTTGTGGCGCCCGCCCTCTGGAACCAACTGCCTCCTGAAGTCCGCGTTTCTCCGACCCTCCTGGCCTTCCGAAAGAATTTAAAAACCTACCTCTGCCGGCAGGCCTGGGGATGATTGTTGATTGTGGTGTGATTGATGAGTATGTATGGGGTTTGTATTTTTAATGTTGTTCGGATTTGTTGCAATTGTTTATATATATATGTTGTGAGCCGCTCCGAGTCTTCGGAGAGGAGCGGCATACAAATCTGAATAAATTAAAATTAAATTAAAATTACTTAGCAATGGAAAATCTGGTTCCAATTGTCGTAAGTTGAGGACTGCCTCATCGTTGTCTTTTGAACACATCTGGAAAGGCCCAGGAGAGGGAGGCAGACAGGACAGGAAGAGACCTAGTGGATCAAGTGATGCCTCAGTCTTGATTTAAGATCTCAGCATAGACTTTTCTTCTCAGCTTCCACCCAGGGACTTCTTGTTTTCAAATTCACTTTCCAGTATGGAGCTTCGGATTGCCTAAACATGATCAAAGATCTAGTAGATTCAGGTAAGTTTGTTTTTCCCGAACAGTTATCTAAGATTTATTCTTTCTCTTTTGCTCTCTCCGGCAAGAAAGGAAGGGGCCTCCTGATTCAAAATGCACAAATAGTTGAAGGGCAGCAAGTTTATTTTATTTTTATTTTTATTTTTATTTTACATTTCTACAGAGAGCATTTTACTTTACGAATTATTATCCATCCAGCGTTCTCCAACGTGATAGCCACATGGGAGATACAGTCCAACACAACTGGAAAGAACGAGGTTATGGAAGGTTCCACAAAGCCACCAAAAGAGAGTGTAATAGTGCCCCAATTAATTAATAGACTAGGATTCAGGAAAGTCTGGTTCAAATATTCATAAAGCCGTAACATTTGCCACATGATGTGGCGAACAGAGAGCGTGCTGCTTACCATAACTACATTGATGTTGTTCCTTTGGAAGAAGATAGGATAAAAATGGGGCAGATGAACTGATAGATCAGGGGTCTTCAAACTTGGCCCTTTTATGACTGGTGGACAGGCACGCTGGCTGAGGAATTCTGGGAGTTGAAGTCCACCAGTCTCAAAGGAGCCAAGTTTGAGAACCCCTGGCGTATGCATGTAATCTCAGTGACTATGCAACCTTTACCTTTTTCCTTAACACCACAGATATTTTGAAAGAGGCAACCAATCTCCAAGAATACCCCACCGCCTCCATCTATACCTACGCCCACCCTGCGGCGCCACAGACAACCCGTGAGTACCGGCGTGCATGATTTGTGTTACCAAATGCTACTTGTTTGTTCTTCTCCCCAGAAAAAAACGCTTAACGAAACCGCAGAAAAGTTTAGCATCCTTATCGCAATTAAAGGAACGTACAAAGTGGGTTTCCTTCTGTTTTGCCCAGTCTGGTTGAAATTACAGGCAGTCCTCGACTTACAGCCAGTTGTAACTTTGTAAAGTCACAGCAGCACTGGAAAAAAAGGGACTTATGACCGTTGCAGCATCCCGATAGTCACATGATCAAAATTTGGGCGTTTGGCAACTGGCATGTACTTATGACGGTTGCACTGTCCCAGGGGTCATGGGATCGCCCTTTGTCACCTCTTCCCAGCTGCTTTCCGACAAGCAAAGTCAATGGGGGGGGAGTTGGATTCGCGTAATGACTGCATGATTCACTTAACAACTGCAGGGATTCACTTAACAATTATAGCAAGAAGGTCATAACAAGAGGGAGGCGATTCATTTAACAACCACCTTACTTAGCAATGGAAATTTGGGGCTGAATTGTCGTAAGTTGAGGGCTACCTAGACTGGCGATGATTCTCCAGGATTTATGGCTGATGTCTTTTTTTTTCACCCTTACCTATGCAACATTCTCTTGCACGCAAAGCTTCCTTCCACCAAGCTATGGCTCCTGAAAGCTTTCTACTTATGTCAGTGTCAACGCTGCTAACATCAGATGTTTTTGCACTGACAACAGATGGAGATGCAACCGCTTTCTTCTTTTTGCTTTTAGAGTTAGATGGTGCTGGGGAGGGGGGAGGAATGTGCATGAGAGTCTATCTAGACATAACAACACTGAACCTAGTGTGAGAACCAAGGTTATTGAACTAAGAGATGATAAAGAATTGGCAGTCTGGAGAGCTGGAGGGGAAGCCGGTGTTTCAAACTAATTGGGGAATGTGATTTATGACTGTTAACTGGAGGAGGGAATTGTGCTTTGATACTACGTGCTCAGGGGAGAGGAGTTCCAGTTTTTGGCTTCCACTGTGTTAGTGCCGATGCTATGCTATTCAAATAAAGATGTAAGGCAGCAGTTCTCAACCTGTGGGTCGCGACCCCATTTGGGGTCGAACGACCATTTCACGGGGGTCGCCAAACACCGCAGTCCGCCATTTTTTTTTGGTCAGCCATTTTTTTCCCCTTTGCGATGCGGGCCGTCGTGCTGCGCATGTGCGATGCGGGCCCGCCATTTTTTTATTATTATTTTGGTCGGCCATTTTTTGGGGGGGGTCGGCCATTTTTTTTCTCTTGCAATGCGGGCCGTCGCGCCGCGCATGTGCGATGCGCCGTGCATGCGCGATGCGCCCGTCGCACCATGCACACACAATGCGCCCGGCGCACCGCGCATGCACGATGCGCCCCATCACGCCACGCATGCACGATGCGGGCCGGGGTCGAGCCCCGGAAAAGGTTGAGAACCGCTGCTTTAAGGTAAACAATACCTCAAAGTTCTTTGAAGGGTTTCATCTGTCGGAACCATGACAGTCAGCTTTTCTTTGCAAAAAAACCCCAAATCAATTCTCAACAAGAAGCATTTCTTTTTAGGTGCAGGGACCCTAACCCAGTCAGCCTTGTGTCTAAGGAGCGTGGTTCTTCTCTCCGTACAGTGGTGGTGGCAGGGAGGGAGGGAGGAAGTAGAGAGCACCTCCCTCCATTTCACACCACGCAGACTGACTGTTCGCTCCCAGTTCCCTCTGCTGAAGGACAGCGTTGTCCCCAGTCCTAAGGGCAGCCGGCTGAGAAAGATATGGAGATAGGCTGTGGCTCAGAGGTATCTCTTTAGGCTGGCTATCTGCAGTCTGAGGCATCTGAGATCGGGCTTAAGAGGCTAAGTCAATATCCACTTCGGTCTGCCGCTCGGGGAGAGTGACAATTCAATGAGAAAGCCATGTAGGTTCTGTGCAGATCTCAAAGGCCTGATATTAAAGCTTGCAAAGTTGTTATTTTGTAAGTTGCATCCTCAACATCTGGAAGGCTTCAGGCTAGAAAAGTTTTAAAAAGACACTGCCCTAGCCAGCTAAGTCGCTGTTCTACAGAGAGTCTACAGATGTGTGTGTGTGTGGGAGAGTATATGCATAACCTTTTGTCATGATTACGTAGTGTATATCACAGGTGGTTACCCTTTGAGAGCTGAATGCAATGAAATTTCATTTTAATGTATGCTGATTAGTGTACATTCCGTTCTGTTCCACTATTCTATTCTGTTCTGTATTCTATAATTCTATTCTATAATTCTATTCTATAATTCTATTCTATTCTATTCTATAATTCTATTCCATTCTATAGTTCTATTCTATTCTATTCTATTCTATTCTATTCTATTCTATTCTATTCTATTCTATTCTATTCTATTATTTCATTCCACTCCACTCCACTCCATTCCATTCCTCTATTCTATTCTATTCTATTCTATTCTATTCTATTCTATTCTATTCTATTCTATTCTATTCTATTCTATTCTATTCTATTCTATTCTATTCTATTCTATTCTATTCTATTCTATTCTATTCTATTCTATTCTATTATTTCATTCCACTCCACTCCACTCCATTCCATTCCTCTATTCTATTCTATTCTGTTCTGTTCTGTTCTATTCTATTCTATTCTATTCTATTCTATTCTATTCTATTCTATTCTATTCTATTCTATAATTCTATTCCATTCCATTCTATTCTATTCTATTCTATTCTATTCTATTCTATTCTATTCTATTCTATTCTATTCTATTCTATTCTATTCTATTATTTCATTCCACTCCACTCCACTCCACTCCACTCCACTCCATTCCTCTATTCTATTCTATTCTATTCTATTCTATTCTATTCTATTCTATTCTATTCTATTCTATTCTATTCTATTCTATTCTATTCTATTCTATTCTATTCTATTGTATTCTATTGATATGATGATTTTTTTTAACCCCTCAGGTTCTCTCAACATGTTACCACTGTGGCCTCCCCCTTACCCTGGCCCGCCAGAGCTCCCCCCACCCTATTCTGAAGTGGAAGCAGAATCTCCAGGAAGAAGCAGAGAGGCAGGTAAATCAGCAAGGCAGATCACCCGTCACGTTGGAGGCCAATCGGTCCGGTCATAAGAAAAGGGATTTTGACTAAGCGTTTAGAGGTACCTGAAAACTGGACAGGTTGCTCTGCAAGTTCGTGGCTTGCGCTTCATTACTGATTTGTAACAGAGAAAGGACAACGAGAACACTAATGAGAGCCAGTTTGGAGTAATGGCTGGCGTCGCATTTATTCCACTTTGGAGTAAGGTGCTGGCCTAGGAACCAGGTGCCTGTGACTTCTAGGCCTGCCCTAGGTATAAAAGCCAGCTGGGTGACTTTGGGCCAGTGTCTTTGTCTCTCTCAGCCTAGGAAGAAGAACATAAGAACATAAGAAGAGCCATGCTGAATCAGGCCAAAGCCCATCGAGTCCAGCATTCTGTGTCACACAGTGGCCCACCAATTGTACATGGGGATCTTGAGCAGAAAGAGAAGGCAAAACCCTCCCTTTCCCTTGACCCCCAACAAATGGTACTCAAGGGAATCCTGCCTGCCTCAACCAACATAGAGGCGGCACATGGACATCCGTTTTAATAACCATCGATACACTTTGCATCCATGAATCTATCTAGCCCTGCCTTGAAGCTGTCAAGGCTGACAGCTGTCACGACCCCTTCTGGAAGTGAATTCCATAAACCAACGACCCTCTGGGTGAAGAAATATTTCCCTTTATTTGTCCTCACTTTCTTACCTACGAGCTTCAGGGAGTGCCCCCTTGTCCTAGTATTGTGTGATAGAGAAAAGAATTTTTCTCTATCCACCTTTTCTATCCCATGCATGAAAGTAAGGGCAAGCTCCTTCTGTTGGAAAACCCATTGGGTATAATGCTTAAAGGCACCAAGCCAAAAATCAGGGACACCCTGGCTTGTAGTCCTGCCTTAGACAAGCCAGCTGGATGACTTCTGGGCCAGTCCCTCTCTCTCACCCCAAAACTATCTTGCAGAGATGTTCTTTGGAAAATAGATGGCAGGGGTATTAAACATGTTCACTGCTTTGCGTTTATTCCCCCCTCCCCCCGCCAAATGCAGGATAAACAGACGATGATAGATGGCGGCTTCCAGAAGGCCAGCTGCCAGAGATATCTGGGCTGCAGCCATCACCCAAAACATAGTAGGAAAAAGCCAGGGTTTGGAAGAAAAGGAGAGAGAGAGGGAGGACCAAATCATGATAAGTATGTTCAAGAACGCACTCATCCAATGCACGTCCTTACAGTCAGATCTAGTTTGCCCCTTTAGAATACGTCTACAGCTCAGGCTGCCTGCATTAGTTACAGCAGGATGTAAACCAAAGGAGGGAATGAAAAACGTACAATGTTTAAAAAAACAACAACCCAGAAGTCAGTATTAATTTTCTCTCTTTCCCCCCCCCCACTTCATAGAGATCCAGGAAACCTGTTGCCATTGCAGAGGACAGATGGTTCAGAATTCAGCAAACAGGCTGGACTAAACATGTTACAGGTGCCTACGTGTTCCTTTTTCTGTAAGAACGAGGGCCGGTTCTTACTTTTTTATTTTTATTTTTATTTTTTTATTTTTACAATTTTCCCGGTCGAGCTGCATCTCCACCGTTAAGATCGCTCTTATTAGCAGGAGGAAGTGAGAAATCCTTGCCAACGCTTTACAATTCATAACATACCTTGAGCATTTCTGCTGCTAAGCCTGTTAAGCAACGCTTTACAATTCATAACATACCTTGAGCATTTGCTTGTCAGAAGTTCACCACAGGGGATCCCGTGACACACACCCACACACACCGGGATACTGCAACCGCCGTAAATATGAACCGGTTGCCCTCTGGATTTTGATCCCGTGACCCTGGGGATGTCGTACGTGTGAAAAACGCTTACAAGTCATTCTTTAAAGTGCCGTTGTGACATGGAACGGTCACTAGACGAATAGTTTTAACTCGAGGACTGCCTGTGCCAAATCTAGATCCACTTTCCGTCCACTTCTTTGGCTGAGAGAAGCCCTGCGGGGTTTTAAGCGAGCTCTGCTGGGATTTGGAATGGCTAAAGGATTCACCTGTGATTATTCTGAGTGTAAAGGGAATGCTTACCTTGATCGTGAACCCATGTTTGTTTGGATAGTTGACTTTTCATCCCCACACCCTCACTGCCCAGAAAGTCAGGTAGTCACAAGGGTGCCTGTTTTCAACAAAAAGTTGACTTCTTTTCTCGCCAATGTCAATTTTACATTGGACAATGGTTATCTAATCTGATTGGGCAACACGCCCTGTCCCTACAAACGAATTCCTAGAAGAAACAATAATGGGAAGCCCCCCCCTTTGGGTACCAGCAGAAGCTGATTGCAGCCTGAGGTGAAATGTGATGACGCACACCCTACAACTCCATGTCACGAGGGAGTGTCTCAGGACAAACCTATCTGGGTTTCGTTACTTCCGGAGATCATATCCCTAAAAATATACTGACCATACTGAGAGGTGGCCTTCCATAAAGGAGACTATTTGTAGCTTGGGGTTGAAGTGAGGGGTCCTTGGTGCTGTCTGAGCTTGGTGGTTTTCTTGTGGAGGTTTCGTGACCCAAACTTGGTAACATCACCAGTGCTGATGATGTTACCTAGTTTGGATAATGAAACATCAGCAAGAAAACCACCAAGCTCAGAGAGCACCAAGGACCCCTCAGGATGCTGAGAATGCTGTCCTAATTGTAATCAAGTTATGTATTGCAGTCCGTTGGCCAATGGCTTGGCTTGGCTCTTGAGTGACAATGCAAGCTCCTTCTATGGTTAAGACCATCACATCCAAATCAAGAGTCTTTTTCAAACAAACCAGGAATGAGAGGCTAATAGCAAACTATAGTTTCTGGGACTTAAGGGGAGGAGTAGTGTAGTGTCGGGTCATGATTAGCAAACAGCAGGAGGTGTTTCCGCAAGTCTATTCATCCAGTCTCGCCAACGGGGCCGGCACCAAGGAGGAGCCAAATAGAAATGCTGCTTGCTTAATGCCCTACTACATGAACATAGTCATAGTTTTGTAACCTTTGGTTTTTCTTAAACTACCATTTGAACGAAACATGGAAGTCAGCTACTAACCTAGTTGTAGAACCTTGTTAGTGGTTCTGGCAATGACACTTAACAACTCCAGGGACCTCAGTTCTGGAAAATAGATAATTCACTTCTTTGAGTCTTGTCTGGTCTCTTAGGAAACCTTGTATCTCAGGCAAGTAATGGCAAGCATTGTTGCATCCTCATTGGCTCAGTAGGCAATAGGAGGTGTGATTAAGTAATGTTTGGAAGGTGTTTTTTGTGATCTGTTATGATGTATTTTGAGCGTGAGTTCAATAATGGAGAGACTTGCCTTTTCGGATCTTTATGACCATCCTTTTTTCCCCTCCAATAACTGATTGGGGACAGTCATGAAATTGCCCCTACTTTGATGAGTTGCGCCAAAGAGTTTGCAAGGCACAGCCAAGTGGAGAAGAATCTCACGGCTGTTTAAGTTGACAACTAACCATCTCTTGTCCCACTATTGTGGTTTGAGATTCACCTTCTATAGTCACCCTCCCTTGATATAATGAAATGAGTGGTGTGTGACCCCAACTTTCCAATAAGACAAAAGCGAAAGAAAGAAGTACTCTCTACCCCTGAATGTCATTTGGGAATTAGGAATGGCTAGTCTAATGAAGAGAAGGACAAGGGGTGACATGATAGCCGTGTTCCAATATCTCAGGGGCTGCCCCAAAGAAGAGGGAGTCAAGCTATTCTCCAAAGCCCCTGAACGGGCAGCACAAGAAGCAACGGATGGAAACTAACCAAGGAGAGAAGCAACCTAGAACTAAGGAGAAATTTTCTGACAGTTAGAACAATTAACCAGTGGAACAAACTCCCTCCAGAAGCAGTGAATGCTCCAACACCGGAAGTCTTTGAGAAGAGACTGGACTGCCATTTGGCACTGTACCCGTTGGATGGGTGATTGTTCTAGAATAAATAGATGGGTGTTTGACGGACATCGCAACTTTACATTCCAAAACTGTCGAGTTGAAAATGATTGGCTTTCAGTTCCCTGGAAAACCAAAGGATTTGTTGGAAGTGTTGAAGAGGAGAGAGAAGGAGTGGGGGGGGAGGCAAACCCACGACTCTCAAAATGCTGCTGAATTATAATTCTCGGAATTCCTCCCTTTATTTTATTATTTTATTTTACTTTATTGTTTTATTTTATTTTGCTATGTTTCCAACCCCATCACAATCCAAAGATTCTAAGCAGGTTATCTAGAGGATGGGGGGGGGGAGGAAGAGTATCTGTGGTAATCAGGATTATTAAAAAATAACGAAGCAACCTAAGCGAAACCTACAACAAGCAATTAAAATAGAGAGTAAAGATGGCCTAATCAAATAGGGAAATGAGCCATTCCTGCTGGCAGTTGTAATTCAGCAACAACTTTAGGATTGCAGATCTTTCACACACACACCCCACTTTTCTTCTATATGTAATAATAATAATAATAAAGTTGGGAGGGACCTTGGAGGTCATCTAGTCCAACCCTCCTGCTCAGGCAGGAAACCCTATACCCATTTCAGACAAATGGCTGTCCAGTCTCTTCTTAAAGACTTCCAGGGTTGGAACATTCACCGCTTCTGGAGGCAGGTTGTGCCCAAGTGACTCCTGTCAGCTGCCTGCAGTTTTCTTAGCAAGATTTCAGACGTGATCCGGCTCTCCCTACCTATTGACTCCCCAGTATTTTGGCTAGCATCAGACTTGAGGTTAATGCCCTTCACAAACCCTGTTTGATCCTACTTTATGAACTTAGCCTGACAGCCAGGTTGAATTTCAACGACCTGCTCTTTAAAATGCCAATCGCCTGACCTAACATTATTGTGGAGGACCTGAAATCCTGCACTTGAAGTCTGAAGATGGATTTTGTAATCCACTGGCCAGGACTTGCTAACTCTGTGTCACTTTTCGAGAAAACTGCCATTCATGGTTCAGTGTGGGCCTTGAAAACTAGTTTAAGGACAGAATTCCAGGTGGTGGTTAAACTGCCCACTTGAAGCTCCTGAATGTCTCTTCCCATTGATGCCTCCATTTGTAAGTAATGCAGTTTCAATCCTCCTATTAATATTATTTCAGCTAATACTCTTCTGTTAACAGTCCTTACGATATAGAATATTTTATTCTATTGCTACTTATGTGCTACTGTTTTGTTTTTCTTTTTTTACAGATCCTGTGGAAACAGGGATAATTTATGATAATGGTCTATTAAAATGAAAATTAATAACAACTTGCCAACAAGTGTAGGATGTTTTCTCCTTCCGCTAGTCACTTTTGGTAGCCTTCCTTCTAATCATACAGAAGATTCAAGACATTATAATCAGGAATGGAATTCATTGTGCTTAATTATATTGTTCCTCTTGGGTTTGAAATCCGGCCGGTTAGCAAATTAGGAAGCTGTTTCTAGTTTGACTCACCTGGTTGGTACATCAAGTTCTGTATTATTGATATTGGCTAGCAGAAGTTCTCCAGAGTTTAAGGCAGAAATCCTTTTGAGCTATTCTTAGAAATGCCAGGGAACAAAACTGTATTTGTTCCATATCTCAGTTTAATATTTGAAAAGATATTCCCTGGAGCAGGACATTTGAATGAATTGGAAGTGACTGCAATTGAAAAACTAGGGTGGCGCAGTTTGAGAACATGACACTAGAAATCAACTTACGTATTGCTATGAAACATTATTTAGGACAGTTCCATATATCATCTTTGGGTTAACTCGTGGTTGATTTGATTTTGACTGCCTGCCTCCTTCTGAATGGTGAAGAGTTTCAGCATCAGTGAACCATCCTTGGGAGGACAAGACAGTTGAGGTTCAAACATTTATATAACATCTGGGTTCATTTACAAATTGCAGAAAAATAACAGAGCTTCTACAAAACTATTGTGATTGCTCCACATTAGATTCTTAGAGAGAGATTTCATGGTAAAAGTTGTCTCTATATCTCTATTTTTTAAAAAAAGAAAAAATCAGTTATTTTACAGACAAACACACACACACACACGTGGAATGTGAAATGGTATGTACTTGTTTCCTATAAGGTGGATGAATTAAGGATCTATGTAGAAATCACCTTTGCCTGCATAGCTTCCTGAAGATATTTCCAGATTGTTTCCTAGCCATTGTAAACAGCATACAAGTATTCCTCACTTACTGACCACATGTCCAGAGATAGTTTCAATGGTGCTGAAAAGCATAGCATGCTACACAGCTTATGATATTCTCTTGAAATCTCTTTCTCTCCAATCTCTCTGCTCTCTGGGTATGTGTGTGGGAGAAGGGTCAGTCGAAGGAGAGATTTGCCTATGGAAATTAGTTGCCTTTTCTCTCCCCCTCTCCTGCAGAGCAGAGAGATTGGAGAGAAAGGGATTTCAAGAGAGTAAGCTGTTTGCATAGCATTCCATTCCAGCTCCCAGCCAATGCATCACATTGCTTTTGATGTATACAAAGCAGTAAGCAGGCACTCACGCATTCCAAAGGGTAAGGAAGTGACTAGGAGGCAAACAGAAACTGAAGGTGGGAAACTGAATAGTCTTGTCTCTTTCTAGCTGGAAAGCACAGTAATGGTCATGTGATTTCCAACCTAGTAGTAAAGTTGCAGGTCCCAATTGGGGTCATTAAGGACTACCGTACTTTTTTTTTTAATAACAGGAATAACGGTTGAACTTGAGGGTCAGCTATTAAGGAACTTTAATCCAACTTGGATTTCAATTCTCCATAAGCATAGCCATTGCTCATGCCATCTAAGGGTTATTGGAACTGATGCCTAACACATCTGGCTGCTTTAATAAGTCCTTTTCCTATTCTCAGCTCCTGGTCACTACCTCCTACAGATTCAAGTGGTAGTGATTGCACAATTCTTCCATTTCCTTTCAGATTGTCTTGGGTTGTCTAATTGCTCCCAATTACATTTATTACCCGCTTATATCACTCCAAAGGCAGCCCTTTGTGTAGGACATGCAAAAATAATGCCCTCAAATACAAGGCAATAAAATCTGAAACCAATCAGAAAAGCCACAGAAGGAAACTCAAACTGACCAGCTAGGAACATCATCCATGCAAGACACCCCAAGGGCATTACAAAAATCACGATGCAAATGCATGCAGTCTGCAATCCGTGTCTTTGTGGGATGACATCACAATGCTTGACGTTACTTGCTCTCCCATAAATCCACCCCACCGATGTCCACGATACAGAGCTTAAATTAAAAGCCCAGATGTGCTGGGCAGGCCATGTTGTAAGGAGGCCAGATCATCGCATCCCTAAACAGCTCTTTTATGGTGAACTGTCTCAAGGAAAAAGAGCAGGGGATTGGACTCGATGACCCGGGAGGTCCCCTCCAACTCTACGATTCTATGATTCTACGCTGAAAGCCTGTCTCAAGTCCCTGGATATTAACATCACATCCTGGGAACCTCTGGCACATGATCGATCGACATGGCGTACTCTGGTGTACCAGGGTTGCCAGACATATGAACGTAGAAGGACAATCTTGGCACAAGAGAAGCGTGCACTCCGCAAAGCCAGAGCTGTAAATGCCGGAGTAACAGTGTCTACATTTCTTTGTTCAGTATGTGGCAGAACATTCCGTGCTAACATCGGTCTTATCAGCCACCTACGGACACATCGTTGATGGCCCATAATCCATAAGATGTCAAGGTCCTCATTGAATTCGATGGACGAACAATGTAAATTAAAAGCACAAATAATGGTTCCTCTGTCTTATTATTGGATCTTGTATGCTACCTCATTCATACTGCTCTGATCCGCTTGCATAATCGAAGACCAACAAAAAATACAAACCTAACGAAATCAATACACCAGTAAATAACCTAATAACCTAACATTCCTAATTCAGCACGTATTGGGGAAAAGATCGCTGTAAATCAGGAAACGCTTCCATCCTCAGTAATGTTTGAATTGCTTTCCTGGATATTATCACGGATGAGGCTGGCCCTTTGTGGTGGTCTTGGCAAGCTAAGCTATTCCTGGAGAACAGACCCCTAGCTTTTCATAAAAAAAGCTGGATGCCAGTCCCTTACCTGTTTTACATCCAGGTGTGTCCAGAAGGGTGTGGGTGTGGATGAGGATGGGAATTCACAGCACATCTGCATTCTCTATGCCTACAACATATGAGGCGGGTAGATTTTTACGTGGAGGAGATGATCTGAAGAACATGCCTTTTTCAAGGCTTTGTGAAACTTCGGGAATTATCATTGCAAATCAGTAGTTCAGATGCTGCATTCCATGCCAGGAAAGTATAACCATCTTGACAGTTTCTGCAAACAAGTTGAATGAAACCTTATCACTCCCTTCCCTGACTTTGTCCCTTAGTTTATTTCTTTTGTCTGTAGGGCCTCTGTCTTTTCTCCTGCCGAACACGGAGATTTTGTTGACGGCTAAAATCGGATCATAAAAGATTGCACTACCTCAGAGACGAGCTTATTTCTGAACTTGATCACAGCAGCCAGATTGTTGGTGGGACAATACTGGAAGAATCCAGAAATACCACCTATGGAAGAATGGACTTTGAAAGTAATAAATTTGGCGGAAATGGCGAAAATATCGGCATATTTGAAAGATCGCTCAAATGAACAATATTTGACAGACTGGAAACAGTGGATAGACTATATACAAGAGAAACACCAATCAAACAAAATGTATCTGGCGTACAGTTGAAGCTCGACGTGAAGAGTGAAGAATGTTCACCAAACCAGACGTTTACAAAGACTAATACCTAATGTTGTATTTTATGTTATATGAGGATTGCCTCTTAATATGATCTTATGCATAATGTTGTTTGTTTGCTTTAATATTGAAAAAGCGGATTGAATTTCCAACTCAGGTTATTGAACTTCCACCTCAGGATCTTTTGTTAGGGATTATAAAAGATTGCACTATTATTGAGACGAAGTTAATTCTAAAGCGCGAATGAACAATATGTGATAGACCATATACAAGAGCTGTTTTTTCAGGTCTTATGAGGACAGCTCATTAATATGAGCCCAGATCTAATGTTGATTGCTTTAATATTGGAAAGGCGTACTGAATTTTTACCTCAGGATACTGAATTTCTACCTCAGGATCTTTTGTTAGGGATCATAAAAGATTGCACTACTACTGAGATGAATTTACTTCTAAAGCTCGAATGAACAACAGGTGTTAGACTAGAAACAGTAGACAGACCATGTATAAGAGAAATACCAATCAAATAAAATGTATCAGGCGTATAGTTGAGGCTGGACGCGAGGAGTGAGGAATGTTTGCTAAACCAGACGTTTACAAAGACTGATCCTTAGAGTTGTATTGCAGGTTATATGATAATTGCTTTTTGATATGATCTTATGTTTAATGTTGATGGTTTTAATAAAATTATAAAAAAGGTAGCATATAAATTTTTAAAAATTAAAATAAATGAATAAATTGAATGCACGGAGAAGCCTGTTTATTAATTATAAAAGGGGCTGTCTTGCACATCATTTAAAAAAAACAAAAACAAAAACCATAACCCCAGATAATCCTATAATTGTCTATAGAAATGAAGTGCCTAATGAAATTTCAGGTTTTATCTTTCTTGGCTCCAAGGTCCTTGTTGACTCAGGGTTTTTTTTTCTCCTCTCTCTCTCTCTTTGTTTCTGAGCACTGTGTCTATATGTACTTAGCGCCTATGAGATTGTATGTGTGTGTGTCTTTCATTTTGCCCTTTTGGTCTATAATTTCCAAGAATAGAATGTTAAAATAGACAAGAGAAGGAGGGGTGGGGGAATGTAAATTAAATAGAGAAGAAATGTGGAATGACAGCAAGGACAAACTGGAAGGCATGTATCTCCATTCTCCTTTTCTCTCAGTCTTCCTTTCCTCCTAAAACTTCATGCTCTTGCAGATCCGTGCATGCCACCTTCTCTAAAGAGCTTTTCAATGTTTGAAAACTTTTGTCAAAGCAAATACAGGAACTGGTGGTATTTCATTAACGAGGCGGAATCCTGCACCCTTTCAACCAGGCCGTGTTCCTTTCTTAAGCAGCCATACATAGTTTGAACACTCGACACCCCCACGCTGCATTCCTGCCTCTGTGATGTTGAGTATAGCCAAGGGAAGCCAAGCCAGAGACAGAGGAGGCATCTCCACGGAGCTTCACGTTCTTGAACATTCCTTTTGATCGGTATTAATATCTGGATTAATAGTTTCTTGTTAGATCTTCCCTTCTCAAAGAAGCTGTATCAAGTTAGATCACGGCCCATGTCTGCATATCACAGTAAGCCACATAAGAATTGTGGGTTAAGTTCTGGGGTCCTCAGGCAGGTAGATCATTCTGCTTGACTCTTCCATGGTCAGACAAAGTGCAGGAACCTGCTCTGTGGTTTGTTTTAGCAGCTGGATGGGCACCTAGAATTTGAACAACACCTTGATAGTTGTTGAGGACACCCAATGTGTCTACCCAGGGAAGAAATATCCACTTTATCATCTCCATCCTAATGGGACCACTGTAACCTTAAGAAGCAGGATAGATCTGTACTATAAGAAGGAGGCCAAGAGAATATGTCTTTCCTTTTAATGGCTATTGGGTTGATATTTGATTTCTGGCTAGCACTAGAAAGGGAAACCCACAACCTGTGCCCTATTAGTAGGGGAAAGAATGTGGGAATCTGTGTGTTACAAAAGGGCTACAAGAAGTTCAGTTAAGTCCTGTGTTAGTCTTGTAGGAATTGGCAATTCAGTCTGTTCCTTCCCCAAAGGTTTAAGCAGGGATGTGGACCTGGTTTACATGGAGTGATTCATTTCACCAGAAGACACGGTTGAAGTCCTAACCAGCATATCCAGTAGCAAGGGGTGATGGGAACTGCAGTCCGCTTTTAGCCTTCCCATCCATCTCATAGTCACTCCAGCTAGCAGGGTAGGTAGGGTATAATTAAGCCGTAGGAGCCAAGATGGTGGAGAGGCAGCAAAGGCTGTAAAGAGCTCCTCCAAAAGTAAAAAGGGTTTTTTTTTAAAAAAAAAAAAATTTTTTATTTTAACAAAAGTAATTAAGCACCAGCATCCGTTCACCAGTTTATTGTGTTATTGATGCGTTCAAATCCGGCTTCTTAAAGTTGCCACATGGACCAACCGCAGCTCCCTGTACTTTCATGTCTTTTGCAAACCTATCTGGAAAGGTGGGGGTTAAACCAAAGGGCAGAGTTACGGCCCTTCCCTACCAAGAAACTTTTAAGGAGGACCCATATCTTCGATCTGTTCACACCTTCATCCCCAGGAGAATTCATAGATGGCGATTGCCCTAGGGTTGATTCTTGGAGACTTTGCGACATCTGTGTGGGATTCACCACCCACGACTCGCAGTCATAAGAACCCAGCTGCGTGAGGCCAACAGGCGTGCCAGCCTTCGGCCCCCACCTAGTGCCCCATTCACATGCCTCTTGAGAAATCCAGAAGCCACCTCTAATGTCTTTCTGGGCTTCTCCAGCACCCCGCTCTCCATCCCCTTTGACCTCGTCTTCAAAAGATCAACCTGGAGATTCTACTTCGCTGCTCCAGCAGGCCAGAACTATGATGAAGCTGGATTAATTCAAAGGTCTACATTTTTTTTAAAAAAATATTTTTACAGTGGCCAACCAGATGGCTTGGGAAGACCCCCTTGCCAAGGCAACTCCAGAGAGACTGATTCTTCAAGCATCGTCCCTTCCCAGGAGGTGAGCACTGTCCAGGTTCCAAATGTGGAAGGCATTCAGTGCTCCGTGCCAGTAAATGATGGGTTAAAAGCAGACAGCTGGACAAGGCACAGGGTGACAGAGGCTGAACTCTCTATTTGTATCAGGGGTGGAAACACAGAGGACAGCATTACCTGAGGTTGCTTGCAAGACCGTTGACTTTTCACACTTCGGCCAGAGAGCACCAGAATGAGTGAAGGTAGGAACATTTTTTTGCCCTCCTAAAAATGCGATCCAGTGTTTTGCTTTTACTTCGGCCTGGCCAGTCCCACCAAACTCTGCAACAGAAAAAGGAAAAGATTTTGCAGGCTTTGCCTGTTTGTTCCTACAGTTTTCCTTTTTCCTCCCTACGGGGGTCTAAGGTAAAGCAGTCCACGGTTTGGACTGCAGCACAGAATGTGTGCAGCTCTTTTTGGAGTGGGATTCGTTTGCAAAGGGTCCTAGCTTTAACCCGCTGTGTGTTGCCAGTTACAAAGATCAGCGTTGGAGGAAAAAAAAAGGCACACCCTGGGGAGATCTTGCCAATGTGTCCCCTTTGCCCTGCGGTTGATTTAAAAGACTGCAAAGTGCTTAAAAGTTTTGTAGAAAACGGGCAGGAGCATCAGGTCGGAAAAGAAGAAATCGAAGAGGATAATAATAATAATAATAATAATAATAATAATAATAATAATAATAATAATAATAATAATAAAGTTGGAAGGGACCTTGGAGATCATCTAGTCCAACCACCTGCTCAGTCAGGAAACCTTATACCATTTCAGACAAATGGCTGCCCAGTCTCTTCTTAAAAACCTCCAGTGTTGGAGCATTCACCGCTTCTGGAGGCAGGTTGTTCCACTGGTTAATTGTTCTGACGGTCAGGAAGTTTCTCCTTAGTTCTAGGTTGCTTCTCTCCTTGATGAGTTTCCATCCGGTTGCTTCTTATCCTGCCTTCAGGTGCTTTGGAGAATAGCTTGACTCCCTCTTCTTTGGGGCAGCCCCTGAGAGATTGGAAGACGGCTATCATGTCCCCCCTCGTCCTTCTCTTCATTAAACATATATTAGAGCAGAACTGAGCAGAAATATGATGCAGGCAGGTGAAGCTGTTCGGTTTGGCTCAGTTTCTCCAGGGGAAAAGAAGGGACCAAAAGAAAAACGGGAAGGCAAGCAACACAACTCAAACCAAACCATGTGCTTCTTATGTCCTCATGCCATATTGACCTGCATGGTATTAAAATACCAGTTATATTCTCAGAATGTATAGATATTCTCTTGTCTAAAGGGACGCTAAAATCATTTTCATATGAAACCTTCACAGCCGCCAGAATGATTTCCTTAATTCTTGGGGTACTATGGGGCACATAAAAAACCTGGCCACTGGTTTTGCCTAACTTTGCTCTTGTAATGATGTAGGGAAAATAATTGCCATGGGCTCCCTAGCACGTCTGTTCCTTATGCATATAAGAGGGGAGGGGGGAACCCTATAAGCCTGAAGCAATGATTATTATTTCTCAAAATGTACATTTCCTAGTGTTGGCTAAGTTCAGAGGATGTGTTGCAGGGTACCTGAATTAAATATGTGATATTTTATTAAGTCTGAAAAACTCCACTTTAAAAACTTGAAATGCACTAGATTGCATCCATTTCCTTATTTCTTTTTGGTCTAGTAGAGGCTTTTTTGAATGGAAGGCAAGGGTAAGTAATTTTTAATCCATTTTCCCCATTCTCTTTCACACAATTTCAGTATTTGTAGCCTTCTGAATGTTCCTGCCAACTGCCATTATATAAGTGATAAGCATGCATTTTGCCACCTTATATACACTTCCATAGCTTGGAAATGAATGGCTGTTGGTGCTTATCTCCATAATGTTCATGTCCACAGAAGTTTATATTTTGGATTTATGGATACTGGAATCTATAGCTACAAGCCTTGGTTTCAGATTTCAGTTTCTGTAAACCCCAAATGGTGGTCATTTCAGATTTGAATGGTGCTATCTATGTTGGCAGTGACATAGCAAAGTGTGGCAGTAGCAGCATGCTTGGTCTGAATTATTATCGCCTGAGCATGTTACATGGCACACATTAAAAACTGTTTAATCTTTTTTTAATTGCTATATATTTGTTATTTTGTTTTTATCTTCTAAGCCACCCAGAGTTGAATTGGATTCAGGCAACATCTAAGTCAAATAAATAAATAAAACTGAACCAGCTTCTTTACTGGCTGATAAAAATGTAACTTCTATTAAGTACTGTCTGAAAAACCATTTATTTGTGGATTTTAACTCGGTTTTAAATGCTTTAGATTGCATCCATTATTTCACTCTTGATGAGTCCTTCCAATTTTTTGGGCATTTTTTTCCCCAGCAGTGGTTTGCCCTCGCCTCTTTCTTCCCAGGGCATAGAAAGAGGGTCTAGCTCAGGGGGTCTTCAAACGTGGCCCTTTTATGTCTTGTGGACTTCAACTCCCAGAATTCCTCAGCCAGGCATGCTGGTCTAGTCCAAATTTACCCATTGTGCCTAAGGGACTAGGACTCATGGTCTCCCACCTTAAGTGCCTTAACCACTACACAAAACTGGTTCTCCGTAAAAAAATATATATGCTGTGGTGTTTTCTAAGTGTGTTCAGTAGTATAGGAGGACCATCAAATCACTGCAATCTTCTGTGCACAAATCTACCTTGACCTTAAACTATCCTTAAACTATCCTTATGCATTTGGGTTAAAAGTCTCTCTTCGCCCTGTCGCACTGATAACTTTCAGATAAATCACAAGGGTGTAGTAATATACTCATCACCTGAACACCCTTGCGTGTGCGGATGAGCGAGGAGGGATTTAATCCCAGCGCTTTCATAATGATGCCTCCTACAGAAGTTGCCGGCATTCTTTCTCTCCGTTACGCTGCCTTTTTCTTCAAAATTTAGAATTTCCTTCTACCTCATCCGTTCTCAAATTGCATCCTGTTTAAAAAAAAAAAAGTTCAGAGATTATTTTGAGTTTCCAAGCTTCTGTCGTTTAATGGATTATTATTTTTTTATGTAACACATTTAGTTAAAAAAAAAAAAGTACCAGTAGCAGGAAATACCAAGTGACATTTTATTTAGGATTCTTTCACTAGATCACTTTGGGGGAATGGGTGGTGACCCTCAATATTTCTGATCGACTGTACATTTTAAATAATCGTGTGCATGTGCGAAATCTCACTGCTCCCTTCTAGGAGGGCAGCTTCCCTGTAAACAATAGTATTCCCCCAAAAATATGTTGCTGTTGTGAGTCTCCCGTGTTGTTTCCTGTTACACTGAGCACCAGGAGACATCAAGCCGTTAACTTTGGGATGAAGCTAGACGTGGGTCAGGTGTAATTCCATGGGGCTCAAGTGCTCTACTGAGAATTGAACATAGGATATGCACTGTGTGTATCCTATGTGTAAAGAGGATGAGGGTATGAACATCATGTAAGACCTTCTTCATGAGGCTATCACATAATGGAACATCTACCTATATTTGTTCTGAGATCTGAAGGGACGATGGACTGTCCATACCATTCTGCTAGATTCACTAGGACAGAGTGAGTATTGAGCACTACCAATTGAATACTCTTAAGAGCTGCTATGATTTTTGTGTGCTTCCTGGTTTCCATTATCTTCTCCTTGTCTCCTCTGTTCACCACAAGAGAGGACAGACCAAAGAGGTTGTTCTTTCTTCTCTTTTTCCTGAGTATTGCTTGTGAAGTTGGAGAGGGCAAGCACAGTGGCAGGGAACGCCCAGGCTCGGGATTCCTCCCAAGAAGCCATGGGCTCTTTTTGAGATGTGGCCCTCACGATATTGATCTGATATTTGCCTCCTCCCAACAACAATCCTATTCTTGAGATGTGCTAAACATTCTTCACATTGTTCTACATCTGCTTGCTTGTTTGTCCCAAGTTTGATAGCTTTATTTTTTTCTCTCTTTTAATTATCCATCCAGCAGGAGCAGCCTCCACGTGGACCCTTATTTGGGCGTTGGTGACAACGCTTCTGCATCCTGAAGCAAGAATGCTGAAAGAATGCACAAGTCCTGAAGGTCAGAAATGCCCCACCCTATGCGCTTGTAGTTTTGACGACTGCAACGATGATCTGAGTGTCTACTGCAGTGCACGGAACCTTACCACCTTGCCCGAAGACGTGCCCAGAAGTACAAGGATGTTGTGGCTGGATGGGAACAATTTCACAACCTTGCCAGCTCTTGCTTTTAGGAACCTCTCCAACCTGGAATTTCTTAACTTTCAGGGCAGTCAGTTATCAGGGATTGAACAACATGCTTTCCATGGTTTGGAAGGACTGTACTCTTTGCTCCTGGAACGGAATCGGCTGAAGTCACTGGCACCCAATATCTTCCTCCATCTTCAGAATTTGGCTTCCTTACGTCTCAACAACAACCAGTTCAGCAAGATTGAAGAAGGTGTGTTTGCTGGACTTTCCAACCTCTGGTATTTAAACTTAGGGTGGAATTCCTTGGTGGTCCTGCCAGACAAAGTGTTTCACGACCTACCCAATTTAAGGGAGATGGTCCTGGCTGGAAACAAGCTGCACTACCTCCAACACCAATTGTTCTACAGTCTCAGCGAGTTGCGGGAGTTGGATCTGAGTTGGAATTCCCTCAAGGGCATCAAAGGTAACATCTTCACAAAGCTTCAAAAGCTGCTGAAACTTTACCTGAACCAGAACCAAATCAACGCCATCGCTCCGAGGGCCTTTTGGGGCATGAAATCTTTGAGATGGTTAGATCTCTCCCACAACCGTCTTGCTACTCTTTTTGAAGACACATTCCTGGGTCTTTCGAGCCTTCACGTCTTGCGTCTCTCCAGCAATTCCATCACTAGCTTGAGTCCCCGGACTTTTAAAGACCTGCAGTTCCTGGAAGAATTGCAGCTAGGAAACAACAAGATTCGCACCTTGCTGGAAAAGAGCTTTGATAAATTGGCTCAACTGGAGGTTCTTACTCTAAACGACAACCAGATTCAAGAGATCAGGCCTGGGGCGTTTCTCGGACTCTCCAACGTGGCTGTGATGAACCTATCAGGGAATTGCCTTACAACTTTTCCTGGTTTCACTTTCAGGGGTCTCAGCCATCTCCACAGCCTCCATCTGGAAAACTGCTGCCTCGCCAGGATCAGACCGCAAATGTTTTCTGATCTCTCCAGTCTGCGAAGGCTCTTTTTGCGATTCAACGCCATCTCCGTCATTGAAGATCACAGCTTGAACGATTTACACGAGCTGCTTGACTTGGATCTCAAGCACAACCGGCTGAGCAGTCTCTCCCCAAATCAGTTCACAGGCCTAAGGAATCTCGAATATCTCCTCCTGTCCTTCAACCAGCTGGTGGATCTCTCTCCTGAGGCCTTCGTCCCGTTGTCGCGTCTCTCCTGGCTTGATCTCTCCAACAACTTCCTGGAGACCTTGGATGGCGGCACCTTGGCGTCTTTCTCAAAACTGACCTATCTGAACATCAGGAACAACTCTCTGAAAACCTTCTCGGTGGATTGGCTCGGCCCGTCACCTACCCTGGTTCAGCTGTGGCTAGAAGGGAACAAATGGGAGTGCAATTGCTCGCTCAAGGATCTCCGAGACTTCGCTCTGCAGCAACCCAGTGTGGTCCTGCGGTACACACAATCCATCACAGAAGAAGCACCTGAATATACCTACAACAACATCACTTGCCTTAGCCCAGCGGAAGTGGTAGGACTTGATCTACGAGATATTCAAGAAGATTATTTTGCGGATTGTTAAGTGTTTTGTCGCCTTCTTGCTTTCTTTCAAGAAACGTTCTCCTTTCTAGGGAACAGTACCAACTCAATCTTCTATGGGTTTGGACTTACGAAGCCATCAGGAATCAAGCACAACTTGAATGTGTATATTCAAGTATATTCAAGTCATGACAAAGGTCTATTGCAAGTGTCCTTGGCTGGTCTCAAAAACACTATCAGACCAGATGTTTTTAGAATCCAGCAGGCCTTTCTAGAGTTGTAGATCAGACTGGGAAGTTAAACAATTCAGGTGACAAACTTTGCATACTGCTTCCACAACATCTGTGCAGACTTCATTCAATCACCCACTCAGGTTTGATTTAACGGAGAAAGACCTTAACATTTAGGAAAATTAATTAAGGAAAATAATTAATATCAAGTAATCTTCTGAATCACAGAGTAGTATCATTTGCCACTTCCTTAAAGATATTTAAACCTTTAGGAATCAAATATCCTTGTAAGTTGGTTAATATTTCCTCCCCCCTTTATAAAGTATTTTTTGGGGATTTTCTACTGCCTCTGGAGATGGGTGGGGAATATGGGTGTTGCCCTGTTTTCTCATAGTGCCAATGTATCACTTGGAAACAAGTTTTTTTTTTCAAACCGGGTTCTGCAATAACTTGATAGGCTCCATAACGGGGGGGAAAAAAGGGAATTCAACTAATTTTGATATATGCATTTGCCTAAGTAAATTACAAGCAACACAACTTTATTGCCAATTTTCTACCACTAGAGTTTTGTCTCTTGAGAATGGGCCCTGAGAATTTTGCTAACAGATTCTGCAGCCCCCAAAAGTTTGAAAATGCCTTGGAGCATTGTGGAATATTGCACCGAAACTATATCCTAATGAGAATGAGGGAAAATGTTATATTTGGAGACTGCTGGTGTTGACTGGGGTTTCAGGAACGCCACTTAGCTGAGAATCCTTTAAATTCAGGACTGGGCTCCTGTCAAGTCTCAACTAGGCAGGCCAGCAACCTCTCTTGAGGTGTTGTCTGTGCAGAGGAGAAACAAAGATGAAACTGAACACTAAACTCATTCATAGTATATTGAGCAAATGCAGCCATTATTGCGTTTGTTAATTAACCTGATTAGGTTTATTATGTGAACGCTGCCATCAAGTAGTTTCACTCTGTCACATTCACATGATTTACAAGGAAATGATCTTTCCAAAGGGCTGTGGCTGTACTTGACTGTAGCAACCCCTACGTGCCTAGCCATCAAGACTGTGGATAGAAATTACAGTTAGAAACGTGTAGAGGTTGGGAAAAACAGAAGATCACGTACTCAGTTCAGTTCTGAAATCCCAAATCCCCCTTCTAGTTCTTGCCTTCCCTGAAATAGCCTAACCTTAATTTACCAGCATTTCTCTTGTGTCCTCACCACTCATGGGTCATTCTTCCTAGTCCTCTTGGAGCCGATAGCTCAGTTCTTTCTAGCAATTGCTTTCATCCGGATGAAAATTAAAAGAAAAAAAAATAGGGATTTCCCCCCTTTTGCTATCATAGAAACCAGAAAATGGAAACATTTCAGGACTCTTCTGTGAAAATTAAAGGTTGTATGTCATGAGATACGTTACAGCAGTATGTCTTCCTGGATGTGTGTCATACTTTTATCTCTTGTTTTGTAAGAGACAAACAACAGCACAACATAAATATGCAGAATGTGGAAGCGAGCTGCTTAGAATAGAGACGAAAGGTAAGTGAACCTTTTAAGGAATCCGCAAACTGCATTTCTTGATAATTCCTGTACAAGTAAATCGGGCTGTTGTGCTTTTCTAAACTATTACCTAAGGAAAGCCCTCCTGTTACACAATCTGAACTTACTACTGTGTATGTGTGTGTATGTATGTATGTATGTATATATGTATGTATGTGTGTGTGTGTGTGTGTGTGTGTGTGTGTGTGTGTGTATATATATATATATATATATATATATATATATATATATATATATATATATATATATATATATATATATATATATATATTACTAATTTTGTTAAAAACACGAATCCTAGGTATAGTCATATTATAAGAACAAACAAACACGAACACCAGAAAAAAAATTTAAACTAAAAAAGTTTAATCTAATGCCAAGCTTTCATCGGCCAACTGCCGACATCATCAGGGCTTAAAACCGGTCGATGGGAGTCTCCTTTATGGTGCTAGTCAGTTTTTGCACACGGCTTCTGGACCTCGTCATCGGTCCTACTTGATTGGGCTGCGTGTTGGTTGTATTCTTGATGTTGACTGATGCCAAAAAAGGGGGGACAGGAGTATGCCGAATTCAGGAGCCTGTAGTGAGGAGATAGATAACCACACACGGACAAAGAAGGAGAGTGGAGGAAGGAGAGCAAGTAACGGAGCGGTAGCATCAATCAACATCAAGAATACAACCAACACGCAGCCCAATCAAGAAGGACCAATGACAAGGTCCAGAAGCCATGTGCAAAAACTGACTAGCACCATAAAGGAGACTCCCATCGACCGGTTTTAAGCCCTGATGATGTCGGCAGTTGGCTGATGAAAGTTTAATTAGATTAAACTTTCTTAGTTTAAAATTTTTTTTCCTGGTGTTCGTGTTTGTTTGTTCTTATTTTATATATATATATATACACACACACACATATATAATCTTAGACAGCACCAATACAGATTACTTGCATATGAAAAATAAAGTAGAATACACATGCACAAGCCTTGATTGCAGTTGGAAACAATTTAATAGATAATTCAGTTACTAAAAAAAAATCCTGAGTCATGATCAATTCGGCAGAGCAATAGAGAATGCTGACTTTGAGTTTCACTGATTAACATGCACTGATTTAAAAGGCTTCAATGCATAGTGATACAGGATGAGATCCAGAATGTAAGCACCCATAGTTTTTTCCATCTCTGTCTGTCTCTCTCTCTCAGAAACATGTATCTGAATAAGACTATTTTCTCAGGTGTAAAACAGGTTCTTCATGGGTGAAATTGAAATAATTTAAGGACTGACAAAATTAACTACAGGACAGACCACTCCAGAGCAGACAGTGGGTCACTTCGTCTGCCAGGGGAAGAATGCACCAATATCCATTTGAGGGATCATAATTTGCTCCACTGAAGTCTCCTTCTGCAAGTTTGTTGCTCTCCAGAGACATTCTCCCATTTCCTGATCAGATTCATTCACTTCTGCTTGAGCAACAAGGAGATGTTAGCCATTAGGAACTCCACTCTTCGTTGCTCAGGTGGAGGCCTCAGCCAAAAGATGCCGGGTAATATCTGTTAATGCCGAGAAGGCTAAACTCTTGGGGAATTCCTGAAGAAAGTCTCTGCCTTCTTCCAAACTTTGTGTAAGTTGTGGATCCAGAGGTACACAGCCTGTTGAAAGGAGAACGCCAAAAAAGCCAGCATGAGAAGTGAACAATGCTTTTCTTTCTTCCACTCTCCAAAGGAAAACATGTCACTTTTCCATTTCTGATGCCCTGGTTGTCTGTCTACATCTCCTGTTTTATCACTGACCCGGCTAAGATATTATGCTAAGTTAGGGTTGGCTTTAAGTATGGTTTCTAGAAGAAGTCACAACTGGCAGGGTTTGCAAAGTACGCTAAGTAATAAGCCACAATGATTACATCCATGTGACTTGCTAAGGTAAAACCAAACACACCATATTATTATGTTAGCGTGCAAATTACATGCAAATACAGAAATTGCCTCTTGAAATCTCTATTCTCCCAGATGTAATTCTAGGAGAAATTTGGCAATTGGACAATATGATGTTGAAAATGATTGTTCTCCACAGAGACACCCTTGAATAGTGGAGTTTGCACAGTTGTGTCGGCTAGTTACTAGCTAATTACAGGTTAATATTCACTGAGAAAATACTCACCCAGGAATGGGACGCCTGCATGTTTGGCCAGTTCCTGCCCACCTCCTTTGGAAAAAAGATTTGTGCATTCCTGGAAGGATACAAAACTTTTGTTATAAAGGCAGGTGACGACAAAGGCTGTATTTGTAAGAAGAATGTCATTTTACACATCCATACAGTTATGGCCTTCTTTTCCTAAATGCAAAAAGAGAGCTGCTGCTGCTGCAATGAGCAGCTGGATCCATCCCTGTATGCCACAGAAGCACCCAGCAGATGCTTCCTCAAAGTTTCCCAGCTCTGCTCTAGTACAGCTTAAGTTTAAGCCACGGATACCCATCATTTGCAGAGTTCTGGCCATCAAAATACAACTGCATGTCTTTAAAAGTGAGGACTTAACTTTTCAGCTCCTGCTGCTTTTGGAGAGAGAGTCTGGTGTGGTTAAGGCATCAAGCTAGAAAGCAGGAGACATGAGTTCTAATCCCCCTTAAGCACAGAACCAGCTGGGTGATATTGAGCCAGTCACTCTCTCTCTGACTTTGGAAGGAGGAGGCAAGGGCAAGTCACTTCCAAAATCTTGCCAAGAAAACCACAAAGACTGGTTGGGTTGGAAGCTCAGATTTTCTTCAGATTATTTTTTCGGATCTTCACATCTCTAGGCAAAAGATTAAAAGAAGCTTCCCCTACCTGTAATTCAGTCTGGTTACGGTGCGGGAGAGCAATTAACTATAGAAGCAATTCTATCTTCCCTTTTGGGGAAGAATTTAGAAACCCTTATAGCTGCCCCTAGCTTCAGTATCAGATCCACCATCCAAACAAGGCTTGGCACCCAATCCTCACCGAGCAGTGGGGACAGACGAAGCCGCTCATGTTCTCCACAATCCCCAGGACCCGCAGGCCGGTTTTCTTGCAGAATGTCAGTTCTCGCCTTACGTCTCCCACCGCCACTTCCTACAGGAAGGAAAGAAACTCAGTTAAGGGGGAAAGGGTTCAAAGCATAAACCGCTTGGGCTAGAAACGTATCATTCGCCAGCCAGCCATTGTAGGTACACTGGAACGTATCTACTAAAACAGTGGTTGTATCTACTAAAACAGTGGGGTCGCGCGACCATTTTGCGGGGGTCGCCGGGCACCGCCGGCCGCCATTTTGTTTTTTTTTATTTTTATTTTTTTAAATTTTTTTAAAAAATTTTTTAATTTTAATTTTTATTTTTTTTGGCGCGCGCGCGCCGCACACGCTCAGATCCGCACGTTGCACCGGAAAATTGTTTTTAAAAAAAATTTAAAAAAATAAAATAAAAAAAACAAAATGGCGGACTACAATGGGCCGATCCGCGCATGCGCGGCGCGTGCGACGGGCCGATCCACGCCGTCGCGGCCGCCATTTTTTTTGATTTTTAAAAAAATGTAAAAAAAAAAATGGCGGCCTGCGACGGGCGGATGCGCGCATGCGTGGCGTGTGCGACAGGCCAATCCGCGCATGCGCAGATCCGCCCATCGCGGCCGCCATTTTTTGGGGGGGGGGATTTTTAAAAATCTTTTTTAAAAAAAAATAAAAAAAATGGCAGCCCGCGACCAGCGGATGCGCGCATGCGTGGCGTGTGCGACGGGCCGATCTGCGCATGCGCGGATCCGCCCGTCGCGGCCGCCATTTTGTTTTTTTAAAAAAAAAATTTTTTGTGCGCGCATGCGCGCGCGTCGGGGTCGCAGCGCGCATGGGCGGGGCAAGTGGGGTCTCAACCTGAGAAAGGTTGAGAACCACTGTACTAAAAGATCATCTTGGAAGGGGGAGCTATCCAGACGGTGAGCTTTGCCAGATCTTCCTGTAGCACCATGGAATGGCAGAAAGATTACATCCAGCCATCCCTGTGTATCATGGACAGGTGAGGGATGTAGCACTCGGCATCATGTTCCACAAGATCTCCCAGATAACTGCTGGCGTCTCACCCTGCATTTAAGTTTATTTTATTTGGACTTGATTCGGGCCAGCTGATTAAACCTCGCTAACCACGGTTAATTACTTTGTTCAGAGTTTAGCACGAAAGGCTAACCCCGCCCACAAGGTGTCTGCTGATTTCAGGAACTTCAGACCCCTGCCTTGAAACCCAGATGCTGCTCCAGCAGTTGCACTGGAAAAAGACTGAAGGGGATTCAGGATTCAGATTCTCTTGTTCTTAGTGAGACAGGTACAAAATGCAGAATGGAGCGAACGTGGGGATGCTCAGGTAAAGGGTCCCATTTTTTTCTGGATCCTGCAGGATCCTGGTGATGTGAGTCAGCAGAATGTCTGAAGCCAGCAGTGCCTGTACCTGGGGTGTGGTCACCAAAACTGCCCCAAGAGGTTTAAAAGGCCGGAGGGATTCGACTGTGGAGATGTGCTCGTCGGAAGTCCCAGGGGGCGTGTCCACAATCAAGAAGTCAAGTTCTCCCCAGGTAACGTCGGCGACGAATTGCTTTATTAAAGCTGTGAAGGCACAATATGCAAATGAGGACCACTGACCGGAATACGAGAGACACGTTCCCATATTTCGTCACCAAAGTGGTACTTGTATTTGTATTTGTATTTATTGAATTTCTATGCCGCCCTATTTCAGGAACTCAGGGCAGCTCACAGCATGAATAGAAATCAACATTAAAAAACATATATAAAAAGAACCCCTAAGTTAAAAAACCAATCATCCAACAAACATGCACACAAACATACACTGGCTAGGGGCAAGATGTTAACTGCCCCAGGCCTGTCGGCAAAGATGTGTCTTTAACAGTTTACGAAAGGCAGAGAGGGTGGGGGAGACACGGATATCCGGGGGGAGTTGATTCCAGAGGGCCGGGGCCGCAACAGAGAAGGCTCTTCCCCTAGGCCCCGCCAGGCGACACTGTCTGGCTGACGGGACCTAGAGAAGGCCGACTCTGTGGGCCCTAACCGGCCGCTGGGTTTCATGGGGCAGCAGACGGTCCCGTAAGTAACCTGGTCCGATGCCATGTAGGGCTTTATAGGTCACAACCAACACTTTGAATTGCATTCGGAGACCAATTGGCAGCCAATGCAGCTCGCGGAGTGATGCTGAAATGTGGGCATTTCTGGGCAGGCCCAAAACTGCTCGCGCGGCTGCATTCTGCATTACCTGAAGTCTCCGAACGTTTTTCAAAGGCAGCCCCATGTAGAGAGCATTGCAGTAGTCGAGCCTCGAAGTGATACGGGCATGAGTGACTGTGAGAAGAGACTCCCGGTCCAACTCCCGGTCCAAACTTGCTTTGCCCGGGGGGGGGGAGGGGCAAGCGGAAACATCATTCCGTACTGTTTTTCTTCGGTCCTCTCCATACCACGGCATCATCTGGCTTCTCCAGAAGGAAGCCTATAGACATCAGAGCAATGCTTTTGTCCTGGTCAACGAAGACCGGCACCCAGCCACTGTCACACTGGTGGACATCTCGGTCCTGCACATTCAGCATGCGAGGGATGCTGGGGCCACAAAGGTCCACATCCAGGATCCCGACCTAGAAAAACAAGCAGTCGGTTTTGTGTTTTTTTTGGAAAGAAAGATCTCACGAAGCTTTTGCCTGGAGTAATGTCCTCCAATCCACAGTTCAGACACTGCTGGTGGTCTGCAAGGTTTAACAATAGTACAGGGAACTACTGAATCTCTCCAAAGGTTGGCACTCGTGCCAGACATTGCCCATTTACATTAAATTCTGCAATGCCACAGAGACGACGGAAGTTGAGATCATGTAAACTGTAGTTCCCGGTGAACACTGCAGTTTACACCAGGGGTTCTCAACCTTGGCAAGGTTCTGGGAGTTGAAGTCCACAAGTCTTAAAGTTGCCAGGGTTGAGAACCCCTGGTTTTTACACAATCTCAACTTCCCTTTATTTTCCTAGGAAATGAATAGAAAATCAGGAACGGACTTCTAAAAACTCCAGAAACCAAATTGACCAACCAACTGCAAAGGAAATCTTGGCATCTAGAGTGGTCTTCGTTTGGGAAATGTGCATCGGAGCAGGCAAGGCCGAAGACTAAACAATGAAATCATCAGGCTAGAGGGATTAGACGGCTAGAGTGGGAGCCGTGAAACAGTTGGGTCAAAAGGTACACACTGTCTATGCAAAGCTCAAAAGGTAGAGCAAATAATCTTATCACGGATACCTCTTGCATTTCACAGATCTCCTGACACAATGTTTACCTCCCCCCCTCTTATACAATAGCTGGCAAACCTATATGACTTCCAATATTAGACCAGCTGCCATCAATCCCAACAAGTACAGCCAACAGCAAGAAATCCCTACATCCCTCTGCTCCGTGCTTTGACTTGCATTGGATGTGGATCATCTGACTTTCTGAGGCTGTACTTTACTGAGCAGCTAACAACTGCAATGGGCAGGGCAGGAATTTTCCTTTACGGGGATCTGGCGTGTTCAGTTCATTTTGCTAAATGATGGCGGGCTTACTTATGGCAGAGGCTTTGTATGTTTTCCACTTCGGAAGGGCAGGAAAGCATGCCACTCATTTTGGCCAATTGAATCAGCAAGATGTCTCTGAAAATAGGGGTGGGGGTGGAAACAAGACCCAAGTGCTGCTTTAATGCCTCACTCTATCCACCATGCCTTAGAGGGAGATGACTCTACCAGAGGTAAATGACTCATGCCATCCGCTTCCTTAAGCTGCCCTCAGTCTAACAGGAATGAAAGCTTCCTAAGTGGGATGTTGGAAGCCTTCCGTTTCCCAACCCAACCAGCTGTGGTAATCATAGCAGAATACACGGAAACAAACTGGCATCAAATCACATTGTTGGTCTAATACAGCGGTTCTCAACCTTTTTCAGGTTGAGACCCCACTTGCGCTGCCCATGCGCGGCGCGACCCCGACCCGCAGTGCGCACGCACAGCACGATGAGCCGATCCGTGCATGCACGTGCGATGGGCTGATCTGCGCATGCGTGTGCGCGACGGACCGTTTCACGCATGCGCGCGCGACGGGCCAATCCGCGCATGTGCGGCGTGCACGCAACGGCCTGAACTGCACATGCCCGCGCGACGGCCTGAACCGCGCATGCGCAGTGCGACGGGCCGATCCGCGCATGCGCGGCACGTGTGATGGTCCGAACTGCGCATGCCCGGTGTGACGGGCCGATCCGCGCATGCACGGCGCGCGATGGCCTGAACTGCGCATGCGCGGCGCGCGCGGGGCGGACCGAACCACGCATGCACGGCGTGCGCACGATGGGCAAAAAAAAATGGCGGACCGCGGTGTCCGGCGACCCCCGCGAAACGGTTGTTCGACCCCAAATGGGGTCGCGACCCATAGGTTGAGAACCGCTGGTCTAATACGTGCAGCACTATCAAAGCTGTAGATTTCCAAGTTTCAGCCAGAAATCTCTAACCTATATTAGGATGTCCAATCTTGGCAATTTTAAGACCTGTGGACTTCAACTCCCAGAATTCCTAGCCAGGCATGCTGCCTGGGGAATTCTAGGCGCTGTAGTCTACAAGTGTTAAAAATTGTCAAGTTTGGAGAGCGCTGGCCTACCAGAAGGGGCTGGGTGGACAACCTGCAGCCCTTATTTCTCTTTTTTGGTGACCCCCAAAAGCTTCTCTCAAATCACTGGAAATTCAGTGCAAAACACTGACTGGCAGTGGAATTATGATCATCACTGTAATAAAGAAACAATTGTCAAAGTAGGGAATCCTAAAGGCTGAATTTCTCAGGCAGCATGGCTAAATCTGGAAGCTCCAAAGTTTGTGTATGGAGGCAGTGGGGCTGCTCTAACGTTTGTACCGCACTGTCTTGGAACGGCACATACCTTTTTCCCAGCGTGCTTGAAAGCCAAAGCCAGTTCCGTGGAGATGGTGCTCTTTCCAACACCCCCTTTCCCCGACAGCACCAGGATTATGTGCTGGACTCCAGCCAAATTGCCTCTTTCTGTCAGGAACAAGAGAAAATAAGCAGAGACAATTCAAGCGATGTCTGACAGAAATGGGAAAAGGAAAAATAAGCTGAGGAGGATCAACGACAACCCAAGCCTTCTTTCCAATGCTGATGGCGACTAGAATGGCATTCTGTAAATTCCTATAACTTACAAATTCAGGGCAAATCAGGGCAAAATACGCCCCGATTCAAGGTGATCAGCTAGTGTCTGGGCCAAAATAAACTTAAGATCCAAATCAGCTAGCGTCTGGGCCAAATTAAAAAAGAAGCAGGACTGTGCTCAAGCAGAATACAGTCAAGAGTCTGGTGCACCCAGAAGAACCTTTGAAATCTATTGAGAACAAATCTATTTATCCCTATAAGTGCACAAGACCCTTGGTTGAGTTAGCTATCAAAAGCTAATAAAAGTTTCCAGGGTTTAAAGGGCTGTAGAATATTCTTTACAACTGCACCGTTGGGGCCATTAGGATACTGAGGATGTTGCTGATGATGATGCCTAAAAAACAAACTTCCATAATTCAGGAAGCAATTCCTTCCCTTTCCCCAGAAGTCCAGCAGTGGCAATATGGCCACTTTTATATTTCCCAAAAAAGCCGGAAACTTTTTTTTTAACTGGTACAGAAAGAAGCAACACTCTGGATCACAGGTGGCTGTAGAAGTGACTGGAAGTCAAGAATGGATTCATATCCCACACTAACCTATGTGGTTAACCGTGGTTGGACCAAACCACAGTTGGGTTTGGGATCATACACTGCACTAAGCCAAAGCCAAATAAGACAAGTTATGATTTAATCTGAGGCATGAATGCAACGATACAACAAGCTTCCTGAAACTGAATCAAACGTGCACTGTGGATTACAAATTCCTGTCATTCCGGCATGAAAAATAAAAGTTGTCATACATCAGCCGACTACCAAACTGGGAAGCTGGTCTTATACATGAGGGCATGCTGCAAAAAAATTGAATGCCCTTTTTTCTGACATTCTCTGTAAATCTTAAGACACAACTTCTCTAAGGAGGTACCTCCTGGTGTCATATTAAGTATATGCATTCCTCTGAGTCTGGATTGCTGCATAGCCTAATGAATACTTCTGAATATAAACTCAAGCCTTATTGTTGGCTAACAACGGAAAGGTCAGCCAGCAATTAGGTTGATATACAACCTTACTCTACATGGCAACCTCAAAGATTTGGGTGTGCAGTTCCCAGAATTTCCTATTCACATGACCTTGTTGGCTAGGAAATTCAGAGAGCTGCGCATCTGGATTGCATCAAACTGGGAAAACAATCAAACAATGTAAATTTTTAGATTAGAGAGATTGCACAACTAACCAAAAACATTTATTTCTCTGATTTATCACCCAAAAGCTCTCTGTGTGGGCTACATTTTCACCAAAACTTTCATGTTTTGACTATATCATCCAAGGACAAATGAAATCAAGTCCTGAGAATATGATCAGAGAACAGAGCAACTGTCTTAAAATGATTCCTGCCCTGTATTTCCTGCTTCTATGTATTTAAATTATAAGCAAGATTAGCAGAAAAAAATAATAAAAATAAACAACAGATTAGGTAGAGAAAAAAAAGCAAAAAGATAAAACCTCACAATTCTAAGCACAAGTGGATAGCCAACAAGCTTAAGTGGGTTATTGAATTAACCCATTTTCAGAGTCTGTGTAATGGACTGGATCATAAATTCACCAGAAAAATTGGGTTTGCAGAATGTATGAAATTATACAAGACTAGTCAAGGCTAAAACCATTGCTGCCTCAAGGCCTGATCTGAATAAGCCCAGCTGTTTGTTCGCATCCAAATTCAACTATTTAGATTTTGTTCGCCATTAAGTCACAAGCAACTTACTCCACTGATTTCAGTAGGAACCAAGTTCAGATAATTTAATTTTGATTCAGACCGCCATTATTGGTTTGGAATATGTACATTAGAATTAATTTCCGAATAACATTTCAGTGTTCAATGAAAGTAATTTAATTATGTCTGCCTTCACTGGCATGTTTAAAACTCAAGATTCATAAATTTACAATATAGAACATGCATGCCTAGCTCCTCTGCGGTCCATATTCACAATGCTCTCATTTAATAGCTCTAATTGGTACTAACATTTCCAACACTTCCTATATCTGGTGGAAGCCAAGATCCAAGACAACATGTTGATTAGAATTCCATGGCTTCTCAGTCACTGGGTCTTATAATGAAGACATCCAAGATGTAAACACATCTAGTATGTGATCAGAGACTCAGAGAAGGAAAAGGTGAATAAGTAAGTAGATGTTGAGTCACCCAGGAATTTCCTGCAATTTAACACAGCTAGGCTGAAGAACATCATAATGAGTTACTCAGCTGCATTATAAGAGCAAGAAACCGTCTCCCGGACAGAGAATTTTGAACACCCCAAAATGTATGAAGAAAATGAAAACTAGCAAACAGGACTCCTGATATTCAGTGGGAAGGTCTGAACATTTGCCTGGAAATGGAGCCTTCCATGACATTGGCGGAACTCATCAGAAAATCCACAGAAGGTAATGTTGGGGGTAACTGCCTCTCTTTTTCGACTACTAAATTCATTGGGACAAAGGTTCAGCTGCCATTCTCTTTTAAAATGGAGGTCATCCGAAGAGAATGTCTTGATTGGAATTTGTTATCAAGTAGGGAAATAAGAAGTCGGGAATGGAAATATAATATTCAACAGCAAAGGTCAGCTAGGAGGACATCTCTGATAGTACAAGATGTCCTCAGCTTACGATCGTTGGTTTAGTGAACGTTCAAAGTTACAATGGTGCTGAAAAAAGTTAGGACTGATCCCCGGACTTACAACCGTCATCGCTTCCCCATCCTCATATGATCACCATTTATGACCTTCCCAAGTGGCTTCTGATAAGCAAAGGTAATGGGGAAGCTGACAGGAGGTTGCAAGTCATAGTCATGTGATGTTTTGCTTAACGACCGTGGCAAAAGGATATAAATTTGAAGCAATCACATGACACCTCACTTAATGACCACACTTTTTCAGTCCCTATCGTGGTCATAAGAACTACTGTGTTAATGTATGAACAGCACACGGACCTATCATTTTGATCCGTGTTCAAAGATTTAGTCAATGTATACGCTATTCAAAGACTGGGCAACTTTTACAGAGTGGGGTGGTGGAATCACCAAAGGGAAGTGGAGAATTTTTTTTCAGACTTCTTTTATTATAAATTTCTTGGTGGCACTACCATCGAGAAAAATGCTCCATTATCCCATTGCTGAAATTTGGATATCTGTTGCCAAATATCACTAGCACAATCTGGAGATCCAGATGGACCACATCCAGACTGATGGGTAAATAAACGATCTAAACAATGTGTACACTTAGGCAAAACATTAGACATGAAATGTTATAATGAATACTAATAGAGAATATTTGTAACTCGGGGTTGAACTGTGGAATATAACTGCGGAGCCTAATGAATAATTATAAATAAAAGCATGCATTTTAATTGTGTTTATTTTATGCCTTAATGAATTCTATTTCCCATACAGTCCTATAAGGAAAATCTCAAATAGATAACACATTATTGCAGGAACAGCTGATTAACTTAAGGCTATAAACTAAAATCCAGAAATAAATGCATGGCATCTGTGCTTTAAATGCTTATGCCATCTGGTCTCTCTCCTGATTCTCCCCTGCTTCCCCTCCAATTAATCACATGGGTTTCAATTTCATTAAATATACTCACATTTGCTCTGTCATTGTTGGACATAATGGATTTAAGTGATGACAATATTTAGTTTGAGTTGTGAGACCAGATATAATTTTTCGCTTGGCCATTAGCAGCACTGAACAGAGATTTCAATACATCATTACCTGATCAGAGAAACCTGGCTTGTCACTTATTGAAAATAACTCTGCTAAAAAAATGAGTTATGAGTATTTTTTTGGTTTCAAAGTAAGAATGGTGTTGGTTTGCCTCCTAGAGGCCTCATTCTCATCTTTAATTCACCTATTGGTGACATCACCTTGTCAATGAATAATTTCCTGTACTCTCCTCTAGAAAACTGGGGGACCATTAGTTTGCAGTCTGTCAGAGGTTAAGCATCCCTGCATTAAGGCCAAACTTTAGGAAATAGAAACATCAGTAATTTCTGCTGATGCTTCTCCTAAGAATTTACTGTTTTCTAATGGTATTTTACGGGATGCAACTGCAAAATATTTTCATCTGTTATTCTTATAAAAAAGGCTTTTATTTGTATACTCCCACTGTGGATATAACCAAGACATATTATTAATTAACCCCACTGATAGAATAAATATTGGATGAACCAGATTTACATCCCAGAAATCTCATGTTTGGTTTAAGCAGATGCCACAGGTATTACAAATGGGTTCAGAACAGGTTCTAGCCACTTAAAAAATATAAGTGAACTTCCCACTTCAATTCCATTTTCTGCCAGTCACCTCTGTGCAACTGGATAGCCATGTGGTTGGTTGTAATCTCATACAATTTGATATTGTGACAGAGCACAATGTTAATAGGCAAGGAAGGGCAGATAGGTTGATTGCAGTGATTGTGTAAGTGTACCACAGCAACCCCAAAAAGGAAGAAAAAGGTGTAAATCGGGAACAAAGACAAAAAGACTGAGCTGAGTTCATGTATGTAACACTCAATGAAATGCAAGGGCTGAGTTGAAGTAATGTGCTACATCCCCCCCCCCCAAATACTACCAATGTTTTAAATGTATCAATATTTTGAATGTTCTAATATATTTTTAACCTTGGCAACTCTGTGTTTTTAAAGTTCCCAGTTTTTTTTTTTAATTCTTTAAATCTTTTTAACTTTGGCAACTTTAAAATGCCATGGACTTCCAACTCTTTCACATCTTCGCACTTCCCAGATTAAAAAACATTTTGCACTCACTGTATTTACTTATTCTCTTTTGCAATCTGTAGTATTTCGCTCTGCTCTAAAGCCTTTAATTTAAGGCAGGGGTCTTCAAACTTGGCCCTTTGATGACTTGTGGACTTCAACTCCCAGAATTCCTCAGCCAGGCACCCGTGCCTGGCTGAGGAATTCTGGGAGTTGAAGTCCACAAGTCATCAAAGGGCCAAGTTTGAAGACCCCTGCTTTAAGTGGTCCACATAAACAAAAGCATTAAATAATTATAACCACATTAAACACCATCACAATCCGGGGCAAAAAAATAATAATAATAACACAAAGATGACAGATACATTAAAGGGATAGATAGATAGATAGATGATAGGTAGGTAGATAGATAGATGATAGGTAGATAGATAGATGATAGGTAAGTAGGTAGGTAGGTAGATAGATAGATGATAGGTAGGTAGATAGATAGATGTTGAGATAGATAGATGATAGGTAGGTAGGTAGGTAGATAGATGTTGAGATAGATAGATAGATAGATAGATGATAGGTAGGTAGGTAGATAGATAGAGGTTGAGATAGATAGATAGATAGATAGATGATAGGTAGGTAGATAGATAGATAGAGGTTGAGATAGATAGATAGATGTTTAGATAGATAGATAGATAGATAGAGGTTGAGATAGATAGATAGATAGATAGATAGAGGTTGAGATAGATAGATAGATAGATAGATAGAGGTTGAGATATATAGATAGATAGATAGATAGATAGAGGTTGAGATAGATAGATAGATAGATAGAGGTTGAGATAGATAGATAGATAGATAGATAGAGGTTGAGATAGATAGATAGATAGATAGATAGATAGATAGATAGATAGATAGATAGATAGATAGATGTTGAGATAGATAGATAGATAGATAGAGGTTGAGATAGATAGATAGATAGAGGTTGAGATAGATAGATAGATAGATAGAGGTTGAGATAGATAGATAGATAGAGGTTGAGATAGATAGATAGATAGATAGAGGTTGAGATAGATAGATAGATAGATAAATAGGTAGGTAGGTAGGTAGGTAGACAGATACAGGACAGCATCTTTATCCTCACGCGACCCCCCCCGGTTCACTCAATCGCCGCCCACCCCAGTCCGGTTCGCAGTCCACCCCGAACCAACCTCCCCCATTGAGTCCTGACACGCGTGTTGCCTTCAGGAGGCCGACCCAGGGTTGGTCGTGTGAACAGGGAGACCTCCCTTCCCGAATGTGGGGCGATCCCGTCCCCCCATCGCCCGAATCCCCGGGGCCGGGCCTGGGCAGGGCAGGGCGTGGGTCAGAGAGGGGATCCTCGGAAGGTTTCCCCACACGAGGACCTCGAGATCGGAGGATGACAGCGGATCGAAAGGGGCAACAGGACCGCCCCAGGCCGCTATTCGTCGGGGAAAGCGTTTCTCCCTGAGGGGGCAGAACTTCACCTGTTGAGCTTCCCTCAGTGAAGCCCCCTCCCCCATCGCGGCGCCTTCCCTCGCGCACTCACCCTCCTCCCCCTTCTCCATGTTGCTTCCGTTCGCCTTCCCTCGCGCTGCCCGGGGGGGGAGGAGTGATACCACTGTCGGCCAATCAGGCGTCTCTCCTGAATGACCGCCTCCCTTTTCAGACCAATAGGAAGGCAAGCGCGGACAACGTCTCCCGCCTTCTGATTTGGCTCAAAAGGCGATTGGAAGGAGGGAGATACTGTGGGCGGGACCGAGTCCCCCCCCTTTTCTCAGCGTCAGCTTTCATTTAATTCAGGGGTTCTCAACTTCGCCAACTTTAAGACTCGTGGACTTCAACTCCCAGAATTCCTCAGCCAGCCATGCTGAGGGGAAAGGGAGAGGTTTCCATGCTGAGCCATGCTGGCTGAGGAATTCTGGGAGTTGAAGTCCACGAGTCTTAAAGTTGCCAAGGTTGAGAACCCCTGATTTAATTACACGAAGAAGCCGCTTGTCTTCCTTTATTTTCGGCAGCTGAGGGGATGTGGTGTGCTGTGGTGTGGTGACGTCACTGAAGCCGCCGCCCACACGCCGCTGGGAGAGCCAATGAGAACCCGAGAGGCTAGCGTCTGTCGCGCGCGCGAGCCTTCCTCTTGCGGCCGGGGGAGGGGGGGAGGAGGAGCAGCGAGACTGAGCAACGACGCCCCTCCCCTCAAGGAAGCCGGACGTGGGAGCCTCTCGCGAGGGACGTGCCCAATGGGAGGAGACCGAGAGGGCGGCCCCGCCCCTTCCTCGCGCGGGAAGGGGCGGGGCGAAAGCAGCGCGATGACGCAGGTAGGCGGAGGGAAGGGAGAGGCCGCGTCGCCTGGATTTCGGGGGGGGGGGTGGTGGTGACGCGCCGGCGGGAAGGAAAGGAAAGGAAAGGCGGGAGCCCGGTCGGAGGTCGCGGGGAATCGGGGCAGGCCGGCGGGAAGAGCCGTCCTCGGAGAAACAGCGCGCCCCTGTGAGGTAAACGGGGCCTGCGGCCTAGCGATAGTCCGATTAACAGTAAAGCTCTTCTAGCGCCTTTCGCAAAGCTTGCTGGGAATTCCCGCAAGGGATGCTGGGTAAAGAATGTCTCCCCCACACCCGGAGTCCAGTACCCCGAGCTCTTCTCTCCTCCCCCGCCGATGGGGCGTCTTCTGCCCCCGTAAAGGGGGAAGGAAGGAAGGAAGGGCGGGCGGGCGGCCTGCGCCTTGCCTTGCCTTCTCGGGAAGCCCCGGGCCTCTCCCCGTAATTGAAGCCCGGTGCCGTCGGGCGGGAGGACGCCCTTCCTGAAGCCGCCTAATCCTCCGTGGCCTGAATTGGCCTCGTTTTTCCCCTCTCTCTGCTTAAGGCTTCCCCGCCTGCCTTCTTCCTCCTTGGGTGACCCTCATGCCTCGTTCTCTCGGACAGTCGCCGCCGTTTTATTCATCGGAGGCTGCTCTTCCCTCCTGACTAGGCGGGGTGGCTTCTCTGTACCCTAGAATATATGTGGGTATATGCAGGTTGTTTTGGGGCCTGTATGTTGGAGGGGGGGAACCCTTTGATAGCTGTGTGCAACGGAATGTCATGTTGATGTATTGTTGTAAGCCGCCCTGGGTCTCAGGAGAAGGGCGGCATAGAAATTTAAATAAAGTTAAAGTTAGTGTGTCTTTAAAGGGACAACAAAGTTAGTCTAAGTCAGGGGTTCTCAACCTTGGCCACTGTAAGACTTGTGGACTTCAACTCCCAGAATTCCTCAGCCAGCAAAGCTGGCTGAGGAATTCTGGGAGTTGAAGTCCACAAGTCTTACAGTGGCCAAGGTTGAGAACCCCTGGTCTAAGTCTTAAGTCGTCCCCTACCTGCTTAGATTAGCAGTATAACACGAAAGGGGCAGCTGCACCCTCCCCGCCTTGGAAAAGTGCATTGAAATGCTAACCTAAAGTTATTTTAAGGTTTTTAAGACAAATGGCTGTCCGGTCTCTTCTTAAAAACCTCCAGTGTTGGAGCATTCACCGCTTCTGGAGGCAGGTTGTTCCACTGGTTAATTGTTCTAACTGTCAGGAAGTTTCTCCTTAGTTCTAGGTTGCTTCTCTCCTTGATGAGTTTCCATCTGTTGCTTCTTGTCCTGCCTTCAGGGGCTTTGGAAAATAGCTTGACTCCCTCTTCTTTGGGGCAGCCCCTGAGATATTGGAAGACTGCTATCCTGTCCCCCCTCGTCCTTCTCTTCATTAAACTAGACAGACCCAATTCCAGCAACCATTCTTTATGTGTTTTAGTCTCCAATCCCCTGATCACCTTTGTTGCTCTTCTCTGTACTCTTTTCCTGCCTGAGCAGGGGATTAGACTAGATGACCTCTAAGGTCCCTTTCAACATCATCATTATTATTATTATTATTATTATTATTATCATCTTTTATTCATTAGACATGAACCTCAGTCAACTGAACATTCAAATTGGTTGGCGCTGATAGTTGACAGGGTTGCTACTAGCATCCTAGGTGTCAACCAGGTATCTCCTTAAAATATAAGATGTTCCGAGTAGCACAGTTTTTTGTAACATTGCTGGGGTTATTGCAGGAAGCTGCAGTTTCTTGATGTATTTTGCAAAGTTTTTAGACATAGTTCCCAGTGCCCCGATGACAATGGGTTACACGTTTCATCCATAATCGCGCAGTTTTGATGGCCAGGTTGCGGTATTTCGTAATTTTTTCCAGTTCTTTTTCTTCGACTCTGGCATCTCCTGGTCCAGCGATATCAATCAGCTGTTGTTATTATTATTATTTATGTGATGGTCTTTATTAGTCTGCTTCAACAGAGCATGTGGATTTTAATAAAAAGTTGGGCACAGAAGCCCAAAGTTCCCCCTTGGAAATGATTTTTTTTCATGGATAGTTTGGACTTGGCAAGGAACAGGGGAGGAAAAGGCTGTTAGGATTCTGAATCTCAATGTTGCTTTCCAAGATTTTGGAAAATGTGGGATTGGAGATGGTATGGAGCATGATAATTTTCTTTGGTAGTTTGAGTTGATAATTTTCTTTGGAAATAGAATAACAGAATAAAAGAGTTGGAAGGGACCCTGGAGGTCTTCTAGTCCAACCCCCTGCTCAAGCAGGAAACCTCATACCATTTCAGACAAATGGTTGTCCAATCCCTTCTTAAGAACTTCCAGGGTTGGATATGTGCTTAGATATGTGCTTGATTCTTGTTTTCATATTTTCACAGTTAAAGCTATTTCGTATTCTGCTTTCAGTTTACAAGGATGCTCTCTATCCCTGGGTTTGAAACAAATTGAAAAAAAATATTGCCTTTCAAGAGAGGACTAAAATAAACAAAAAGCCCATATTTTGCAAACAGAAATTTTGTTTATAGTTGGTGGTGACTATGTTTTTTGCAGCAACTGTATTCAAGCCTGGCTGATATCTATTCTTTTGCATTTGTTTGTATATGGAAGTCATTGTTCATGGTTCCAGAAATGCAAATGTGCTTATCAAAGGAAATATGCTGTACATCTGTTCAGCTCCAAAACACAGAATCTCTGAAAGACTCTCATCCAGCTTATCACCCAACATTGTTAAGGAAAAAAATTGGAGGAAGGAGTGGTATGCACTCTTCTTGCGGGTGAGATATTAAAAAAAAGGTACTAAGGCATTTTTTTTCTGTTTTGAAATACTTAAGAGGGAAACTATCCATATCTGTAATATATTTTGTTTGTTCTGTGATGCTAAACCTTGTATAGGACGGAGATCTTTTGCTGTCTTGACTAAGGTTGATCACTATTTTTTGACATTGTGAAGACATGCTAGCTAGACTAGATTATAAATCTAGATAGCCTGAAATATCAATTTTAGAATTATCAGAATCATTCTTATATCTTTTTCTTTCTCCATTCATATTCAAGCTTTTTTCCTTTTGATAATATAAGTTTTCTTACAGTGAAAGGCAGCTTTGGAACTAGCTGATTCAAATATTAAACAATTGATGCTTTGAATTTGCTTTAGTATACTTAGATTGCCATTAGTTGTTTGTGTTTAGCTCATTTTCTGTTTGGGCACCTTATCCCGCCCTAGTTTTTAACTACTGCTTTTACATGCACTCTATTGTTTGCAGTAATCTTCTCCCAGGCCAGCTCAATTGTTGAGTTGTTTAGCAGAATTTATTGAATCACTGATTTGAGTCACTTTAATCACATTATAGTTTGCTGTTCATTATATGATGCTTGAGTTAGGCAGATCTGGGAGCATTAAGTATTGAGTACTCATTAGCTCAAGTAATGTTTAAGTCTCTCTCTGCTAATCATGGTGAAATGGCTGGAAGTGAGGAGTCCTAGAAAATGTGTAAAAATTGGTAAGTTATGGGAGCGTTTTGACACACTCCGGGAATGGTTAGGGTAGCTGTTATCTGCTGATCCATATGGACTGAGATTAGAAAAAAAAAGATTCATAAATTGCTTTGAAACTTTTGAGTTGGATTGATTGAGCTCTGAAATAAATGGGAGAATATTGTAATAAGCTGGATATTATCCATATGCAGGAAGTACACATGGTCATTTCCCTGCTTACTAGACAAACAGTGATTGAACTCAGTGATTGATCCAATGTCCTTAATACAGGGGTTCTCAACCTTGGCAACTTCAAGACTTGTGGACTTCAACTCCCAGAATTCCTCAGCCAGCAAAGCTGGCTGAGGAATTCTGGGAGTTGAAGTCCACAAGTCTTAAAGTTGCCAAGGTTGAGAACCCCTGCCTTAATAAGTACTTCAGTCCAACTTATTTAAGAACAGCTGTCTCATTTCCTGCTTTTGTATAACTGATGGCTTGTCTTCTACTGAAGGAGAATTTTGTTGGAAGAAAAAAAAATCTGAGAACTGACTTTAAACATTGTGGGTTATTTCATAGAATCATAGAATCGTAGAATTGGAGGGGCCCTCCCGGGTCATCGAGTCCAACCCCCTGCTTGAGGCAGGATTCCCTAAACCATCCCAGACAGATGGCTGTCCAGTCTCTGCTTCAAGACCTCCATCGAAGGGGAGCTCACCACCTCCTGTGGCAACCTGTTCCACTGGTCGATCACCCTTACTGTTAGAAATTTTTTTCTAACATCTAATCTGAATCTTTTCCCTGTTTTCAAACCTGTTTGGAAACAAAATCAGTATTCTAGCCTTTGTTCTGTTCTGGTTGGTTTTGAGCTCATTTGTCTTGGCCAAAGATTATTTACTGTCATATTCCCTATCCTTTTTTGTGGTGGAATGCAAGCTTGTCAAAGTCTAGGGCAGTGATGGCGAAAAACGCCTCCACCTCACCTGCCCGCAGGGCCACCCACCACCTCCACAGCCCGCCTCAGATTGCCCAGGTGGCCCTGCAGCGCCATAGCGCCTGTGCCCTGCAGCAGCATCTGTGCGCAACAGGGTGTGAGGGCGGAGTCTTGTCCCCGCTGCCCAGCTACCATGTCCGTGGCTGCGCTGCTCCATGTGGGCCGCGCCAGGGGGCGACTGCCCTCCAGGAGAGGAAGGCCCTGGTGAGGAAGGGCCACGGGGGGAGGCGGGGCTGGGGCGATGGCGTGCGTACCCACAGAGAGGGCTCTGAGTGCCGCCTCTGGCATGCGTGCCATAGGTTCGCCACCACTGGTCTACGGTAATAAAATTGGCACTAGCTGATAAGTGGAGATTTCCTATTTATATAAGAACATAAGAAGAGCCATGCTGAATCAGGCCAAAGCCCATCGAGTCCAGCATTCTGGGTCACACAGTGGCCCACCAATTGTACATGGGGATCTTGAGCAGAAAGAGAAGGCAAAACCCTCCCTTTCCCTTGACCCCCAACAAATGGTACTCAAGGGAATCCTGCCTGCCTCAACCAACATAGAGGCGGCACATGGACATCCGTTTTAATAACCACCGATACACTTGGCATCCATGAATCTATCTAGCCCTGCCTTGAAGCTGTCAAGGCTGACAGCTGTCACGACCCCTTCTGGAAGTGAATTCCATAAACCAACGACCCTCTGGCTGAAGAAATATTTCCCTTTATTTGTCCTCACTTTCTTACCTATGAGCTTTAGGGAGTGCCCCCTTGTCCTAGTATTGTGTGATAGAGAAAAGAATTTTTCTCTATCCACCTTTTCTATCCCATGCATGATTTTATCCATTTCCTTGATATAGCTTACTATATCTTTTCTCTCGGCACAAAATATACCTTAATATGTAAGGTTTGTATGAAGGGAAAAAAATGTACATTGAACTGGTTAATTTGAAGAGGGCAATGTGACTAAGATCTTGCTATGCCTTCCAGATTACCTCTCCAAAGAGGCCATGGCGCGACGCATGCGCAATAGCAGAGCTTGGCGATACGTTCTGAGTGGGGTACGCCGAGAATCAGATTCACGGACTGTAACAACGGCTTCTGGAACGCGTGGCTGGTCATCTGACACTGATGGGCAGGTGAAGTACCATTTGTTTTCTTGCAGGACTGCCTCAGATACAATATCTCCTCAGGCACTTTTGTGAGAGTCTCATAATATAACTCAGGATTTTCCAGCATGCACTGTCAGGTGTTCTTCTCTGCACCGAGAAATGGTGGTAAATTCTGACATAGTAGATGTTGATCCAAGGAACTGAATTCAGAGACCATACGCAGTGCTTAGAAGGCATGTCAATGCCCATGGAAATTGCCAGGGATACGTTAACTTCGACGCACAGGTTTTTGGACTCATGCTTCAGCTATGTGAGCCCGGAAAAGTACGCAACTTCTTTTGCCTTAAATCCCGTTTTCTTTTGAATATGGATCTCTGCGTAGCTTTAGTCGATAACTAGGTTGGAATTGAATCAAACCTAAAAAAGTTTTAATGTTTTATACTGCCAGGTAAAGTAAATCTGCACCTACTTCTTACCTGAGATACTAAATTGCTGGCTTTGTTGCTGTTCTCCCCCCCCCTCCTCTTTGGTTACTTTTTACCTTTTTTTAAACAATGGAAGCAGCTAACTAGAACAGGAAGGTCCTTTTATGGCTCATTAACAAAACCATCCTCATTGGGAGTCATGGCTTCTTCCTTTTGAATAAACAATGAGAGTTTTCTTTAAATGGAAAAAGGAAGGAAACAAGTTGGTCTTGCTGATAGAGTAAATGATCAGGTCAAAAAGTCAACTTTTTTTTAGAATTATGCCTTAACAGTAACTAGTACAAGGGCAGCTTGAGTGAAATATTTGTCTGGTGCTTTAACAGTTGTCCTGGAGAAAATAACGTGGGAAGTATATCTTCTACTTTTTCCTTTAATTTAGAAAAGGTGACAATGATTAAACCCTATTTTTAAAAATTGTTATAAGCAAGACCCAGTGCTATGACTGTTTTATATGCTTGGCTATCAAACATCGATCTTTGTGTGTTTAACACTTCTTTAGCCCAATCTGCATAGAATCAAATATTTATGTTGCAATTAACTCCATGCTTAATCCTGGAATTCATTAAGGCCAATTACCTTGAGTTTGGCAGGATTTAGTTTGATCCTAGTCAGAAAGGTTGTTTAAAAATTAAATACATATGGACTTTAGGACATAAGCATAGGGCTACGTGACATCCAGACCACATGGACCTTAAAAAGTTTCCCAGGGACACCTGTTGTTGCTAAATGTTTTCTTAGAATGAGAGGAAAAGGTAACCATTCTTTTTTCTTTCTCCAGCAGCACAGCGACTCTGATTCAGAGTCAGAATTTCCTTCTCAGTTGCCTTCCATACCCACAGCCATACCTGTGACAGGAGAGTCTTACTGCAACTGCGAGAACCAGAACGAAACTCCATATTGCTCTAACTTCCACATGGCTCATCGGATGAAAGATTGCCATTGTGGAGAGGAAGATGATTGTGAGAAAGATCCTGTATTCCTTCTCTAGTTGATCATTTCAGTCTCAGCTTAGCTATAGGCGTATGAGTATATATTCTGAAAGAGACGCACATGCACAGGAGAACATTTTGGGGGAATAGAAATCTCCAGTTTTTTGCTATAATACGTACTGTGGAATATCCAGGAATATAGTTATAATTTTAGCCACGAAATCACTGTTTTTCAAACTCGGCCACTTTAAGATGTATGGGAGAATTCTGGGGGTTGAAGTCCACACCTCTTTAAAGTGGCCACATTTGAAAAACACTGAAGTATTGTATTCTTCAGCTAAGGGAAAATTGACACAACTTGAGGTGAAATGATTTGAGGTGTTCCCCATTCACATCACTTTTATCTCCCTGTCTTTCTTTTCAAAGATTTTGACTGGGTATGGGATGAATTGAACAAATCAGCAAATACTCTTTTGACCTGTGACAATCGTAAGGTAAATTTCCACATGGATTACAGTTGTGGGACCGCTGCTATCCGGGGGAACAAGGAGCTAGCAGAGGGCCAGCACTTCTGGGAAATCAAGATGACCTCACCTGTCTATGGCACTGACATGGTATGTTGGATAATACCTGAAAATAAAAAATAAAATATCATTTTTTAAAAAATCCAATAAGATTCGTCAGTAATTACATTTCAGTGCTTTTTATCACTGGGAGTTGGGCAGCATTTACATCCAGTACATTATGGCTAGTAGTAGTAGCACTATTTGTTGTCTTTAATTTTTTTTTTAAGATCTATTTTGCTCCGAAAAGTTTGTATCCAATTTTTCTTCTTTTTAAAAAAAATGCAGTCAGATTTCACAGAGGATGGTCAAGTATCAAACAAGGCCACTGTCTTGCTGGCATAAGCACCAGATAGCATTGAAATGGTGCCAGTATAGGAGAAGGGCAGGGACTGGATTTTACTGGTAGGAGGTAATTATGCTACATTTGTGTGAACTGATAGTTTCTGTGAGGAAACCGCTTATATATACACGGACTGTGTACACAGTATACAGTAACATTCAGGCTGTTGTCCTTGTGACAGTCTCAGCTAGAGTCCTCACAGTTTTTCCATATAGTGTCTTTGCTTTCTGGATATGACAGTGTTGTGGGAAGAGAATAATTGAATGGAGCCTTTTTAGTATATGGAAGATTTGGCATTTCTAGCTAAAGAAACATGATAAATATGTCTTAGAACACAATAGTACTGGATTAAATGACTAAATAAACCTACTTCCTACAAGGCACGTAGCCATAGAGTGTGATTTTTAAACCTCCAGAAATTGGGCTTGTATAGCACGCGAAATAATACATGACAGTGCCCAACTTATAATAACAGTTTGTCAGTTCCAGGTGCACTCATTAGGTGAATCACCATGAGTTATTAATTATGATATCACGTGACTTTGACTTGTGACTTCCTTCTGGCTTTCCCACTGACATTGCTGCTTGGAAATTGGCTGTGAAAGATAGAAATAGTGATCACAGGACCTTGGGCTCCTGTGTCTATTGTAATTGTGTCCAAGTGCCAAACACCCCAATTACGATCATGTGACTATAAGGATGTGCCATGCTTCTAACTCCTGATTTAGTGCTGTCTTAACTTTGAGCGGTCACTGAATGCGTCGTTATTAAATAAGGACTACTTATATTTGACTCTGGTTAATGATCACTTTTGTGTTTCTTCCTTCCATCCCATGCCCTCTAGATGGTGGGAATTGGAACATCAGATGTGAACCTGGATAAATTCCGTCACACATTCTGTAGCCTGTTGGGAAAAGATGAAGACAGCTGGGGTCTTTCCTATACGGGTAATAGCAGCAAAGGTTTTATTTATTTATATCTAGATTTGTAACTTACATGTGAATTTTTGCAGCGTATGCCTGAATATAAGAACTGTTTTTTCCTGAAGTTTTGTGTGATCTAACTGTCCCTTTGTAATAGTTGATTTGGAAATATTCTTTAGTTAATGTTAGAGCATTTTCTGACATGTACAGAGATCAATGACTAAACATTTTGGGGGATATTATTTTGGTGAAACGTTAATAAAAACTGTTGAAAGGAAATGGATTGTTTTAGAAGATCATAGACTTTGCTAAGACTTTAGGTAAGCAGATAATTAAACTATCTGGCAAGAATATTGTTTTGCCTCTTGCATTACAAGCTATCTTAAACAGAGTTAGATGAACTCTATAAGGTCATTTTTACCTTTGCAGAAATTAGAAACCTAAAAAGGTTATAATTGCAAATGTCCCTTTCTCTGTAGGACTCCTCCAGCACAAGGGGGAACGGAACAATTTTTCGACAAGGTTTGGACAAGGCTCCATCATTGGGGTGCATCTGGACACATGGCATGGAACCTTAACCTTTTTCAAAAACAGGAAATGTATAGGTAAGGTAGAAGAGGCCAGATGTACTTCTAAACCAGTGAAATGTGGGAAATATATAGATAAAATTTATGGGAGGATTTTTAAAAGGCAGTTGATTGGTTTCCATTCCAGAATCATAGACTTGTTTATTTTAATAGGGGAAAGATGGCATCTTGAGGTACAGCTACCTGGAAAGGACCATCTAAATATCTACCTGTTGAAAACTAACCTGGCACAGCATAATGTAGAGTAAACTAGAAGAGAATAATCCTACAATAAATCAATTTAATTGATTGGTTGAGGGAAGGTGTCTCTGCTGGAGATAAAGCAAATAAGATTTTTTACCTGTGTAAAATGCTCAGATACTGCACTTGTACAATTTCCTCGGAAGACTATAAAAACTGCGCCTGGTCACTTTTCATTATTGGGTCCAGAGAAAAGGACAACAGAACCAAGCAGCTGTAATGTTGTTGTAATGTTGTTGTAATGTTAGTTGCAAAGTCGTGTCCAACCTATTGTGACCCCACGGACAACGTTCCTCCAGGCCTTCCTGTCCTCTGCCATCTTCTGGAGTCCCAAGATGGAGTCCCTTTAAGCTCACGCCTCCTGTTTCAGGGACTCCATCCAGCCACCTCATTCTCTGTCGTCCCCTTCTTCTCTTGCCCTCCATCTTTCCCAGCATCGGGCTCTTCTCCAGTGAGTCCTTCCTTCTCCTTAGGTGGCCAAAGTACTTGAGTTTCAGCTTCAGGATCTGGCCTTCTAAAGAGCAGTCTGTAATGTATTTGTGGCCTAAAGTGGAAGATCCCATCATAGAAATGCTAAAGAAGAAAGGAAGTGCAAACTTTACCCCCAGATAGTCTCTGTGTTGTCTCTTTTTCCCCCCATTCCACACCTGCGTGTTAACCTGGGACCTCCTTGCTGATCTTTTGACTCAGGTGTGGCTGCCACCAAGCTCCAGAACAAGAGAGTGTACCCCATGGTGTGTTCAACGGCAGCCAAAAGTAGCATGAAGATCATCCGCTCCTGTGCCACCCCCACCTCTTTGCAGTACCTCTGCTGTTACCGTCTCCGCCAGCTGCTTCCCGACTACGTGGACACGCTAGAGGTTCTCCCCCTCCCTCCAGGACTCAAGCAGATTTTGCACAACAGGTTGGGCTGGGTGTGGAGCATGAACTGTGCCTCCCTCCAGTCCACCTCCTCCTCCTCCTCCTCCCCTTCCTCCTCTACCTCCTCAGGAAGCGATTCAGACAGCTCTTGCGGCTCAGACGCTGAGGCGCGTCATCGGAAGAGATGCAGGTGGAGGACTTAATTTGCCCCTCCCCCAATTTCAAAAGACGGTGTTGTGAAGGATGAGCTGTCCCACCCCCGTGTTACCGAGTGACGTTTACCTTCCAGATTGTACCCTGTTTGAACACTAAAGCTCGTTTCAACCTACCATTAAGAGACAAGCAATTTCCACGACGTTATTCTACCACCTAGCCAGTGGGTCATCAACTCTGGTTCGCCAAGATTTCTGGGACAGGTTGTTCAGCAGCCCAGCCTAAGACGCTACCACGTGCGCTAGGTGAATTGCAGTAGATGGCGCCCGTGTTTTGGAGCAGAGCAGGCTATCCAGAGCCAAATGGTTCTCCTCGATCGTCAGTGCTTCGGCCCTTGATGGCATCCAGAAGAGAAGAACATTGACGGCGTTAAGGGGTATCGTGAGCCCTGCACCTCTTCAACTTGCTTTGCATGTCTATTACTTCTCTTGTATTGAACTATACCCAGATGAATTAAAATATATACAGACTTTGTTCCCGTGATGATAGGCTAGTCCATCAACCTTACTGTCCCTCTCCTCTAAGGTAATCCTAATCAGGTTCCCTAATTCTTAATGATTGGGAGTCAAAACAATGCCAGGCTAGTAGTTGGAATTATGTGAATGAACTTCAGCGGTGGATGTTTCCCCCCACCCTTCCTTTTGGATCTTGAATCCTGCGTTTCCTCTTCCACAGCCAGCCTTAATCTACTTATTTAGAGGTATTCCCATCCCATGTGTATTTAAATACTCCAATTTGTTCTTTGATTTTTGTCATAAAAAGGAACTGCAACGATGTGCACTGGTGGGGCATTTTGCAGTTTCAAAGCCAGCATTGGTTATGGTTTTCCCTAGTGATTACTTAACGGCTATAAGGGTAGCCAGAAAACGCTCTCTTTGATATTTTTAATGTATGGATAAGCACAAGGGCAATTACATTCCCTTCGGTTTCTCCTACGCATGACGAAGTGTGGTTCATTGTGAAAGGAGGTGTATGAAGGGAACAAAGCGGCATCATTTTGTAATAAACCATGGATTAGTATTAATTTCCGAATTTAGCCATTGTGTGATTTGGCAGTATAACAGACTCCCAACTCCATTGTTATCGTCTGATTAAGTGAAAGCAGCACGGAGCTTTAGTTTCAGTGGAATAGATTATTTAACTGAGATTAGGATTGCACTATAATAAGGGATTAGGTGTTCCTTTTTTATATATAATGTTTTCTGCAGCTAAAACAACCATTAGCCCTTTTACACACAAGCTAGGTTCTCTCAGAAATATTGCCACCATGCTACATTATGGTTTAATATATGAACCCCAAAAATATGCCAAGGATATCTTTACAAATTCAAACATGATATGTAATAATAGCATAAAATAAATTATTCAGCAGAAGAATGGAGACTTTTTAAAAAAAACAGTCAAGAGAGTCTCATTGATTGCGTTTGTGCACAAAGACATTTATTGATTTTGCCAAACTCAATTTCTGCAATAAATCCTATAGCTTTGGCAGGAAGCTATAAGGCTAAGGAGCCATGACCTGGTGGTTAGACCAGCATAAGGTGCTTCAACAGCTTACATCTAGGACAAGCTCTGGATTTGTAGATACCATGAAAAGATAGACCCGGCGAGACAGGTCTGGGCCAATCCGTCTCTCTGTTTTATTGTCCTCGGTCCTGATCTGGAGGTTGCTTAGGAGAAGTTGTCTGTCTGCATCTGTATTGCATTCTTGGTAGGCCTAGAAAAAAGTAAGGATACCCAATTGCCATGTGTTTCTGGTAATCTGGTCTCTGCCTGCTTGAGTTATTTCTGTGTTAACCCCCTTTCTCCCTAGCTTTGTTTTAAAACTATTGTCTAGTACTTGATAGCAAAAATGATGGGACAGCAAGCCTGGTTTGCTACGAGAAGAACAGATCTGGGGCATCGCTAACAAGGCTTTGGGTTAAAAGATTAGGCAGAGTCCAGTGGAACCAATCAGTTCAATTACATCTTCTCTTATTAAAGATCTTATCTACAATTTGTTTCCTTAAGGAGGATCCTTAGGTAAACAGAACCCCCATAGCTAACAGGAAGCAAAACCTGGTTATGTGGCAGGGAAACATAGTATTTAGAGGCAGGGGGGGGGAAAACCCTAGCCCAGAAATGCTTCTTCACCCAGGAGAACTCAACAGGCTTGGAATAATCAGAGAAATATGGAGGGAGAATGGAATGAAGTTTACTAGGAGTCTCTTATCCAGCCTCTATAGTAATTCTCAACTGCAACATCTGAGTAAACACCCCACTAGTATTTTTTTCCTCTTCGCTGACGTCTCCGTGCCTTTTACTTGCAGCCTACTTAACCCTACGCTGAGACAACAGAAACCTGGCCCCTATTCTTGAGAATCACCTCCCTTGATTTCCCTTCTCTACCGCCAAGACAAAGCAACTGGTGGAACGAACTGACCTGTAGCAGCAGATTTGGCGAAGGGAAGGCTTGGGCAATGGCTGCTGCCATGGCTGGACTGACTCGGTTGAACTGCTGGATCTGTTTCAGCCAGGTCTCCTGGAGCCCTTTCCCGCCCTTGCTAATATGCACACCACTAGCCCACTTGCCTTTGGCGCAGAAGGAGAAAAGCTGCTTTTCCTGATGTTTCCTGTCGAAGAAACCGTTATGTACACGTTATACACAGGTTACCATTTTGGCTTAAAATGCCTGAACTGACCTCATAGTAACCTGTTCCGAGGGTTGTCTTGAGTCTTGACTGTTTCTGTTCTGGTCAGAACGTCCCATTCCTAAGATTGGGCTGGGACCATTTGGGGCTCAGAATGTTCCCTGCCAAAACACTGTTCAACGCGAAGTAAATACTATCCACGGACCACGCAAGACTAACCGTTGCAAGCGAAGCGGAACAAAACAAGCAAAAGCATACTTTGTGACTTGTTCTGAATACAGTACAATGTAAATCAAGCAGTAGCTGTACCAGTATAACGCTAAATGTTTTTTAAAGAAACAATCTCATTGTATTATCTTTGGTCCTGCAAAGACAAAAGTCACACAAAAACCTTATTTACAGGTTAATTTTTTTTTTAATGAAAGGATTGTCTTTTGGTTCCTACTTCACGGCTCCAAAGCTTTGCCAAGGCAACACGACAACTTACACTCACTTATAGGGACGCTGTGCTACAGCTCTGGTCACTGCAGAAACATGCTGGGCCAATTCCTGCCATGTTTCCAGGAATAAGACGTGTATGTTACCCCGGAGTTGCAACACCACCAGAGCCTGCAGGAGAAAGTTGTAGAGACTCAAACAAGAAATATATATATATGGCTTTCTGCATACCACTCTTCCCATCCATCTCGGCTGAACTGGTAATTCCTATTTTAGTGTTTTTGCTGTATCACCCTTGATGTGGTGTAGGGGTGTAAATTAAATCAGGCAAGGAATGAGACTGATAACCCGGATGCCCCCCGAGGGAATGGACCCCTTTGTTGTGGTTGATAAAGTCATTGTTACGTTTACCTCCTCAATTTGATGCCGTGTCATGGACTGTTCTGGACCAAGTTGCAATGTTGCATTCTCCAGTCCAGGGATCGGTTCTTGCGGAAGCTGACGATTCTGGTTATACCTAGGCAGTTCAGAGAAGAACCACAATTCGAGAATTAATATTTTGGTACAATGGTTAAAGGTACCAAGCTAGAACCCAGAAGACTAGTTCTGTCTTAGGCACAAAGCCAGCTGGCTAATTTTAGCCCAGTCTCTTTTTCCATCCTGGGAAGAAGGCAGCATGAAACCACTTCCAAAATTCTTACTAAGAAAAGAGCAAGAACTTGTTCAGTCAGTCAAGACTGATTCGAAGACACAAAATTATTTTTGTCAAGCTACCGTAGTTTGGAAACTTGCATGCAAGGAAAGTATGTTAATTTAAACCACCGAGGCAGTTGATAGTAAAGAATGAACTTGTCTTCCTGCCTTTCATTGTTAGAAGTGTTGCTGCTGCTTCCTAAGAATCTTAAATGAGCTTGAAAATGCTAAGCAGGATTAGATTGGTTAACACTTGGAAAGGATGCAGCCAGGAAATCCCAGCATTATAAAAAAAGACTGGAAAGCTAAATTAACATCCGGAAGAAGGTAATAGAGAATCGGGAGACGTGGTGCACTTGAGTCTTCCTGTCAGTATTTGAGTTTGTTCTGTATTTAGTACTAGTTTATCCTTTAACCAGAAAGCCGGCTATATGGCTGAAATCGCAGAATCCTAAGCCCAGAGTTAGACTTAACTACTTCCCTGCCTCAAATAGCCTTAAGTGAAAAAGCACAAGCAAGACTGTGTTTACACAATACCTTTTGAATTAATTTTCCCCAGTTAAGTGGGGGATAACACGTTTATACTGTTTCCAATATTGGTTGGAAATCTGCATGATAAAAAACCCAAGATTGTCATGGTCATGAAACAAATGTAAGGGTCAACGATGAAGACCTGCAATTCTGTTATCTCAAGAACACCTGTGAGACTTTTAGCTTCTTGGGAACCACAAGCTCACCCATGACTCCACAACGCTTTGCTCTTTGGGACCCACAACTCAAGACAGCCCTTCCAATCCCATGTACCATTGGTAGGTGTCTAGTCCGATGACAACCACGCTGTAAGATACTGTAGAAGGATCTTCCAAATTGTGAAAGGGACACAGATGAGTAAGATCTGGTGCACTCTGCTGGCTATCAGGATTTGCATTCTAAAATTAGAATAAGGTTTTAGAATAAAAAATTCATCCACTTTTACATATGAATTTAAAAACTATTTTGTATTCCACCGGTGAAGGAATTCCAACCTCAAATGGGTTTGCATTAGTTTTCTTAGGTGGAAAAAACAACATTTAACTCCCAGGTAAACGCACTGGAGTCATTTTACCAATGGTTATCAATGGCATGAACCTCCCCTGGTGTGCCTTTTGAGGCTGGATTATTGTGATGGATTCTTTTCAAAATTGGTTCCTCTCAGCATAAATACTGTCATAGTTGTTTGTAATTTGAACCATCTTCCTTTGTGTTAATACCCACCACTTGGCTATCTTTCATCAGTCAGTTGAATATACTTGTGTTCTATTTCCAGATGCCAGATTTTAACGTTCTTACTTTTAAAACAATTGCTGGGGTTCTAATCTTTCCTGAATTAAAATCAGACTAGTTTGCCAGTACCTAATATATATTTCACTTACAAATTTGAACAGTAAGCTGAGGCAGAGCAGGGGAACCCTTTTACCCTCCTGGCTGAGTCTATGCAGTGTGCAATTTTTTTTTAATGTGAGAAATAAAATCTACCATACTTTTTTCCATCATATGTCTTGGCTCACCTTTTTTCCCTGCTCACCTTTTTTTTTTGCTTAGTGATTCCAGTACTGTCCTCTTGGATTCTGCCTGCTGCCAATCTAGCTTTCTATTGCACTTCCTCTCAATTATTAAGCTTCATCTCCCTAGGTGTTTGGAAATAAGATAAAACTCTGAAACACACCATCATCTTCTCTCCTCATCCTTCTTGTCACATAAGGCATAACAAGCAGAGAATCGGGGCAAAGGGGGCCAGTAAAAATGGAGCAAAAGAGTAAGTTAAGCAACTGGGAAGGAAAGCCAAGACCTGCCATTTAGATTCATATTCACAAATTAAGGGTATTGTACAGCACCTGCACTGATGATGACAGTTGTCTGAGGAAATATGAAGGCTGCATCACTAACAGGACCTCCTTTTCCACTGAAGTCTCTTCTTGACAACCATCCTGCAGAAATAAAGTTAATCTTTTGCCAGAAGAGAAAAAAAGAATAGTTTTGCTAGCTCAAACTAAGAACTTACTATACCCAGCATCCGCTCCCAACGGTGGCTCACTGAAATAGAAGAGATCTGAAAGTGCTCTTAGTCATCTTCCTTCACCTCATGCTTGTATTCTCTTATCTACTCGCATGGATTTCAAATTGTTTTAAAATTCACGGTTATAGACTAGCTCAAGAGTCTAAAGATGTCGCCCATTTATAGCAATAATGGAATCAATGATAAAAAAGGGTTCTGATGAAATTTGACTGCCCTCGCCTCCTGCAAATCATAACCTGTAGTAGGTAAACCTAGATTTTAAATATATGGGCTTTAAATACTAGGAAGTTTGGCAAGTCAGACTGATTTATTAATTGAACAGCCACAGAACTATCAAAATCAGTGAATTTCATAGCTGACACATCCATTAGGGAACAAATATGGCGTAAGAGAGCCAAGCCCAACAGAGACTGAGTCTGGGACTCTCGTTGTAGCTACTACTATCTTCCCTTGACTGCTTTGTGTCGGTTTCTTCTATTAATCTCTGAGCAAGAATTTAGCAGCTATGGCAAAACAGGTTAATGAATCAGCAGTAATCCATATAGGCCACAGAGAAGCACTTTGCACATGATTGTCCTCCACTTCCAATAGAGAAATCCATTCTACATGAAATATGTTGCTGGATTTTCCTTCAAAGAGCTTCAATAATAATGTGTTTATTGGAGCTGGGCCAACTCTTTGATGTGATGCAGAGGCAACCCTAAATTAATGCAAACTTGAAGGACTGAAAAGAAGATGAGCAGAGTAAGGAATCAGTTGTAACGCACAAAGAGACATACACAGTGTTGTTTCTTTGGCTATTAATGGAGTTTTGATTCAGATGCTTACTGAATTAGGCATCCTGCTGAATATTTTTCTCTTCCAGGTTATGCTATGTGGAATTCTCTGACTTTCAATATAATATTTACAGTCCAAAGAGTCCAAAACTTCCAGCAAGATATCAGAACCAAGGTGCTCTAGAAGACCTGCAGAGGAAGGATAACAAATGATCTTTTGATGGCATGTAAAATCTACAGCGTAGTACTATGTCAAAACCTTTCCCTCTAATTCCCTCTCGGTAAAATACAGGCACAAAATGGATAGGTTGGTGTAGTCTTTAAGGCAGAGGTCCCCAAACTTTTGGGCACCAGGGACCGGTTCCGTGGAAAGGTTTTTCTGTGGACTGGAAGGTGCATGGTTTTGTGTGCTGCCTGCATCCCACGGATGAGGCTTTGTTTGTGTGGACCGGTTGCTGACATGCCGCAGCCCAGTACTGGTTCACAGACCGGGGGTTGGGGACCCCTGCTTTAAGGCATTGAAGACTTGAGTTCTGGTCCCATCTTAGGCACAAAGCCAGATGAATGATTTGGGCCTGGTCATTTTCTTCACCCTAGTAAGGAGGCAATGGCTAATTGTTCCCAAACTCTTGTCAAGAAAAGTGCCATTTTGGTGTAGTGGTTAAAGGCACTGGGCTAGAAATGAAAGCGTTTTAAGTTTAGTTCTGCCTTAGGTATGAAACTATAGCTGGGTTTTCTTCTGAAATCTTGCCAAGAAAACTGCAGGGACTGATGTAAAGGCACTAATAATACCAAACCAAAAGTGGAAAGGAATAATCATGCAATGTAAACATACTACCTGAATCCACGCAGACAATCATTTGCTTCATGCACTGATCAGGCCGAAGGAATTTCAAGGCAGATGCTGCTTCCTTTTGTCTCTGTTTCTCCGCTGCAATCTGCTGTTTTATCCTCATTTTCTCTTCTTTTTTGTGCAAACTCTTCTGTTTTTCTTCTGTTTTTCTCTGGGCCATCTTGCTTTTTTCCAGCGACTGCTTTTTCTTCTTTCTCTCTGGCTTTGAATTACAGGATACTATTTGTGTCAACGGTGTAAGCAAAGGTACTGCTTTTGCCTCAATCAGTGCCACTGTGCAGAGCTCTAAGTTTTTTTTGTCTGAGCAGCCCTCATCATCAACATCTGAATAATTAGCAAAAGCAGTTGAGGATTCTGGTTCAACATCACTGCCTTCCTCAGAATCAGAGATTTCCCATGTGATCGCTCTTTTAACAAGCTGGCAGTTTCCATCAAGAGCAACACTCTTTTTTCCCTCCATGGTTTAAGTTTACCCTCTTGCTAGTCTATATTTTCAACTGAATATGTTAAGGAAATCAGCAGCAGTCAGAGAATCGCAGCTATGTAAAACTATCAAAAGCTGGGCATTTAAGGAAACTTGCAGGAAAGCTCCCATGTGTATTCAAATAAGAATCTACGTTCTCCTCAATATAAACAGAGACTATGGTCATTGCCAAGCCACTCTTCAAGTACCCTAATTAAATATTGGCTACCAGTCAACACACTCAATTTGATCAGAAAAACAGGCTCACCTGGTTTCCTTTCATTAACAGATTTTTTTTTCAAACCAAGTCCTACTCAAAGAGCTCTCTCTCACACACAATTTGGATCCTGTGGATATGAATACTGTACATAGAAGCCAGCTTATTTATAGAATCTCTGCCCCTGAAGTCTCTACGCTTGGAAATTTTTGTTTATGCCCTCCAGTTGAGCAAAGTTTTCCCCCACCACTAGGCATTTCTACCAATGCAGCAACAGTTGATCAAGTGTTTTATCTGGGTCGCTTGACCAGGACCAAGGTAGAAAACATTGTAGGTCATCGCTCGGGGGTGGGTGGGTGGGGCGGGGTGGGGTGATAAAAGGCAGCAAGGAAGCCACACGTCCAGAGTCCCCCTCGGGCGTACCCGCTACAGCATTTCCAACCCTGGAAGTGAAATAAGAAGATGCATTTCATTAGCAAAGGCAGTTTCTAGGCACACGTATCTGTCCATCTATCCCGGTCTCCACGATTGAGAAAAGGCTCTTCAAGCAACCTTTTGCTACTAGGAGCGCGACAAAAGGACCATTTCGCCGAAGAGGAAAAACAGCCGCCAAACACGAGAAGGAGAAAAGCTAAGAGACGAAGCAAAGCAGCTCGGAGGAGTCATCGGGATCGTCTTTTGAAACAAAATAAAATGAAAATCACTTTAGGAACGCAGCGGAAGTGTTGCCTGCCGGATCGTTTATAGCGACGAACCTCCTTTCCTGAGCGTCTAATCACCTAAGGCCGGAAGCAACAGAGCGACTATTCGTGGGCGGCCGGATGATTTATAGGGACGGACCAGCCTCGGCTGAATTTGAGACTGTTCAAAAAAAAATAAAAAAAATAAAAAAAAATGCCGGGGCGGAAGTGTTCTTCGCCGGGCGTCATATGAGGTTGCACCATCCCTGCTGGAGCTTCTGCCAAGGTTTGGGATTCAAGCAAAACCCGAAGAGGGGCGGAAGTGTGGCTCGGGGGAGGATTTAGGGAGGGGGACCGCCCTTGGTCGGAGTGGTGCCTTTGAGTCGCCGGGGAATCAGGAGCGAGAGGAGGAAGCCCAGGGCTGCTAAAAGGAGCCGGGTATTTGTTGAGGTGCAGGACTTCTTTGGTCTACCCAACAATAACCCTGCGAGGTAGGCTTAGGGAGAGAGAGAGAGAGAGAGGGAGGGGGGGGGGAGGGAGGGAGAGAGACAGAGGGAGAGAGGGAGGAAAGGAGAGAAGGAGGGATGGAGAGAGGGAGGAAAGGAGAGGGAGGGTTGGAGAGGGAGGGAGAGAGAGAGAGAGGGAGGGAGAGAGGGAGGGAGAGAGAGACGGAGGGATGCAGAGGGAGGAAAGGAGAGAGGGAGGAAAGGAGAGAGGGAGGGATGGAGAGAGGGAGGGAGAGGGGGAGAGAAAGGGACGGAGAGAGAGACTCAAGCTTTCTCTGGACAACCATTTGCCCATTGATAGGCTCTCCTGCTTGAGCAGGGGGTTGGACTAGAAGATCTCCATGGCCCCTTCCAGCTCTGTTATTATTCTGTGTTCTAATTTAAACTTATGGAAGGAAACGAAGAGCATGCTTTGGGGACATTGGGTTTGTTAATCGAACAATGCCGGGATTTGTCTAAAACTGGTAAATGCTAACAGAACTGCAGACACTTGCCCAGACTGATTTTAAATCGAAATTCGTTCTTAGCATTCGAATGGCTAACAATCCTGTGTTATCATTCCATAGGCAGCAATGGGTCGTTACAAGGGATATCGCCCGATTGCAGCCAAGGCCAAGAAAATCCGTGAATACTGGGCTTTAAAAAATCGACCTCGTGACTCCCAGCGTTATGAGGTGGACTACGAGAAGATGAACCGGGCCTTCACAGGCAAGCGCCTCCCTGTGCTGGCCTGGGAGGACGTGAGGAATGAGAACCGGCTTTTTATGCTGCTCTCCCGCTTGCACCTCTTCGGTATCGGCAGGATGGTCACACGCAAATCCTGGATATGGGAATACGATGAGCCTTGTTATTGGGTCATTACTAAAGTAAAACTGGATTATACAGCTGAGGTGAGTGTTTCCACTGGCTGGAGAAAGGGGAAAATTCAGGCATCCTAGAACAGGGAGTCCTCGACTTACAGCAATTAAGTTTGGTGACTGTTCAAAGTTACAACAGCACTGAAAAAAGTGATTTATGACTGTTTTTCACACTTGCGACCCTCACAACATTCCCCCCCCATGGTCATGTGATCAAAATTCAGATGCTTGGCAAGTGGTTCATATTTATGACGGTTGCAGTGTCCCGGGATCATGTGATCAATCTTTTGGGACCTTCTGACAAGCAAAGTCAAGGGTGAAGCCAGATTCGCTTAACAGTTGTGTTACTAACTTAACGAAGATGGCAAAAAAAGGTCTTAAAATGGGTCAAAACTCACTTAACAAATGTCTCACTTAGCAACATAAATTTTGGGCTCAGTTATGGATGTATATCGAGAACTACCTGTAAACAGCTTGTTTATTAATTCATTCATTTTATTTTTATTTGTAAAATTCATTAGCTGCCCGTCTTATAACAAGGTAACTCTGGTCGGCTTACAATATTAAAAGATAAAACTGTACACAACCTGATGATATAAATAAAATCAACCTCGCTAACAAGATGGGGAGTAAGGGAGTAGGATGAGAAGAGGAGGGGGTGGGATCTGTTGTAAATCTGTCGACCACATCCAATGTGAAAATCCTTAGTTGGAACCCCAGGCCAACAGGCAGAGCCAGTTCTTTTAAGCTCTTACAAAAGGCAAGGAGGTTTGGAGCTTCAAGATGTTTCAAAGGACAGGCGCAATCCTCATTTAACAACCTTAATTGGGTTGGAATTTCTTCCAATCGACTTTTAGTTTTGGTTCAAATTCAGACACTCCCTCTTCCCTTCATCTTGAATGGACTATAATCATTTGATGTTCTTTCTTACAGAAAATGGAACATGGGAAGGCCTGGGGATATTTGACATTTAGAGGTAAGGCAAGATTTGCTTTTATGGGTGAAGATTTCATGATGAAGCCTTTAGCAAGGACGAGGTTTCAGGAGAGCGAGAGCAGTGGGGGCAAATCTTTTGGGCTCGGGGGGTCAAAAATTAAGAAATGCCTAACTTGATTCTCCTGATGTGTTGAACCCCCCCAACTCTGAACAAAAAAGAGTTCTTTATGCTTTTATATATAAAAATGTACAGTCCAATCATGTATGGCATTGCGTATTATATAAAGAAACATAATTACAGAAACATAATACAAGTAAAACCAACCGCATGCAGTCTATGCTTTCAGGTCTGTCTTTTCACCGCGTGTTCCATCCTGGCAAAACTTGCCTGCATTTATCAGGACCTCTCTCTTCCTCTTCCCAATTGCTTCTTAGGAAAGCCCGAAAACGAAGAGAAAGAAATAGACAAAGTGATGTACCACGACTGGCGCATGGTACCCAAACATGAGGAAGAAGCCTTTAAGAAATTTACCCCTCCCGTGGAAGAAGAAAAAATCCGCTATGTCCTCTATCCACCACTGCTGCGGGCCATGATCCTTGCGCAGAGGCAGAAAGAAGGTAAATCAACTGAAGAACCCTTGCTTGACTTAGAAGCAGCTGTTCACCTCCTCAACACGTCTCCCGGGAACCAGGCTGAAGGGACCCCAGTCTGAAGACTTTAGGACTTCGAAATGGCTCTTGGTTTGTTACATTCTCAGGTGTGATCACAGGGCCCGACTTTCTTATTCTGCCTTGCACTGAGGTGTTTCTGGGAAATAACGATCCTGTCACTGAGGCTGGGGGGGGGGGGAAACCCCACCAGCAATAAGTAAAATTATAAGATAATTTTGCTACTGAAATCTTCCATTGACATTTCCCCAATTATCCTGTCTTGTTTTTTAGATTTGTTTTTATTTCCCATTCCCGTGTTTCTTGTGGCTTACCTGATCAGGTCCGAGGAGAGCACAGGGCATCCATCCATTTGTTTTAATAATGAGGCAATATAAATTAAAGAGATTCCTAATTAAAATAACGGATTGGAACGGAGATCAATCTCTGTCTTAGCATGGCATCATCTTCCTCTCCTGAATCCAGTCACAACCTTAAAATGTGCTATTGTGTTACTGAATGCCAATTTTTTTTAAAAAAAAAACAAACAGCCTCAATCTCTTCTTTATGATGTGGCATTGTTTTTTTCCTGTATTTTCAAATGTATTGGTGAAATGAAACGGGGTTGTTATGGGGAAAATAAGAGGACGAAGGAGTATTAGGTATGTTGGCTGCCTTGAGCTATTTGTAAAAATAATAAAAGGATACAAATGAATAAAAAAATGTTAGAATCACGGGCACAATGAATTTGTGGCAGAGCTGTCCTCTGACAGCTATGAACTGGATCGGTGGAGAAACGGTGTCACTCCTGAATGGAATGATTTCCTGGGCCAACATTGCACTGCAGCATCACTAAGTTTTTTACATGTGTGTTTCAGGTATGTATTAGTGTTTCTAAATGCCTGCGCTCTTTACCCCAGAGCACATAACAATAAGATCACCCCGCCTTAGAAAGTAATCAAATAGAAAGCCGTTGGACTCTTGCTAGCTCTTACAGTGGCACCCACTGGAAATGTTGATGAAACTTCTTTTCCAAAATGAATAATTGACCATCTTTGGTTTTCTTTTTAATGTGCAATTTAATTTCATTTTAAGGGCAAAATAATCATCTCAGCAAAGAGGGGAGGGGTTGACGTTGATTGACCCCTCATCTGTGTAATAACAGGGGTTCCCCTGAAAAGCCAATAATGTCTTGTGCTTTTGGTGGTTGTTGTTTTTGACGATAACCTTGATGTTATCTATTCAGCTGTATCCAATTCTTTTTTTCTGATATTATACAATTAACTTTCCATTACTGAATTGCAGAAGAGTTGATTCCTCTGGGAGAAAACAGATCCTGAACCAACCAAAAGCTTTGAAGAGCTTTTTCATCTTAGAAACCAGGACAGATTGTTCTTTTTTTTCTTTTTCTTTTTTTTTTGTGGCTGATAAACAATTTTGAAGTCCAAAATCCTCGACTTAACGATCGTAACGAAGCCCAAAATTTCTACTGCTGAGCAAGGCAGTTAAGTGAGTTTTGCTTCATTTTACAACCGTTTTGCCGGCATTGTTAAATGAATCCCTGCCATTGGCACGTTAATAACACGGTTGTTAAATAACACGGCTTCTCCATTGACTTAGAAGGTAATCACATGACCCCAGGACATGTCATAAATAGCCAGTTGCCATGGGGTCCAAATTTTGTTCATGTGACCATTAAGGATGCTGCAGTTGGTCATCAGTGTGAAAAGCCCTCATAAGTCACTTTTTTTCAGTGCTGTTGTAATTTTGAGCAGCCAGTAAATGAACTGTCGTAAGTCAGAGATTATCTGTACATTGGGTTTTTTTTTAAATTTTTTTTTAAGCTGCCCAGAGCTTGAGCAGGCGGCCATTCCAATTTCCTTAAATAAATATAGAAATAAACTTCCTTCCTGACCCTCCCGGGAATATAGACCAGTGGCCTGGAGATAATTGGATTTTAGTGGCCACTAGCTCCTGCCATTATGTCCAAGGATGATGGGTGCTGGAATCTAAGCCCCGGAGAGCCTCTGGTTCCTTAGTCCCCCCCCCCTCAATATCCTCTGAAGCTTTTCATCTGGATTAAGTATGAGTGGTTTAAGATTTAGCCTTGAAAGCAGAAGAAGGAGTGTGAAAAATGACATCGTATTTTGAATCTGCGTATCAGTGTTAAATATAATGCTCCTTTGCCGCTTAGTACAATGCACACATTCTATCAAGCCTCTTTAACATTCTGTCAGCCGCCTCCCCTGTTGAGGGGGTTTAATTTTCTCCAATGAGAAAGTCATTTGGTACGAAAACTCGGCAGCCTGACAATTAAAAAAAAACATTTTTGTATTAATTTGAAAGCTGTGACTGGAATTTTAGACGGTGTGATTGACTTTGCTAATCACCCTGCTTGTTTATATCCCATTAGAGCCGAGGCACGCACACCACAATCATTTTACACAATGAAAGACAACAACGGGAATTACTGTTTGCCGTTATTCACCCGTTGCAAAACTGGCTTGGTTTTAAATTTTAAAAAGGTGGTGTGACACGTACACCGAGAAAATTGGGTTAACCGAGTACAACGCAATCCGAAAGCTTGGAAGACTCCATCTCTGGTCCCGGTGACCAACCCAGACTGGATCCTGAGCACAACACTGTTTAAAATGGGGAAATCTTTGGGCAAGCAAGTTTTTTGGATCCAACTGAGCTTTGGAAAAATTATAATCAAGTCCTCAATTTGCAACCATTTCTTTTTTTAATGGCCATTCAAATAATTATAATAATTATAATTATAATTATATAATTATAATTAAAATAATTATAATAGTAATAACAATATTGGAAGGGACCTTGGAGGTCATCTAGTCCAACCCCCTGCTCAGGCAGGAAATCCTATACCATTTCAGGCAAATGGCTGTCCAGTCTCTTCTTAAAAAACTTCCAGTGTTGGAGCATTCACCGCTTCTGGAGGCAGGTTGTTCCACTGGTTAATTGTTCTAACTGTCAGGAAATTTCTCCTTAGTTCTAGGTTGCTTCTCTCTTTGGTCAGTTTCCATCCATTGCTTCTTGTCCTGCCTTCAGGCGCTTTGGAGAATAGCTTGACTCCCTCTTCTTTGGGGCAGCCCCTGAGATATTGGAACGCTGCTATCCTGTCCCCCCTCATCCTTCATTAAATTAGACAGACCCAATTCCAGCAGCCGTTCCTTATATGTTTTAGTCTCCAGTCCCCTGGTCACCTTTGTTGCTCTTCTCTGCACTCTTTCTAGAGTCTCAACATCTTTTTTACATCGCGGTGACCAAAACTGGATGCAGTATTCCAAGTGTGGCCTCACCAAGGCCTTGTAAAGTGTAAAGTTACAACGGCATTGAAAAAAATGACTTCCAACTGTTCCTCATACTTACGACCATCACAGCATCCCCACAGTCGCCTGGTCAAAATTGGCCTGTACTGTTGCAGCGTCCCAGGATCATGTGATCCCCATTTGCGACCATCCCAGCTGGCTTCTGGTGATCAGCAAAGTCAACGGGACAAGCCAGATTTGCTGAACAACTCCAAGATTCATTTAACAACTGCAGTGATTCACTTAACTCTACAGTAGCAAAGTAGGTCATAAAACGGAACATGACTCAACGTAACTTGCCGTGTTTAGCAAGGAAAATCGTGGTCTCAGTTGTCGTAAGTGAAGGATTCCCTGTACAGGCGTAAGGAAGAATATTCTGTTTCCCTATGGACTCTGTGTGTGTGTGTGTGTGTGTGTGTGTGTTAAAGCCTCTTTCTTTGCTGGTATCATAATTGAACACATTTGTAACTGGCCATTCTTTGATTTTTGGCAACCTTTCCCCCCCCTTTCTTTCCCCCCTTCTCCTTCCTTCAGCTGCTTATCAAAAGCGAACAAAATGCTTTAATTCCTTTGTGAAGCCTGTCTGGAGGGTTAATGAATTAACGTCGTGTCAAGTGCTCTGAAAATTACAACTCCTTGCAGGCTCTTTAGGGCTGGCAGAGTGCTGCGTTGAATATGCAAGAAACTCTGCAGTTGGTCTGCTTTTGATGCCAAGCTTTTCAATCCCGCTGCACCTTCCCCTTCTTTTAATTCCCCTGGTACACAGAGGACGACAAACGCTACCAAGAAAAAAAAAATCCCCAAAGAAGAGATTTTGTTGTAGATGGAAATAATAGTAAACCTTATCCTTATCAGAATATCTTGAAATATATTAAGCTGGCAAGGCTGTCTTCCCCCACCGATTGGAGGGCATCGATACGCTGTAGAAATGGGGTGAAATTTTACACAGCGGCGTTAATAGCACAACTTCTCTATGGGCAATGAGCCAAACATTTTTTTATTGATTTAACAAAGGAAATTTGAACGAGAGAGACTTGAATTTATGCCCGCACGTATCATAGCAACTGTTAGATGGCAGCAAAGAGATTCTGAAGACCGGAACCCTCCACTGCCATCTAGTGGTTTCCTGTTTTCTTGCAGCCTATATATGACAGCTGCAACGTAGTACACAGCCCTTGATATTTGGTGATGAATGCTGAATATCGATACAATATTATGCAATTCCTATTCTATGTCGTCATGCAGGTTTTAAAGAAGAGACTGGACCGTCACTTGTCTGAGATGGTATAGGGTCCTGCTTGAGCAGGGGGTTGGACTAGAAGATCTCCAAGGTCCCTTCCAGCTCTGATTGATTGAATTGAATTAATAATTGATACGATTAACCCAATGAGAGCTAATGAATAGATTATTTAACAAACCATGATTGGCTGGCTTAACCTAGCCAGCTACGCCAGGCAGCACATTTGGGCTATGTTCATAAGATATCCCAAACCATAATTTGCTACTTAATAGCTTTTTAGCAAGTCACCAATTGATTGCATTTGAGCCAGGAACCAGTTCACAAACCACAGTGTCTCATTCAGACAACATACCAAGATGAAACCATAGAGAAATAAATTCAGATTAGAGACGGGGAGGAATTTCCAGGTGATAACACCTGTCAACCAGCGGAAGAGGTTCCCCTTCATTAGTTGTCAACAGAACAGGCCATCATTTCTCTAAAATACTTTACAGATCCTGCACTGAGCAAGAGATTGGACTACTAGATGACCTCTGAGACACCTTTCCAGTTTATGATTCTATGAAAACCAAAGAAATCACATTTTCAATGGGCGTAGGTTATCCTAGGACCCACCGGTACGGCCTACAACCAAAAAACTAGGAAAAAGACCAACAAGTCCACTAGAAACAAGAACAATCTTGTAACATTACACACAGGTAGTCCTCGATTTACAACCACAATTGACCCCAAAATTTGCGTTGCTAAGTAAAACATTCTAAGTGAGATTTGCTCCATTTTACGACCTTTCTTACCACAGTTATTAAGTGAATCACTGCAGTTGTTAAGTTAGTAACACGGTTGTTGGATCTGGCTTCCTCACTGACTTGGCTTGGTAGAAAGTCGCAAAAGAGAATCGCAAGATCTCAGGACACTGCAACCGTCATAAATGTGAGTCGGTTGCCAAAATGGCTGAATTTTGATCACGTGACCATGGGGAGGCCGCAACGGTCGTAAGTGTGAAAAATGGTCATAAGTCACTTTTTTCAGTGCCATTGCAACTTTGAATGGTCAAGGACTACCAGTACATGCTGGGGGAAAAAAAAGATACTCTTGTTTGAATAAACTCACTTCCTCGGCCATCTGTGCTCATATAGAAAAACAAATTTTAAAACTCATAAAACACATGATAAAAAAGAAGCAGAATGAGCTTATAATGACAGGGATGTATTAGCTTTAAAAATGCACCTTACTCTGTTTGATAACCACATAAAAAGTCTACTGAAAACCAAAACTTGGAGAATTAATTCTGGGCAAAAGGAAAAAAAAATAATCTTCACACAGGTGTTTGCAATTTGCATTACTGACAAGCACCTGCAGTGGCAATCCAGAAGCTTCTGTAGGCAATTCCCCTTGTGAGGAATTGTGTAATGGTCAGATCCAACACTGAGAAATCCTTTGGAGAAAACCTTGAAGCAACTTCCACCCTCTCCAGGGAAGGCAAACAACTCTCCCGGTGAGTAATTTTATGGATTACTTTTGTAGTATTTAACTGGGAGTGATTCAAACAAACAAACAAACAAACAAACAAACATAATTGGGATGAGGGGAAAAACATTTACTGTAGGGTTCTTGATCTATCTAGCCCACCATTTTGTTTTTTTTTAGGGCATAGAGATGCATTGGAAAGTTTTGCTTGTCACAGTTCAAACATTTTTCTCTAAAGCGTGCATTCCCCCCCCCCAATGTAGTAAAGTGTATTCTTTGTTCTATTGCCAGTAGTAAATACACAAAGGGGCTGTTTCATTACTGTGCAATGAAATTTCTCTGGACTTGTAAGGTGTTTGTACTTCAATGTCTCTGGAGAATGTGCCTGACACTTAGATACATACATTGCAATCCTTCAGTTGTGTGGTTTGGAGACCAATCAATGTTGGGTTGTCTAAAAGTCAGGGCTGTCCAACCTTGGTGACTTTAAGACTTGTGGAGTCAAAGTCCACAGGTCTGAAAGTCACCAAGGTTGGACACCTGTGATCTAAACTAAGAGGCTGGCTGGGGAATTCTGGGAGTTGAAGTCCACAGGTCTGAAAGTCACCAAGGTTGGACAGCCCTGATCGAAGTTGATCCTTACGAGGGAATTAATACAAACTGCAATGAAATATTACAGTATTTTCTCATTGGGAAGGTGTGCTCTGATTCAGTTTGCTAGTCAGCCTGCCCCACAAGTGGGTATTTCTGTCAAGCTCTAAACCAGGGGTCTTCAAACTTGGCCCTTTGATGACTTGTGGACTTCAACTCCCAGAATTCCTCAGCCAGGCACGTGTGCCTGGCTGAGGAATTCTGGGAGTTGAAGTCCACAAGTCAACAAAGGGCCAAGTTTGAAGTCCCCTGCCCTAAACCAAGAACAACATGAGGCAGTTCTTCCAAGCTGGCTATTGTTTTCACACCTGCGGTCAAAATCTTTCCAGACTGAGCACTCTACTCTCTGCATCTACAATATACAGGTCGTCCTCGACTTGCGACAGTTCGCTTAGGGACCGTTCAAAGTTACAACAGCACTGAAAAAAAGTGACGTATGACCATTTTTTCACACTTACGACCGTTGCAGCATCCCCAGGGTCACCAGATCAAACCTCAGATGCTTGACTCATAGTTACGATGGTTGCAGTGTCCCAGGGTCATGTGACCCTCTTTTGTGGCATAGTCAATGGTTCATTTAACAACTGGGTTACTTATTTAACAACTGCAAGGATTCACGTAACAGCTGCAGCCAGAAAGATTGTAAAATGGGGCAAAACTCATTTAAGAACAGTCTCACTTAGCAATGGAAATGTCGGGCTCTGTTGTAGTCGTAAGTGTAGGATTAGCGGTAGTCTGTGAACTATTAGGGCAGGGGTTCTCAACCTTGGCAACTTCCAGACTTGTGGACTTCAACTCCCAGAATTCCTCAGCCAGCAAGGAATTCTGGGAGTTGAAGTCCACAACTCTTGAAGTTGCCAAGGTTGAGAACCCCTGTATTAGGGAGATGCTTTCTTTGCCCTCTTTCTCTCACACATAACATCCAGGCAGAGTTGCCCCTTATTCCTGTGGGTTGCCCCCTCCCCTTTAAATTCCACCACATTTTAATTTCTTCTCTCCAATTTTCTATGAAAAACAAAATGGCTCCCGGGTGTGAAACTGGCGGTGCCCCATCCATATATTCTCTCTGCAAACTTGAAAATATGCAATTCTCTCCTCCTCCATCCTCTCCTTTCCCATTAAGCCTGCACGAGCTCCGATGACCTCAAAGTGGCAATTCTTGAGAAAACAAATTACACAGTCCAATTAGATCACCAAAAACGAGGGAGCTGCAATTCCTTCGCAGGTTCAACGCTGTTTCTCATGGATTAAACATAGATAAAGGCTATTTGTCACCCCTATTAACTAATTGCTAGTTTGTGTGCTGCCAAAGTGAGCACAATTAATTGTTAATTAACTGTTCAGTGCAAATACTCTGGGTCACACCTAACCTCTATTAATATCTGGCCATTAAAGCAATTTCGGCCTTCGGCTTTCTCTTTGCTGGTTCCATTTTTTTAAAAAAAAAAAATCTCCGTCAAGGCAGGATGATGCATTAAGAAATTCCTTTGCTCTTGAGATGCTGTGGGATGGTGGTTTGTTTCTTTTTTAACTATTGATCGATTGATATAAAGGTAGCCATCAACTTATGACAACAACTTGCGGGACCGTCTGCTGCCCCATGAATCCCAGCGGCCGGTTAGGGCCCACAGAGTCGGCCTTCTCCAGGTCCCGTCAGCCAGACAGTGTCACCTGGCGGGGCCTAGGGGAAGAGCCTTCTCTGTTGTGGCCCCGGCCCTCTGGAATCAACTACCCCCGGAGATCCGTGTTGCCCCCACCCTCTCCGCCTTTCGTAAACTGCTCAAGACACATCTTTGCCGGCAGGCCTGGGGCAGTTGACACCTTGCCCCAGCCAGTGTATGTTTGTTGTGAGTTTGTTTCGGATGATTGGTTTTAATTTAGGGGTTTTATAATGTATTTGATTTCTATATGCTACTGATTATGTTGTAAGCCGCCCTGAGTTTTCGGAATAGGGCGGCCTAGAAATCGAAACAAACAAACAAACAAATAAATAAATAAACTGTTGCTAAGCGAGACGTTAAATGAGTTTTGCCCCATTTATTACCACAGTTGCTAAGCGAAAGGGGATCACATGACCCCTGGGACACAGCAACCATCATAAGTACGAGTCAGTTGCCAAGTGTCTGACTTTTGATCACGTGACCCTGGGGATGCTGCAACGGTCGTAAGCGTGAAAAACGGTCATAAGTCACTTTTTTCAGTGCCGTTGTAACTTTGAACAATCACCAAGCCAACGAACGGTTGTAAGTCAAGGACTATCTACACCTAGAAATTACAGTCACTATGATTGCTTTGTGAAGTAAGTTGGCCTCTGTTTCTTGTGGTTAGAGCAATTTTGCGCCTTTGTCTTTGACCTGTCAGCTCATCAATCTATTTCTACATGGGGCTACCTTTGAAGAATGTCCGGAGACTGCAGGTAGTCCAGAATGCGGCCGCGCGAGCCGTCTTGGGTCTCCCAAGGCATGCTCATATCACTCCAGCTCTCCGTGAGCTGCACTGGCTACCAATTGGTCTCCGAACACAATTCAAAGTGTTGGTTATGACCTATAAAGCCCTTTATGGCAATGGGCCAAGATACTTGCGGGACCGTCTCCTGCCTCATGAATCCCAGCGACCGGTTAGGGCGCACAGGGTTGGCCTCCTACGAGTCCCGTCCGTTAAACAGTGCAGTCTGGTGGGACCTAGGGCTAGGGCCTTCTCTGTTGCTGCCCCAGCCCTCTGGAACCAGCTTCCGTTGGAGATTTGTACTGCTTCCTCCCTCCTAGCCTTCCGGAAAGGATTGAAGACACATCTATGCCGACAGGCTTGGGGCATGTGAGCTGCGCTCTGCCCCTCGGCCCTAAGAGTGTCCCGCCATCAGTGCATGTGAATTGATTGAGTTTGTGTGTGGTATGAATGTGTTAATTTTTAAAATTATTGTAATATTTTTTGTTGTGAGCCGCCCCGGGTCTCCAGAGAGGGGCGGCATATAAATGCGATTTAAAATAAAAAAAAAATAAAAAAAATTTCCAACCCAACGTGACTATCCCATCCATGTCTATTGTCACTTACTACCTGAATGGGCTATCAGAGTTAATTGAAGTGGTGGAACATGAGCCAGTATTTTAAATTTACTGGTGCTTTTGGATTCTGCAGTAGAAAAATGGATTCCCCCCCCCCCCCATTGGGAAGCCAGAGCATTTTCCAAGAGACCAAGAGACATCTTGACAGTCTTGAGATGGAGGTAATGAGCTTAGAAGCTGGAAAGGAGCTAACAAGATGGAAGGAAGACTTGGGAAAGGATGGTGTTATTAGGAGAGAGCTCCTGCTTAAAGACATCATGGTGGGCCAGGCAATTATTGTGGAGACTGCTGACTGCTGTGTGACACACAAATTATTCAAAGAACAAGTACAGTCCTGTCTCCCTAGGAATTAAAAAAAAAAATCCTTCCTCCCAATATGTCAGGACTTTGTTTCATTAAAACTCTATTGTTCATCTGCCTCTTGACTTACGATAATGACTCTGCCTTTTCTTAATTGACAAGTAAACTCTTCCAAAGATTCCTGTTTCAAAATTTTAAATAAATCTATGGGTAAGCAAAAGCTGGTTTCTTGTTAGTTCGGTCCCAGAAAGAGATTCTAGATGTGATGCACAGTCCCCCACCCCCCCCACCAAAAAAGGAATGTTTTCTTTTTTCTTTTTAAAATGCTTTACATATATTTACTTGCATTTCTACATCTGTGGTATTTAAAATTGTATTCTCCAAAATTTGCATACGATCTATTTGTGCTAGGCCAACTATTTATTTTAGATGATATTGATTTTGCATTTCATGTATTCACATCTTCTGGACATTTATTTTGTATGCCTTTCTGTGCGCTTTCAAATCATACTAAAACATAAAGTTTGGAGGTAATTGTGGCTGTAAGTTTCTACTTGTAGAAGGAACCTGTACAGGAAATACAAATCAGGAGAATATCTCGCAATAACATATTATTTTTGGAGAAAACCAATCTCTTTGCAATGAAAAGCTTAGTTTCATTGTTTCCTGAGTTTATATATCTTTGATGAATGTTTTGTGATATAAGGTTGGTGAACTTACTGTTATGTCCTTGCCATAGAAATATTAAATTTTGTCCCGTTCTTCCTAAAATCTAATCTATCAGGAACATGTTTCCACATATTGGGTGTATTTGAGTTTATGGCAAAAGGGAGATGGTCTTGTCTTACCCAAAAGCTATTCCCCATATCAAATTAATTTCTAATGACTTGCTCTGCATTTTTTGTAAACATTGAAGAACACCACTTTAAAGTTTAAAAACAAAAACAAAAAGGTGCAAGTAACAAGATCTCAGATTACATGTCTCAGATTACATCATCAAAAACTCCCTCTCTATTTCCCTTGATGATTATACCACATTCAGATTAATGCATTTCTAATTATAACTTGATCAATTAAGGCATTTATCAATATACTTTAACTTATACATATCCGTGTCCTGTTTTAAAATTTTACCTATTTTCAATTACAGTCTTCCAATTTAACCTTTAATATCCATAATATTTAGATTTCGGGTACCCCAAATTTCCCTTATTTCATTACAAAATAATTGTCGTATCTAAAATACACATACTGTTTACTTAAATACATTCTTACTTTATTTCACAAATATATTCTATTTCTCATCCGAGTACCTCATCACTTACTAATAAAGTATCCTTTATGGTCTCAATCCAACTTCCATATTATAATTCAAAAACTATATTCCAATGGCTAATTTTCATTTCCCTTATAAATCTAAGTCATAAATATTAAATCAATTAACTGGACTATTGATTACCCAATCACCACGCTGCTTCCTAAATATTTGGATGTAAAACTGGAAAATTAATAAAACTTGTTTTTTAAAAAAAGGTTCCATGGATGACAGTATTCTTTTTCATTCAGTTGAATGTTGAACTGTCAGGCATAAAGAACCAGGGCTGCATTAAGTTCCAGTTAAGATTAATTATTTTTCATGCCGATACACAAGAATCTAGTCAACCAATGGTCAGAGCTAGATTGGTGGTGGTTAAGAATCAACAGAATTCAAGAGAGGTTGAACTTAGACTGCTTGTGGGAATGTAACGAGTCCAGGTTGATTCCTCTCTTGACTCCACCTCTAGTTCTGCTTGCTCCTCTCTTACATGAACAGAACAAACTTTGATAACATGCTAAAAATTGTAATTGCATTAGATTTTCTGAAAGATCACTGGAGAATTAAATTCCCCAAACCAAGTTTTTCTGTTTTCCCCCTGAAAAAAGCTCGGCACACTGCAGGAGTACGTTTTTTCCTGCCTAAAGAAGAAAAAAGATACATTTACTCTCAAGAAAAAAAAATCTTTTAACATGTAGGCTGACTTGTGATACCCACTAATGTACCTCTGTTTTGGCATTTATTTATTTTTAATTTTTGTTTATGCGTTTGGCGGTGGGGAGTGGGAGGTGAGAGAAACAAACGAAGTCCTGTCAAATTTTGCATGCACAAGGAATATTCTCATTATCTTTGCAAGGCAAACAAATGGGTTGTTTTTCTCAGTCAGACAGGATGTTTGATGCATGAAATGAAGCCTTATTTTCTCCCTTCCCACAGAGTTCTTTGGACTTTCTATTAAAACAGGCTGTTACAACTTAACTTTACTCTCTTGTAGCATTAAGTTACAAGTGGAGAACAGTTGGTGCACTATGTGGATTGAAATATAGTTCCCATCATCCCTGGCTAGAATGGCACAAGAGAAGGAAGCTGAACATTTTATTTTAGCAGTATTTCTGCTCTAAATTTTAGCGGTGTGGTGGCCTAGAGGCGAAGATGCTCGCCTCACGGTTGGCAGGTTGCGACTTCAATCCTAGGCAGCGGCAGATATTTATCAGGGTGCAAAGAGAAAAATATCTGCTGTGAACTCCGTGTAGGCGTCAGGAAGGGCATCCAGCCAGTAAATACTCAGCTCCATTCAGTCGCCCCGAGTCCATCCAATAAAAGAGATTATAGGTTGGTAAAAAGTTTTAAGGACAGTCTGTTGCTGAAGCAACATTTCAGTTAATTTACAAATGGTGTTGTTTGTGTCCTCCATGGAGTTGTCTGGGATTCTGCCTCTTCAGCATCTTGGATAGCTCCACAGAAGACCCAAGAAGGGCCCTTCTGAACTGATTCAGGGACCGTCTGTATTGATTGTCTGTTCAGTACATTGGACAGCTCCATGGAGCAGAGGCCCCCAACCTTTTGGATATCATGGACTGGTTCCATGGAGAGAGGTTATCCGCGGACCGGAGGGTGCGTGGTTTGTGTGCTGCCTGCATCCCACGGATGGAGCTTTGCTTGTTTGTGCGGACCGGTTGCTGGCATGCCGTGGCCCAGAACCGGTCCACGGACCAGGGGTTGGGGACCCCTGCCATAGAGCAGGGCTTTTCAACCAGTGGTATGGGTACCACCTGTGGTACATTGGCACCTGGCAGGTGGTACGTGACCATCCTAGAAAAGTGGTAGCGGGGGAGGGGAATGAGCTGAACCGGTGGCAGCACCGCACAAGCCTGAGCAAGAGACGGCTGGAGCTGCAGGGCTGTCAGGGCTCAGTGGAAGCGCCAGGATCAGCGCCAGGCTGCAGCTGGGCCTTGGTGCTGATCCTGGTGCTTCTGAGCTGGAATGTTGCAGCATCTCCAGGGTCTTGTGATTTACATTCAGATGCTTGGCAACTGATTCATATTTATGATGGTCACAGTGTCCCAAATTCATGTGAAGTGACCAAAACCTGCTGCAACCACCCAGCAGACGTGGGGAATAAAATCCAAACACCCCCCCACCCCACCCCCTCTGCCAATCCTCAACAGATATGCTCACAACAATGAAAACCTTGGACAGGAGGAAGAGTGCGGCTGGGTGGGCAGGCAGGTGTCTTGCTCGGCTGTGGCTTGGGGGGCACTTTTTCAGTGCCATTGTAACTTCGAACAGTCACTAAGCGAACTGTTGTAAGTCGAGGACTACCTGAATTTTATCACTTTTGTTTTTGGTCATCAAGTTTTTGACACCTTGCTAGGCAACTGGTGGTCCTCGGATGTTGCCATATCCTAAAAGTGGTACAATGGGTGAAAAGGTTGAACAGCCCTGCCATAGAGGATCCAAGCAGACCATTTCTTGCCTGATTCAAATGTTGCTTCGGCAGCAGGCTCCCCAATTGGAGAATTCAACTTTTTTTCACTAGGGCTTGAGTTTTTCAGAAGCTTTTTGGTTCCAGAAATTTCATGACAGAATTAAAATCCTTTTCCATCTCAATCTTGGACCTTTGGATAGCAAATCCTTGTGTGTGTCTATGAGGTCTACATGATTAAAGCTTTAGATTGCAGGAGGAAGCAGCTCACAGCATTCTCAGCCCCAAAATCCACTGGGGGAAAAAAAATCTAGATTTTTTTGTTTGTGAAAGAAACAGAAATTTAATTGATTGGGGAAAAGATTTTTAAAAAGTATTGGTTTAGTTCTTCAGTGGCCAGTCAGATCTTTCTCTGCTTCTGCAAAATGTGTTCGATCATTTCTAGAACAACAGAAGGTCCACAAGATGGCACTGTCAGATTTCTGCATCTGGATTCAGCCTTCTGACTCTTAGGCTTTCATTGCTGCTGCTTCCCATTTTTCATAGTAGTAACTATTCACTGCAGCACACACTTGTGGTTAAGGTTTTTACCGTAGCTTTTTGTTGTTGTTGTTGAGAAACCCAAGGCAACCAGAAGAGAGAGCCAAAGGAAAGAGGAAGTTGCTCAAACTTGCAGATGTACACTCACCTAGGATTAAGGGCTGCGTTGTAAATGAGAAGTTCCCAATTACGACCCGCTTTCATGTCAACGCTTCACAATAGTCTCTTACAAGTACAAAAGACTTAGCATTCCTTGTTTCCTATGTTGCAAAAGGAGAAAAAGAGAGGGAGAGAAATAAAAATGTGCATATCTCTAATGAGTTCTCCATTCAAACTTGGCTGAGTAGGGGAAGGATACATAACTCTTTGTTTTAGGGATGTTCTATATCGGGTCTTCAAACTCGGCCCTTTGATGACTCGTGGACTTCAACCCCCAGAATTCCTCAGCCAGGCATGCTGGCTGAAGAATTCTGGAAGTTGAAGTCCACGAGTCATCAAAGGGCCAAGTTTTTTTTTAAATATAAAATTCTTTTATTAAAACAATCAACATTGAACATAAAAACATATTATGCAGCAATCATCATGGCACCTGATATACAATACTAAGTATTAGTCATACTAGGTTGATTTGGCTGAGCTCTACTATTAAGAGTATTTTTACAATGGGGATATGAACCTACCAGCTTTATGGAGAGGAAGAAGTTCTTGCTCCAAAGATCGTAAAATAACAACCACCACGACTTATGACTAATGGGCAGGCTCCGTTATGGCTGTAAGTTGAGGATTACTTGTATAGCATGTTCATTTTACAGAAAGATACAGATATCCATTAAAAAAAAGCAGATGAATCTAGAGAACCACTTTAACCACTTTCATTTTAAGCCCTAAAATGAAAATTAGAAATAGCTAAACTGTTCAAGGCGTCGGTCTAATTTCTGCAACAGGAAATAAATAATTTTACTACATTTAACGAAGAGGGTTTGCTGGGCAGCCAAGTTAAACAGCCAAACAGATGTAAAAGCAAAAACACTATATATGTATTTCAAGGTACTGTAAGTATAGTGCAACCCACACACTTCAATCAACCAGCGGTAGGCTTTAATAAGCAATAATAAAATAGAAAAGGGGTGGGTTTTCTCAGATGGATAGAAAGTTATATCCTTGTATAATTACACACCCCGAAAAATTCAACAAATGAAAACAGACACACCATGTTGCCTTTTATGATGCTACTCAAAGTCAGCAGTGGCAACTGGGTGTAAATTAGAATGAGGTGACACTGGATCCAGTTGCTAAGACTCCAATGGTGAAAGATGGGTTACAAGAGATTGATGCAAAGAGGTGACAATTACCGTAGTAAAAAAAGGGGCAGCTTTTCTCAACCAACTGAAGTGACCTCCCTTGCATGATTGCACAGCATTTCCATGTGAAAGGGGACCGTAGCTATTCAAGGTTCTTGTATAACTGAGGCAAGCTTTTGCACAAATGTCTGGGCATACAGGCCAACTTTGTTTGTTGAACTGCTAGAAGAAGAGCTAACCAACACACCTGGAGTTGGTCAAAGACAGGGGTAGGCAACCTTGGCTCTTTTATGACTGGTGGACTTCCAGAATTCCTGAGCCAGCATGAGGGAAACTTTGGTCCCCTCATGACTCGTGGACTTCAACTCCCAGAATTCCTGAGCCAGCATGGCTCAGCTTGGAAACCTCTCCCTTTCCCCTCAGCATGGCTGGCTCAGGAATTCTGGGAGTTGAAGTCCACGAGTCATAAAAGAGGCAAGGTGACCTACCCCTGGTCAAAGCCAATAGGTTTGTTCATAGTACCTTTACAAATTCATCTCTGAGGGTGTATATCAGAGTGTTAAAAAATAAATTGCTCTGGAATCCCTGTGAACAGAATAAGAGAATCAATTTAGTCCAGTGGTTAAAATATGAAGTTAGAAACCAAGAGTCCGTGAGTTCTAGTCCTGCCTTATCCATGAAAGCCAACTGGGTGACCTTTGGCCAGTTAATCTCTCTCAGACCAACTCACCTAATAGGCTCATTGTAGGGAAAATAGGAGAAAGAAGGTGTGTTGGATCTGTTCACAGTCTGGAGTTATTTGTAAAAATAATAAAGGCAGGATACAAATAAATAAGACAGGTTGCATTCCTTTCATTTGCAGATATTCTTGACATTTTGGATCTAAACATACGGAAAGTCAAAGCTTGAACATCTGGATGAACAAGAGACCTTTGCATACAGTTAGGACATAGCAGACGGAGCACCAGAACCTGTGGATAGCTCTTGAAGTCCATATAATTAAGTCTCCCAAGTCCTTCATGGGGAAATGTTGCCAGTGGCATCCTTTGAAGCATGGTCAAGGCCCCTTTAAAATATATCCAGGATTTCAATCAAGAGATGCTTTTGAGGGAGAAGCAACACTGTCACACTATCAGATACAAGGCTGTGGTGAGTCTTAATTTCCTGCAGCTGTCTCTAAAGGTGGAGGGGGCTCATGGTGGTTGTCATATCATGTGAATTAAATCTCCTTTTTCAAAGGATCGGATTTCTCTCGTTGTCAGGCATGTCAACTGAAGCAATTTTCTTGCCAACCACTTTGCAAGCCAAATGGATATGTTTTTACCATCTTTGATTTCCTCAGCTGTTTTGCTGTTGCTTTCCATTGCTATCCCAATAATCAAGGGCAGGTCACTCCAGCCTTAGAAATCAACAAATGTTAAAGAGGCAAGGAAACAAATGTTGTCTCCCTTCCGGGCTGGTGTAACTGTCAAAGTTCAGCCAAATTACTGAAAAACCTTCACCCCACAGGCCTTTGGAAAGGGATTGTCCATATACCTGATGGGTTCTTCTGCTAGGAGGTGAGGTCCATGAACCGGGGGTTGGGGACCCCGATCTAGTCAACAAATGGTCATCACTAAATTGGCACCAGTTAAGAGTCAACCGTAAGAAAGGCTGAGTGCAAAAGAATGGAGGCCTTTGAACTATGGTGCTGGAGAAGACTCCTGCGAGTCTCCTGGACTGCAAGGCGATCAAACTGGTCAGTCCTAGAGGAGATCAACCCGACTGCCCTTTAGAAGGCCAGGTCCTGAAGTTGAAACTCAAGTACTTTGGTCACCTAATGAGAAGGAAGGACTCACTGGAGAAGAGCCTGATGCTGGGAAAGATGGAGGGCAATAGAAGAAGGGGACGACAGAGAAGGAGGTGGCTGGATGGAGTCCCTGAAGCAGTAGGCGTGAGCTTAAATGGACTCCAGAAGATGGTAGAGGACAGGAAGGCCTGGAGGAACATTGTCCATGGGTTGCGATGGGTCGGACATGATTTTGCAGCTAACAACAACAACAACAACAAGAGTCAACCAAATTCAAGAGGGATTGGACTTGGAATGCTTGTGGGAACATAACAATGTCAGGCTGATTCCTCTCTTGACTCTGACCCCAGGCTCTGCTGTACTTTTCCTACAAGCACTTGGATTTTGTAATACCCATTTGCTGCAAAACGGTCTTCCTTAATTAAATGGTGTAATTCAGATGAATTCATTGTAGCTGGGCAAACCCCAAAAAACTTGGTAGAAGATCAATGGATTTATTTCAGTTGCATCCACAAGCTCTACTATTCCATATAAAGTATATCAGTAGTCTTGGAAAGCACTTTTAAATGTCTGCAGGAATTTTATTTTTTAATGTCCTCGGTATTATCCTCAGTAATGTTGTTATGTGACAAATGTACACATTCACAACGGCTACAGTCATTCAAGCCTAGTTATTAAGCCTTTTTGACATGTACCAAAATGATCTCTCAAGCACTCTAAACACCGATGATTAAGAATTGTATAATGTGTTATAATGAATTCACAATATTTATGGAAAGATGCTTTCTCCCCATATTTTAGTATTTGTGACCTTGTCATATGGTTCTGGTTAAGTACAGACATCTATGTGAAAAAAACACCCCCAACTGAGTTTGGAGAACAAATTGTCTAAACATAAATTACGTAAAATGAATGTATTATTGTCAGACCCCAGCTAAATACTAAATAATACTAAAATGGAATGGAAGAAAACATATACAAATGGAAGAAAATATATAAAAAAGGTGTGTGTGTGTGGGGGGGGTGCGGTTAAATAAAGAAGGAGGAATGTTTTTGGATGTTTAAAAATAAACTAAGTAATTTTATTAGCTTTATAAACAGGAGGCAGAATTCTGGTTTCAGAGCAGAGCTACTGCATGGTTTTTGAACTTGTCCAAAAATTGGTATTATTAATTGCCTTTGGGGTGTATATGCCATGCCAGATATTGATAGCTAATAGCTCAGCTATCGATAGAGATTGATATTACATTTTTCTCAGGTTTGACCGAGTTCTGTAAGGGAATAAATCCTTTTGGTTAATTTTATTTTTTTATCGATGGCTATGCATGTATATATTTATACAGATGGTTCTTGACTTATAGCCATTTGTGTAAAAAAAGTGACTTATGACTGGTCCTTGCACTTTACAGCCATTGAAGCAAACCCCATGGTCACATGATCAAAATTTGGACACTTGGTAACTGGCATGTGTTTGCAATGGTTTACAGCAGGGGTCTTCAAACTTGGCCCTTTTATGACTTGTGGACTTCAATTCCCAGAATTCCTCAGCCGGTGTGCCTGGCTGAGGTATTCTGGCAGTTGAAGTCATAAAAGGGCCAAGTTTGAAGACCCCTGGTTTACAGTATCCGGGGTTCACATGATTTCCATTTGAGACCTTCACAGCTGACAAGCAATCAATGGGGAAAGCTAGATTCACTTAACAACTGCATAGTTCACTTAATGGCTGCAGCCAAAAGGGTTGTAAAATTGAGCATGATTCATTTTATGACCGCCTTGCTTAGCAACAGAAATTCTTCATCCCAACTGTGGTTATAAGGTCCACTCGCGTCTCTGTGTTTGTCTGCAGCTACGTGTCTTCCTATAATCTTTGTTTTTTTTATATGGCTATTCCAAGTTTATGCTATCCAGATGGCTAATTTTAATTTCTTCTTGTATAGGTTGTAGCCTGAGCAAGTCTTTTAGCATTTTTGATTTAATATTTGTCTTTTAGCCATTTTTTTTTGCCTGCATGTGTTTATCCTGGCGATGTCAATGTAGTTTTGGATATTTTCAATGTTTGAATAGCAATTATCTCGTGTGGCTTAATGACCCCAATAAAGTTAAGTAAGTAAGCAAGGTTAATTTTGGAATGGAATTCTAATTCAACAAATGGCAAGATAACAGCTGTTTGCTAACTCTAAAGCTATTTTACAGCACGGGAAAGAGTAAGAAAATCAAGCAAGGACATGGAAAACTGATGGAGACATACAGGTAATCCCCAACTTATGACTAGACCAGAATTTCTGTTGCTAAGCGAGGTGGTCGTCATGCCTGATTTTTTTTTCTTTTTTGCAACAGTTAAACATTTGGTAATTAAGCAAATCCAGCTTTCCCCATTAACTTTGCTTGTTGGAAGTTGATTGGGAAAGTCACAAATGAAAATCACACCATCTCCGGATGCTGCAAGCATTGTAGGTACATCGTTGGCCAAAATCACATGACCAAGGGATTGTATGTGTGAGGACCAATCGTAAAGTCATTTCTGAAAGTAACCTCGGTCACTAAACAAATGGTTGTAAGTCAAGGACTATTTGTATTAATCAACCCAATGCATTTCATCCAGTATTAACAAAGTTATTAAATCTCTTTCCGTGGGTCAGAAATATCCAGCTTATGAACGGAGTTTATTTGATCGCCAGACAATGGACACATTTCCGCAAAGAGCTTCAGAGATGAGAAATTTCAAATTAGGACACGATTCTATAATATTGATTTGATGCTCGGCGTTTTGTGTAGCGACTGGGGAGTTTATAATTACAGCGTTTGAAAACGATCAGGAACTAAATGATAATACTGCAAGCCTATGATTACATGGCTTCTCGCCGTTTGATTTTTTGCTTTCTCCCTTTGTAGGAATTTGCTGTTCTTTATGTATGCACGAGAGACAGAGATAGTAGTAAAGCAAGGGGAAATTACATAAAAGCAAAACTTTAGAAAGGAAAATGCCCTAATATGTGAGAAAGGAATTTGCTAGGAGTTCCCAGTAGAGCAAGCATTTGTTATGTACGTAGGATGCTCCCTGGATAAAACCTTAGCCTTGGCCTCTGGATTTAGTGAAAATTTTAATCCTAGATCATAAAAACCTCTCTTTCTTTTCCTCTATGTCAAGCTAAGCCCAGGAATGAAGAGGAACAGTTCGGGTTGAGTTCTGTCCATTGCTGACAGACAATAGACAGAATCTTGCCGTACTCAACCCTTATATTCTCAACCTGATGGATACACCCTGGGAGATTCTAGGGAGTGGCTATCCTGACTCTCAGAGAAGAGCAGCAAAGATGATGAAGGGACTGGAGGCTAAAACATAGGAAAACAGTTTCAGGAATTGGGTTGTTGTTGTTAGTTGCGAAGTCGTGTCCGACCCATCGCGACCCCATGGACAACGTTCCTCCAGGCCTTCCTGTCCTCTACCATCTTCTGGAGTCCATTTAAGCTCACACCTACTGCTTCAGTGACTCCATCCAGCCACCTCATTCTCTGTCATCTCCTTCTTCTATTGCCCTCCATCTTTCCCAGTATTAGGCCCTTCTCCAGTGAGTCCTTCCTTCTCATTAGGCCTGGTGGTGCAGTGGTTAGAATGCAGTACTGCAAGCTAATTGTGCTCACAGCCTGGAGTTTGATCCTGACCGGCTCAAGGTTGATGCAGCCTTCCATCCTTCTGAATTTGGAAAATTGTTGGGCAATAGGCTGCCATTGTAAACCACTCAGAGAGTGCTGTGAAGCACTGTGAAGTGGCATATAAGTCTAAGTGCTATTTCTTTCATGAAAAGAAGGACTAGGGGTGAATATGATAGCAGTGTTCCAATATCTAAGGGGCTGCCACAAAGAAGAGGGGGTCAACGTATTCTCCAAAGCGCCTGAAGACAGGACAAGAAGCAACAGATAGAAATCAATCAAGGAGAGAAGCAACCTAGAACAAAGGAGAAACTTCCTGACAGTTAGAACAATTAACCAGTGGAACAACCTGCCTCCAGAAGTGGTGAATGCTCCAACACTGGAGGTTTTTAAGAAGAGACTGGACAGCCATTTGTCTGAAATGGTATAGGGTTACCTGCCTGAGCAGGGGGTTGGACTAGAAGATCTTCAAGGTCTCTTCCAACTCTGTTATTCTTCCTCTGTCTCCTATCCAGCTCTGGGCTGTGCTGCCTCTTAGCTTGGCCTCCTTTCTGAAGCCTTCTTCCTTCCTTCCTTCCTTCCTTCCTTCCTTCCTTCCTTCCTTCCTTCCTTCCTTCCTTCCTTCCTTCCTTCCTTCCTTCCTTCCTTCCTTCCTTCCTTCCTTCCTTCCTGGGTATCTTTATGTCCTTATGTTCATGAGTAGAGCTGGACACGACTAGATAGTCAAACCAATCTCATGGCTCGACGTGAGGAGGGAAGAATGTTTACCAAATCAAACGTTTACAAAAACTAACACCTAATGTTGTATGTTTAGGTTCTATGACGAATGCCTCTTAACATGAGCTTATGCCTAATGTTGTTTGCTTTAATATTGATAAAGCGGATTGAATTTCAATTTCAGGTTATGAAACTTCTACCTCAGGATCTTTGGTTAGGGACTATAAAAGATTGCACTATTACTGAGACGAAGTTAATTCAGAAGCACGAATGAATAATATGTGATAGACTAGATATAGTAGATAGTCCATATATAAGATTTACCTCAGGTCATTAAACTTTTACCTCAGGAATTTTGGTTAGGGATCATAAAAGATTGTACTAATACTGAGATGAATAATATGTGATAGACTAGGAACTGTGGATAGACTATAGAGCAGAGAAACACCAAGCAAATAAATTGTAACAGGCGTTTAGTTGAGGCTTGATGTGCGGAGTGAAAAATGTTTACCAAACCAGACGATTATAAAGATTAATACTTAGTGATGTATATCAGGTGCTATGATGATTGATGCATATTAAGATTTTATGTTCAATGCTGATTGTTTTAATAAAAGAATTAAAAAAAACGGACTCACTAATCATCTCATAACATAAGCTGTGTCTCAAGTAGACTTAAGACCCTGACACCAGGGCCTTGGAAGTATAAATCAAGCACACTTTAGAGTAATTTGGGGCCTGTTCTGATTTGCGTGGAAAGATTTTTGTTTTTCTGCTCTTGCTCGAGCTCCTTAATTAGACTGATTCCCTGTGTATAATTAAAAAGAAATGCATGTATGTTGAAGGCAGTAATTTTTACGCGTGTGGAAGCTGTGATTATGGAACGGCTAGGGCTGCCGGGTGGCTTGTGTGCAAATGCAGAATGTAATTAGGCTTACTACTTCCCCAGAATAAAGTCGGCTGCTCATCTTTATAAAAGAAGTTAAGAGAGAAACGGACTGGATGCCGGGAACTTTCTCCAAGTGTCCTTCCTTGATCTCTTGTAACTTCATCTTCTTATCCACAGAGTGTCTGCCTATCAATCGGTGTTTTCCTAAATGTTGGAGATGCGAAAGTATGGATGCTACGTATTTTCATGTATGGTGGACTTGTAAAAAAATTAAAGCTTTTTGGAGAAAAATATGGTGGACACTTCAAACCATTTTGAAAAAGCGTATTGAATTTCTACCTCAGTTGTTTTTGTTAGGGATTACAAAAGACTGTACCACCCTGGAGACGAACTTAATTTTGAATTTGATCACAGCAGCAAGACTGTTGGTGGGACAATACTGGAAGAAACCAGAATTACCACCTATTGAAGAATGGACCTTGAAAGTCATAAATATGGCGGAAATGGCCAAAATATCTGCATACTTGAAGGATCACTCAAATGAAAAATATATGTTGGACTGGAAAAAATGGATAGACTACATACAAGAGAAACATCAATCAAAGAAAATGTATCTAGCTTATAGTTAAATCATGATATGCTAAGTGAAGAATGTTTACAAGTACAAAATGAATGTATTAAGTTGAGTTGCAATCAACCTGATTTTTTCCTTTGTTTCCTCTGTTTACATTTACAAATATATAATTAATAAAAATAAAAAACAACAACAAGCCCTAAACAAGATGCAAATGAAGCTACGTCCTTCCAGATGTCACTCTCGTGAAGCTCCATTTCTGGAGCTACGATTTTCCAATTAAACACAGTTTGAGGGAGAAAGGGGACCAAATTTGCAATTCCAGGGACATAGTAGCCAAAGACGTATTTATAGAAGAAGCAAAGGAAGGGGAAAGGAAAAACTGGGCCTGCCCATCTGGGCACAGAATCCCAATAAAAGACTTTTCCGTGGAGTTCCGTTTCCCTTGGCAACGATTAGGCAAGTGTCTTGCATAACCTCACCTAGATGCTAATGGCTTTTTTTTTTTTTGCCCCTCTATCGTTCTTGGTTTTCTTTTCTCTCATCTCTCTCCCATGGAATAAAGATGAATGAGTGTAATATGTGCCAAGTGTCAGCGGAAAGTACAGTGTGATTGCTAAGTGTTACTGTATTACGGAGGGCATAAGCGAGAAGTTTAAATGAATCACAGATGTGGATAGCCAATTGCAGCTTTCCCCCCCACCCCGGAGAACAACCACAAAGGTTTGGATAAGGCCCCAGAGACTAATACTTTAATATTAATGTCAGATGCATCATAAGTGCAATTCTTATTTCAGGGAAGAACTCCCCAAAGGAATGCTTCTGAAATATTCAGTACTCTTGGATTTACTAGGACTAGGGGGTATTTTTCCTCTTGGTTGAATTGCTTCTACATCACCAGCAATTGCCCTTCATCCCTTGGGAGACCTCAACAGGGATTGGGATTAACAAAATTTGGGGTGAACGTGGAGGGAGGGAAGGGGAACCCCCCCCCAGTTTTTTTTAAGGGAGTTATCATTCTTTGGGTGGTTAGAGTTTACAGTATTTATTGTTTGTTTATTTATTCAATGTATTCGGGGCTACTCTAAGCAGCTTACAATAAGTAATCAGGAAGAAAATTTATTTATTTATTCGATTTCTATGCCGCCCTATTCCGGAGAACTCAGGGCGGCTCACAACACAGTAGAAATCAACATAAAAATACATATAAATATAAAACCTCTTAATTTTTTTTTAAAAAAACCCAATCATTCAGCATACACACAGACATACACTGGCTTGGGGCAAGATGTTAACTGCCCCAGGCCTGCCGGCAGAGGTGTGTTTTAAGTAATTTACGAAAGGTGGAGAGGGTGGGGGCGACACGAATCTCCGGGGGAAGTTGGTTCCAGAGGGCCGGGGCCACAACAGAGAAGGCTCTTCCCCTAGGCCCTGCCAGGCGACACTGTCTGGCTGACGGGACCTGGAGAAGGCCGACTCTGTGGGCCCTAACTGGCCGCTGGGATTCATGGGGCAGCAGACGGTCCCGTAAGTAAGAAGTAAATGAAAGAAGTGTAAACAGAACAGAAGTAAAACACCAGTAAAGGAGAACAGGGTCAAACTGTGGGGTCCTTGGTGCTCTTCGAACTTGGTGGTTTTCTTGCAGACGTTTCATGACCCAACTAGGTAACATCATCAGTGCATCATCACTAGCGCTGTTTGGGTCATGAAACATCTGCAAGAAAATGACCCAGCTCAGAGAGCACCAAGGATCCCTCCGATGTAAAATAATAGAACAATAAAATAAACAAGGAAAAAGAACACAACAAGGATACATCAACATGACAAGCAATTTTTTTGCATTTTGCTCCCCTCCCCTGCACTGCAACTTTAATTTGTTTGTTTGTTCATTTAATAAACTTATATGGCCACCCAATTCACAAATAGGTGATTCCAGGCAGGTTCCAATGTTAAAAATCATAACAATCCCCCCCCCCCACAGAACACAATCTGTGGAAGCAGCAACACAATCTAATCAACCACAGCTCCATCTCCATTTGTGGTTCCCAAGGCCACTGACAAAATCACATCTTCAGAGCCTTTTGGAAAAGCAGCAGGGTGGGGACCAGCCATATCTTTGGGGGGGGGGAACGTTGTTCCATAAAGAACAACGTTCTTTTTCATAGTCCCACCAGATGTACATGCCCAACTGATGGGACATGTAGCACACCCTGCCTTCCTGTCTTGGTTGGATGTAATAAGGGCGAGGCGGTCCTTCAAATAGCCTGTCCCATTTTGCAAAGCATGTATTTGCTTTAAAGAGTTTAGTTGGGTTCGCCCAGCATCCTAAACTCCGATTTATTTATTTGTAATGATTTTTGGTTGGATTCACGCAGCTCTTATTGATCTGCAGCGGATAGTGGAGACACTTGAAATCAATCGATTGTACTGTTGAGATGGTTGCATTCTATCGAGATAAATATATATATATATATATTTATCTATACACATATATAGACACACAAACACACAACCCAAGTTTCCCCTCCATTTATTTACATGTCACATGCAAACTGTTAACCTAAATACAGATGGATAATAGACTGTGTTCTCAAGAGTTTGGGATTGCCGTGGTAATAATAAGCATACTTGAAAATGCAAAATCTCAGCAAGGGAAGTTTCATTAAGATAGCTTTCCCTTGCAATTATGGAGAGATTTTTCAGAAGCATGCTGTGAAGCATCTTCCCTCCCCACACCTCGCCTGCTCAAAGTAACTTAAAGACACAGAGGAGATTCATTTATCATTGACAGGAAACCAGGAGCAGATTGCTCCTGGAGCACAGCCTCCAAAAGATAAGTAAACCACACAGCTGACAACCTTTTGGCCAACACAACCTTCACATGATGGTTGATGAAGTTCTAGAAGAGAGGAGCAACAAAGATGATCAGGGGACTGGAGGCTAAAACATATAAGGAACGGCTGCTGGAATTGGATATGTCTAGTTTCATGAAGAGAAGGACGAGGGGGGGGGACATGATAGCAGTCTTCCAATATCTCAGGGGCTGCCCCAAAGAAGAGGGAGTCAAGCTATTTTCCAAAGCACCTGAAGGCAGGACAAGAAGCAGCGGATGGAAACTTACCAAAGAAGAGAAGCAACCTGGAACTAAGGAGAAACTTCCTGACAGTGAGAACAATTAACCAGTGGAGCGGTGAATGCTCCAATACTGGAAGTTTTTAAGAAGAGACTGGACAGCCATTTGTCTGAAATGGTATAGGGTTTCCTGCCTGAGCAGGGGGTTGGACTAGATGAACTTCAAGGTCCCTTCCAATATCATCATCATCATCATCATTATCATAATCATCATCATCTATGATTAAACTGACTTGAACTGCAAATCAGGGCCCATCTACATTGCGAAGGATTTGCCCAATCAAGGTCCATGGGCCTCTTCATGGATCTCCTCTGTGTCTTAAAGTTGCTTTGAGCAGGGGAAGCGTGATTGATTACTGATTTTGAGACTCTGGAAAGAGTGCAGAAAAGAGCAACGTGAATAATTAGGGGGCTGGAGGCTTAAACATATGAACGGTTGCAGGAATTGGGTATGGCTAATGTAATGAAAAGAAGGACTAGGGAAAGCAAGATGGCAGTGTTCCAATATTTGAGCTTCTCCTGCAAATACAAGGGCATCAAACTACCTCCCCTACCTATTTTGTAGACTTGCCGGGTGTAAAAAAGATTAAAAGTTATCCAGAATTCACCCTTCAGCCTGGCAAATCTCGGTTTTTCAGTCAACGATTTAATGTCTGTGGAACAGACTTTGGGCGGGCTTGCTCAGCTGTTTAATAGCCACCATCAGTCAGACCTTTTCCAGCTGTTCTGCCAACACAGAGTTATATTTTTTCCCTTCTCCAATAGGGTGACTATTGTTTGAGTCAAGCAGCAGCTGCTGGTAAGAATGTCTTAGAAATACTAGAGAGTGCATTAATTAAGAGAGTCAAATACGGCAGATGTTCAGGATAGAAAGGAGCAGAAAATATGGTAATGGTATCACCAACAGTCAATTATGTGAATAGGCCACTTCTTTAAAACCTCCATGTAGAACTTGACTCTGATCCCTTTATGGACATCGCCATAAGAACATAAGAAGAGCCCTGCTGAATCAGGCCAAAGCCCATCGAGTCCAGCATTCTGTGCCACACAGTGGCCCACCAATTGTACATGGGGATCTTGAGCAGAAAGAGAAGGCAAAACCCTCCCTTTCCCTTGACCCCCAACAAATGGTACTCAAGGGAATCCTGCCTGCCTCAACCAACATAGAGGCGGCACATGGACATCCGTTTTAATAACCACCGATACACTTGGCATCCATGAATCTATCTGACCCTGCCTTGAAGCTATCAAGGCTGACAGCTGTCACGACCTCTTCTGGAAGTGAATTCCATAAATCAACGATCTCTGGGTGAAGAAATATTTCCCTTTATTTGTCCTCACTTTCTTACCTACGAGCTTTAGGGAGTGCCCCCTTGTCCTAGTATTGTGTGATAGAGAAAAGAATTTTTCTCTATCCACCTTTTCTATCCCTTGCATGATTTTATACACTTCGATCAAGTCACCCCTTAAACACCATCTTTCAAGGCTGAAGAGACCAAGGCGTTGCAATCTGGTTTCATAAGGGAGGCGCTCCATTTCCTTGATCATTCTTGTTGCCCTTTTTTGCACCTTTTCCAGTTCCATTATATCCTTCTTGAGGTGCGGTGACCAGAACTGTACACAGTACTCCAAGTGTGGTCTCACCATCGATTTGTACAGAGGCAATGCAACATAAAAAAGTCCTCTTTCTCTAAGGGTGTTTGAGGAAGCCACTGCAGTTCCAAATTCAGAACTTTCTTCTGATGGGGTACCAGGAAAAGATCTGGTAAAAAGATGGAAAATAAAATATTTTGGAAGCTAAGGACTGCCTGTGATTTAAAGTAGCAAGCAGAGAAAATAGGGCAAAAAATTTAATTTAATTTAAGGTAATTGCAATGACTGTGGCATTCTGACAAGAATTTAATGCTTTTATTCTTTTCTTACATTGAGCGTTATGGGAAGGGCTGGGATCACATCATGTTAAATTCTAACAAAATAACCTCTGTGCTCATATAACGATTGATTGATTGATTATGTGCCATCAAGTGACTGTTGATCTTTATCAACCACTTATATTTTTTCTATGACAATCTATCCCTAACCTGGTATTTCAGATCTTCCAATGACTCTTATGACTTGTAATGTCCCAAAGACATAAACTATCTAATGGCTTAATATGATGCCTGGGGTCAGAGAGCATGCAAAGAGAGATTTCTTGTCTTCCCCCAACATCCTGAACCATAAACCACACTGCCACAGTTAGAGTCAACTTGTGCAAGTTCTGCTGGTTAGAGTCCAACTGATTAAGATGAACACCTCCAATAAACAGGTCCAGATTCTCCTCGTCTTTTCTTTCTTTCTTTCTTTCTTTCTTTCTTTCTTTCTTTCTTTCTTTCTTTCTTTCTTTCTTTCTTTCTTTCTTTCTTTCTTTCTTTCTTTCTTCCTTCCTTCCTTCCTTCCTTCCTTCCTTCCTTCCTTCCTTCCTTCCTTCCTTCCTCAGAGAAAGCTGCAGACTTACTGTACCTTGCCAACAGCATGGACAGCTGCAAGCTGCCATTGTACGTAATGCCTCACACTGCAGAACTGGTGCCATTTAAGGGCCAGTAGGACATAATTAAAAATGGTGGCCTATAATTTATCCGCACATTTCTGGGTTCCCCTGGGGCTTCCCATCCATTTAAGGACTGGAGTGACACCATCTCAGAAACATTATAGGAAACACAGAATGACTTTATTCTTACTATTTATGCTTCCCCGTCTGGATCTAAGTTGCTTGAAACAGATTATTGGGACTCTATTATATGGGATGGATTTTTAATGAGGTGTGCTCGTGTTGACTTTGTACAGATAGTCCTCTACTTACAACAGTTCATTTTGTGACCATTTGAAGTTGCAACAATATTGAAAAAAAGGGCCTCGTGGCCTTTTCTCATGCTTACGACCACTGCAGCATCCCCATGGTCATGTGATCAAAATCCAGACGTTGGGCAACTGACTCATATTTATGATGGTTGCTGTGTCCCAGGGTCACGTGATTCCCCCTTTGCAACCGTCTGACAAGCAAAGTCAATGGAGGGAGCCTGATTCACTTCACAATCATGTTGCTAACTTAACAGCTGCAGTGATCCACTTAACGACTGTAGCAAGAAAGATTGCAAAATGGGGGCAAAACCCACTTAACAACTGTCTCACTTGGTAACGTAAATGTCGGACTCAGCTGTGGTTCGTAAGCTGAGGATGACCTCCATGGGGAACATCTTGAGAAGTTCTCACCCGTCCTGCTAGCGGCTCAGTCTCGCCGTGTCCAACTCCCACCCCCAGCTCCACTTTCAAACGTTTCTTTTACTTATGCAAGCTTTACAAAGTTTCACATCCTGAGTCATAATTTTATTTCAAGTGTCCCTTCTGCGGGTGTGCTGGAATTAATTTTAAAGAGAAGCCACTTGGGGATTAACCTATTGAGCAAAATACTATCTTTGGTGTGCATGCTAATAGCATGTCACGGCTCTTTTGTTCTTGCTCTTAACTTCCTCATCTTCTGCCGATCCTACACTATAATCAGCTCTCCCCATCTTTTTCATCCTTATCTGCTGTATTATTATTATTATTATTACATAAAGACATATTGGCTCTTTTTTATAGGAGAAAAAAATGTGTGATGTGATGAATTAAGGCAAGGAGCTAAAAAGCTTCATTTATACTTCCCTCCTTCCTTCCCATAACTACGCTCTGCCTACTTTGATAGTAAAGACATTCGCTACCCTACACTGAGTTAGTACAGGGTCTTCAAACTTGGCCCTTTGATGACTTGTGGACTTCAACTCCCAGAATTCCTCAGCCGGCCATTTTGATGAAACTGCAGGCTTGGATCCAGACCAGGGGTCTTCAAACTTGGCCCTTTGATGACTTGTGGACTTCAACTCCCAGAATTCCTCAGCCAGGCGTGCCTGGCTGAGGAATTCTGGGAGTTGAAGTCCACAAGTCATCAAAGGGCCAAGTTTGAAGACCCCTGCCCTAAACCAAGAACAACATGAGGCAGTTCTTCCAAGCTGGCTATTGTTTTCACACCTGCGGTCAAAATCTTTCCAGACTGAGCACTCTACTCTCTGCATCTACAATATACAGGCCATCCTCGACTTGCGACAGTTTGCTTAGGGACCGTTCAAAGTTACAACAGCACTGAAAAAAAGTGACGTATGACCATTTTTTCACACTTACGACCGTTGCAGCATCCCCAGGGTCACTAGATCAAACCTCAGATGCGTGCCTGGCTGAGGAATTCTGGGAGTTGAAGTCCACAAGTCATCAAAGGGTCAACTTTGAAGACCCCTGATTTAGTATTTTACTCCTACATTTTCAAGGAAGCAGTCAGGTTTTTGTAATACAGGTAGTCCTTGAGTTATGACAGTTCATTTAGTGACCGTTCTAAATCAGAACAGCGCTGAAAAAAGTGATGTATGGCTATTTTTCATACTTATCACGTGAATTTGGTCACGTAATCCAAATTCAGACGCTTGGCAATTGACTCCTATGTATGACGGTTGCAGCATCCACTTTTGTGAACTTCTGACAAGCAAAGTCAACGGGGAAACCGCATCCACTTAATGACCGTGTCACTAGCTTAACAACTGCAGTGATTCTCTTAATCACTGTGGCAAGAGAGATCGCAAAACAAGGAAAACTCACGTAACAAATATCTCACTTAACAACCTAAAATGTTGGGCTCAATTGTTGGGCTCAAAAGTTGAGAACTGCCTGTATGCCACCGTTTACATCACAGTTTAATACCTGCTCAGTATTTATTTGCTTATTTTTTGAAATGAGGTTTGTTTTGTTGACTCTGGGGAAGGAATGGAGAGGTTGCAAATTGAATTTTCTATAGTTTAAGGGCCCTAAGTTATTAAAAAAAAAGAAAAAAGGAAGCGAATAGAAGGCCAAATTGATAAAAACCAGAAACTGCCAATTTCAAAGTTTCCTCAAATGAAACGAAGCTTGTGTAAAAACAAGAACTGATTGAAGTTCATTTCTTTTTCTTTTTTTCCCATTTCTCTATCCTGCAGCAAAAGAATAAAAGAAAGATAATTTGCTTGACTTCTGGGAACTTAATCATAGCTTTGAGGTTCTCATAATTGGTTCACTGTCAGAGGGGGCTAACCCTAAGGACAACTGCCTTGTCATCACTAACATATGGCTGAAACCTCCTGTCAAATTAATAGTTTGAATTTTAATTTATGTTTTCCTTGGGATTTTTGAAAGGTGTAAAATAAATATAACACATTTTAAGGACATTATTTCTTAGGCTTTTCAAGAAGCAGAAAACAAAATTTCCTTCCTTCCTTCCTTCCTTCCTTCCTTCCTTCCTTCCTTCCTTCCTTCCTTCCTTCCTTCCTTCCTTCCTTCCTTCCTTCCTTCCTTCCTTCCTTCCTTCTCATTCACTCAGGACATTCAAGTGGTTTCATCTCAGGCAAATGTTGAATGGTTTCTGCTTTTTAGAAAACCTGGGATAAACTCTGAAGGAGTGCTCATCATTTCAAGCGCCCAGACTCGCAGGGAGGAGGGATCAAGTGCAGAGCTAGCCTGGAATCACTGCACAAAACCACAAAAACATAAACTTCCTCCAAAATCACTTGGAGGAAGACTAGAGAAAATAGGGAATAGAGCTGGAAGGGACCTTGGAGGTCTTCTAGTCCAGCCTCCTGCTCGAGCAGGAGAACCTATATCATCTCAGACGGGTGAATGTCCAGTCTCTTCTTAAAAATCTCCAGTGATGGAGCGCCCACAATTTATGGGGGTAAGCTGTTCCACTGGTTGATTGTCCTCACTGTCAGGAAGTTTCTCCTTAATTCCAGGTTGCTTCTCTCTTTGATCAGTTTCTCATCGTTCCCTCTGGTGCTCCAGTGAACAACCTGGCCCCCTCTTCTTTGTGGCAGCCCCTCAAGATACTGAAACACTGCTATCATGTCTCCTCTATTTCTTCTTTTCTTTAGACTGGCCAAACCCAAGTCTCACAGCCGTTCTTCATACGTTTTGGCCTCCAGGCCTTTGATTATCTTAGTTGCTCTTCTCTGAATTTTTTCCAGACTCTTTCTTGAAGACTAGACTTGGTGTTTGTTTCCTTGTTTGTTTCATTACCCAACTAGATGACATTATCAGTGCTAGAAGGGGGTGGGGTGCAAACCAATGATGTTACCTAGTTGGGTAATGAAACATCTGTAAGTAAACACCCAAGTTCAGAATAACATCAAGGTCCCACCTCTCTGAATCTATTGAATCATCCGTATGGTGTTACAGTAGTAATTGTTGTATTTCATTGACCGGATTCTCCTTGTTATAATCATGTGGCAGATAGTGGCAGCTTGAAGTTTTCCCTGTTGAGAAGGATTTATCTCTTGCACTGAAGTTTCTTTGATTATTCTGATGTTCATTTCATAGTAAGACACCCTATAAAAGTAGAGGAATGGCCATAATGAGGCTTCCTTTTGCAGGGCGCGTACTGTTACTGTTACACTTCTCATTGTACTTGAAAGAATTTAATGTTATCCTAGTTTGTATGAAATCCAGAATGAGTCAAAAAGATTATAGAATGAAGGTGTGTGTGTGTGGGGGAGAAATCTTGTCATCTGCTAATTTGACACGGCTTTAATTATCTATTGCGTAAGACTTCTGAGAAGGCAGATGGTAACCAAATCAGCAGTTTAATTGTATTTGGGATATTAGCTTGCCGTGGTTTCACATTCTATAGAAAATTGAGTCTTCTGATCAGGTGGCATAAGGCAAACAATAGATAAATACTAGTGGAAGATGTGGAATTGAATCGGATCGGATCGAATAGAATAGATTGTAAAACAATAGAATAGAATAGAATAGAATAGAATAGAATAGAATAGAATAGAATAGAATAGAATAGAATGGAGTGGAGTGGAGTGGAGTGGAGTGGAGTGGAGTGGAGTGGAGTGGAGTGGAGTGGAGTGGAATGGAATGGAATGGAATGGAATAGAATAGAATAGAATAGAATAGACAGATTGTAAAACAATAATAGAATAGAATAGAATAGACAGATTGTAAAACAATAGAATAGAATAGAATAGAAAAGAATAGAATAGACAGATTGTAAAACAATAGAATAGAATAGAACAGAACAGAACAGAACAGAACAGAACAGAACAGAATAGAATAGAATAGAATAGAATAGAAAAGAATAGAATAGACAGATTGTAAAACAATAGAATAGAATAGAATAGAAAAGAATAGAATAGACAGATTGTAAAACAATAGAATAGAATAGAACAGAACAGAACAGAATAGAATAGAATAGAATAGAAAAGAATAGAATAGACAGATTGTAAAACAATAGAATAGAATAGAATAGAATAGAATAGAATTTTTTATTGGCCAAATGTGATTGGACACACAAGGAATTTGTCTCCAGTGCATAAGCTCTCAGTGTACCTAAAACAACAAAGCGATAAGTAATAGATCATAAATCATAAGATAAAATCAGTCATAAGATACAATCATAAATCATAAGATACAATCAACGAAGTGATAGCCATAAGATACCAATAGGAGTAGGTAATAGGAAAGATGAGAAGGATAATAGCAATATGGTCCTATTACATGGTTAGATATTCTTACGCATAAGACAGTGCTGTGGGAATTACACGTTTAGCAGAGTGATGGCATAGAGCAGCGGTTCTCAACCTTGGGGTCGCAACCCCATTTGGGGTCGCACGACCATTTCGCGGGGGTCGCCGGACACCGCGGGCCGCCATTTTGGTTTTTTTATTATTTTATATTTTTTTTAATTTTTTAAATTTTTTTAATTTTTTACATTTTTTTGGGTGCGCGCGCGCCGCGCATGCGCAGATCCGCCCGTTGCGCCGAAAAAAAAAATAAAAAAAAATAAAAAAATTAAAAAAACAAAAAAAAACAAAAAAAAACACAAAATGGCGGCCGCGACAGGCGGATCCGTGCATGCGCGGCGGGCGTGACGGGCTGATCCGCGCATGCGCAGATCTGCCCATCACGGCCGCCATTTTTTTTTGATTTTTTAAAACATTTTTAAAAAATTTTTTTTGGGCGCGCGCGGGCGCACGCGCGCACGCCCGGGTCAGGGTCGCGGCGCGCATGGGCGGGGCAAGTGGGGTCTCAACCTGAGAAAGGTTGAGAACCACTGGCATAGAGGGTGGGGGGAGGAATTGTTTCTGTGTTTCCTTGTTTTGGCGGCATCCTGAGGGAAGGAGTTGAAACACAGAACATAAAGCATAGAATAACAGAGTTGGAAAGGGACCTTAGAGGCCAGCGTCAGGCCAGCGCACACATGCATCAAAGTGCAGGTCAACTTGTGCAAGCTTGGTGTCTGCATGCGTGCACCTCTTGTGTGAGTTGAGCCGTGCATTGCCGGTGGTCTTCCGGGTGCGGTTCAAGGTGTTAGTGACCACCTTTAAAGCGCTCCATGGCATCGGGCCCGGATACTTACAGGACCGCTTACTGCTAGCAAATACCTCCCGCCGTCCGGTACGCTCCCACAGAGAGGGCCTCCTCAGGGTGCCGTCGGCCAGACAATGTCGACTGGCAACCCCCAGGGGGAGAGCCTTCTCTGTGGGAGCTCCTACGCTTTGGAACGAGCTCCCCCCCCCCGAACTCCGTACGATGACGGATTTACGCACCTTCCGTCGGGAACTGAAAACTTTCCTTTTTCAACAGGCCGGCCTGTCATAGAAGCTCCGGCTCCAACCGGGTGAAAATGTTTTAGGGGGATTGTGTAATTTTTAGGATTTTTATAATTTTTAGGATTTTAGGATTTGTATATATTGGGTTTTATATGGGATTTTATGGCCTAACTTGTTTAATTTATTTTTAAATATTTTAATTTTGTACATTTATATGTTTTTTAAATTTTAAGGCTGTAAACCGCCCTGAGTCCTTCGGGAGAGGGGCGGTATAGAAATTTAATAATAATAATAATAATAATAATAATAATAATAATAATAATAATAATAATAATAATAATAACCCAACACTCACATGAGCCGGTTGTGAATAGGCTACAGCCCAATTGCGAGCTGCAGCCCAAAGGTTGGGGATGCCTGTCATAGGGCAACAAAGGTCTATTGCCCTTGGTCCCATCTAACCATGTTTGTTTGTTTGAAAAGAAGAGGTTTCCCCCCCCCCGCCGCCATTTATTCTGAAATGAAACAGTGCAATGAGTATTAAATGAGTGGATCACACCCAGAAAAAAAGGGGCCATTTCAGGTGTTTTTTCTTTGCTGCAAACAGCCCCCCCCAAAATGAGAATTACCAATGAACAAATCTGAAATGATCGAATCCAATATGTCTGTTCAATTGCAGTTGGCACCCAACAGATTTAACTTTCGATAGCAACGAAAAGTCTACTTGTTCACTTAAGTTTTAGACCCAGCTGGCTCTCCTTTAATATGCTTCTCCTGCTCTTACTCCATTTTATGGGTCTGACTTTTGCAATTTGGAAAAGGCAGGCGAGCTGTATTGATTGTCTTTATTGCACCCGCTTTGGGACGCCTTTTAATATGAAGCAGATTACAAAACTCTACATGAAGGCAGAGGAGGGAGGCTACAAATAAGGGGAAGAAAACTTTTGCTTTGCTTTGTTTTGCCTCTTGTATCTGTGTACAAACCTAGAAAGGGTGCAGTTATATGATGAACAGTTCCAGGAACTGGGTATGTCTACCTCAGTGGTGGCGAACCTATGGCACGTGTGCCAGAGGCGGCACTCAGAGCCCTCTCTGTGGGCACGCGCACCATGCCCCTGAGATGGCAACCGTTCCTCTTCAACTTCTCTACATGGGGCAACCTTTGAAGAATGTCCGGAGACTGCAGGTGGTTCAGAATGCGGCCGCGTGAGCCGTCTTGGGTCTCCCAAGACATGCTCATGTCACTCCAGCCCTTCGTGAGCTGCACTGGCTGCCAATTGGTCTCCGAACACAATTCAAAGTGTTGGTTATGACCTATAAAGCCCTATATGGCAATGGGCCAGGATACTTGCGGGACCGTCTTCTGCCTCATGAATCCCAGCGACCGGTTAGGGCACATAGGGTTGGCCTCCTACGGGTCCCGTCTGTTGGACAATGCCGTTTGGCAGGACCTAGGGCTAGGGCCTTCTCTGTTGCTGCCCCAGCCCTCTGGAATCAACTTCCCTCAGAGGTTCGTACTGCTCCTTCCCTCCTAGCTTTCCGAAAACTTTTAAAAACACATCTATGCAGACAGGCTTGGGGCGTGTGAGCTGCGCTCTGCCCCTGGGCCTTTGATTGGGACTGTATGTTGTATGAGTGGGTATAGTTTTATAGTTTTTTATATTGTATACTACTATTTTAACTGATTTATATTTTGTACTTGTATTATTTGCTGTGAGCCGCCCTGAGTCTGAGGAGAAGGGCGGCATATAAGTCAAAATAAAGAAAAGAAAAGAAAAGAAAGAACCAGCCACCCGCTAACTCGCTGAGGTCCCACATGGCCACATGCATCCCAGCACAACTGGTTTCCTCCCCACTTCCCGTCTCCCCTGGCCTCGCATGCTCTCCTTTTCCTGGGCACGACCCACTGCATCGCCTCCTCAGCTGTCGGCCGTCTGTCCAGTTCAGAGGCGGCTTTTCTGAACTTCTAGTGGTGGGCTGCAGAGCCCCGAGTGCGCCGGTCGAGGGGCCAGCAGGCGGTGGATGCTGACAGACACTGTTGGCCCCCATGCGCTCACTGGCCTCTGTGTGTGGGGGCAAATGGTGACAGGCAGCAGCCGCCCCGGCCCCTGCCTCGCCTTGCCCTGCGCTAATGGCACCCCACCCCTGCCTTGCCTCGCCTTGCCTCACCCCGCAGGATGAGCCTCCTGCCCACTGCCCCACCTGCCAGAGACCCCCTGGATCTCCCCGAACCCTGCCCGACCCCCACAGGCATCCCTCCCCATGAGCAACATCGAGGTGACCATGCCAACCTTGGCCACAACCACCCAGTCTGCCATGACTACCACAGCCATGCCCACCCAGTGGGCCATGCTCACCCGGCATCCGGTGATAAATAAGTGGGTTTTGCATTGCAATTTGGGCACTCGGTCTCTGAAAGGTTCGCCATCACTGGTCTAACTTATTGAAGAGAAGGATTGGGGGAGGGGGACATGAAAGCTGTCTTCCAGTATTAGTCTGTTACGGAGAAGAGGGGATTGACTTATTCTTCAAAACATCAGAAGGCGGAAGCTTGTTAAGGACAGATCCAATCTAGAAGTAAGGAGAAATTTCTTGATGGTGAGAATTGATTAATTAAGGAATAGCTTGCCCTCTGGGGTTGTGGGTGCTTCATCCCTGGAGGTTTTCAAAAGTAGACTGGACAGCTATTTGACTAGGATGGTATAGTGTCTCCTGCCTTGAGTAGGGGGTTGAACTAGAAGACCTCTGAGATCCCCTGCCAGCCCTATGAGTTTATGTTCTGTGTTCTAGCAGTAGCAATAGCAACAGCCCTTAGACTTATATACCGCTTCGCAGTGCTTTTAAAGCTCTCTCTAAGTGGTTTACAGAGTCAGCCTGTTGCCCCCAATAATCTGGGCCCTCATTTTATCAACCTTAAGGTTGACTCAGATGCAAGGCTGAGTCAACCTTAAACCCTGCCCGGATCGAACTCCAGACTGTGGGCAGAGTCAGCCTGCAATACTGCATTCTAACCACTGTGCCCCAGGGCTCCTATGCTTCCCTGTTCTACATCCATATCTATGTGCACACACACACACACACACACACACACACACACACACACACACACACACACACACAAACACACAAACTTTACTAGCTGAGCATGCTCCATGAAATTGGAAGAGTTCACCTAGGTTTTTTTGACAGCAATCCATCGTGAGTCAGGCTGGCATAACATATCTGTTGCACCCTAGAACTTCATCCCACTTGTCCATCTCCCTCCGCACCCTGGAACTTAAAAACTTGTATAATGTGTATAAACAATAGGCACCCAGCTAAAAGTGAGTGTGCCATCCTGAATTCTGCTGAGCGTTAATTTGTAATGGAAAGTTAAGTATTGAGCTAACGCCCCTGCAGCTAATGTTTACAGAATCTTTCAAAGAATGAGCAACACTTTTTAAACGATACTGAAAGAACACATTTTTGCTGATTTCAAATCTGCTTTTTTTGCTCTGCCAACTTGATTGTCTCAAAAGTTGTGATTGATTAAGGCTGATTAAGAGAGGGAGGGAGAGAGAGAGACCGAGGGAGAGGGAGAGAGGAAGAGGGAGAGAGAGAGGGAGGAAGGGAGAGGGAGGGAGGGAGGGAAAGGGAGAGAGAGAGGGAGAGAGAGGGAGAGAGAGGAAGGGAGAGGGAGATAGAAAGGAAGAGGGAGAGGGAGAGAGGGAGGGAGGGAGGAAGAGGGAGAGAGAGAGAGGAGGGAGAGGGAGGGAGAGGGAGGGAGGGAAAGGGAGAAAGAGAGGGAGAGGGAGAGAGAGAGGGAGAGAGGGAGGAAGGGAGAGAGAGAGGGAGGAGGAAGGGAGAGGGAGGGAGGGAAAGGGAGAGAGGGAGGGAGAGAGAGGGAGGAAGGGAGAGAGAGAGGGAGGGAGGAAGGGAGAGGGAGGGAGGGAAAGGGAGAGAGGGAGGGAGAGAGAGGGAGGAAGGGAGAGAGAGAGGGAGGAAGGGAGAGAGAGAGAGGGAGGAAGGGAGAGGGAGAGAGAGAGAGAGAGAGGAAGGGAGAGGGAGAGGGAGAGGGAGGGAGGTTATCATTGCATTATGGACAAACGCTGCTGACATGGCAGTTGAAAGAGACAAAAGGACAACAGGGCATTATGTAATTGTGTTAGGATGTTTAACCCAAGTACCTGAGATGTGCCCTTAACACGATGACACGATGCTCACATTGGAGTTGGCTGCCCTTGTGATCTCTTCCTGAAAGGGCATTACACTGGGATCTGAATCAAGGACTGTCCTTTTTCCTCCTGGACTCTAATCTACGTATACATTGTGGGAAAAAATGGCTGAGTTTATACTTAAGGCAGTGGAGCTAAGAACCCGTTATATTGAACAGATCGGAGTGTGCTGTGAAGGTGACGTGCTCTTCTAACGGTTGATTCTCTTTATTTATCACATGCGTATTTTACGACTGTTTTTTTTAAAAATCTATTTTACTTGCTAGAAGACCTCTGGGAATCACATAGCTCTTGCATTTGTTTTTGTTTTATTTTATTTTATTGATATGATGGCAAGACTAATCGTTCCATAAACTATCTACTATCTATCTGCTCCCCTCATGGAACTCTGGATAGTGAGATGGGCCGCATATCAATTCAGCAAGAACCAATTTGCTGTAGTAGTGAAGGTGCTGGCCTAGAAACAAGAAGACGGTGAGTTCTAGTCCACCTTGGGCACGAAAGCTGCTGAGTGACGTTGGGCCAATCACCAGGTGATGGTGAGCTCTAGTCCTTCCTCAGCCATGAAAGTCGGCTGGGTGAGATGGAGATGGTGAGTTCGAATCCTGCCTTAGCCATAAAAGCTAGCCTGGTGACTTTGGGCCAATCACTCTTTCTCAGCCCAAGCAACCTCACAGGATTGTTGCTGCGGGGGACAAAGAGGAAAGTACGGTCCTGTGTGAAGTCTTTAGCCCCAATTACACAAAGGCTGACTCATCTACCCGGAAAGCTGGCCCAGAACCAGCCAATTCTTCTCTGAAGGTAGCCCTTTCTGGCTGGTAGTTGCAATTATGTTCAGCTAATGAGTTCATCCTGTATATTTTCCTGGAGCTTCTACCTCTCTAGTGCGGGAGAAGACCCTAAATTTTAACAAATGCAAGCGGTAATATATATTATGTACAAACAAGCCCAGGTTGCATGGAAGTAGGACCTTGAAATCTTTCTGGAGCATTTCCTCCACTCTGTAGCAAATATTACCTTAGTCTTTGATTACTGAAAGCGAACTCCAGGGTTTTCCAGGGCCTGAGATGAAGCCGAGCAAATTGCCAAGAAAAACAACATCCATCGGCTGCCAAAAGCCGTTGCACTCAAAAACGCTCGCAGAGAACTTGAATAGGGAAGGCGACTCCTGC